>JAHZSR010000017.1:0-718337 GCA_025782845.1 Boletus coccyginus
TTCGTTCCAGACATCGGATGCGTACAGTTCATCGTAAACACGTTGCTCGCGACCGGTGATGGGGGATTTCCAGATCCACTTGAAGGGCGTCAGATGGAAGGTCTTCGATGAAGCTTCCGAAAACACCGCCCGCACAACATCAACAATAGGTCTATAGAGAAGACTATCAACGGTGAACGTCCGGCCGTTGCCCTCTTCCTTCTTTTCCCTCGTAGGTACCAGTATGTCGACAGCGGTGCGTTTCCACTTGTCGATCCCAAAAGGATCTCCAGGAGGGAGCCCTTTCTGTGCAGTGTCAAACCGGGCTGTCTCCCTGGAGGCATTAAAGTTTGACAAGTCTTGAAGGTTGAAGTCGGGGGCTTGAAGAACCTCGTGGACAAGGCGCGTGACTTCCGAATGCGATTTCTGAGTGCTGCCGGTGTTTCTCCACATCATGAGGCGCCAGATCGACATGTTGGACCAGGGCCAAGGTGGTGAGTGGTCACTATGCGCGCCACCTGCAGAGTTACCGATGATGGGATCACGCGGTTGGGTCAACTCGTTGTGAGAGAGGAATGCATTGGGGTCATGCGACGGGCGATGTCGGTAGGCACGTGCAAGGCCGAATTTATTGAGCTGCGTACGAAAGGAGTCGAATACGTAGAGAAAAACACGTGGGATTATGGAACCGGATGAAGTGGCAGGTTGTGCGTCGACCGCGGGAAACGGTGGTTCGGGAAGCAGGTCTCGATAGCTGGCAGGTAGTCGTCGATTACGTGCGGGAAGGCGCCGCTCAGGGCGTGCGATATCAGACCCGTTGGATGTGGGTAGCGTAGAAGGTGAAGTGGGGGGATCGCGTATAGGCTGCGTAGAAGCGGGTGTGTCTTGGATATTTGAGCGTGAGGGTTGAGAAGGAGCACACTGGGAGAATCGGAAAAACAGTTGGGGCAGTCTGAAAGTTTCAGTAACGGCCATACACTCGCCTCATCGAACAATCCCGAAGTACTGACACCCGAGTGCTCCCGAGAGATCGATTGTCCAATGTCCTAAGATCCAAGTTCGATACGTACCACTGAGAGGTGCGTTGACGGTACGCACCAGTAACTCATCAACACCCAGTCTGACCCGTTTGCTCGGAGGCTCAACGGCGTTGAGAATCGTGTTCACTCGTGCCAATCGCTCAGCTTGTGCTGCCTGGTAGATGGGGCACAAATTTCGATGCTGCGTCAAACCCCTCTGGGATGGGGACGTGCGAGGGCATTCTGGGTGGCACCTGAAGACAGAGGACATTAGCAAAAAAAGATGGAGTAATGGGAGGCGTTTATGAGCGTATTCCTGTGCTATCGGAGCCTCAAAAAACTGACGTCAAAGATTCCGATAAGCACACGTTGTACCAAAAAGTGCAAGCACCAACCCCAAACACTTGCAATGACATACGCGAGTGGGTTTGCCAGGGTCCAGGCATGAGGCTGCTGGGCAAGGCATCAAAACAAAGTGAAGGCAGGTTGCGTACCGGGAGAGACTAGACACAACAAGTGTGCCGAAGAGGCAGATCTGTAGGTGAAGAATTAGAAAGGGCCGACGACACAATCAGATGAAGACTGATAGACGAAGAAAAAAAGTAGACGATACCACACAAGGGGGCTGAATGAGGTCTCGGACGTTCCAACGACACAGAAGTCGTATCGTGTTATCCAGCCTGAGATTTTAAAAGATATCGTACACGGAAGTAGGGAAGGGGGACGGAGGACACTACATAACGCTATTCATGGTACTCAAAGGGAAAACGGTGCGGGAGGAGAGGGGGACGGCCGAAATGATCAAAAAATGTCTGTACGTAGAATTCGCAAGCGCGACTCATGACCTCATAGGACTTCAGTCGCGCTGATTCTTCGACGGAAAAAGGGATGTTCGCAAAAGAGGGGTGAGCGTTCGGCCAGGTGGAAAGAAGTAGACAAAAGCTGCGCAGGATACGGGAGTTGTCGGGAAACGAGTCGGTCAATCCGAGATCACCTGCGGTAGACGGCAAAGGCTCCGACCAGAGTACCAGACCCGAACTGCCAAGGAAGATCGCATGCAAGAAGGAAAGACGTTCCCACCGATGTTCTGCCCATATCTGCGGAAGAAGAGCCCGGTCGAGAGCGTACAGCTCGTAGCGCCAGCCAACTTCGTAGACCTCCCATAGGACCGCTCTGACAAGGCGGGGAGGCGGGTCGGTCAGAGAGGCGATCGGTATGTACTTGCCACGCCATTCCACAGTTTCGGAGGGGGCTAACGTTGAACCTAGCGTCATCGCCGCCGCAGTCTCACCGAAGACTTCCAGCACAGCCAACTTGCGACCCTTCGCCGTTTTGTTGCCTTTACTACTTTCGGGAGCAGCCTCGAGCACGTCCTTCGATGGCATACAGTGGAGAATCTCTCTCCACTGTTGGGGGACTGGGAATCGTGCAGGGGGGTCGTGGTCCAACTGACAGAACCACATGGGGCGAATGGCCAGCCAATTTGCCAAAAACAGCTGGCGGCGTTCGGGGGACTGACCTGAGATGAGAAGGGCAGGCTCTGGGACGCGATACCCCTGATCGACTATGCCCTTTCTCACCCTGGACAGGTCTTTGTCCACACGCTTCATGGCATTCTCCCAGATGGCGAAGGGGGCTGGCATCTCAGGTACGCGCATCTCTTCCCATTTGTCACGACCGCCAGACTTATCACCTCCACAGTACCTTAGCCCACGCTTTACAAATGATGTAAAAAGATGATTCACCTTTCTTGGGACGAGCGCGCTCCTTTTGCGCCGCTCTCCTCGTCTGCGCCTGAGTAGGTGCTTTGCCAACATGAGTGGCGGCGGCCGACTGCGGCGCGACTTGAGCGGATAGGCTGCTGCTGGGATCTACCGAACCGGTGTAGTAGCGGCGGCTATGGAAATGACGAAGGAAACCTCCAGGCCCGCGGTAGAGGCACTCGAAGGGGCGAGCGGATTTGCCGTGCTCAGAGTATGTGCTGCAAACGACGTGGTCGGGAAATGTAAACTTCACTGGTTTCTGGATGATGGTTTGGGGAGTGACGGTGAAGTTGTGGCGGACCAGCCATACAGGCACACCCGCGTGGAAGAGGTCATTGCAGACTTTCGTGTCGGTGGTAAAACAGCCCATCCAGTCTGACCGGACAGGGGGAGAAACGAAGGGTGGGTTGGCGATGTGAGGGAGAACATAGCGGACATAATCGAGGAAGGCCATGATATCCAAAAAGTAGCGTTGGGCCTGAGCTACAAATACGACGATGTCACGGAAGGTGAGTGGGTGGTTGAGGAGGACCATGACGTTGTGCTCGAGGGACTTGAGTAGCCGCCCGGCGATGTCTTTCTTCTCCCCCCGTGTTTTTTTCCATTCGCCATACTGTGCAGCGGCAGTCTGGCGCAAGGAGGCAATACCTACAGCCTTGTCTAGCTTGAGTTTGCCAACGAAGAAGGCTGCATGAGAGAGCGGTTCGAAATCGTCAACGGAAGGGCGATACCACGCCCATGAGAGCGGGTCAGGGGATGGGTGATGTTCTGCTCGACGTACACAGACGGCAAACTCGTATTCCTTGCAAAAAAGCTGGGGCCACTGGAAACAGTCAACAGGCCCGAATCGGCCATCCGCTCGAGCGCGCAGTTCCTCCTCGCCATTGTGGGGCTCGGGAACGAATGGCATGTTTGGGGACGTGTAGACCATTAGACCATTGCTGTCACAAGCGATCGATCTTGCATCTAAGCTATTAAAAGTGTCTTGAATAAATTGTGAGCGCAACACCACGAAATCAGCACGATAGGACTCACCATCGTCGGAGCGGGTCTGGGGGGCGTATCTGGACACAGCAGTGGCCATGGTCAAAAGGGAAGCGGTGGAAAGGGCTAAAAAAACAATGAATGAGGATCCCGAAGAAAAGGAGACCACGTACCGCGTACAGTTGACGAAACGTTGGAGGCAGGGGGGACGGGGTTGGAGAGCGATGGTGGCAACGGAAAGGAAACGCTTCAATGGATCTTCAACCCCACTGTCGCTCGATGCGAGATGGCGACGGGGCGATCCAATGGACACAAAGTCCAAAAGCGGTCTCTGCGCGACACAAAGTCTGCCGCAGAGAATGGTGAGCGGCACAAAGCCAACTCGGATCCTCGGAGCCTTGAGGGGAGTCTTGGGTGAGAAGGGGAGCGCGTCGTTGGCGGAAGATCTTGATGGTGGTGTTACGGGAGTACACGTCGGTTTGTAAAAATTGTACAACCAACATTTTTTTTGGCGATTATGGAGCCAATATGTAGATTATGTACATGTCTTGGATTCCGGCATTATTGCAGGACATAATTTAAAATAATCTCATGAGTTGATTGGACCCTCTTTCTATAGTGTGTATACAGCTATTATACAATGTACATACAGCTACTATACCATGTACATACAGTGGAACCTGTCAGCGCATGTGCGTCGTACTATACGGGCTACATCTTCTGTTACCCATGGATCCAGTATTTTGTAGATATACATCACACATAGACTCGGATCATACAATGTTTTTAGATTACAACATGTATGCTATGTTATTTCTACCCGTGACTGGCGGGAGCGGAGCGTGTGCTTGAGCACATGTCGCAGGTGCGGTGGAGATGCCGGGCACAGCAAATGGAGTGCGTCGATGTGGCTGCGTCATCCGATCGATCGTACCTCTTTTTCGTTGAGTTCCTCTCTCTCGCGCTCCTTTTCCATTCTCCCCACCATGGCGACTTCTTGCAACGTCGTGGGCATTATCGGCAACTGGCAGGAGCAGAGTGTGTGCGCACGCGCGGTGCGCGGCAGGGCACGGCAAGTGGAGGCAATGGTGCGCGAGTGAGCATGCATGCTCATGCTCATGGGTTGCGGCGCGAGATGAGGGCAGGAGAATGAATTTGAGGACGAGGGGAGGGCAGGGTGATCAGTGACGAGCCTTGGGTGAGGGTGAAGCAAAGCCGAGCCCGTGTGAGCGACACGTTGAGGCAAGGCAAGAGGCAAGGAGAGGTGAGCGAAACAAAGGAGAGGCGAGCACCAAGTCTTGAAAACCGTGTGAGTTTTCGTACGCCATGACCCGTGCCCGACTTGCGCTCGCCACTCGAAGTATCCAAGTGTCTGGTATATACATTGTACATTCAGGCAATGTGTACTCTATAATTTTTGGTGTCAATTATCCAAATTATCTGTCATATAATTGTAACAAACATGTACACATGGTCCCTGGCAATTAATGGAGGCACACCAACTCCATACCAGTGTGCTATATGCTAAGTATCCTTCCCGTAATAGGTGAGATATCTCTGCCGGATGTCACGCTTGGCGTCTCCATTGAACAAATTCTTATTTTATTGCATGCATACGGTATGAATGTGTTTATAATATGGGTTGCGTTAAAATTTTTTGGATTCCGGCAAGTGTACACTATTTGATTTTTGCGTTCCGACGTGTAGTGGGGTGGGGAAGGCGAGCGCGTTGGTGGTGTTACGGGAGTAGTAGTCGTTGGCGTGTTTGGTGGTGTGAATGAGAGTCACGTGCATGCCACGAAAGCGTTCACAAACAACTTACTTAAGTATTTCCACGTTAATTCAATGCACGCACAGCTGTGGCGCACAACGGCCTTGGCGAAAATTTCCCTGGCCGTCTCGTGACTCAGGGGTCGTCACGTGGGACCGAAACGGTCCAATCGGTCCCCACGTGCCCAGGACCGTTTGTGTGGGAGTCTGGGTATGACAAATCTCCCCACCGCGGCGCTGACAACGCGTTCACCTTCCCCACCCCACTACTCCCGTAACACCACCATCAAGATCTTCCGCCAACGACGCGCTCCCCTTCTCACCCAAGACTCCCCTCAAGGCTCCGAGGATCCGAGTTGGCTTTGTGCCGCTCACCATTCTCTGCGGCAGACTTTGTGTCGCGCAGAGACCTGCTTTTGGACTTTGTGTCCATTGGATCGCCCCGTCGCCATCTCGCATCGAGCGACAGTGGGGTTGAAGATCCATTGAAGCGTTTCCTTTCCGTTGCCACCATCGCTCTCCAACCCCGTCCCCCCTGCCTCCAACGTTTCGTTAACTGTACGCGGTACGTGGTCTCCTTTTCTTCGGGATCCTCATTCATTGTTTTTTTTTAACCCTTTCCACCGCTTCTCCTCTGACCATCCCAGACCCGCTCTGATGCTGGTGAGTCCTATCCTGCCGATTTTGTGGTGTTACGCTCACAACTCATTCAATCGCATGGCAGTGCATGTTCGCATATTCGTACTAATGGAGTCTATCGACCGTGTAAGTAATCCTATGTTCCCTGTGTGCGAGCCAACATCCGACTCTGGAAATCTTGCAGCCACAGGCCCGTAGTCAGGTCAGCCCGCACTTCCTTCACCTTTAGCATAATCTCCTTGTAATATCCCCGCCAGGTCTCACCATCCAGACTGCGCGGCTTATAGGGTCCTTCGTCAAAATCGTGCAGGGCAGCTATAATAGCTGCGCCGGCAAGGCAAAAAATGTTATCAAATTTCGTGGGTCCGATGAAAGACCCCAACTGAAAGGGGAACAATGTGAGTGCGTCCAGGATGAAATTTTCAAAGAACGGAGAAGAAAAAAGAAAAACTGAGGGGCGCTCCCGAAGAAATTCGTAACTTCTGAGCAACTCTCTAACCCTGCTTGCCCGGTAAGCATTGACAGGCTGCCCTTGAGCCGGGCGAAGGCTGAATTCCCTGTGCAGGTGGTACAGGGCATAGGTTTTGAATACACGCCGTACTTCGCACATCGTTTCCCGCATTTCGCGCTCGATCCCTTTTGGGGGCCTGGCATCTGTGCCACCCGTGGCCGATCGGATTGCCGATGCTATGGTACGTTCAATCATCCCTTTGCGGTCCGCTTTGTTGGGCACCGCACATTCGGCTGCCATAAGTCGAACTATTTCGCGTCTCGCCTGTGCAATAATACTCCTTTTTTCATCATCTTCAGCTCCGGCTATAACAGTCTGGGGAATGGGAACTGAAGTGGGCGGAAGTACAGGTGCGGGTACGGGTGTGGGTGCGGGGACTGTGGGGTTATTAGGGGTAGGTCCGACGGGAGCGGGCACTTCGGGGGGCACTAATGCGGGCATGGATGACATAAAGGCGGGTGGAGGGGCTGGAGCGGGAGCGGGAGGAGGAGGAGGAGGAGGAGGAGGAGGAGGAGGAGGGATTTGTGGTAAGTCCGCCCACATCTGGTGGCGTTGTGTGCATCCTACAGCGATAATATTCGATCCAGGATCGCCAAATGGATTGATATCGACATTGGGGTGTACGGGCTGGACCGTGGCGGTGAGGTGAGGTGATGGTGAGTGGCTGCGTCGGATAGCAGGCCACATGCGCTCGAAGACTTGCTGACCGTGTTCGATGGCTGCTTGACTGTGTGACAGCTGGTGAGGGAGGGAGTATGGTGCAAAGCGATGGGCCTGATAAGGCCGCGACTCCAAGGGTAATTCAATGTACTGCTCATCAGGTACTGGGTAGTTGTTCTGTGTTGCTTCGTTAGCATGGCAAATGAGAATATTGAAGCGACAGGGCTAACACGATGACCAGGCATGCTTAGATGGGTGTGAACAGTCGCGGTGGGGACTCGAGAAGGATCACATTGTAATTTGTAACTGATAAAAGCGTACAATGTAATCTTAGGACAGTACATAATAGTACAGCGACGATCCCTGCTTATTTATGCAGAAGGTCGTCCTCATCCGAAGGAGAAGGTACATTATCAATAGGGATATCACCGTTATCGCTGTCGCTCGATTCGCCATCTCTGTTAGATAGGGCATGCATCCACCCTCTGCCCTGGATAGCCTCCTTGAGATAGCTCACCTCCTCATCTACCGCCCCTAGTTCCGCCAGACTATCCTCCTGATTGGCCCTCTGTGATTGTTCGTCCCCCATCATGTCATCAACAGTGACATGTTTCATGCCGAGAAGACCTTCCAAAATGACGATTTGTTCTTCGTTCGCCGCAGCGTCCCGTTTATGACACTCTCGAATAGATTCAAGGAGGTCTTGACGCCGTTTGGAAGATTTGATCTCGGCCATGCTAAGGGCAACGCGGTACGTATAACACTCGCGGTCTGCGAGTTTGCTCTCATAAGCATTCTCCAGGACACAGTGGGGGATGTCGGAAAGGGCACTCAGAAAGTAGGCTTTACCCTGAGTCACAAAATCAGTCAACAATCAGTGATGAACAGCTTGTAGTACTCATACCCGTTGTAAATCCTCTAGCGTTATGTCAGACCGGGCTGACAGTCCGAGCGAGCGGGATGCAATGCGAAGGTCCCGGATGGAAGCCTTGGTGGGAGAGGTGTACGGATGGTAGCGATGTTTGCTCTGTTGTAAAGGATGGACAGTGCGAGGGTCCACATGCACTACAGGAGCGTCTGCAGTTGGGGGACTGCTTGGAAAGTCGATTGTTGGGGTGTCGCCGGGTGGGAATTTCGGGTTTGCCTTCACGAGGAATCTTGAATCGTCCTCTCGTGGACTAGGCAAAGAAGATGAGTTCACTGAAGTGACTGAGGATGTTAAAGAAGGAGAGAGTTGGGGCATGGAAATGATGTCGTTCATGTTAGCGGAAAGTATGTACAAGTGTTGCGGTAGTAGCAAAAGGCGCTAGATGCAGTGTGCTTGCCGAAGTTAGAAACTGCGCAACTCCGATGACTCCACACTAGACAGTATCACAAGATTGAAGTGTTTCCTTTCCGCGTGGAAATACTTAAGTAAGTTGTTTGTGAACGCTTTCGTGGCATGCACGTGACTCTCATTCACACCACCAAACACGCCAACGACTACTACTCCCGTAACACCACCAACGCGCTCGCCTTCCCCACCCCACTACTCCCGTAACACCACCATCAAGATCTTCCGCCAACGACGCGCTCCCCTTCCCACCCAAGACTCCCCTCATGGCCCCGAGGATCCGAGTTGGCTTTGTGCCGCTCAACCATTCTCTGCGGCAGACTTTGTGTCGCGCAGAGACCGCTTTTGGACTTTGTGTCCATTGGATCGCCCCGTCGCCATCTCGCATCGAGCGACAGTGGGGTTGAAGATCCATTGAAGCGTTTCCTTTCCGTTGCCACCATCGCTCTCCAACCCGGTCCCCCTGCCTCCAACGTTTCGTCAACTGTACGCGGTACGTGGTCTCCTTGCCTGCGTCTTCCTCGCTGCCCCGGATTTCCTTGTAGCCGTATCTCAAGGCTTCCTCGCTGCCCCCGGCTTTCCCTCAACGTTCGCGGCTCATATCCACCCATTCATTTCCACGGCAGAACGTACGATATATTCGCGTATCTGTGCTGATCTCAACAATTTACCTGTCGGCCACCAGCACTTTCTCCTACTCCCTTTCTCACCAATATTTGTCCGCTATCCCCTCCTGCGCATCAATCGCGCTCCCAAGGAAACGTTGCAAGGTCGATTTCTGGATATGCGCTGGTATTCTCGAGGAACAAAGGATGTTCAGCGGTGGTGACTGCAGGGTAAGGTAAGTATGATACGGCCTACAAACACGAAGGTACTCACTCTTATTCTCCTTGCGCCTAGCGATTATGCGCGCTGCATGCAACCAGTGGCCCCCATCAACCCGAGAATACCAGCATGAGGCTCTTTGCAGGACCACGATTCGCGGATCGTCAAGTTTGCGTCTCACAAGACTATTGATGACAAGTGGGTATGTTGCCAGTTCATCTCTCCAGAGCACTAACATTGCGAAGTCAGGACGACGCAGCAAGTCTCGCAGGGCGTCTGTGGCGTAGCGAGACTGCTTCCAGGTGATCGCGAGGTGAGTTAAGCAGCATAAGTATTGAAATCCCCTCACGACTGCTTCCCAGGACCATCGGGTTGTCAAATCCAAGTGCGAGATACGGTGGAACATAGATGCGTCAGGGAGATGGACGAAGCGAGTTTGGAACACCACAGCAGGATCGATGGAGAGGAATTTAAGGTGGGGAAGACTGTTGACAGCGTCGATGACTACGCGATATTTACTCAGAATATTGCCTCCTGCACGCAGAACGAGGTTCATCAGTCGAGGACAGAGTCGAAGCAGTTTGGCCGTGGTGCTAGGGTGGACGGACACGCCGACGAACAGGTACAGAATCCGCTTGGGCCGTATGGTGAGCGACTGTATAAGATCTTTAGCAGTGACGTCGCAATAAATGGATATCTTTCTATAAAGAATAGGCTGGAGCCTTTGCGCAGAATCTCAGTACCATGTAAATTGGCCGTTCGAACTGCACTCACCACCTTTTGACGCGACGAGCCACAAGGAGGTATTTAGCCAGCTCGTGCGGCTCTCTGCTGGCCAGCAAAAAAATCATCCGCTCGAGCTCGTCTGGCAGAGCGACAGACCAGCGAGACTTGGATATAATGGCCATCGACAATAGCAATAAGCTATGAGGTGAGCAGTAGACGGTGGGCAGACAGAGTGTACTTCTCCTCAAAGAAGCGGGGTAGGCTTTTAAATATTTTGCGTCTTGCGCATCCTACTGATACACCTTGCCAGGTCGCACCTTCCCCTGCCGGCATCCCTCACACACTCTCGGCTCGTTAGGAGCAGGATAGGCATTTAAATGTCTTGCGTCTTGCAAATTCTACTGATATGTACACCTTGTCAGGTCGCACCCTCCCCTACCGGCATTCCTCGCATGTGAGTAGCGCCATTGAATTTTCTTTTTTTTCTTTTCCAAGCGCGTGACGCTAGGCTTGCTGACGCATCTCGGCATGACCCAGTGCGCTCAGGGTCCAGGGAGGGGGGGGGGCTGGCGGACCTGAATCTCAGACCCTAGTTATCCAACCCTTCTACTCAGTCACGGCTATACCTTGGTATCTAACTTCCGTTATTGCCGGCAACACCTAGCAGCCAAATCAGTGACCCAGTGCAAGGTAAGGGTCATGTTTCGGAACGGCACCATTCAAGTTGACCTGTACTTGTTGATCGGCGACTTGGCTGACAATGATTGGCCCATCAAGCAGTTTGTTATCCGGAAGTGAGTCACCAGGGACGGGCAAGTGAGTAACTGATCACGGCTGACGATAGGCTGGATTTCTGAGCGATTTCACGTTCAAGAGCTAGCCTGTTCAACTCCCCGTCGACCCTTCAGCTAGCTGACCAATCTTTACTTGTCACCGGATCCCAGAACCTCTTCAAAACCTTGGCTTTGCGCTATTTCCGTCAGTCTGTCATCCCCCCACTCTTATCGATGGCTAACCAAAACGTTTCCCTTCCGGACCACGACCCTGCTGTTTTGCTGCAACAGATAACTACATTGCAAGGCCATGTACGCGCCCTGCAAAACAGCCACCACCAGAACCCAGTGTGCGAGTGCTCTCCGTTGTTCTATGTGCTAACTGACCGGCATTTCCTCGTAGAGGGTCTCGACCGTTTACTCGCAAAGGTCGAGCCATCAGGCGCATAGTTTCACTCAACGACAGCATCGACAATATGTTGGAAGAGGCTGATCGACGAGCCCATATTACGGACACAAACATCAGTGTCACCCACACTGCCCAGTACGTATCATACAATATTTCTCATTTGGATTCGCTGACGGAGCATCCAAGGGAGGAACGTTTATATAGGCGCTACAAGGAACTACTCCGATGGGTACCATCCATTCGTGAGGCCTCTTCAACAGACCTTAGAAACATTGTACAGCAAGTGAGTACTTTGTTTTATTTGACTCGGCTCCATACGATATGTCTGATGTATATTTAGCTCGGGCAAGGAGCAGATAGTGCGCGCAGTGACGACACCCATCTCCTTAAGGTGGAGGTGGTGAACTGGCTCATGTCCAGCTTGCCGAAGCCAGATCCTCCCCTCTCAAGGGATGACAAGAGTGGGAGAGGGTTCTACAACGACTCGACAGGAAGGTTACTATGTCCCGTTGACTATGACTGGAACGATACGACTGTAAGTATTTTCATGTGCTCTGTCGAAGCTGGCCACTTCATTAATGTAGCCATCGGCAGAACATCCGTGAACTACATCCTGACTTCCTCGTGTCGGCCCAATCATGGCCGACATTCCTATATGCTGGCTACCACTTTGACCCTCAGGAACCTTCCAAAGGTTTATTCAAGGGCGAAATTTTAGTCAAGGTGAGTCCCGCATCATGAAGATATAATCAATCTCTTACCATATATCTAAGGCTTTCAAGGCGATTTTTACTTCTCCCACTTCTGCAGATGATATAGATAACGAGGAAGTTGTGGCTAACTCCTCCAGGAAACGTCGTCGAGGTGAACGACGAACTCGACCTCATGTTGCTGCACTTATAGGTATGAAGACTGTTCAACCCCAGGCTATTGCCTATGTGGCTTGCCAGGTATGTCTTCGAACCAGCATCAGGTAACCATTTCTCCATTTGACCCTCTTTTAGCTTCGATTTGCCCTGTCTTCTTGCGGATCATGGACAGTTGTTGATGGTATTTTCAACACCGATGAGTTCTATAACACAATAATGGAGTGGTTCGAGGGGGCCGAGCAAGAGGAGGATAAAAAATATGTAGCCGAGCTTCTGTTATGGTGGAACAGGTAAGTTCGTAACCCGATGAATTTTATAATTGGCGCTGATCGAAATGTGCAGGATGGTTTTTGGGCAGGCTTTTGCTTTTCAGTTAGAGCGAGACAAATCTAGTAGTATGTCTGTAGCGCAGTCACTGAAGAGGCGCCGCATCAGTAGCACGCGCTAGTTCTCCCAAATAACATTCTGTATAGATGAACGTGGTCTGAATTCCTTTTGGGGGGTCTCCAGTGCAACCGGACTGACTTTTATTACGCATTATTATCATACTTAAGGTAATTGCTCGGTGCTCACGCAAGGTCGATATTTGGACAATGATATGAAAGTGGTCAACTATAGGAGTACTTGTATGTGTTCTTATCGTTACCATACTTGACGTTCTTTTTCAACTGCACTGAGAATGTGAACAATGTGCTATGTGTACCACACAGTCATTGGTGTTAATGATATGTCATTATGACACCCCTTTCCCACATCCTAATTGTTCGTGCTACCTGACCCATTCAAGCCGACTGTGAGACACTGACTACTTATGTCTGGTCACAGAATCCTTGGCGATGATGACGTTCCGATATGTATTATCTAGGGGACTTACTGTTATAATACTTCTTAAGACTTCAATCGTTTGTGCTACTTTGTTTCTCTGAGCTGGCTGTCGGATGTTGACTACTCATGTCAAGCTACGGGATCATTGACAATGGTAAAAATTCTGATATTGATTGTCCAGAGGACCCACCGTTATAAGGGTTTACACTTCTTTCCCTATTCAGCTTCCTTGACCATCTATATCCAGCCGCGTGATGTGTAACGTTACCGACGGTCCGTTTCCTATTATCTACCGGACCTACCGTTATAAGGTTTTGTATTTCTTCCCCTATCCGGCCTGACTGAGAGTCCTTGACCATCTATATCTAACCGTGTGACATGTGACATTGCTGGTGGTTCGTTTCCTATTTTCTACCGGACCTACCGTTATAAGGGGTACATAAGGCATTATAGGGTAACCTCGAGTAATATTCATAATTTACACGTTGCTCATCTTGCCAAGGCCTTATAAAGCCGTATAATAAAAACTACATTGTCGTGATGAGACAGAGGTGAGGCTGCACTGTGAGAACGACAACTCCTCCCCCGATGATTATTCCCAACTCTCCTTGCTTCTTGCACAAAAACTCCGCTCATCTGAGGATGAAACCTCTTCTGTTCCTAGGGTCCGCACGTTTGGTGTCAAATTCGGATCCTATACGACTACGTTTGTCTTCAGTGCATCTGAACGTGATTTCAGTCGATCAATCGACGAAAACAATACATCTTGGGGCTGCAATATCCCCCTCCAACTCAGTATCGAATCCAGAACAACAAATGCGCAATTGTTCGATAGCATTTCGAGTCACATTTGTTGCAATGGATGTCCAAAAGATGTTCAAAGTCTCTACGTCTGCGGCCTCGACTTATCCTCAAGATTTTGGGCGAGTGCCCTGAGACACTTCCAGGATCTACGATACCTCAAAGCTACATACGTGCCGGCCAGACTTCGGGTCGGGCGATAGCACTCTGTCGCGTCACTCCCGATGACACGGAAAGCCACGATAGATATGTTGGTCAAGGCTCGAATCTGCTTTGTGCGCCGGGCTTGGAGGAGTTGGGGTTAGGGACGTGTGGCGATGGGGAGGTAGTGATCGATAATTTCCGCCCAGCGCTCTCTATCCGCAAAGGACAAGGCCGAGCTCTCAAGCGGTTGATCATTAATGCCGGTGCCGACGACTCTGCACTCGATCCAAAACATGTATCGGACCTGCCAGTGGACGAGGTTTGGATGGATGGCAAAAATTTGGTCAAAAGCTGCTAGCCCGTAATTCTAGACATCGCGCTCGTGAGTAATGTTTCGTAGTTTGGTTTGTCATTACCTCGAATTTCCCCGTAGCATTCTTGACAAACCTACTATAGTTATTAAACACTGTTCTGTCTTCCTATACTTCTTGAAAGGTCCTTTGATCCCTCTTCGTGGACATCATCCCTCGCGGCGCGCGCGAACCGTGAGGTTGGACACTACGACGCGTATGCTGAATGTATGCGATCGAGTACCACGTCCGAGTCTCAGCCGAATAGTCGTCGAGCAGGCGGTGAAGCGTGGCGCCGATCAGGTGATGAGTTGTCGGTCTCACAAATGGCTCCTTGTATGCGCTGGCAGGAAGGATTCTTTGTGGGAAACGCAACAGGGTGACCAGGAAATGCCGTAGCATCTGCACTGGTCTATGTAAATAAACAGTGCTGCACCTCGACGGCTCCTCCTGGCCCTGCTACACGTCTCCGACGATGATCGGTGCGTAGTGACAAGCTGGTGGTGCGTCGATGCTGACCGTGGGACAAGAATACCACTCGCACGAGCGAACTGAAATCAACGACACCGGGGAGTTGCGTGCGATGACATTCTCAGCGGATGGCGAGTCCGTGTTGAGCTGTAGTCGAGACAGGGTTCGGGTGTGGCGAGTGGAAGACGGCAAACAAATGGCAACAATGGGAGCACAGGCTGTGTGTCTCGCCGTGTCCAAGAACGGCAGATGGATCGCAGCGGGGACGCGCTCGGCCACAGTGCATGTGTGGGATGCAGAGACATACACACAGGTCTTTGCGTACCACGAGGAGTCTACCATCACCGCGGTCGATTTCTCCCCCGATTCGTCCCATCTTGTCTGTGCATTGCACCACGGTGCGGCCACCGTTTGGGACATGGCGGCGCGCGAAAAAGTACACACACTCCACCACGAGGATTGGGTGTTCGCAGCGAAATACTCGTCGCAGGGCGACCGAATCGCGACGACCACTGGACATTCTGTTCGAGTTTATGACAGCAGTGATGGCTGCTTGTTAGTGGACATCGAGGTCACGGTAACCCAATGGGTAAACGGTGCCCTCGTCTGGTTCGACGACGACCTCCTTGTCGTATCCGACGGTGAAATCAAACAATTCGAAGCATCCACAGGGTCGCCGGTCTCAGAATGGCCAGCTCCCGATATCGATCCGTTCTCGTGCATTGCCCTATCGAAGCACGGGGAATTTATCGCGTACTCTACCAAACGTACCGTCACATTTTTGGACATGGCGACACACGCCCAGCTCTGTCTCATCCAGCACCCTCAAGACATATGGTCGATCGCACTTTCTCTAGACGACCTGTTTATCGCAATTGGGGGAGAGGATGGGAAAATCATCATCGAAGGTCTATCTCGCATCACTGTGAGTAGCACGTGTTGTTGGATCAAGTCGTGTATGAATAATTTTACCGATGGTACACTATGTTAGGCATCTATGCGCAAGCAAAGGCAACAAGACGAACAACATTTGACTCTGGAAGATCACGACAACGATCTGCCTGACTCCACTCTAGTAGGAATTTGTCACTCAATTCATCGCAAGCGTTGCACTGACTTTATCGTGTACGAACTTCAGGAAGAATTTGGCGAGCTCGGCCTAGTCGCGACCCAGTCAAATAAAGAAGACCGCGGAAAAGACCTGGTCGATGTATGCGTCTGTTTCCCTTTCGAAGCGGGTTCTGACGGCCGCATAGTTTGAGTTGTCGTCGAGCACGCCAGCCCCCTTATCTAATCACGGTGAGGTTAGTGATCGCTACACTCGCTTTTTTCTGCATTGCTGGCAGCCACCTTCCCCGGAAACATCTATCCATACTCCCAAGGCTGAAGGATCGCCGCCTGGTCCATCCCGTCTTGTACCACAATCATCAGGTGTCCGACAAGAGGCCTTCCCTCCAGAGGCACCTCCAGGTGAACTTCCCGATACCATCAAGTCATCTCAGCTCTCGTCAATGTTTAAAAGGTGGCTACCTATGAAGATGAAGAAGGGTAACGAAGACCCAACTTTGAATAGGCCAGGTCGGCTTTCCAAAAAGTTACGTCGGTTCTACCCCGCCGATTCTCGATCTCGTTCACAATCACCAACGAGAGTGAGTGCTGTGATTGACGGACCTTCGAGGATGGATGCGGGTGAAGATCAGCGGGTGAATGCTCTTGATGGGCAAATGAATCTGGTGAGTCTAACGTGTTGTCCTAGCGAACTGTCGCAAATTTCCCTACGAAACTACGGGTTCGTCGTCCCTCGAGTTTCTTTACAGTCATCCAATACACATCACAGCGCGAATCGCCTACCAAGGCTGTAGCTCCGAATGGTGCATCCAGGGATGCTCCCTCCAGCGGAGAAGGCATCGCAGATCCAGACCAAGCGGGCGCGGTGTGTCCTTTTCCGGTGATGGTAATCCTCGTCGTCACAGCTCATTTCTTATTAGGCGCAACAAGCGAACGATGGATCGGAACCCTCAATCTGGAGCGTCCGTGTAACGGTGCGCGTACTCTACTTTAGCTGACATTGTCGGACTCACGGTCGATCAGCGTCATTTTGGGTCTGGAAAAACAACGGTTGCGCTCACGTTGCCCGATTGGATGTTCTGTTTTAGATCAGGTGCCGGGGATGGGATGCATTGATTCAGGTAATTCCATGTAATATGTACATCTAGATACTATACTATATGATCAACCATATGATTCTTCGAGCCAGCGTCGTACGTATAATAGTCCTCGATTTCCCTGTTGGAACATAGTATGCAATGCTCATGGAGACCTTGCAAAGACACGTCCGTCCATGACCCGCCCTTTCGTTCGAGAGCAACGTACGATAGGTCAACTCGGGAGGTGATGACCCTGACGTGTCCTTTTCTGTCCGCATGGGCAAAGCACGGACGTATTAGCACCAAGTGTCGATCGAGTTTACCGTGTGCCAGCCTCGACCAGTGCCTATCGGGAATAAGACCGCGGAAGACGCGTCGTTGAGCATAGTCCCCACGCCCCTCGACATTGCGAGTTCAAAAATACGACCGTTGGACAAGATGACTCGATATCCACTCGATATCCGGCCCTCGCGGGGTGCCTTTTTGGATAATTTACGCTTGAAAAGGTTCAAGACATTCGCTCAGCCAGCAGAGGGTCAAGATAACTGGATGAGATTGAACATAACGTAGACGTACTATCCGGTGTAGAGTGCCGGAATAGTTCGCATAAGTTTGAATCTGTGAACCGCTCTTCTCGTGTGGTGGTGCCAGTGGAAGCCCCGCGTTGGCAGTGTCGTCGTCGCCATCCTCATCGACAGATGTCCTTGCTTCGGCATCGTCAGAAGAGGGAGTGTAGGCCTGCGCTTTCATGTAGACACGCCGTGACAGGTGCATTCGGTTTGGTGGGCCTGACACGTGGATCATCGATGGTGCATGACGGATTACTTTCCCTTTCCTCGTCCCTCTCAACAAATGGTCGTGTGACTGTTTAGCCGCACTCCCAGCGCCTTTGCAATTGCTGACGTAAAGAAAAATAGGGTTCAATTGTCTCAGGAAGAAGCAGAGGGCGATCACTGACAAACTTGGACTGCTCCTCCATCCTTCGTAATATCAACTCTGATCATCATGAAAACATGTTCCCCCGTTGACACAAGAACGAACGGTGGTCTTGTATCCTGAGCCACTCGTTTAAAAGGTTACTATACCGGGTAATTTTGGAAAACATTCAGACGCAATCAGCCTTTCTGCACCATATTTGTATCAATGGTCACTAACCGAGTGGCAACCCCCTGACGCTTGGCCCCCTCAGTGCGATTGCTTTGTGCAAATAGCCTAACAGGGTATTTTTCCCTGTGGCTATGAAAAGTTGCTCCGACGCAATCACACTGTTCAATGGCCAAGATGTGGACCCCCCAACCGTATAAAGTAGCGCGTGGAAAGGTCGGGTTGGTTTATCCCCAGCGCCTATCCTCCACCCAGTGGGTACGCGAACTATCCCTTACCCTTCGCGCACCTCTATCGGTGGTCCCTTAGCCCCCCTCCCGACTACTCCCTTAACTAGAAGCTTGACTCAACATCATGGCACCACCTCGCGCCTCTGTATGTCCTCAATTAGTATTATTTGCGCACATCACTCATCCGTTCTGATCAGACGGCTGTCGTGTGCGATGTTTGTCACAAGACCATCAACCGCAAGGCTGATCTACCTCGTCATATGAAGACTCATGCAGAGAACAAGGAAGCGTTGTACGTGCCCCGTCCAGTAATATTCCTTTCCCGACGCGACGCTGACCGATCCCAACAGAATGCACGCGTGCGACCATCCCGGATGCACCTACAAGACTCTGCAACGATCAAATCTCCTAACACACCTCGACGTTCAGTGAGTGTGCCACGGATGAAGCAATACGCCCCCCCGCTCACTCCTCTCATAGTTTGCGTCAACGTCGCCACAAGTGCCCCGAAGAAGACTGTGGGTTTAGATGCACCGACCCCGGTTCTCTCACGAGGCACAGGAGGGGGGTACATGGTTACCAACCCGATGGTAGTCATTCGTCTGCTAGTGGCCGGAAGGCTGCACGGCAGCGGCGGAAGATCTCGCCTTATAGCACCTCATCTTCAACTCGCTCTGTAGGCGCAGGGTCTCCCTCAGACTCGTCATCTAACGCGCATCCCTCCCCCTCCTCATTTCTTTCGTTCTCCAACGAACAAGTTGAAGGGAGCAGCAAGAACGCTTGGGTGGAATACAATGTCGAGCCCATCGCACAACACGCACAGGTCAACGACCTACAGCTCGCGTTTAATCCCTATCCGGAAAACGCGCCTTCTTTCACCTCGGGCTCGGGAGTATTGACCGTGTCGGAGGAGCCCGTGGCAGATCACCCGCAGCTGCTCATTCCAGAGCAAGGGGACCTTTACGCCGTAGACGCGGCTTCTCAGTCGATCTCCGAGACGACCGTCAGTGGTGACGACTTTTATGCCCAGTTCGACGATATACCATCTGCTGGCCCGTCCCTCCCCAAGCCAGTCGTTGCGTACGGCGTAGACGACTTTTCTCCAGCGTTGTTCCCCTCGCCTGTACCTTCGTACACGGTCGACGACGCACTTGTGCCCACGCCAGCATCCTGGACGCTCCCATCATTCGATGCGCACTACGCAGCGAATAATGAACCTCCGTCTACCGCGGCATCCCTACCCGCCCAGCCATCCTTTGTTCACCCCCAGTTCGAGGTTCAGTATACCCTCCACGGCCCTTCCAATTATGAATATTACGGTTACACTCATGAAACCGAAGCAGCGGCCTTCGATGCTCAATTTAATTCCGACTCGTGGGCAACACCGGACATGAGTGTGGGCATCTACCCTCAGGTCAGCTACCCTCGTACTGTCGGCGTCGACCAGGGCTACGAAACCTACCCTTATACCACCACCACGTATCCAGCCACCGCGGAGAGCACTTTCGGGATGCACGGGCTCTACGCGTGATAGTACCCAGTTTCTCCACTATATCCACTATCCTCTTATCCTCTTTTTCTCTGGGACTGTTTCCACGTTTGTATCGATACCCTACGCACGCACGCTTTCTTCTCTGCACGACGGCATCAAATGTTTATATCCTTACCACGCTTGGATACGTTATCCTTATCTCGTATCTATCCACCATCACGTACAACTGGTACACGATCTTCCGTAGCTCAAGGCTACATATATCGACTTGGTATCTCACGCTCAGCATCTTCCCCGTGTATTCTATTTTCATTACCTCGATATCGTAGCCTTTTCGAATCAAACCCACATTTAGATGGATGTTTTGCGTGGTTGCGGATTTCGTACTCGGGCGCTTGGGCTCGAGCTTTGACTACTAGTACACATATCGACTCGGCAAGTTGAAGGATCGACTTGAGTAAATGTATTATCAGGGAACTCGGAGTGTAGGTAAGAGCTCAGCGCTCAGCGCTGCCACCTCGTAGACCTAGCAATTCCACACTCAACTTGAAGCTGACTTCAGTTATATTATAAAGCAGGTCTCAACACTTTCGGAACTTGCTCTCGACGTTCAAGTTGCTTACTACCACTTACCCCCAGAGGTATTGTACTCCTTTTCGTCTCAGTACTCCCCTCCGCTAATCAGATGGTACACAGACATGTCTTGGTACGAAGCCGTTACAGAACAGTTCTCTCTTGTTGACCGCTCCACCACAGAGGAGAGCGACTGGTAATACTGGGCCCCTCAACACCCTCCTGTTTGAATTCTTCCCCCCTTTGGAGCACTACCAAATAACACCCCTGGCAGTACAAGCGTGTCAAAGGATCTCAGCACTTCACCGTCCATCACATCATCTGCAAAAGACGCGTGCTGATCTTGTTCGTCCAGCTCAAACACCTATGGTGCTCTCAAGGACACCTCTCCGCCCGCCGCCGGGCCCTCGCCGACGATCTGGTGCGTGACCGCTCCCGTGAGCTCTCGTCGAGGGCTCTCCCTACGCCAAAGCTTTGTCGGCATCAGCGCCTTTGGAACCCGGATTTTTCTGCCATGTTTACACGTTCACCACCGAGACTCGGACCCTCCAACTGGGGCTCATTGTGGCGGAACGCTGTCATCGTCAAGTGACAACGATATCGCACCCGGAGGACAGATGGGCGTTTAATGTCCTGAATGACCAAGGAGAAGCAAAGCTGAGAGAAGTGGTGACCGCGGTCATGGCCATGGCCGCGAATCCGTAGGTCTTTCAAAGAACGAGAATCAGAAATTGTGACACTTGCAGATGTCTATGACACCTCAAACCAGGCCTCGAATTGTAAGAGTATCATTCAATGATATCCATAAATGGGTTTTGAAACAAGTCTAGCTCTATCATATCTGCCCCAAAATGCCATCGGACGCAAACCTTGTTGCCCACTCGCCAATGGACAGTGCGCCATTGCGACGGTGTCACTTATCGTCTGCTGCACTAGTGCTCCAAGGCGTACTCCCCACAGAGCATTCTCTAGCGCCTTTCGCGATCGACAGCCAGCAAACTGCGAGAGTGCAGGCGGGAATCGATCGATTTTTCGTTCCAACCCTAAAACGAATAATTCTCCACGGTAATCCATATCCCCACGCTTAGCAGCCCATCCCGATGCCGTCGTAAGGACCATCGTGGTCGCTGAGATCGCCATCCTAGATTTGGGGAACGGAGTCGCCGACGATGCACTGCATGCTCAAGTTGTCCTGGCTTGTTCCGATTCGACGTGTGTCAGTCACCTTCGAAAATCCATGAACGACTTACCAGCTGCCCACTCGCCAGAGTGTACCCCTCCCGAGGGGTGCCAGGGAATGAAGCCCAAGAACATGCCAGGGCAGATCGGAATTGGGTCCGAGTCGTTGATGATGTGGGTCCAGTGCAAATTGGCGTCTACGTACATAGTTGGCGAACGCCTGATTGCCAACACGAGGCTCAGGAAGGATTGGTCATCAGTCTAATCTCTGGCTTTCTATTGCACGAGGGTGCAGCATGATGTCCGCAATGCGCACATAAATACTTCTCGACACCTGACCGCCACCTGACTCCCATTTTCAGAACATGAGCAGTTATCCACGGAGACTTCTGCGTAAATTTCTACGCAAACCTCAGAACACAGTGAGTATTTGATGTAATTTTGGAGTTGCGCGCCTCCACTAGCAACCCCGATTGGCACAGGACGCTTCAGGTGCGGATGACGCTGCTCAGCGCAATTCCCCCGGGACTCCGGCTCATGGTGGAGAGGAAGAGTCGTGTCCAGCTCCATCTTCACCAATACCTTGCAGTGTAAGTGTGATGTTCCCATTAGCCGGACCCTGTCCCGGTTGTGCATAGCTGATCTCTCATTCTGTCTGCCGCCAGCTGTCGGTTGATGACCTGCCCGTGGCTCAGGAAAAACTACCCAGCAAGGATGCTGAGCGTGTAAAAGGTGTAAGTCCGATGGTCCCATGAACTATGTCCCGTCCCCGTCGTGCATAGCTGATATCTGTTTCTGTTTGCCACTAGTTCATCGGTGGGGCAAAAGCAGACGCGAACCCGTTGTATATGGCAACGGTAAAGAAATAGGCCGGTGATCTGATCGGGGTTGTCATGTCGCTCGTGTTATGATTTCTGTCGTCAAACTATGGAATGGAATGGACTTTGTTTTTATGCAGGGCGGGAAATATGAAAAATTGCTCATTGCTGAAAACTACTCACCACATCACGAAACTGTTATGCCTTCACAGCGGGCGCGCGCCCAAGATCGATCCTGAACTACCTCGAGTCCTCGACAGCAGTCTGTGAAAGGAAACGCACACTAGGTCAATGCACGGAAACAATTCGCGGGCGGCTATCCAAGGCAGATCCAGTCGCAAGGGCCCTATCTACTTGCTGTGCATACCGAATGACGCGGACACTGAAGGTTCGGGACCGGACGTGACGGAGAACACGGATGGCACTTTCAACAACGTATGTATGTCGACAGTAAATACTTTCTCAACCTGACCACCACCTGACCCCCATTGAACATGATGATTCAGCGTGACAACCCCACCTTTTACTATCTCGGTCGTTTCTGCAATTTGCTCGTTCGGGCCCGGAAAGCGTTAGAATCGATCATAGATGCTATGAAGCTATGGTGTGGACGCCAAAAGTGATCGTAAAATTATGTCTTTTCAGAAAGCGATGAATCAGGCAGAGGAAAATCATCACATTGATACGGTCGTAGCTTGTCGATTTATCCAAGAAAAAGACGGTCGTGAACACAAGAATCAGGCAGCCTCAGGTACATCATTACATTTACATGGTAGCTTGCCTATATATCCAAGAAAAAGATGGCCACGAATATAGGAATCAGGCCCCAGGTAAATCATTACATTAACACGGTAGCTTGTCCATACTATATCTGTCCAATATCTCAGCTTCCGAGGAAACTGCGCAGAAAAGA
Organism: Boletus coccyginus; assembly: GCA_025782845.1. Taxonomy (NCBI): domain Eukaryota; kingdom Fungi; phylum Basidiomycota; class Agaricomycetes; order Boletales; family Boletaceae; genus Boletus; species Boletus coccyginus. The sequence continues at coordinate 23,308 of JAHZSR010000017.1, forward strand.
CAACACATACATTCAAAACCGGGTCCCGTTTGCAGGGAATTAAGTTCTGCAGGGAGATTGTTTGAGTAAAGGGTTATATAATGATAGTAAGCAAAAAATAAATACCATAAGACGCGGCATTTAGGCCCTGCCAGTGATCAGTTTGAGGTGATGGACACCATCTTCATCGTGCGTCCTGATCAACCCCCTGAAGACGTGTCTCCCCAGTAGGTAGTCGATGCGCTTCACTCCCTGGCTCTTCACCACCCGTGCCAACAAAGGCACACGCTGGCATCTCCGAGTGAACGCACGGGCTATCGCGGCCTCGGTTGTGCTGATCCGAGTCCTAGTAGCCCGGTCTTTGCGTGTGATCTGGGTGTGAAGCGAGGCGTGGATCATATGGAGGACCTCGCCGAGGGTGATCTGGGGCGGCGAGGTAAGAGTGGTGTATCGATCACGTTGGAACTGTATGACGATCGGCCATTGCGGGATGGCATCGTGGGTGATGCGCATCCACGTGACAAACGGGTATGTCGCCGGCTCATGGAGCTCGACCGCAGAAATGACAGACCATCCATGACCTGCCCATCGGAAGGGAGCACAGGCCGGCAAGGCGAGATCCCAGTAAAAGTCCGGGCGGGGTACCTCTCCGTTTAGGAGGGGGTGGATCTGAAAATTGGGGAACGTGGTGGCCAATGGCAAGGCGCGTTCCCACGGCCGAAGGCCCCTGTCGAAGTGTCGTCTTTGGTTGTGCCGAGATGTGGAGGGTATCACGCCGTTAAAAAATGGTCTACGGGCACGGGGAGGTGGGCCGTTGAGATATACGCCGTGATGTGTGTTGGGTCTGAGATTCGAGGATGATGGGCGGCATTGCCAGTGGGAGGATTGGGGGATCGCTGGTGAGGGTCGCGTGCTCGTGCCGTACCTCGAAGTGAGTCCGAGGGCCGCGAAAAGGGTATGGAGGTATGAAGTAGGCATAATGAGTGTGTTTGTGGGGGATAGAAAGCAGGAATATATTGCAATCATCATCGAGTCAACTATATATACCCCTCATCAGCCACAGCGACCGGGAGTATCCCGAGTAGCGCTGATGCCAAGCGCCGAAGCATAGTAACCATCCAAATCAATCCAAAGGTCGATGAATAAGTGTACTCTCGAATCGTCGACTCGGACTCCAAGGATCAAGGGGCGGCGAGTTGGAGGTAGGAATCACCATACGCCATGAAATAAATGACGAGAGCGAAAATGAAGGCGAACAGTGCGATGACCGGGAAGGGGAATGAATCATCGTGAACCCGAATGCGCTGATCCTTGACCTGTTCTTCGTGCGATCGAGTGTACCCGCGGGGGGCTTCCATTCGCTGCAGCAAAACAGAACCTGAGCTAGGTAGAATTTTGAAAGACGTTCGAGCCATTCGTAGTAAGTTTGTCACAGTGCTCGTCCCCTGTATGATACAAAGACCAGCACCGACAGTGACAAGATGTAAAACACGACACACGATAGCGATCCCCAATACCCTTTATCGCTTTTCCCCTCTTAGCGACTCTGTATACTATATATATATATATTGTCTATATGTAAACCGTTGCCCGTATTCGATAACCCCGGATGGAATATATACAAATCAGTTATCAAACCCCGATCAACAACAGACCGACCATGACGCTCGCGATGGTGATCAGCGGTGTGAGGATGAGATAATAGGCCCAGAAGACGGTCCAGGAGAGGAGGCGTTCAAAGGCAGAGAAGGTGTCTGGGTTTGTAGCTGCCCTGGCGGCGACGGTCGGTTTGACGCGTTGGGAGATCTGTGAGCAAAAGGAGAGCGTACCTGAGCGAGTGTCAATGCGGCCGGACTCGAGATCAACAGCATGCTTGAGATGATGAACACTGGGCTACGAGAGACGATACCAGCGAGCATATTGTCTGCGATCGAGAGGTGAGATGGCAACGTACCCTTCAAAGACGTCCCCGACCCATCCGATCCGGCTGACGAGAACCATCATCGGGGTAACGATACCCTGACGATGACCATCCGCGCGAGGAGGGTGATGAACACGGTGTGGGGCGAGGGCGAGGGCGCGGACTCGTGGATGGCCGAAGACCGTGCGCGTCCGTTAATATGATCGATCTGCGATCGCGATCACGATCGAGATGCGCTTCCGACTCGGTTCCGGTCCTCGGCAATCTCGGTCTCTGTATGCGTCGAGCCGTACCGACAATAATTGCAGGCCAGGTTCGAGGTCGCCTGCACTCGAATTCATGGTGCCAACTCGCCCGTGCAGCTCCGCGACGTATCTGTATGCGTGTCAATTACAGTGACATGGTAGCTTGTCTAGTATAATATATATATCTGACGAGGGAAAGTCAGTCACGACCACAAGAATCAGGCAGAGGTAAATCACCACATCGACACGGTAGCTTGTCTGTTCGTCCGACGACGGAAAGACGGCTATGAACTCAGGAATCAGAGGTAAATTATAGTCTGGTGACCAGACCGTTCTATGAGGCAAACCGTCAATAGATGCAACCCTGAGATTGCTCGCACCAACGAAAACATTAGTCAGCGTCGGCAAACTCCGGTAAGCGCGACCCACCCAAGTCAAAAAGCCTTTACCAGGACTGAAACACTCGTTTCTGCAGCGTCTCTCACTGCGGAAAAATTCTACGTAGGACATGTAAATACATAGAATAAATGGCGCGTATGGGTGCAATTTTTGCCCCAGAACCGCGTCCGATGAGCATGAACAAATTTATTGATATAAAAATGAGGTGCTCACCATACCCGAGGAAATACAGCGTGCCCCACGCACGAAAAAACAACGGATCTGGTTTTCCATGAAGCACGCTGCCTTTGGCCGAGCGTCTGATTTTTTTTGAGCGGGCGTGTGTGATGGAAAACCAGACAATTTTTCGTGCATGGGGCACGTCCCATTTCCGCGATCACTCGTGACTGCAACCACTCTCAGGCTCGGAGCAAGTAGAGTATCTGGTGTACCATCTAATTTACGTGCCTATCGAGGCTGTCCGAGACACCGCCTCGTCCACCACCCAAACATCGCCTGAGCGTCAACGACAGTCGCCGCACAGCCGTGCCCGGGGCACGCGCTTACTTACTTAAGCGACATGGTCAGGTCTGGTACATTTCGTTGGGGCGGCAGGGGAAATTGCAGATTGATCGGAACACGCAATGGACAACCCCTCTGACATCTGGACATAGTCGTGGTCACGTGTAAGTAGGATAGGTCCTTTGGTGACTCTGGATAAGCTCGACATTCGTTGCAACGCACGGATGGAGCCCAACGCCGAAAACAATACCATTCCCCTTCAAACCTACCCGAATTATGGCTGCACCTTCCTGGCAAGGGATGAGTCTCCGTGAATGAACGAACCAACGGAGCCAGCAAATGGCACTCTTCGTAGTCCTCGATCCATATGCCAGCAAAATTTTACCATACACGCCTGCCAGACAACTCGCACGGGTAAAGAAAACCGTATGCGTCAATGTTTGCAGCATGTTCCTGCGTTACGATCATATCTCCCACTGCAGCCCTGTCCAGATCAGGTCGATCATCGTCGGGCAGCTCGCAGAAGTTGGGGTCAAATCGTAGCCTATATCATGTTTTCTGCGCCGTTGACCAATGGAGCATCAAGGCAGGTGGTCGAAGCCCTTGCGCCGCGATGTGGCTCTCCATCTCATTCACATCACAAACGAATCTGTTACACGATCTTACTTTGCGTTGCATGGATCGAGCAACTCGAATCTGGACACCTCGCGTTCTACAAGTTACGATGACATCTATATTAGATCTCTATTTTTGCCGAACAGCAGTCCAATGTACAAGCAATGATCCCGTCCAACACATCCCCAACTATCCATTAGATAACGAGCAAAGCAAGCTACTGGCCTCACATTCGACCACGATGTGATCTATTGTTATCGTGCGTGTTAATGATGCATCGATGAGTACTTGAGATGAGATGTTTCATGCGCGATGGCCAGTGCAATCCTGCGCGTCTATGAAATATTTTCTGATGATTTGTCCTTCCTATATTCTCATTGGTCGATGTTTCAATAATCACATGTCTCGATCAATCCGCAGTCTCCCTAGGCTACCCCAACGCAATTTACCAGACCGTCTATCGACGGCTTGTCTCGTAGAACGGTCTCACCAGATCAGGTAAATCATTTTAACACATACATATATTCGGCAGTCACAAGCGGGTAGCTTGTCTGAAAAACATTTCCAAGAAAGCGAAAACCTCACATACATCCGAAGGCTGATGCAGCAACAACAGACGCAGCGGTGGAAGAAATCGAAACCAAAAAAATCATCTAATCTAAAACTAGGCACGGTCCCGTTTGCAGGGACTTAAATTGGTGTGCTCTGCTGGGAGATTATTCAAAGGGTTATATAATAATAATAAACAAAAAATAAATACCGTAAGATGCGGCACTAGGCTGTGACCAGCCTCCAGTGAGGGACACCATCTTCATCAGGCGCCTTGATCAGTCCTTTGAAGGCGTGCTTCTTCAAGAGGTAGTCGACGCGCTTCACCCCTTGGTTCGCCACCACCACCCGCGCGGAAGGTGGGGCATTCTGGTACCGTTGAGTGTATGCACGTCCTATGATGGTCCGCTGAGTTGGGCTGGTCCTATCCCACTCTTGTTGTGTGACCTGCTTATGCATTTCAGAGTGGATCTTGTGGAGGACGTCTCCAAGCGTGGTTGGAAACGTAATGCCAGTGGCGGGATGATCGTTGGAATTGATCAGGATCGGCCACCAGGGGATGGCATCATGGGTGATGCGGATCCGCGTGACAGGCGGGTAGGCCGCTGCCTCACGGAGCTTCTCCGCAGAAATGATAGCGGACAGTCGCGGAGTGATCCATTGGAAGGCAGCAAAGGATGCCGCGGCGACATCAAAACTGAGTCCCCGGTGGATTGCTTCCCCGTTAAGCAAAGGGTGGATGTCGACATGGGGGTTAGGGGACATGCCGGCCCATGGAGAGGAGTATATCCATGGCTGGATACCCCCGCAAGAGCATTGCCCTACGTCCTGCCCGGATACACATAATGGACCGTGGATCGGGTTGAGTAGCCTGCGGTACTGGGGTGCTGGGTGGTGAGGGGAGTGAGCGGGAGGGATAACGACTGAGTGCTGTGTGGACGTACTGTACTCCTGAATGAACCCACGAGCCAAGAGGTTATGGTAGATGCAGGCAGACATGATGGCGGTTGTGTTCTTGGGGGATTGATAAAAAGTTGGGGTTTTTAAAGTACGTCGGCTTTCGGATCAGCCGATATGAGCGGGATATGCCGTGGTCCGAGTCACCGCATACCTCACAGAGACAGGAAGCGGGAGTATATCGCGTCGTCATCGAGTCACCGTATACCTCACAGTCACAATGAGCAGAGTAGCTCGAGTAGTAGTAGGAGGCAAATCATGGGAAACCACTTACTCACCCCGATCGCTGGTAGCGCCGGGCCGGTGGCACGGGCGTCCCAGAATCTCCGCCAATTGGGTACACTCGAATCATCGACTCCGACTCCAAGAAGCGGACACTTGGAGATAGGGATCACCATACGCCAAGAAAGAAATGACGAGAACGAAAATGAAGTGCGATGATCAGAGAAGGGGAATGAATACATCGTGAACGCGAACTCTGCGTGCGATCGAGCGCACCGGCGGGGGGGGTGCAGAACAGAGCCTGGGCTAGATCGAATTTCCGAGCCATTCGTAGCAAGTTCATCACAGTTCTCGTCCCCTGTATGATAGAAAGACCAGCACCAATAACGAGATGTAAAACACGACACACGATGGCAATCGTCAGCACCCTTTATCACTTTTCCCATCTTAGCGAGTCGTATACTATATATATACTGTCTATATGTGAACCGTATTCGATAACCCCGAATGGAACAGATACAAACCAGGACATCAAGCGGATCATAGATGCATGATGGCGACGACGGAAATCAGATCTCAAGCCCCGATCAACAACAGGCCGACCATGACGCTCGCGATGGTGATCGGCGGTGTGAGGACGAGGTAGGCCCAGAAGACGGTCCGGGAGAGGAGGCGTTCAAAGGGGGAGAGGATGTCCGGGTTTGTAGCTGCCCCGGCAGCGGCGGTCGGTTTGACGTGTTGGGAGATCTGTGAGCAGGTGAGTGGCGTGGCATGTTAGTAAAAAGGAGAGCATACCTGAGCGAGCGTCAACGCGGGCGGGCTCGAGATCAACAGCATGCTCGAGACGATGAACACTGGGCTACGAGAGACAATTACCAGTGAGCACATTGTCCGCGATCGAGAGGAGAGAATGCAACGTACTCTTCAAAGACGTCCCCGCCCCATCCGAGCCGGCTGACGAGAACCATCATCGGGGTGACGATGGCCGGGACAACGACCATCCGTGCGAAGAGGGTAATGAACACGGTGAGCGTCTCTCCGGGGGGATCCGTCCCGCGTGCGTGGGACGTGGGCGAGGGCGCGGACATGGCCGAAGACCGTGCGCGTCCGTTGACAGGATCAGTCTGCGATCGCGATCGCGATCGAGATGCCCTTTCGAGTCGGTTCCCGTTCTCGGCAATCTCGGTCTCGATCTCTGTATGCGTCGACAATGATTGCGGGCCGGGTTCGAGGTCACATGCGCTCGAATCCACGGTGCCCTCGAAGTGCCAACTCGCCCGAGCAGCGCCGCGACGTCGTGCCATAAACACGTCCTGAAACGCCCCAATCATTGACGATAGCGAAGTCGTCGACGAGTCTAGCGAGTGCAGTGCAGTGTGATGTCCCGGACATGGCGCGTGTTCGGTGGTGTGTCGTTTTTGGACGCCTTTGCCTTTGCTCTTGGCGTTGGTGGTGTCCGCGACACCACTGGGTTTTTTCTCTCCGTCCCAGAACCACCCTCCGAGGACGAGCATGGTGAGGGGAATGCTACACCCGCCTGCACTGTCTAATGCCCCCTTGAAAGGTATCATTCCGTCCGATTTGAGCAACTGCTGCACTGGTGGCACCAACACGCAAAACAAGGCTAAAAGGGATGCGACGAGGGGAGGGGAGAGGGACGTGAGCGTGTTGAGAAGGCGCAAAAAAAGGGAGGGGGCATGCCGGTCCCATCGTGGTGTGGGTTCGGATGCGGGCGCGGGCAGCCGATCCTCAGTCTCGGTGGAGAATCCGGTGTCGATCGCATCCGAGCGGAGTGCGATGGTGTCTTCCGAGTCATCCTCGGTGGTATCGAACTCGTCCGAGTCGTCGCTCTCGGACTGGTCGCCCAAGGATGTCGGCACGGCGGGGAGGTGGGAGTGCAGGTGTGTGTGCGGGTGTGGGTGGCTGTGGCGCGGAGCCACGGGGGTGAGGCGTAAATGGCGGGCACGGTGGGCGCGTGTGCGCCGCGTGTGTCGGTCCCGTGTATGGAAGCTAGCTTCGGTTTCATAATCGACGAGAGAAGCGGTGGAGGGATCGACGGTGACGTGTGTGAGAGGGGGGTGTTGGTCAGTGTCGTCGTCGCGGTATGCGGTGGGTGGGGGCGTGGCTGGTTCTGGTTCATCTGCCTGAGAGAGAAGACGGACGCCGTACGACCAGCGGAGCTGAAAGGAATTAGGACACGCATCGCGCCAAGGATTCAGGGGGTCTGGGAAAACCACGCCAAGCCCGCTGAATTGCGTAAGGGTGACTCACGATCATGCCAAGCGTGCTAAAGACGACGAGATAGGTGAGTGAACGGCCAAACATGGCGTCAAAGGTGTCGTCAGGGCCCCATTTAAGAAGGGGGACGGTGGTAGCAAGGGACTCCATGAGTGCAACGGGGAGAGAATTCGAGTTCATGAACATGGATGCGGCAGTGGCGAAATTTCTGCAGAGCGCTAAGGACATGGATGAGAACAAGGCGAGCGGACGTACACTTGGGATCGTTTGAGACGGCAAGCTCGAGCGAGGCCGTATGCAATGAGTGCAGACAGAGCGGTAACAACAACAAAGAAAATGGGGATGACCCATAGCTGGCGGAGTTTTGCTGGTGTGAGGAAAAAGGCGACTTTTGAAAACAAGAGGGCGGGGGTAAAGAGGGCGACATTGATGTGGTTGATGGCCTGCGGCCGTTGAGCAATGCCGAGCGAGAGACAGACAAGCATACCTTTGAAGTGGGCTTATCAACGATGCCCTTGAATGCGAGCGCATACCCGGCGACACACAGGAGGAAGACCTGGAATATCGACTGGGACGGGTCAGCGGGGGTCTGCGTGTTTCGTGCTGGTTTACCTGGAATACAGTGACAAGAATGCTCTGGATGGGCACGCCCATGGGTGTTTTGGAAGATGCTTCTTCCGAGTGCGCTTAAATAGCGTATCGCACGTGTGACATGCTGTGTCTCCACTGCGCAGAGGTGCCAAGACACACGTCGTCACCAAATCGGGTATCTAAGCGAACCGACTCGCCGTACAAACACCGCATCGCTCGTTCACCATGTCCGTCAAGGACGCACTCCCAAACATATTCGACCAGGTCCAGACCACGACCGCAAACCATCAGAAAAACGTCGTCGCGCTCCACAAACTGCACGTCGACGCCGCCGCGTTCACAGAGCCCATCCATGGCGGGCGCAGCATCAAACTCACCGGGGAACGCCTCTTCGAAGACACTTTCGTCCACCTCCTTTGTCGCGTCGTTGTCGTGAAAAAGGGCGTGTCACAGGCCAATCGCATCGTCAAGTTTGTCGGTGCCTATGTCTTTTATTTGAACAAAGGTGCGCGTGTTTGGCTGCTCTGCTAGGACGCGTTCGACATAGTGTGCAGCCCAAGAAACAAACAAGGATGACGACGACGATACCACCGCAGCCCGTTTTGTCGCGCGTCTCATCAAATTCCTCCTCAGAGGATTCCTTGCAAAGGACAAGATCGTCCGATATCGCTCGGTCCATTTGCTCACCGAGATGGTCGCACACCTCGGCGAGATAGAGTACGCTCCTTTTCATCGCCCACGCGCTCCACTGACTCTACCTTGCAGCGAGGACGTCTACCACGTCCTCAGAACCGCCCTCATCGAACGCATACACGACAAAGAAACCCCCATCCGCGTACAGGCCGCCGTCGCCCTCTCCAAACTCTGCGGTTCAGAAGACCCCTCGGACGTCGAAGAGGGTGAGCAGACCGCCATCGACGTCCTCATCGATACCCTCAGCTCTGACCCCGCCGCGTACGTATCCCCCTTTCACGCGCCACTCGCCTCTAACCTCCTCCACAGCGAAGTCCGACGCGCGGCCCTCCTCAACATGCCCATCGCAAAACATACCCTGGCCGCTATTCTTGCCCGTTCACGCGACACCGACACTGTCATGCGTCGCCTCGTCTATTCCGCCGTGCTCGAGAAAAACTGCACAACTTCCGACGGCGCTGCCATGGGTCCTCTCCACCCACGCGTACTCACAATCGCCCAAAGGGAGCTCATCATCCGCAATGGACTTGGGGACCGCGAGCCCGCAGTTCGCTCTGCCGTGGGGTCGCTCCTCGGTGCCTGGGTCGACATCGTCAGGGGGTCGACCAAGGCTGAGGAAGGCGGTGGTGTGATAGACGACGTATTAGCTTTCCTTGGCTTGTTTGACCTCAATGAGAATACAGTTGCCGAGGACGCGCTCTTGAGCATATTTGCAACGCGCGTCGACATTTTCGACCACCTCGAGTTCAACGGTGCGTCTATGCACCACTGTATGACTTGCACGTGCTGAATCGACTTGCAAGACCCCTTTTGGGACGCGCTGACCCCAGAAAAGGCATTTTTGGCGCGTGTATGCGTGGAACACTGCATCGCAACCAACGACCAGGTGAAACTCGAGGTATCCCTCCCCGTCGTGACCCACCTCGCCTTCCGGATCCAAAGCGTGTACAACAAGTACCAAGAAGATCTCGAGGCCGTCTCACAAGAACGTGCGTTGCGCGCGCTCGACGCACACGAACGCGACGTCGACGAGCGCCTCGACGACCTCTTGCTCGACTCGGAATTCGTCGTCGCCGAGATGCTCAGGCTCGCTGTAAATCTCGACTATACGGACGAGATTGGGCGACGAAAGATGTTTCAACTCGTGAGAGATATGATTGGCCAGGAGAGCCTGCCCGAGGGGTTGGTAGCGAGGTGTTTGGACGTGTTGAGGGTCTTGTCACCGAGCGAGAGGGATTTGATTCGGGTCGTCGTCGAAGTGGTACACGAGTTGAGGGACGAACGTGAGGGCCAGGAGGAGGGTGATGGTGAAAAAGAGGGCGAAGACGATGCGAGTCCGAGTGCCGTCAAGGCACCCAAGGCCCCCAAACCTGCCAAGGAACTCACGCCTGAAGAACAAGAACGCGCGGACGAGCTGGACCTCCGCTGTTTGTCCCTTTGCATCGGCATGTTGGAGCGCGTGAACGGGGTGCGTCGGTCCCTTCCCGTCGGAATGACCACTCACATGTAATTTGTTTAGACGTTTGAAGAAAACTCGACGTTGGAAGGTATACTGGGTGAATTGATCGTACCAGCCGTCAGGCGTAAGGAGCTCGCACTCCGTGAAAAAGGGCTCGTGTGCCTCGGCTTGTGTTGCCTCATTGCGCGCGTAAGCCTCCTTGCTACCTCTCGATACGTGGTGCTGAACTCGACCGATCACTAGCGAATGGCTCTCAACTCGTTCCAGCTCTTTTTGTCCCAAGTGCAATCCTCGCCCGAAGTACTCAAGACGCGCGTGTTGCAAATCGTGTTTGATATGTTGATGGTGCACGAAGGGGAATTCCTGGGTAGAGGGGGTGCCGGGGTACGTTCTCGTTTAGATGGCGTTGTGAAGCTCATCCGGTCCATGCGTATGGCTAGGGTGAACGCATCGTCGAGTTTCTGCTGCACGTGCTCAACGGGGAAGATGCGGAGAAAGTTCAGGCGTTGTTATGCATCGGACTGTCCAAGCTCGTATTGGCGGGGATGATTTCAGACGAGCGGGTGCGTCGATCGAATATCTCGATTGGCGTTTTCTGACGATGGGACAGGTTCTCAAGAGTTTGGTGGTAGCCTATCTCTCTCCCGATACGGCGGAGAATCAGGAGCTGAGACAGTGTTTGGCGTATTTCTTTCCCGTGTATTGTTACTCGTCGAGCGTGAACCAGGGGCGGATGCGTCAGGTACGGTGGATCGGTTTTTCTAGTTGTACTGATATTTGACGCTCCCTGCGTTTCTCTCCTCGATCGTCGCATAGATTTCGGTACCAATATTCGAACAGCTCGCGGTGGCGACGCGTGAATTAGACGAGGACCAAGAAATGGTGTCGCCTGCGCAAATTATAGGCATGTTTGTGGATTGGACAGATCCACAAAAAGCCATGTAAGTCGTCCGTGGCGTGAGACGCGTGCTAAAACCGAGGAGTAACATACGTAGTGAGGTACAGGGTCAGACGATCGACGATGGGGTGCATCTCGACCTTGCAGAAGACATTCTCAAGGCGTTGTTCAAGGATGACATGCAAAGTGCGTCGCATCGCGTCTCGTGTGGTGGGTACTGACGAGTACGACCGTGGCGGTGGCATAGAGGAGGACAGAAAAGTGTTATGTCAAGTTTTGGGTCGATTGTACCTCCCCGAAACGGTGGACGACGACAAGATTAAGACGGTCAAGTTGTTGGTGCACAACGTCTTTACGGTACGTTATTCTCTGTTCCCCTACTTTGCCTCTTCTGCCCCTCACCTCCATCCGCTCTGCTGCCCTTCAGCGCCGACCGATCCGAGACGTCTCTGCGCGCAACGCCCTCTCCAAATTCGAAACCACGATCAGCAAGAAATACGCCGACAAGCTAGCTGGATTTAGCGAGGAGGAATATCGGCGACTCGAGCAGCTCGATGCATTGTTCAAGTTTCTGGACGACATCGTGCCGTTGGAAGATGGCGAGGAGATCGAGCTGAAGACAAGGGGAAGGAAGCGGTACGTGTTTCGTCATGACCGGGGTTTTTTTTTTCTGGGTGGGAGCCGACGCTGACGGAATGAGCAGGCGATCGGACAGCGTGATGACGATGACGACGGAGACGACGAGTGTGGCAGAAGATGGGAGCGTTGGATCTGGGACGCCCGAAGCGAGGGGGTCAAAGAGTAAAGGCAAGGCAAAGTCAAGCAAGTGCGTGGGTCATGTTCATGCTGTCGAGCGCGGAGGGTGGCTGACTTGTCTAGACGACGGAGGGTCTCGGGTGAGGACGACGACGACGACGACGGGGAGGACGAGGGACGGGTGACGCCTGCGCCGACGAGGACGCTTCCAAAGAGGGCTGCGTGCGTTTTTGCTTTTACGTTCGTCGTGATTCCTGGAAGTGGGGCTAATTAAGGGGCTAGATCGGTCAAGAAGGCGCCTGATCAGAACGTCGCTGACGACGACGAAGAAGAGGAAGAAGAAGCGACGCCCGTGACAAGGCGGAATGCGCGTATGCCGTACGTTCCTTGCACGTTCTTTCCGTGTCGGTACGGCGATCTGATGATGGGACGGACGCAGAGCGCCTGAACCTGCATCAGGGGGGAACACGACGTTTGATTCGCTCATCGATTCGGAGGAGGAGGAAGAGGAGGAGGAAGTCTTTTCGCTCGTCGTCAAGGGGGATGAATGATGCGGTACATACCATCTGCGAGGGTGGATTTCTTGTGCGTGCTGTTTGATTTATCGTGGTTCCTCTTTTTCGTGTTGTGTTTTGGTTTGTAGTAACTGTATGAGTACTGTTGGATGATTCTTTGATGCTTGGTTGTGTGTGAGGAAAGCAATCCACCAGAAAAACGTCGTCGCGCTCCACAAGCTACACATCGACGCCGCCGCGTTCACAGAGCCCATCGATGGCGGATGCAGCATCAAACTCACCGGAGAACGCCTCTTTGAAGACACGTTCGTCCACTCCTGTCGCGTCGTCGTGAAAAAAGGCATCTCAGAGGCCAATTGTATCGTCAAGTTCGTCGGTGCCTATGTCTTTTATTTGAACAAAGGTGCGCGTGTTTGGCTGCACTGCTGGGACGCATTCGACATGGTGTGTAGCCCGAGAGACAAACGGGCCAAGGACGACGGCGCTGCCGCCGCCCGTTTCGTCGCGCGTCTGATCACATTCCTTCTCAGAGGATTCCTTGCCAAGGACAAGATCGGCCGATACCGCTCGGTCCATTTACTCACCGAGATGTATCCTTAGAGCCGCCCTCATCGATTGTATACACGACAAAGACACCATCCGCGTACGGGCGACCGTCGCCCTCTCCAAACTGTGCGGTTCAGAAGACCCCTCGGACGTCGAAGAGGGTGAGCAGACCGCCATCGATGTCCTCGTCGATACCCTCAGCGCTGATCCCGCCGTGTACGTACTGTCCCTCTAACCAACTCCATGGCGAAGTCCGACGCGCAGCCCTCCTCGACATGCCTATCGCAAAACATACCCGCAGTTGCGGAAATTTCCCTTGTCTCCAGATTCTGGTATTGCAGCGAGGTACTGCTCGTATCAATTGTTCGCCTTCTTGAACTTGAAGGAATTATACTGCTCGGATCCATACATGAGGGCATGCTGTACTCGAAAGGAGACTGGGTAATCAAGTACGCACGCAATGGGGAAGAGGAGCGATCCGGGTGAACCCCCCAGTACCTGCTGCCGTCCTCAACTCGATCTAATCGTTTTCCATCCCTAAACTGCACCAGATATTCTCCTGGTGACGTACCGGGTAGGGAGAGGGACGAAGAGAATGAAGGCTACTGCCCGACTAGGACACGACACGACGGAACTGTGTGCTATCGATCGCCCTAGCTGACTGCTACTCGATGCGATGTGAGACAAGACTCCCTAGTGCTCTACATGCTACTCTGGCATCTCCCGGCTTGGAATCCTCGTTGTACTTTCGGATATCTGGTAGACACGAGTGCTGGACGACAGAATCGACTCGTTATGCTCGCCCAACATGCTATCTGCACGTTTTGGATCCACTGCCCAATACCGGACTAAGTGGGAGGATGACTTCCAAACTCTGCTCTTCTGTAAGTACGGAACGGAATTGAACAAGCACCTGGGTCCCCTTCCTCCACCCCTGGATCAGGGGCTCCGATTGCTTACGTCGGGCGGGGTTTGCTCGTTGTCAACTGTGGTCCTGTTCAACAGGGCATGATTTGCAAACATCTCAACTAGGTTAGCAGTCTATGCTATGTTTCACCATTGATAATAGATTCGGAGAAGAAACCCGACAGCGTAGGAAGAGGGAAGAGGGAACCGAATCGTATCATATCGCAAATCGCAACGTGTCATATCTTGTCCTGCTGTGCCGCGCTACTGACCCAATTAGAAGAAACTCGTCTGAAGCCTTCCCCTAGCTTGAAGTACATCCAGTCATTCCCTGTACAACATGACGAATTCTCCTGCCCCCTGGGTCAACCAACCATAATTCACAAGGTTTCCGATGGTCACCTTCGGTACAATTCCGATCATCCCCTCCGTGAGTGACTCAACCACGACCACTTTACTTCGCCAGGGAAGAAACGCAGTCCTCGAGCAGAACCCGAACCGATAACCTAGACTCTTTTAATTTGTCACTGAGCCCCGGGTCCTCTTGAACGCCGCTCATGTGTGATGTGATGCATGCATGACCTATTACGTTCCCACGCAAGTGCTTGAGGAGATCATTACCGTTCGTCTCCCACCACTCCTCCATTGGATTGTACGATTCGAGGTGGGTGACAACGAGTGCGACTGGGACTTGTCCTCCGCAAAGGACTTCTTCGAATAGCCTATAGCAGCTGAGTTCCGACGGGGTGAGCGAACCACGCATGATGAAGACGATCAGGTCAATACCACCCTCTCCAGGCAAGGAACGAATCAGCTGAGTGGCGCTCTCCGTCGCTCGGGTGTCGTGCGAGGATTTGAAACCCATGGTGTCCCAGATTTGAAGCCACCGCGCCCCGATCCTGATCTTGTATGGACGAGAATCCAATGTGCAAACTCCTCCTGAACTGACTTCAGCTATGGTATGCCCAGCGATGAGATTAATGAGTGAGCTTTTTCCGGAACCCGTGTTCCCGAAAAAGACCACGTTAGCAGGGCGTGGTTTTTCGAGGATCTTTGCTAAAACTTCAGCGTCCCAATAGCTCAATCCGCAGCTTGCGGAGACGAGAGAGGCTGTCGTAACCGACGAGGGATTAAGACGAAGGAGACTTGGGGCGGAAGTGGTAGCATAGTTCTCCAGGAGTGCCTTCAATGCTTGTCTGGACTGATCGCTGCTAGTCTGAACCGTGGTGATGCACACATTTGGAATTGATTGGACCGGGATATTAGTCTTTTGAGTGATAGCGCCATGATTGCGTTCCCACCATCCTTCATCAGGCGTGTCAAAGTGGGTCATAACGAGGGCTATTGGGGCACGACCACCATAGAAGAAATCGTTGATCAACTGGTAGGCACTACCAAGTGAAGGGAAGGTTTTGTCCTTGCGTGCACAGAGAAGAATGAGGCTAACACCATCAGCGAGGCTTCGCAAGACGGTGTACGCCTGTTCGTAAGGTAAAAGAGTATTGGTGTCGAATCCCATGGTATCCCACATCTGGAATTGCCTTCCGCCGATGGATATTTGGTACAGTTGGGGTCGTTGGGTACAAGGATCCGCATCCGCGGATACTTGTGCGAGTGGTTTACCAGCAAGAAGGTTGATGATTGAACTCTTCCCGCACCCAAGGGCACCAAATAGCACCACGTTGATAGCAGGTGCAGGACTGCGACGAGTCAGGCGTACAAGGAGAGCGCGACAGCAACACGGAACACACCTGGACTGCGACAGTTCTGGTTTGTCTCTGCAAAACGACAATATTTCTTGGGCTGATGGCCGAATTCTCGGAAGTCGTGGAGACCAACATCGCTTGATGAACTCCCACTCGCCGTCCGGAATGACAGGCTGCACTGGGCGAGGCGGATTTTTAAATCGGTTTAATTTCTTTTCCATCTCTGTTCTACTGTCCCATGGGGTTTTTCCAGAAATGATCTACACGCCCAACTTGGTTATGACCCGAAGGACGGAAACAGAGAAATGGCGTGGTATAACGTACGAAGAGCATGATGCTACCAAAAGAGTAAATGTCGCTGTTAAGTGTTGCTTCGACTTCGAGACCTGGGTATAACTTGGGATACAGCAGCTCTGGCGCAGCCCACATCGCTGCGCCGGGACGATTGGACGTAGTGCAGAGGTAAGACAAATGATCCTGCCCTGGGTTAAGAGTGCGAGAGAATCCAAAATCGGCGAGGCGGGCGTTATGTTTGGCGTCAATCAAGATATTTCCCTGTATAGAAAATCAGACAGGTCGATGTCACAAAGTGATATCAGCCCACGGGGTGTAAATCTCCATGAACAACGTGTTGAGAATGTACTACGGAAGGTTGACATAAAAGACCCACAGCGAAGCAGGGTTAGTAGACTTACGATATTCTAGACCGGCAGCTGAACCTTGAATCTGTGACATTGATCGTTGTAAACTTGGCTGAGCTTCATTGGAGCTTCACGATATGTCGTGTACTCACAAGTTTGGTGCGACTAGGTTGCGAAAGCTCCGTCCTATCCTCAATATAGTTACTAAGCGTTCCATTCGGCATCCACGTCGCAACCATGCAAGGGTAATTAGATCCAAACTCTTCTCCCTGTGCAGTCCCCAGGAACGGGACAATGTTGGGATGGTCTAATCTTTTCCATAGTCCAACCTCGCGTCTCAGTTTCTGGGTCACACTCGAAGTCAAAAAACGCACGACAACAATTATCGTTAACTTACGCGTGTGAGCTCATCAATGTCACTTCGGGGAACGCGAACATGGAGGGGAATCACCTTGACTGCAATCTGAATACAGAAGGGTGGGTAAAACCTTGAGCGAAGTATGAACGCGAATATGCTAACCTCCCCGTTCTGTGCACACAGGCAACGAAGCACAACGCCGAAAGAACCAGTTGCAATGACAAATCTCCGATCCCGCTGAATCGTGTGGGTGAGATCCGGTGGATCAATATCAACTTGTAGAGTATTCCTTGAGCTGCGCAAACGGCACCGTCAGATAAGGCGAGAGAATCAGACGATGACATACACTGACTGAGAGCTGGGGGGTGCCATAGAGTGCTGAATGCAAAAATGGGCTCGACAAGTTGAGAACAAGTTTCCGGTTTGTTTGCCCTGGCAGTAGGTTCCTGCCAGTGGGTATAGCAATGACTGAGGGAGTGTAATCTCGTGAGGCCGGGGCTCGAGGTTTTGCTTATAACAAGACCAAGGCGCTTATTAACATTTCAAATGGGTATGGGGAACGTTCGAACACTGCGGTATTTCCATGGGGGATTCATGCAACATGACCCCATCGTGAGGATGCGACGACTCCGAACCAATTCGGAACATTCCGAGCAGCGGAGTCAATGCACATTGAATACACGTTCGAAAGATCCAGCACGCTGGGAACATGGTCAATTTACAGGATACTGGCATCTACCCTCCCCGTTTGCGTGGGTCACCATTTGTCAGGCTTCGGACAATGGTGAGTAGTACTAGGGTGAATTTGCACTTGAAATTCTGCGAAACTTGACTCCCAATCGTTTTGTGCACTGTTGTGTTTCAATTTTTCTAGTGAGCGCACGTCCAACACATGCATCAAATTTCGGGATGAGCATGTGGGACAGGCCACTGCAAGGGGCGCCGCAATTGATCTCTCGCTGGGCCAAATATACGCTCACAACCTTTACACGCCCAAGTTAGGCTCTTAAAATAGTGACGTTTGACGGAAGTTGTGAAATGAATGTATATTGGATTCTCTACGGACATCGTCACAACCTGCTCCAAACCGTTCTCACGGTGTACACAATATGTTGAGGAGAGTGCGTTTGCCTGGCATTGCACCCTAGATGCTAGCCAAATACCAGAAAATGCTCTGGGGAATAACGAGCTAACAGGTGGCAATTAATTTTTATTCTGTTCTGAAAAGGTCAAGGAATGAGTGTCTGTATGATATGTTGACCTGGATAGCAGTGAGACGTTTGCAAGTCCTCCCACAGACACATTGCTGACAAATTTGAGCTGCCCAGACCTGGACATCCGTCAAACAGATGCTGACGATACATAGTACTGTGGTGACGCAGTATGTTCACCAGGCATCGGGGGTGGGCTCATAAAACAAATTGATCGAGGGTATTGGGGTTGGTATTCATCAATGTGGGACTCAAAGATACACTTCTGGACGAAGTCCAGGGCTGGAGACATTCGTCGACGAAATTGATGCATATCAGAGATCAGAGACCGATGCAGAATACACAGACATGTACGATAATACAACAGGATTACTGGGCGGAAGGTATCAACGTTGTGTCAGAAACAATGCTCCTGAACTGCTCCCAGATGACCAGACGGGGAGGTGTATCTGACAGTCCGCTATATCCACCCTTCAACATCCAACGTGACATAAACTCGCCCTCCATTGCAATCATTGAATTCCAACGAGTCCACTTGCCCTGAGGGAATTCGGGATAAGCAGCAATGAACGCCATCCAGAAGAGTTCTCGCGTCAAACGGTAGCGGTCCGGGTGCTTGGATTCGAGAAGGGGGTCTGCTACTAAGCATTCTTCAATTTGTTTTGCCAACTGCACCCACTGATACGCATCAGTGGGTTCAAATAGAGACGAGAGCGGGAGGAAGGGAAACGTGACCTAGCAGTAAGTAAGTATCTGCAAGACAGCCAAGGATGAGGTACACACCGGATTTAAGGACTTGTTCACTTCCTTGGACATATCACATATAACAGGGAGTAAAGGTTGTTCAGCCCATTGGTCACAGATGCGAACGGAGATTTGCACCGGCTGGGCAGGGATGTGAGTCAGTTAAGTTACTGGGTCAGAGTACGCTGAGAGACATACAATTTTCTCGGGCGGGGTATCACGAAAGACAGCGCCATGAAAACGAACAGACAGTTCGAGAGTGTTGAGGGTAGTCAATCCGTTCGGTCCAAGACAAGTTTTAACATCGACAATGGTCGACATTGTGGCAGCTGCTACGAGGTTTCAACTTGAACGTGAGTCTTGCGCTTGCGATTTTTAGTCATCACGTGCGCGACTTCGGGTCATCATGGGCGCGATTGGGCCGAAATCGCGCCTCATATGATGATCCAAAGTCGCTCCTGCGCGTTTCTGCCTTGGGCTCTCATGTGAAACTTCGAGTGCTATTTCCCCAATGTTATACGACACACTTTCCTTGCTGCTAGGCAGCCACTCAAATTGTGGTAGGACCACCCCCAGTCCGTCTGACAACTCATCGCCAACCTCTCCTCTTGGTTCAAAGACTACTTGTACTCAATCAACATTTGACCAAGTACAATCAGAGGAGGAGTTTGACAATGTTCACATCACAGACCTTGTCGACAGGGCCACGCTACCCAATGAAACCACGAGGCGGACACCTGACGTTGATGCTGGCGACAACATACTTTTCAATACCAATCCATCTATTAAACAAGCTTCCACTGTCAACGCAGATCATTGTCGCGCTGTTATCCAAGCACTTCAAGTTCCATTCTTTGACATCCAAGTGAGTAGCTCCCGGGTATCATCATAACAGGATCTAACCACTTTCACAGACATTCAGAGACGTTACACCTGCAGAGTTTGACTTAATAGAATCGGTGTTCTCAGAGGGAGGAAAACATCAATCCTTCAAGTAAGTTTGCGTTACATTGCTCTGTGACGACTCTGACCAGCATTTCTCACACAGATTGTACTACATCCCCGACCTTTCCCAGATCTTCGCAATGACCCCCTGTCCCATCCATGAGGCCCCCATTGTATTTCTCTCAGAGTGTTCCCGTGCTCTCTTAGTACCCCACCGCCTAGATCGTATCACACCACTGTTTCTTTTCAACTCCCCGATTGAAAGCGACAACAACTCTGTTACTCCAGATTTCCGACTCGACTTGGAACTAAGCTACCGTCCCCTCGAGTTCCCTGTACCCGTCTGGATCGCGGAGTGCGGTTTTAGTCAAACTCGGATCGGAATGGAACGCAAGCTCGCGGTGGCTGTGGCAATTTCCCCTGAAATCGACGCCGCGTTCATGATCTCTATCCGCGAGTCAAGCCTGAAACTCCCCGAATCAGATCACCCTCTCTTTTCTCTTCCCAAACTCCAGCGCACAGCATTTACCCCGGATACGTTGCCTCACGATAATAAGTTAACTCCGATCGTTGTTGAAGGTGTGACCTGGATCGACATCAAGTCGGTCAACATCTCCGTGTTTCTTCGCGGAGAAGATGGCGAATTCAATTTCAGCGAGGGAAACGCGTTATCTGCACGGGGGGTAAGCATGTTGGCCTGGAACTTCGGAATCTATATACTGATCTTTTTTTCCCGTAGTCGTTAGTCCCTCTAATGACAATGCAACCCGTGACACATATGCTCAACCTAGCTTCTAGACGCCTTCTTGTCCGCATTGCCGACACGATGCAAGAAAATCAAGATGACGATGACAGAATCGCCCACCTCCGTGCAGCAGTCGGAGACCGTCACGTTCCCCGCTGATTGGTCATGTTTACTCCAGAAGATTCAAGCATCCCTGTATTATACTGCCTGGTCTCGTTATCTCGGATGCTTACGGCGAAAAGTGGAACAAAACGCTAAGCGGAAGCTGGACCTGCCCCTGGAACCTGGCCCTTCAGACAAGCGCCACGCACTTTCCGTAAGGGACGGGCGAAGAAACAAGCCGAAACCACGCGCGAGGAAGTCGAAGCACCGCAAGTAGGTAAAGCCGTGCCCCGTATCGTTTTTCATTCATACTAGTATACATTTGGCTCGTCTTTCCCTATCTATGAACGATCGTCCGTACTGGTGTGCGGTTGGCGTACTGGGCAATAGTATATGTAACGTATGGATTTCTTTGGATCGTCCTAAATACTATACATCTTTTGTTGTGTTTGGAGCGTCATATTAGAGGACAACTTTTGAGGTCATGTGACACGATCAACATCGCGCGATATCAACCCGGAAGTGCCGATGGCCAGATCTTCAAAACCTCCCCCTCTTGACCCAGATGGTAAGGGAAGTCGTGGCCATCGCCCTCCGAGTTTGACTCCCTCTGCTACAGTCTTCACCGCCGTTCGCACTGACCCGAAAAATGTCATATGCAAGGTCTGCCCGGGTCGCGCCGGCATGTACAAGAAACCTGTTATACGTCTTTGTCATGTCGCAGACCACATTCAATCAAAGAAGCATCAGAATAATCTCCGGGAGGCAATCAAGCAGAAAGAGCGAGGTACACCATTGAAGCTCAGGACTCTCAAGCGCTATCAGTCAGCGTTTTCACTGCCAGTGGAGACGCCTGCTTTGGATATATTTGCGATTGTGCCGGATGGTCTCCCGTCCCCTCCTCCATTCGATAGCAACAGCGGAGACCCAGGGGTACCACTGAGCCAAGCTTGGGATGCATTCGAAGCCGAACGTACCGTACACATTGACGATTACTTCGATGAAATACGACAGATGATTGAAAACGGCGAATCTATATTTCCTACTATGCCGCCACCACTTGAAGATGAATTAGGACTCGAGGACCTTGACGAACTAGATCTCATCCCTCCCAATTTGGAAGACCATGTCATAGACGTCGAAGGTTCGTATTTCTTTTCTGATTTCCTTTCATTCCTCTTAATTGGCGGATAGCTGTCAGGAGTCGAGCTCCACAACCTGCTAAGTCCAAGGTAGCCACGCATATCTCCCCAGACGAGCCATTATACCCTTGGAAGTCAAGGCCGGTACGTTCACTGAGCTACCATCACGGTTCTCACTGACGGTACTATAGGAATTCTTAACCCACCTTCTCTTCAGTTCCCCCCACCTCAGGTTCTCACAAGCACAGAAAGTGGCGGTACTGACATGGGCAAAGGACCTTGGCGCACCCGAGGTGCCATCAATCTACGCTATGAAAAAAGCACAAGAGCGTTTTATGAAACTCCTTGGGACACCAACAGAGAAGATGACGACAGCGTCAGGTAATGTGTTCTACCTCAACGCTCTAAGTAAAGCCATCGCCATGGTAAGCAAAATTGCCCCATTCGAGTTATTATTCTGAGTTATTGGGTTATGGTTGTCGTAGGATTTCGCGAACCCACTTACTCGATTCGCAATGCAAGAATATCCTGAGGATGGACAAGGCCGCATGTCGCAGGTGCACCATGGAATCAAGATGCTTGACGACCTTCCGGATACTCTTGCACCTCCATGCGTTCGTGTTGACTACGGCATCTATTTTGTCAATGAGCTACTCCAACAATCCACGGGTCAGTTTTTTGTACCAAAGAAATTCTTCCAAGCGAGAATGTAGGAATCCTCGGAGCCAACTGTTCTTGCTCTAGGACACAAGGCTTCAAAGACCGTGGTTTGTTTCTGCTACGAATGGTGCCGAGGATAGTACTTACTGACCGACCTCTCTCATTTGTTACAGGAGGGATATGCTGTTGATCCAGAAATGATCGTTGTCGAGATTTCGACATTTATTAGAACGTTCGAAGACCTCCAGCGCCGAGCTGGAGAATCTGGGATTCATTTCACAGGTCCGTTCGAGTCTTCCATTCAAAAGTGCAATGTATCTAACAGTTCTGCAGCCTCCTCGGCGAGATTCTCCGATCTTATGCCAAATCCGCTCCGGGCCAGGTCGGGTGGACGAATGATCTACACCGTACCTCTCATAGTATTCATGGATGACATATCAGGGAATGTCTCGAAACAATGGAACAAGCACCATGTAGTCTATGTGTCGAACGGGTTACTGCCGCGACAAATGCTCGAGCAAGAATTTACGATTAGGTTCGTAACAGGTTCACCTCACGCTGCTCCCATGGAGCTAATGCAGGGTGTTAAAGACTCGATCCAGTACGTTTTCCACTGCGCATCGTCAACATTTCCCTGCTCACTCACATACCAGAAAAGCGGCCGACAACCCCATTATGGCATTCGACATCAAATATGAAGAAGAGGTCATGCTGATTCCGTACAGCCTGATTATCATGGGCGACAACCCCATGCAGGCTGAGGAGTGCAGCCATGGTGGGTTGAAGTGCAATTACCTATGCCGTACTTGCAAGGTTGGTGGCACAAACGCAGAGAAGAAATCCGATAAAGGATACAGTGATATTTTTCAGGTATGCAGAACTTCGTGTATGTTACTTGGACTAATCACGGTTTCTCAGTGCGGCGAGTTGCGTTCCCCCAAAGACACTCGTGCCGAAATCAAAGACCAGATCCAGCTTTCGATGCTTTCCGGTGGTACGGAAAAGGTGAAGAAAGCTGTCAGCCGATCCGGCATCAAGGACAGTGCGACCGCCACAATTGTGGACCGACTTCTCGTACTTGGCAAGATGCTGCACAAGAAAACCGCTGGAGGGCCCAGACTGTCAGAGGCTGAGGTCATGACGCGCTTGAACAGTGAATTGGATCTACTCCTTGCAGGTCAATCACTTGACGACCGCATCAATCCCCTCCTTTCGATGCCCGGAATCAACATTCATAAAGACACTCCGACCGAAATTCTCCACACCATACTTCTTGGTATCGTCAAATACTTCTGGGGACAGACCGCATATATCCTCGAGAAAGATCAGCTCATCAGAATGTTCCAAACTCGTCTAGCCTCCATTAATCAGGAAGGTCTGAACATTCCGACACTTCATGCTGACTACATCATTAGATATAAGGGCACGCTCGTCGGGAAGCATTTCAAGGGTCTCGCACAAGTCATGCCGTACCTTATATATGATCTCGTTCCTGAGAAGGTCCTTCAAGGATGGTCACTAATTGGAAAACTGGTCGTTCTTCTCTGGCACACGTCGATCGAGGACACAGA
Organism: Boletus coccyginus; assembly: GCA_025782845.1. Lineage (NCBI taxonomy): Eukaryota > Fungi > Basidiomycota > Agaricomycetes > Boletales > Boletaceae > Boletus > Boletus coccyginus. The sequence continues at coordinate 47,123 of JAHZSR010000017.1, forward strand.
AGCATATCTCATGAGTAGGTCCTTGCCAGTTCGTTCATATACATTTATCTGCTCATCACCCATTAGGCCACCCTATCACTCGTCATCGATGACTTCCTCGTTATCAGCGCACAGTGCGCGCCGAGTATTCTGTTGACAAAAGCAAAGTTCCACTTTCTTGTCCACCTCCCTATGTTTATCCGACGCTTTGGACCGGCGATTCTTTTTTTGACCGAGCGGTATGAGTCGTTCAACGGTGTTTACCGGCTGTCATCGGTGTATAGTAACCGCCAAGCACCGAGCTGTGATGCATGTCACCTATTTGCTGAGCAAGATAATGTGATGCATGTCGTGTCTGGAGGGACGTGGCACGATCCCACCGCTCAGAAATGGGCTAAGGCAGGACCAGGTGTAGTTGAATACTTCAACGCCCACCCTCACCAACACCGCTTACTGGGTTTTCCCAATATGGAGCCCCCAAAAGTTGGTGAGTACCTCGCCAGACTTTTAATCAACGCGCCACTCATCCTTTACGAAAAGGTGCAGCACAGTTAGCAGCACGCGTGGGAGTCGTTCGCCCAATCGGTTGGGACGAAACGGAAGTCGCTAGGTGTGGTATAGAGTCAGCAACGCCGGCACCTCAGCGAGGAGCTCAGTTCTACAGGGCCACATCTTTTACGGCTGCGCAGGGAGACAAAACGGGGGTAGGAACCCATGTTATTATCAAGTATGGCAGTGAGTATCGAATCGGGTGTGTCAAAGAAGTCCTGGTTCCTGTCGAGCAATGCCAAGCCACCCATGTTGCAATCAGCCTTTTCGAGTTCCTTCCCAAATTACATCCTCAGCTGCGTGTCCCGTGCATCAGGTATCCAACGCCGGAACAGAAGAAGGTTATTTCGCCCCTCATAAGTTTTTGCTAGTGCCATGTGTGATCTCTGTATTGAGGGCCCCGTTAGGACGTTATTTGTACGGTTAACATCCAACACGACTGTCCAGCGTCCAGCTGCAATTCCACCTCCACAGTACCTGAAAAACAAGAACGCTTGCTCACGTCACGGACCAAGAATCTTGTCGAGCATGCATGCACGAATGCATACATTGTCAACACGTCTTCGATACACAATTACCGGTGGATTAAGGCCGCCATCCCCTCTGTCCTCTATGACGAGATATACGCACCGCTGATCTCAGATCACGCCGTCTTACGTGTGCACGCTGTGCAAGTCCTTCGATCAAAGAAGGACAAGGAACAATCAGATGGGACCAATTGTGATGAACCATTATCAACCGAGCAGGGTTCATTCGAGAAAAGTCAGAACGTGACGCGACGAAAGGGAAAGGGAAAGGGAAAGGCTGTTCCAATCAACACACAACCAGTCCAGCCTCACGCAGCCTCATTCGATCCCAAGCCTTCAAGTTCGGTCTTGTCTGACCACATCCAGACGCCTACTCCGTTCATTTACACTCATCCGAGTAGCGACCAGCGGCACCAGCCACCCGTTTCTGTACCGTACGATCCCCGCCCCACTTTGCCGCCGCATCCGACAATACGGACCTATGCGATGCACCCTGCATACTACGCTCTGCCATACGGACTTTTACCTCAAGTGTCCTATGTTGGGACTAGCATTGGTCAGCCTCACCAGCCTCACGCACCGCACGATCCCCGTTCCCTTTTGCCACTGCATCAGACAATCCAAACCCATCCGATACCACACCCTGCATACACTCCGCCTTATGGGTCTTTACCTCAAGCGTTGCTGCATCTCGGGACCACCTCCGGCCAACCTCACATAACTGGGATGTTCCCCCATCCGAATCATCCCCATTCCAGCAGTGGATGTTAATAGACGATATATTTATTATATTCAGTACTACGTCGTGCTATTACATATCGTGCAATGAGCATCTGGCGACACCGTGACTGTGACGTTTGCTTTCTTGCGTCCAAAGCCAAATGTTTCAAAACACCGAGAATGTTGTTAATCACCACCGTAATGACTGCAACCTCACCCTTCACCAACCATTCGGCATCTCAGAATGAGTCTCCTCGCACGATTCCGACTTGAGCATGCCCCCAGGCCTGGCACTGAAGCTGAAGGGTCAGCACCTGCTTCTGCAGGCACCGATGCTCCTTTCGACGGCTCCGGCTTGGACCGATTTTCTTTTCCCCCCAGTTCCCCTGCCGCTGAACGGTCCAGCATCTTTGATCCCCCACCCCCTGCTCAATGACGGCGAGAGCGTTCTGACTCTGCTGAAGCAACCCTCGAACAAGAATCCCAGCAGAGGTGTAAACGCCACTGTGCCATCCAGGTTTGCAAGGACTTTGAGCTAGCTGAAGACGTGTTCGCTGTTTTTACAGAGGTAAATGCCCCCCATCTCTGTCAGCATATACTGATGGAGTGCCCAGCTTGACCTACCCAGGATGCTCATCACTATTTTCGGGAAACTCCTTTCATTGGAGCGACAACGGATGAAAGACGACGTCCATTCATTTATCAAGTCAGACGAGTTCAAGGTAATCACGTTTCTTATTAAGTAAAAAAAACAAACCTCACTTCTGCACGTGCAGGACGTCCTCCAGGATCGGCTCCGGACAGCGCTCTTGTCTGCGAACATTTCACACTATCTCAACGGTATCAACGATCGGATCTGGGTTTGTACCGTACTGTTACTCCATTCGATACTGACTTCCTTTCAACTTACTTTAGGGTTTCATCAAGAAGAACCTTGCCGTGTTCAGCATCCCACCCCTGGCGATGGAGGATGCTCGACTAACGATCTACATCGACACTCTTATGAAGGAAGTCTTTGTTGAACGAGCTCGTATTATACGGTAGTAGTTCATTTACAGTAGTTAGTTCACACGCACTTCATGTAGCGTATATAGCTTTCGGACTCAGTCATCTGAGTTCTAATTGACTCTTGACTAGCAACCGCTATCATCTCTGAGTTACTACACACAGCAGGTAAGCCAAGTAACTGCGTACTGCATGCTTCCGACAGGTTATGAGCCCTGGTGATCGTGCTGTGCGACTTGCTCGCCACCATCACTTGGTTTTTCCTGCTCCCGCCCTCAGATGCGCTATGCGCTCTCTGGTGCGGTAAGTCGCGTTCTAATGCGTTTTTACGCTTGAACACATGCGACATGTCGCGTCCTATGCGTCTTTACGCCTGGACATATGCGACCAGATCCTTGGACATATGGGGAGACTATGTCTCACCGGTCCATGGACTCTGAGAGCGTAATGAGCGTACCTACGCCCCTTCCTCCTCTTCTCATTATCTCAGCTGGAAGTTAACTGACGCCTCTTTGTCCCAGACCACCCATTCTCACTATGTCCTTCAAGATCGACACTCCCAATGCCTCTAAGGTCCCCGACCTCAACGGTTCCAACTACCTCCGTTGGTGCCAAACTATGCAGGCTTACCTGCGTACCCTCGACGCTTTCTGGGCCATCACTACGGATTGCCCCGACGAACTTACCGAAGGGGAATCCGACCGGGTCATCAACCAATCTCGTATCAACGACTGGTACTCTGCCAACGAGAAGGCCCTTGGTGCCATGGTCTTGAAGATGTCCCCCACTCTCGCTCATCCCTTCTATGATGCGACCTCCACCAAGGAAGTCTGGAACGCCCTCAAGGCGAAGTTTTCCACTCCGTCCACTGCCTCCAAATATTTGGAGTTTAAAGCAATGATGGACACTGCCATCCCCGAGGACCAGCACCCCCAGGCTGCGTTCTCGAAGCTGAAGCAGCACTTCGACCTACTCCGGACCTACCAGAACGAGGTCCCCGCCTCCTTACAATCACTCATCATACTTGCGAAATTACCGCAGTACATGGACGTGTTCACCCAGCTTCTGAACATGTCCACCTCTGTGAAAGGAAAGGAGAAGGAAGAAGAAGCGGACCCGACGAAGCTCCCCACCCTCGATGAGATCGAGCGTATGACCCTCGTGGCCTGGCAGCAATACGTCTCCAAGCGTAAGCCCAGACACGACGACCACGTGAAGAAGATCTCCGCGGTCAAGCGTAAGCCTGCGGACCCCCAGTTCCAGCAGCAGCAGCAGCAGCGCCCACAGGGGCAGCAGCAGCAGCAGCGCCCACAGGGGCAGCAGCAGGGGGGAACCAGCAGCAACAGGGAGGACCACAGCAGAAGAAGAAGAAGACCACTCGTGGTCAGCGTTCCGCACAAGGGCAAGCGAAGCAAGACGCTCGCGCCCAACGTCGCGAAAATACCCATTACAACGACGCCGGCCCCTCCTTCGCCTTCTCTGCCGCCACCATCATCGACCCCGCCATTGTGGAAGCCGGCCCCTCCGTCATCGACCCTCGCCGTCACGCTCACACCACAGGTGAAGCCCATTATGGCCCACCTGCCTTTCCCCAGACCAAGAATGCGATCTCTCTCGCTCGCCGTCTGGAGATCACTCCCACCATCGAGACCGTAAGACGTCTTGATAAAGTCGCGAACCGTAAACTCACTCGCACTCCTATCGTCAACCCTGGCGACTAAGATTTTGGCGCCCCCGGTCCCTCGCGTCCACCCCAGTACAAGGAACACAAAAAGGACTCTCCAGTCCACTGCCTTTCCCCATCCTTTTCGGCCACCTTTGGCCTGGACGTTCCTTCTTACGAGGACGCGATGAAAGACGATTCGTCTTCGCTCCTCAATCGGCTTCACCAGCCCATCCACCCTGCCGCTCTCATCGAGATGGATGAAGACACTGTCTCCATCCACTCAGGCCAGGCTGAAGCTGGCGAATTCTATGCCACCCAGGATGACTTCTACGCCCCAGAAGAGGAAGAAGTCGAAATCCCGTTTGAGGATTACTTCAACCTGGATGACGGATTCGAGGATGACACGTACGTCTCTTCCTCACCCCACTCACATCTCTCAGACACTGATGAGCGATTCCCATATTCGCCACAGTATGTAGATTTCATTCTATCGTCTGTAGTAGATAGTGATGCAATAGACATCGTTTCTACGCTCCCTTACTCCTTGTGTGACGGCTGTGAGAACCACAACACCAAAGGAAAAGGAAAAACGCGTGCACACAAAGAGGATGCAGAAATGTGGCTCCTTGACTCTGGAGCTTCAGCTCATTTCACCAATAACTTCGACGCCTTCGTCGAGTATCAGGCCTACCGCGAACCCCGCTATACCCAAACAGCGAATGGCAAAGCGCCAGTCTTAGGCGAAGGCAGCGTCCTTATCCGCTACAAGGAGAATGTTGTGCGACTATCGCCAACTATCTACATGCCAGATTGTACAATCAATCTCATCTCTCTCGGCACACTCCTTAAGGACAATTGCCTATACGCTCAAAGCGCTGAAGGCTTTATGCACATCATCGATGATTGCACTAAGCGCGACCTGATCAGCTTCCACTCTCATGGAAGCAGTACTATGTACTGGGTGAGAGCCCCTATCGTCCATGAACACACTAAAGCGAATATTGACATGATCGCCGTGGACTATGAACTGCTCCATCGCCGCCTTGGACACCCCTCAAAGGATGTACTAAGAGCTGCGCGAAAACATATAAGAGATTTCCCAAGCGTAACTATTCCACCCGTGGAACCAGTTTGCCCTGGCTGCCAGCTAGGCAAACAGCCCAACCGTCCCTTCGCAGCGAATGATATTCGCGCAAAGAGACCCTTTGAACTCATACACTCCAATCTAAAGTCTTTCGAGACTGAATCTTACCACAGATCGAGGTATATCATCGTCTTCTATGATGATTACATGTCCCAAGGATGGATTAAACCCCTCCGGACTAAGGACCAGGCACTTGGTGCCACCAAAGAGTTCATAAAGTACATCAAAAATCAGTACTCCGCCTCCATAAAAGGCTGGATGTCCGATGCAGGGGGAGAATATAAATCAAAAGCCTTTGGGCAACTAATGCGCGACAATGGCATTCATATCTATGAGTCTGCGCCTCACACCCCACAACAGAATGGACGTGCTGAGCGATTCATTCGCACTTTGATGGACAAAGCTCAGGCTATGCGTCTTCACGCTTGCCTACCTGATTCTTACTGGGAGTTTGCTATCCAGCATGCGGTACATGTATACAACCGCACCCCCAAACGAGGTTTAAACTGGAGGACACCTCATGAACTTCTAAACAAAGTTCCTCCAACAATTTCTCATCTACGCGTCTTTGGATGCGCTGCGTATGTTCACCTTCCAGTGGACACTCGTGGGGGCAAACTGCAGCCCAAATCGCAGCTAATGATTTACCTAGGAATTCCACCAGGTAACGAGCGCAACTATTTATTCATGCGCCCTAACAATGCGCTACATACGTATGCGCATGCCATTTTTGATGAGAACCTATTCCCTCGATGTCCAGGGGCTCGGCCTCACAAGCCGGTAAGTGCGCCCCCACAACCCCATAAACATCTGAGACCACCCTCGCACCCACACTCTGATGCGGAAAGCGACGATGACAGTTTACCGGGATTTCCTGAGCGAACTCGCCGTGTCCCTCCAAACCCAAGTCCGCTACCTTCTGAGCGAAACCCTTCGCCTGAACCGGTTGTCCCGGAACGAACGCCCTCTCCTCCTCGTACCCCTCCTAGGAGACTCCCTCCCTTGGATGCCCCTCCCGCCTTACCACGCCGTTCTGAGCGTATCAGGCAACCACCTCGCCGCCCAGGCAACATTTATGGAGAGCGCCGTAACCCGGTACAACAAATAAAAGAAATTGAGCGCGATTCGCGCTGGAAAGACCTAACTGGTCAATCCACTCCTCCTGTGCCGGAAACACCCAACGTTCCCGGTGCCATGCCTCCATCCCCCACTCCTTCTGAGGACGACGTTGAACGCATGATCCGGGAAGGGGGAGACGCTATGGTATTATACCTATGCGCAAAGGCAGTACCCCTCGACGAAAGGCCTAACAAGTCTAATTACCGAGAATGGTCATACAGAGACCTTCTACGCCTACCTGAATCAGAGCAAAAACAATGGTTCAAAGCGTGCGAAACAGAACTAGACATGCTGAAACAACGCAAAGTCTTTGAAGTCTCTGACCGCCCCACTGGCCGAAAGGTCATTAAGAATCGATGGGTTTTTGATGAAAAATCCGATGGCCATAAACGTGCCCGACTAGTAGCGAAAGGATTCTCGCAAGTCGAAGGTCTTGATTTTGATCAGATCTTCAGTCCAGTCGTAAGATTCGAAACAGTGCGATGTATGCTCGCCCTAGCCGCCTTAGAGAACTGGCATCTGTCCGGACTCGATGTGCGATCTGCCTATCTATATGGCAAATTAGATGAGGAAATCTACATGGAATTCCCAGAAGGCTTTACGCCTCCTCATCTTAAAAACAAAGTTCTCAGATTACTCCGTGCCCTGTATGGGCTTAAACAAGCAGGTTTAGCTTGGTGGAACGAGCTCAACCAATCAATGAGAGAACTAGGCTTTGAGCGACTCCAAACGGATGCCGGCCTCTTTATATACAGAGAAGCAAACCAAATTGTCGTAGCTATAATCTACGTAGACGATGCTCTCTTCTGTGGTCCCTCAAAAGCCCTTGTCGAGAAAGTCAAGGCTACCTTTATGAAGAGGTGGGAATGCCGCGACCTCGGAGATGCACGTGAATTCCTCCGAATGAACATTCATCGAGTTGATCGCCGGTTACATATTGACCAGCGCGAATACCTCGAGAAAGTACTAGAGCGATGCGAAATGATCAACGCAAAACCCGCTCGTACACCTTTACCTCAAGGTTACCAACCTGAGAAGAACACAGCCCCTGTCAATGCGGAACTTCGGACGCGATTCCAGACAGTTATCGGCTCATTGTTATACCTTATGCTTGGTACTCGCCCAGACATTGCTTATGCAGTCACCCAGATGGCGCGACAGTCTGCCAACCCATCACAGGAGCACTTAGACAAGGCCCTGTACATTTGCCGTTACCTACTTGGCACTCGCGACTACTCGCTTGTGTATGACGGTTCCTCTGGATGCGGTATCACCGCCTGTACTGACTCTGATTGGGGAGCAGATCCAGAGACTCGCCACTCCCAAACGGGATTCTACTTAAAGTTGGCGAATGGTGTTTTCCTCTGGAACTCACATTTACAAAAGACCACAGCTCTCTCTTCTACAGAGGCTGAATACATGGCCTTGAGCGACTGTTCTCGCCAGGTCATATGGGTCAAACAAATGTTTGAGGAATTAGGGTTTCACCTAAAACCCATTCCTATCTGTGGCGACAATCAAGGTTCTATTTTTATAGCTAACAATCCTGTCACCGAACGTCGCACCAAACACATACCCATTCGCTACCATTTTGTACGCGATGCTGTAACTGATCAGCAAGTAGAGATCTTCTATATCGAAGGGACTGACAATCCTGCCGATATGTTCACCAAGAACCTCGGATATGTCAAATTCGAGCAGTGTAGGTCTCAAATTGGTTTAGATATAAAAACCGCAGTTAGCAGGACTAACTAGCGATACATATCACTACCACCTAATGCTTATGCGATTACCATGCGCTTAGCAAGGGGGAGTGTTGAACGAGCTCGTATTTTTTTTTTTTTTTTTTTAAATCCATTTCTGTCCATTAGGGTACGCTACCCCATGTAGGACAATACGGTCTAGGTACATAAGGGGGCATCCTTGCCCCCGCCGCATCCCTTGTCCTGCAAATGCCCCGAGAAGCGGGCGTAAGGCCCCCTCCCGGTCCTGTCGTTCCCGCCGACAGTTTTAGATGCACGGACATACGAATCAGCGGTGTCCAGTGTTGATACATGGCGTGGGGGTTTTTGAGCGCTGGCGTTTGCTGTGGGTATCATGCACTCGATTCGCTCGGGAGCGATCGGGTATGGACGGAATGAGGGTGCGGCGAGAAAGTATGTAGGGTACTAAAGGGTAACGGGGAGGGGATTGGGATGGATGGGAGTTTGGATGGTGGGTAGAGCGTTGTGTTTTTGGGGGTGAGCGGTGGTTTGTGTTGGGTGCGCGTCGAGTAGAATCTAGTCCCTTCTGGTCAAACCTTGTATCCCCGTTTTCCTTGCCGGTCGGGCCCTGTGACTAGCTGGTTTTGCTAGTCGTTCCTCCTACGTCGAGCGCGGGTGTTGGTCTTGGGTTTGGTGCACGTTTTAGGTGCTGCGTGGTAGGGATCGGGTGGTTCGCTAAGGCCGTGTGGGCTGTGAAGAGGTGTCATTTTTTTGTGGGACGGTCTTTGTACGATACATCACCGAGCGTTTTGTGAAATCTTTTGGTCGCGTTCACGTAGTTCAGGAGGAAAGGGATGGCGGAAGTGTCGGTGAGCAGGTGTGAGATGTTGCGTGCTGATCTGCGTAGTTTAGTTTCGAGCATATCCCGTTCGCGGCGATATTGCGGGCAGTCTAGTAGGAAGTGCTTGACAGTTTCGATTTGGGTTGGGCACGATGGACAGTTTGGCGAGTCCGCTCGTTTGATGCGGTGCAGGTGTTGATTGAGCGGGCTGTGTTTCGTGCGTAGCCAGATGATGACCGAGACTTGTTTGCGAGTCAGATTGAGTGACAGCTGTAGGAAGGATCCCGTTAGGAGTTTACTGTCGAGTTTAGAGAAGTGACCGTGTCTGGGGGAGGTTGCCCAGTTTTGTTTCCAGCGCTCAGTGTCTATCCGTTTTTGGTTTTGGTAACTTGCTGATATGCTGAGGGGTAGGCGGTCCTTGCGTAGGAAGTTGGGGAGGCGTCTGCGGCGGCTAGAAGCTTGGTGGTCTTTGGTGGCTTTCTTCGCTTCTTCGTCTGCCCTTTCGTTTCCGGTCACGTCTTTGTGTCCTGCTACCCAGCGTAGGGTGATGTCCTCCTTTTTGTAGCCATGTTTCCTTGTTGCGGCTCGGATTAGTCTACTGAAGTGATCGATCAGGTAGTGGCTAGGTTTGGTTATGAATACATCACCGGATTTGATGGCCGCTTGGTTGTCGACGAAGATGTTGATGGGGAGAGGGGTTTCGTGTTCGGTGAGGAGGAGGTACGCTGCTAGGGACATTCCCACTGCTTCGGCTTCATATACAGTGTGTTCTTTGTTGGTGCCTAGGTGGTAGCGGATTGTTCTGGGCTCGTGTCCTGCTTTGTAGATTACTGCTGCTGCACCTATTCCGCCATTGTGACCGGAGCCGTCGCTGTATACGCGGGTGCCTGTGGTGATCGTGTTGTGTTCTTTTAGCGATTCATCTTTGTCTTTTGCTACGTGGGTGGTGTAGGGAGTAGTTGAGGTTGGTGAGCGTCGGGTAGGTGTGATGGTTTCGATTCTGGTGGGTTCCAGGCGGTAGCTGGATACGAGGTTGTGGATCGAAGCCCGGTGGTGTTTGACATTGTACTTTGCGGCTCGACGTATGGTGAAATGAAGCGGGTGGGGAGAGGGGAGGGCTGCGATGCGAATAGCTGCGCGGTGACAAAGTGTCTGGATTCTGATCGCTAGTGGGATTAGCTTAGCGTGCGCTTCGGCGACATCAGTTGCGGTGGTCCTGAGCGCTCCTATGATGCTGATGGCCGCTAGTCTTTGGACCCGGTTGAGACGCTTTGCAGTGCCGATTGAGCCCTTGTTGGTGGTATTGGTGCCTTCGTTGTAAATTGGTTTGAACCAGAGGTCTACTGCGTAGAGCATTTTTGGTAGCGCCACTGCTGTGTAGAGACGACGAGCTAGAGTGAGAGATACACCATTCGACGAGCGGGCGATACGACGTAGCTGGAGTACGTAGGCTGTGCCTTTCCCTATTGCAAATGCTATTTGTTTGTTCCATTTGAGGCCCTCGTCGACTAGGACTCCAAGGAAGCGGTGGGAGTCGGTGGGCTTTATGATGGAGTCCTTGATGCGCATGGGCGGTCTTTCTTTCGCTTTGTTCATTGAGAAGTCGATGAGTGCAAATTTCGAGGTTTCGAATTTTGAGTTGTGGTCGTTGGACCACGTGAAGCCTCCGTGGGGTCGTTCGAGCATGTTCGTGAGGACGGAGTGAGTATCGTCAAAGTTTTTACCTATAGCGATGAATGCAGTGTCGTCTACAAATGCAAGTGTTAGTTCGTTTTTTCCTTTAGCTACCTCGACAAGGTCCGCATTGTATATGATGTAGAGGACCATCGAGAGTGGGTCACCTTGACCGATACCGTTGGTGATTGGGATCCAGTCGGAGAGGAAACCGTCAAAGGATAGTTTGGTTCTTCGACCTCGTAGTAGTCTTTCTGTGAAATCAATGAGTGAGTGCGGTACCCGACGTTTACGCATATTATGAAGGAGTTGGTCCGTTACCGCGTTCGGGAAGGCACCTTCGATGTCCAGGAAGAGAGCGGAGGCTACCTTTCCCGCTCGCCATGCGTTTTTGATCGTTGATTCGAGGAGGTGTAGAGAGTCGGTGGTTGACCGACCTGGGCGTCCTCCGAAGTGCGTGGATGGGAGGAGGTTGTTCGATTCGAGTATGTGGGTCATTTGGTCGGCAACTATGGCGGTGAGGAGCTTTCCTGTGGTGTTTAGTAGAGCGATGGGTCGGTATGCTTTGGGTATCGTGTAGTTCGGTTTTCCTGGTTTCCGCAGGACGACTGTGGTGAAGTCTCTCCATGGGGCAAAGTAGGTGTTGAGTAGGAATACAGCTCGGAATATTCGTAGTAGGTGGGGTACTAGAACGTCAGAGCATCGTTTGAAAACTATGTTACGTATACCGTCCGGGCCCGGGGCTTTCATCGGGCTGAGTTTGCTTATACTTCTCTCTATTTGTTCGGTAGTGATGTCGCCCGGGTCTGGTATTGGATCGGGGTACTCGAAGTCGGCTGGTACTTGGGAGGTCGGAGGTGGAGGTGGGAAGAAGGAGGAGGCCAGGAGCGAGCTTTTGTCTTCATTAGAGTTTGCTGTGGTGAGGGTACCGTCCGGAGAGTTGAGCTCTAGGGTGGGGATTCTGGTTGGGCTGCCATCGGAGGGTTCGGAGTTGAGGTATTTGTTGGCGATCCAAATTTCCTCGCTGTTCATGTTTTCGAGCCAGTCGACCCAGTGCTCGTTTTTGGTGTTGTCAATTTCCTCTCTGTGTTTGTTGCGTTGGGTGCGGTATTCGGCATGCGCAGGGTGGTTGGGGAAGCCGCGTAGCTTGTAGGAGGTGCCTGCTAGTTTGTTGATTGCGGTTCTCCTTTGAGAGAGTTCTTTGGACCACCACCGTTTGGAGTGCGGGCACGGACGGGAGAGGGGGACGTGAGTTTCAATGGTGGTGGTGATTGCGTTGGTGACGTCTGTGGTTGTGCGCTGGAATTCGTCTGTGGATATGATTGGGTGTGACGTGTTAATCTGTACCAGGGCGGCTGATAGGGATTCGTTGAAGGCCTTCCAGTCCACATCCTTGAAGTTGCGCGTGGGAATGGCGGCTGCGTTCGTGGCATGGAATTCGAGGGTGGTGAGTATGGGAACGTGGTCTGTGCAGGGGCCGCGTTTGCTGGGGTCGGTATGGCAGAGGGTGAGGGAGTCGGAGGTGGAGTCGGTGCAGAATACGTTGTCGGGTCGAGTCCAGTTTTTGGTGGTCATGGCTTCGAGGGTGGGGGTATTCTTTGGTAGGGCCATTAGCATGCCATAGTCGGCAAGAAGTTCTATGAGGGGTTGTGCATGGTTGAGGTGTTGGTTCGTGAGTAGGTGGCTGTTGCGTTCTTCTTCCCAGAGAGGATGGTGGCGGTTGAAGTCGCCCAACCAAATCATGTGGTCCTGCGTGGTGGGCCTTATTTGTTGGATGTTCGTGTCGAGGTATTGACCGAGTTGGATTAGGGTGTTGTTATGTTTACAGTCGTTGTATATGTTTATAATGGTACAGGTTGAGTGTGCGCTGGTGAGTTGGACGATGGTGATGTCGGGTGATGGGAAGGGTATCTGCGTCCACGAGTTGGTGTCTAGTTTTGTCGATATCAGGATAACTGCGCGGGTTTTCTGAGGGGGGCTGCGGTGGTGGGTGGTCGGGTAGATTACATGGTAGCGTTTGCTGGATATCATGTTATTAAAGGCGTTGATATGGGGTTCCTGTAGAGCTATGATGTCGTAGTCTTCTGGTCTCGTGCTGTTGATCAGCGAATGTTGGTTCGTGAAGGAGGTGTTGACGTTTTGTTGCCAGATCCTCAGGCGTGTTGTATCTGCGGGTGTACTATTCATTGGGTTGGTACCATGATTCCCCTGTCGCGAGAGGTCTAATACTGCTGCGGGTTGTGTCCTGGGGAAGGTGGGGGTGGGTGGAGGGGGGGGGGAGGGGGGAGTGGGGGGGGTCGGTGGGGATAAGGATCGGTGCGTGAGGATGAGGCACAGGGTGGGGGTGTCAAGACTCTACGTCCGCGGCCTCGGCCGGATGGTCCCCTTTGGGTGGGCGGGAGCGGCAGTGTTGGCAGTGGTGGTGGTTGCTGGTGTTGATGGTGTTGATCCCGGTGGTTGAGAGTTGCGTCCAGTGTGGTTTGTCGCATGGCGTTCTTTGTCTGGGGGGGTGGTCTGGGTGGATGGGGTCTGGTTCTGGTGGCTGGGGGGAGCTTGGGCGGGAGAGAGACGAGCGTCCAGGGTTCATTGGTAGGGTAGAACGGCATGGTGTTTTCTGGGTGTTTGGCGTCGAGTTCCGAGCATTTGGTAAGGTAGGTAGGACATTTGTTGTCGCTGCTGGCATGTCCGTCGGTTTTGCAGTTGACGCAGTGACGGTTTTCTTTCGTGTTGGTGCATTCGTCGGTGCGGTGTGCATGACCGCATGTTGCACAGGTGTCGTGGATGGCAGTGCAGTCTCTGGCAAGGTGGCCCCATCCCTGGCACCGGACGCAGCGTATTGGGTCCTTCTTTTCTTTGCGTGGATGAAGTTTTTCTTTGCTGATGTATAGGCCGTCACGGAGGAGGAGGTTGGCCTGCTTGGGGTCGGCGAAGCTGAGAATGGCGTGAGCAACTCTTTGGTTGGGGGAGCGGCGCGTTATCTGCTTAGCCCATTTCGCAGATACAATGGCGTCGTTTTGTAGGTTGTTTTCAAGTTCGACGGCGCGGAGCCAGTGGTGGTCATCTACCGGTGAGTTGACAGGGAGGAATGGGACTAGAACTGCGTAGTGTCTGTCTTTGATGTCCGCTGGGGTCCCGAGAGCGTCTAGGAATCTGGCTTTGTTGGTTTCTTGTCGTAGCCAAGATGCGGATTCAGGGGAATCGAGTTCGATGATCAGGCCACCATTTTTGAGCTTGGTGATGGCTTTGATGTCGAGTTTCGGGGATTCCTCATCGCCAGAGTCACCGATGTTGTCGAGGATGGTTTTGAGGTTGTTGGCGATGGCTGAGGTGGTGAGGTCAGCGGGGTATATCGCATGTCCGCGTAGGGGGTCTAGGAGGATTTGGCGATCACGGACAGCCGCTCTGGCTAGGGCAGATGATACTGGGGCAGGGAGCGTGGATTGGACTTGTGATGGGGGGTTGTGGTTGGATCGAACTGCGTCACTATAGGTCCTCGCGTGAGGGAGTGAGGGTGGGGTGGACGTTGCCGGGTCCGCTGCGCTGGCGATCAGTGATTTGATGCTGACTTGAGTTTCAGCGAGAGATGCGGTGAGCTGGGTTAGAGGGACTCTGATGGCTGATAGTTCGGAAGAGATGTTGTCTGCTGCTGTGGTGATGCGTTCGCCCGTGGTGGAGAGAGTTTCGGTGTCGTGCAAGTTAGGAGGGGTGGGTTGGATGGTGGCGAGTGATTCGACATTGGTGCGTAGTTCTTCATTTGTTTTCAGCAGGTTGGCGATATGCGGTGAGATGGCCGTGAGGAAGTGCGTGGTCAGGTCCTGGGAGATGTTCGTTTTGATCTGATCTGCGATTTGGTCGGCCATTTTGGTGGAGACCTCTTTTTCCAGGAGGAAGGCTACGGCGCGGATACCTTCGATCGCAGATCGAGGTACATTTTTAAGCTGTGTGATGTGAAAGAGAATGGAGATCAGGTGTTCGGTAGTGAGAGGCTCGCCTATTACGCAAAGTAGGGTCTTTGCTAAGTATGTAGTGCCGGATGGTGCGTCCTTGACTGTGAAGTCTTGGTTCGTGTATTCATCCCTGGTGAGTTGGAGCGCGGATGTGGATTGACGCGTGCTCCGGAGGGTCGGCGTTGGAGTGGGCGCTCTTTGTCCCGCTCCGATTCCTACCGGGTTTTTCCCGTTTCCGGTGTTCATGGGAGGACCCGGGACGGTTTTTTGGTGTTCTTGGGGTTGTAGGAGGGGTTTGGTGGGGTGGTCGCCTGGGTTTTGCTGAAAAAAGTTCCTTCAGGTTGCAGAATTTTCGGGGTCCTGGTTAGGGTGCCACGTGGTTCTGGTCGAAGAAGCTCTCGAGCTCGTATTATACGGTAGTAGTTCATTTACAGTAGTTAGTTCACACGCACTTCATGTAGCGTATATAGCTTTCGGACTCAGTCATCTGAGTTCTAATTGACTCTTGACTAGCAACCGCTATCATCTCTGAGTTACTACACACAGCAGGTAAGCCAAGTAACTGCGTACTGCATGCTTCCGACAGTCTTGACCAAGCAGCGATCTCAGATCAAGACGAAGGTACGAGATTTCCTTAATTTGTTTATAAACTAACCGCTCGCCGTCACAGATTGCGGCCAGCATCTCAAAGAACAATCACGTATCTGGCCTTGCAAGGTCTCTTGCTGGGCGTGACTTTGTTGATGTCACGTTGGCGCAATGGGGATGGTTTGCGTTTTTGGTAGGCGATCTGCATCCCGCTTACTTGTTGCTAATGTTTTTCAGCGACAAAACTATGTCCTTTTCAGCACCATGGTGGAAGAATCCCTAGCCAAGAAAGTCGCTGGGTCGGACGCTCGAGAGGAATCTAATACCTTGGCTGACGACAGTGCTGAGTCTGTTAACGATGAGATCCGGACCTGGTCTAGCAACCAGTTCTGGGAGTTTATTGACAAGCTCCTCGACGAGATGCGTGAAGCAGTCCGCAATGAGCCCAGCGTGGAACTACGGAAGCAAACTTGGGAAAGGTAAGTCCACGTATCGATCATGACTTTTTTTTAAATGCAACTAACTGTTCAATAGATTCTTCACTGATTCACTTCAATCAGACCTTGAACGATTCCCGGCTGAGAACAGGTCGGCGTCTTTACATCCATTGGACGGGAGAAGCGTTCCCGAGTGGCAGAAAGCTATTCACCAGGATCTCGCATGGTTGTAGCATCCCCCCCTCCCCCCATTCCTTGTTGTTGCGGCTGTCACTAACATTTCCCTAGTCCCCTTATCGTCATCCGTCGCCTCTGGACGATGTTCTGAGTCCTTCC
Source organism: Boletus coccyginus (assembly GCA_025782845.1). NCBI lineage: Eukaryota > Fungi > Basidiomycota > Agaricomycetes > Boletales > Boletaceae > Boletus > Boletus coccyginus. Next base: position 63,358 of record JAHZSR010000017.1, read on the forward strand.
TTATCTCTCCCTCTCTTATTGCTGTCTAATCGCGTACTGTGGATACGTCGTCTTCATCGTCACTTAATCGTACGCTGTGGATACGTCGCCTCCATCCCCACTCCCTTCCGCTCTTGTTACCACAGCTATTAGTACTACATTGCCTACTGTGCGATCAACGCACACTGTCATCATGTACCCCGCCACATCATGCACATGAAATACTTTGGTTTCAACATTGGTGTAAAGCTGGCAACCCGGGAACATGCACCCCAACGAGCATTGGGTATACTACGGTACATTGTATTATCGATATTGTCAGTCACGCTGGGTAACTGTTTCTGCTTGCGCTACATTCGCGTCCGACCTATCATGCGTCACTCACACAAACGCACTGTGCTCGAGTATTGGCAAGATGCAGAATGGACACCCTCGCTCACATAACAAAATGAAAACTTTGATTGTATCGAGTCAATTCTAATCTATGCACCACGAGCATTCACCGAATATAATACTAACGTACCACACTTGTCTGATGTATGTATTTACCACAAGCGTTGGATCACTACCGCTTACGTTGTTTCACGCACGACACGGCAGGATGTCTGCTGAACGTAGTAGCCAGGTAACCGGTACAGCAATTCCAAGGCAGGTCAGATGTTTCACTCTTGATAGCCAGCTGACACTACAGTGGGCCACGAAGAAATATATTACATTATGAACAAGGTATATTCAGGCCGGGATACCGTGTGCATGTTTAGTAATGCCCTCGACAATCGCAAGACGGAAAACGCCGCTCACACACGCCATCAACGTCAGCCTGATATCAACTTACTTGAACGTTTACAGAACGTTAGCTTGACTTGGGCGTGTAGTTGGAACGCGCCTGGATGCCACGAGTCCCGGCAGAGACTCGCGCTCGGGTACAGGGTTTAAGTATGTTGTTCACGCTCCCTCCACCATCTGGGTAAGTTACGAGTTCGAATTCGATACCCACCTTCCAAGAGGTGCTTCGTCGAGTGCAGGATGCCAATCTTCAGGAACATCCTTCGGCAAAAGAAGGACAAAAAGTCGTTGAGGTCGCCGGTGAGAACTCGAATATGAATCTTGAAGCCCCTCCAGCTAACGGTGATGACAAACAGCCCACCGGTCCTATTGCTGACGCTTTCAAAGAATATATAAACAACGAAATCCCTGTGCGCTTCCTTGATACCTCAAAGCTCCAATTTGTCCCACGAAAGGACGTTTTTAGTGTCTTTCAAGACAAGATCGCAAGCGTCACTGAAGACCAGATCCAGGCACGGATTAGAAGTTTCCAGAGCGATCCCTTGGCTACGTACCAGCCTCGGCGGGAGACCATGCTCAGAGAAATCATCCAAGAGGTCGTGGAATATGACGTATTCTCTCATCGCTGGGACGAGATCTCGGGTGAACCCACATATCAGGATATTTCTGCTGGAAAACGGAACGTCTCCAAATTCAAGAAACTCGCCCACTTCTGCGAGATGTCGAGCAAGCTGGGACGCAAGCTAGCCTGGGTCGATACTTGCTGTATAGATAAAACGAACGCCGCTGAGCTCAGCGAGGCCATCCATGGGATGTACAAGTGGTATGCAAACGCGTACCTTTGTGTCGTCTACCTCGCAGATTCCTCGTCGTTTGCGGACTGGGACCACGAGTCGTGGTTCACACGAGGCTGGACTCTCCAGGAGCTCTTAGCACCTAAGCGAGTCAGGTTTTACAATAAAGACTGGCATCCCTTCACCCCTCCCGGGACTGACGATGATAGGAAATTTTCCAGTGTCGTTTCCCCTCTCGAGAACGCCAGTGGCATTTCCAGAGCAGCTTTTGCTACCGATAACAGCCAGGGAGTCCACAGAGCCACTTGCTGGGAGATCATGTCCTGGGCGGCGAGACGACGGACGACTCGGGTCGAGGATAGGGCTTACTGTCTTATCTGGTTGTTCCGCGTCAGTCTTACCATCACCTATGGGGAGGGTCAACGGGCTTTTACGCGCCTTGTCGAAGCTATTTTGGCAAAGAACCCTAGCTGGGATGTTTTTGCGTGGTTCGGGCAACCCTCTGCAGACCATTTTGCGCTCCCTTCGTCTCCCGCATCATACTCCAGGTTCGAGGCCGATATTGGGAAGGATAGAATTGGGGTGCAAAAGCCCACCATTACCGCGCATGGGTTGTCTCTGAAGTCGTTGCCTCCCGTCCCGATGGAAGTCTGTTCAGTGGAAGATGCAAAACGTCCCGGAGAGCCGTTCCACGTTACTCTGAAACCAAGACTAGACAGTGAAAATGCTATGGGAAGGTACGGGCATCTTGTTGTAGAATGTGGGGCGACCCGTGTCAAAACCATTCGCAACGCTCGACAACTCTCGGCATGCATCATCAACCACCACGGCCTGCGGAATCGTGAGCAAGGGAAGCTGATGGTTGGGAAGGACTATGTCTGCTTTCTGCTTTACTCGGAGGACGGCGGTGATGATGAGACTACGTGGCTGAAGCTCACTACGGACAACCGGTTACGGATATCCTGTTTGGGGATGCCTGCAACAACCAGGAGTGATGCGAGAATTCGGGCACCGGGATTAGCTGAACCAGAGGGATTTACCTTGTCGCTTGTGACAGTCTTGATACAATCCCCTACGCCATCTAAATCGTAGTTTTGCTTGTCCCTTTGTTCCAGCGGTGCTTTACCTATAGAGAATCGCGGTGGTATATGGTTTATATAGACCTATGTAGATGTTTTATTGCGACTCAGCGAGAAAGCCCGCGTAATTCTGCACAAAAAAGAGCCAAGAATGGGGTTCGGAAACGACTGTACATACTCTCAAGCCAGGACAACGCTGACCATCGCGCCCTGCCGCCTGGGAGATGTGCTAGAGCACCCCTGATGGACGAACAGCGACTCGGCACCGGCAGAGGACGTGGCACTCAGGACGAGCTAGTACAACGGGTGTAGCTGAGCTGTCGGGCCGCCAACGTGGTCGAAGCTGGACCTCAAGAGCTTTGGAGACCCACCCTGTATACGCTGTTGCGAATATGAAATCAGCAGCCCAATAACACTCATTTCGTCGGAAGCAGCAGGTTACCCTATCGGGACCATACATAAGGTGTGTCCGGCAAATAATACTTCCAGAAGGACCGAGGTCTGTCTCATGAGAGAACGTCGCTGAAACTTAGATTCAGAACGGACGAAGAGCAGCCCCTGGCTACCTACTTGTTCCAGCGCTACGCTCTCCATACGCGGTCACCTGAGGTGAGCCAAGGCCTGACAAGTGCCTCATCGTGTCGATATCGCCAGCCTCGATGCGATAAGTGTGACAATTCAGCTGCAGCTTTCAGAGGGGGGCGCCGACGGACGTCGCTGGTTACAGCAATTCGCGTGTCGCGCCATATCTTGACCTCTGATCCGGCACTAGAACCCTAACGAAAGAAAGGTCGGGAAACCCGAGATTGTGACACTTGCCGCTGTTTCATGCCGACCTCACATACGCGTAGCCGCTCCAGCCTCATCGACCAAATTTTTACCGCGGTGGAAACAGGGACTCGCGAACCCATCGTAGCCTGGAACATCATGTCGATTATTGCAAGTGGGGGGTGGCCTGCGCGGCGGCGCCACACCGATGCGACGTTCAAGTTTCAACTGCTGCGGTGAATTCGGATGCGGTGGACGACTCGGCCTCTGAGCTTCAGAGCGTGAAATGTAGCCAGCAGGTTGTGGTGCGACCTGTAGGGACAGGACTGCGTCGTTGTACTTAGGCGAGGTGGGAACGCTTCTGTCAATTAAATGAGGCGTTTTGCACAGGAAGCACAAGGCGAATGAGCCTGGAAAAGGAAGGGCGGGCCCCTATGAAACAGTTGAAGGCGCTGTTGCGACCAACGTGCGACGGTGTGTGGGCGATGGGCGCGTCGGCGCTGACAGCGATAAGCTATCAAGCGCTGGCTGCGCTGCTTCTCCCGACGCTTCCTGTGCGCCGCCATCACCACAGTTTCTCCGCCGCTTTCCTTTTTAGGTCAGATTCCCGACGCCACTTCCTTATTTAGTACCCGACAGGGGGTTTGTTGATTGCTCGTCGTGTCACCCGACCTTCGCTCTCCCGCCCTTCGCCCATCCGGCTATATTCTCGGTCACGCGCACGATGGAATACACTCAAGTAAATTCCCGAGCACACGGTCGGTGGGGTATAAGATCCCTGCCCCCCGCCGCCATCGAGTCATCAATATCCGCTTCCTCACTCTCTCCCGACGCCTCCATTGACACTCTCGATGTACCGCTCTTCTAACTCCCAACACCTGCAATGGACCTCCCGCTCGAGCCCGAGCTCGGCTCCGTCTTACCCGACGGCCTCGCCCGGTCCCATGCCCAGTGCACCACATATGCACACGGTGTCCTTGCCTCACCCTAATTCTACGCCATGCTTCGCATCACCGGCAGACCATTCCTCATTCCAGGGACCCTCCAATATTGTCTCCCTTAACCCCCTCCTGTCATGGTCGGGTGTACCCCCACTGTATTATAGCGTGACTAGCGATGTACAATGCATCCGTCTCCCGCAGGGTTGCCCGCCCAACCTACTTCAGGCGCCAGCTGTGCACCCAGCCTGCACACTCCTCGTACTGAGCGTCCCATCGCTCCCGCTTTGGTCCTCGATTGAAGTGCGAAACAACAATGGCGTGAGTGCATACGACGTGCTTGCACGTATACGCGATGTTCTTAATCGCAGCGTATCTCCCGTAGATATGAATGCCATGGTCAGTATCTCTGCTGTTGCCTCTGAGTACTTCAGAGCTCGGACGCGTGCTGACCCGCGCGAATTTGCGCAGGGCGTCAAGAGGATTGATTTCCTCGGACCGAACGTCTTCTTTGCCGGCTTGTCGAGGTCCAGGGATGGGCAAGATCGATGGGAAGTGCATTTCGTGCCAAGAGCATAAACTTGCGCTCCCCCTCGACTTCTGTCCTTTCCGCTGTATCATGATTCATGATCAGTTTCAGGGTCTCCATAATTGGGACCTGAGGATGTCACGGCCCTTGGCTGATGACTATATTTTATTACTATTCATCCATCACAGTGCCTCACGCCCTATTCTTTCTCGGACTTCATGGACGGTCATCCGCTAGTTCCATCTCTCTATCGATCATATCTGCTTTCGTTTGTATTCGTATTCTTGCTGTGGACTGTCTCGCATATCTCTCCTGCTATCGTTGTGGACTTTGAAGCTGTCGTCATTTGCTGTATCCGCCCATCGCGTCAATGTTGTCTTTGTTATGTTCTTGGACCTCCATTCGTTCCGTACATCTTTAGATTCGTTCCTAGTCGATGGCAATCGTCTGTAGCTAATAGTAGATACATCTACTAGACCCTGTGATCGAGCGGCATTTCAATCTCATATCCTTAAAAATTTGCACGTATTACATTTCCAGTGGTTGTACCCTCCGAGATCCTGTTCTCCTTGGTCCATTGGAATTTGGAAGCATAACTTTGTGGTTACCTTGCGCACACGCTACGCGGACAGATACGTTTTCCTTCTCCCCCACTGATGTTTGATACGAATATGGGTCTCATTGTCGGGCCTCGTCATGTGTTCCACAGGTGGACTGTGTAGGTGCAAGATGGTAAGTACTTGTAGGGTCCCATACGGCGTGGAGCATAAGAGACAAGACTTTTCCACGCCGGGGACTTCGAGCTCCTTGTCACAGAATCCAGCGAAGCATCGATCAAGTCCACACCCTCAGGCTGGACAAGGCATCCCGAGGTACCTCGATCGAAATGCCTTCATCGTTGGCTGCCAAAGTAGCATCGACCTTACTGCCACGTCTTGATGACACCCTAGGCTACGGTGGCGGTTACCAGCACGAAAATCGAGGAATCGACTGAGTGAAGGCTGCAAAAGCTGTTCCGAACGTTTCCGACTGGGGGAATGCAGGTAGTGTAACTCTTTTAAACCCAACTTCACGCTGAATCTCAGAATTTCACTCGCAAATTACCGTAAACCACCTGCGTACGTCAATCAGACGGCGGAGAGTAGTGAATGCCATTCATGGACGTCTACACAACCCCAGGTTTTACGATTTTGCTCGCAGCGCTCGGCGGCATCATGCAAGCCACTTCCATAAATTGGTGCGGGCTTCGAGACTCGGAGGAACAGTGACAACGGAAGTACTGACTACCGAACCCGGTCAGACCACAGCCTAGAAGCACGTATTGGCTATGCGGGCGCTGATCACGACTGATGACCCTAGGGCTCGCCCGATGCCGCCGCAAGGCACCATGCGAAAACCAGACGTCGCACTGCTCACGGGCTCCCTCGGACATTTGTTTCGGTTTCCTGTATACCGCTCTCCTCAGCCGGTCGGACCGACAACCTCAGGACGCACGCCTGGAGGGCTTGAGATAAAATGCGGTGGTAATGGGAGACAATGACACGCAATCTAAACATGTCCTCTACTGCAGTTACGCAGTCATACAGAGCGACGCACTCGTGTCCAGGAGCTCTGTATCTGCTCCCCTCTGACGACGACGAAAAGGAAAGGTAAGCTGCTCTACTCCTTCGCCATGAAATACATATGGACGCCTGGACAGGCTTGCACGCCAACACCAACTCTATAAGACACTCTTTGGCGGACGCATTGTCTTTCCTGCCGTCCCTTTCACCTGGAACTCGGAAGTGCTTGATGTTGGCACAGGTTCAGGTATCATTTCGGTTCGTCACGGTGTCAACCAATCTTCAATGACATCCCGCAGCCACATGGTTGACCGATTGTCGATCTCTGTTCCCTGAATCCGCCCAGTTCTATGGAATCGACATCGAATCAAAGCTTTTCCCAGCGCACGCAATCAAGCCGCCCAATACCCATTTCTTGGTGGGATCAGCGACCACACTTCCTTCTTACTGGGCCTCCAAGTTCAGCTTCGTCAACCAGCGCCTTCTCATCCTCGCCCTAACCAAAACTGAGTGGGAAAATGACATCTCAGAGATCTACCGCGTCCTCAAACCGGGAGGGTACGCTCAATTTATCGAGATCGATTCCAACTGGTACTCGGGTCCCAAAACGGCCGCACATGTCGAGTTTCTGAGCACGTTCCTCGTGGCCAAGGGTCTCGACCTCCAATGTTGCGAACATATTCCGGGATGGATGACAGCGGCTGGTTTCGTGGACGTACGTACCGAGGAAATTACGGTCAAGATTGGTAAATGGGCGGGACGGATCGGTGAGGAAGCGAGGGATGCATCGATCGGTGCTTTGAGAGGTATGGTGGGGCCGGTGATGAAGGCAGGCGGGATCGGGTATGTCACTTCTGCCGAGGAGTTTGACGCAAAAATCGATGCCGTCGCGGAGGAATGGGATCGGACTGAGGGTTCACACCGAAAACTGAAGGCGTTTTACGGAATGAAGCCTATGCCGACTTTGTCACGCATGTAATGGTGCGAAGGACGGAACTATGTATGACATTTTTGGGTTGGATTCGCGGGACGGGGCAGACGGTAATACATTGCATCTGGCCTTCAGCTGGGCTATGCCTCGATCAGCCGGACAGACACCATGAATCCGGAGATGGGACTGGTATATATATAGCGGACATAGCCAGAATATCCGTGCATATTTAAAGGATGAGAAAATGATGCATTTCAATACGTCCACACCTCTTCGTATCAGACATGAGCTTGCCAACCACCCAGGGCTCAGTTGAGCGCACCGCACACTCATATACAGGATCTCTATATCTCCTGCCCTCCGACGAGGAGGAACGCCAGAGGTATCCTCGTCCTACCTTCCCGTCGCGACCAACATCCCACTCAACTTTGTGAAGGCTTACAGCACAACACAAACTATACACCCGCCTTCTCTCCGGTCGTCTCATCCTCCCCCCCATCTCATTGTCAAACACCAGTGAGGTTCTGGATATTGGTACAGGCTCAGGTAAGCCGTCCCTTCCAATATATATATTGCACGAACGACGTTGCATCCCACGTAAAACAGGCGCATGGCTCTGCAACGCCCAGGACCACCTCCCCGAAACGGTCCATTTCTACGGCGTCGACATCGAATCGCGCCTCTTCCCCAGCTACACCGCCCTCTCCGCCAACGTCCACCTCTCCATCTGCTCCGCGACCGAACTCCCAGCCTCCTGGACCTCCAAATTTTCCCTCGTCCATCAACGTCTCTTGATCTGTGCCTACACGCGCGATCAATGGCGACGCAGCATCGACGAAATGTACCGCGTGCTCGCGCCAGGTGGGTACGCCCAGCTAATCGAAATCGGTCCCGAATGGGTGTCGGGACCGAAAACGGCCTTGCATGTATTGTGGATGGACGAGTTCATGGGGAGCAAGGGCATGTTGTTGCGGTGTGGGGTTTACATTGCGGACATGTTGAGAGCAGCTGGATTCATCGGTGTCAAGTGCGAGGAGATAATTATGGACTTGGGCAAGTGGGCTGGCGAGGATGGTGTTCAGGGGAGGGACATGACGATCGGTGCATGGAGAGGGATGCGGGATTCTGTAATGAGAGCGGTCGGTTTGGGTCGGTTTGGGTCAGGCGAGGGATTCAACAAGGCAGTGGACGAAATTTCGGAGGAGTGGGACAACATTGAAGGTTCTCACACAACAGTGCGAGCTTTTTATGGTCGGAAACCTTTGTGAGGAAATACGAACTTCCGCGTATATTATCCTTGGACGTGCCAGTAAGTGGTGGTATCTCGGCCTCAGAGAAAGAAACATCCAGGTACCCGACAGGTGTATGGTCCAGATTCGGGTGGCAATGGTGTTCCCCGAGTTGACCCGCGATGCCAATGGCGACGTCATCTTCAATGCGTTGGTCAAAATTCTGATTCTGGAGGGAGTTGCTTTCTAGCTTCCTTCCAATACGCAGCGACAGAGATAAGAATTCATGAAGACACTCACACTCGGCCTGTTACACATCCGGGAGATCGACGCGCGTGCTGGAATTCGTGGGGTAAGAGGATACCAGGCATGAAGCGAGCCCACAAATAGCCGGGAACAAACTTACTGGATATTATTAAGTGATGGGTGCATCATCGACCTGCGGGGTGAGCTCCACATGAGACATTATCACTCACTCCACACGTGCTCCGATACGCCGACAGGTGTGGGGGACAAGAGGACTTTCCACGGGAACTGTGCGGTTTTGAGCTCAGAATCCCGCGAAGCGTCAACCAAATCGGCACTGTGAACAAGGCACATTGATCACTGTTTTCGTCATTATCGAACCCGTGTGGCGAAAAGGGCGCAAAGGGGGAAATAACGACGACGAACCACCATTTGCGCTCCGAGTCCTAGCGTGGTCACTGGTGTCTGTGCGAGCAGTGATGGAAACAGAACCTTTCAACTTGAACCCTGGGAGAAGCGGATCAAATCAGCATTGCGTCAGGAACATGAAAGGTCCAGGGCCACCGCAAATACCCAGATAAAATGGATTGGAAGCGCTCGCTGCACAGGTTACTCCACCAGTGTTGTCATCATCGCCCTCGTCGTGTCTCGGTAAAGTCAAGCAACCAAGTTGTGGGAACGACGAGCTGAACCCGAACCAAATTGAATTCCTTCGGGTTGATTCATTGATTCGTGAGTGTGCATCACGTCACGCCAATATTTTCCCTCTCTCTCTTGAACACCCGAACGCTGAACGGGAAACGGACAGCACGCGAAATATATCCGAAGGTGGGCGCGACTCGTAGTTTTTTTCTTCCGCGGGACATATTGAGCAACAATGGAGTGCAGCAAGGAGCGATTGGGGCAGGAAGTGGCGAATTCGTCTCGCAAGCCGGGATAAGAGATGGTCGCCTTCTATGAGCTGCAATTGATTCTGCTCGTCACTTCTTGTTTGGTCTTCCTCCTTCTCGAACATCACGCGTCTTCTCGGAAACGAGCGGCGGCAGCCTCAGCACAGGACTACCATGCAAATCGTCTTGAGAACGGCGGGAATACTGTCCCAGTAAATGCACTCGCGAGGTTGACGCAGCAATATCTGCTTGTTTATGCCATTGTCATGGGTGGGTTAGGTCTCGAGGTCTAGGTTGCAGCAAGCTGATCTTGACATTCCCCGCTCGCCTCAATGGCGCCTGTGAGCAGGTGCTGACTGGCTCCAGGGCCCATACGTTTACTCCCTATACCGTGAGCAGTACGGGATGCCCGAAAGAATGGTTGCTGTTTTATTCGTCACCGGTTTCATGTCTGCGGGTCTGACTGCCCCATTGGTCGGCGTATGGGCGGATCAACAGTGCGTACACTTCTTTTTCGATGAAGCCCAAGGGCTAAACACTCCCCAGTGGCCGCAAGAAGTTGTGTCTCGTATTCTGTATCACCTACGCCTTTGCGTGTCTCTGTATCAACGTGCCCTACCTCCCCGTTCTGTTCTTTGGACGTCTCACGGCTGGGGTATCCACATCCATCCTCTATTCCGCTTTCGAGTCATGGCTGGTCTCATCCGCCAACTCTCTAACCATCCCGTCCTCCGACCTGTCGACCATTTTTGGTCGTGCGACACTCGTTAACGGATTCGTCGCTACAGGGGCCGGCGTAGTCAGCAACCAACTAGTATCACTCACGAAATCGTTCGCATCGCCGTTCATTGCAAGTGGAGCTCTGCTCGTCCTTGCATATTTCGTGATCAAGTCCAGGTGGATAGAGAACTATGGACGCGGAGGCGGGACGACAATTGCGAGCGTCGACCCACTCCAGCTGAGGCGGCTGACCCAAGCGTGGAGGATTGTACGCAACGGTGAATATCATTTCCATTGGCCAGCATATACACTGACAAATGTTGGTGTGCTCGATGCGCTCTTGCAGATCCCATCTTGTTGGTGATCGGTTTGACACAGACATGCTTTGAAGGCTCGATGTATCTCTTCGTATTCGTCTGGGTGCCGTCATTGCAAGAGGCCTCTGCTTCCTTCCCCACGGTGGCACTCCCACTTGGGTACATCTTCTCTTCGTTCATGATCTCCATGATGCTTGGCTCGCTCCTGTATACCGCCATCACGTCATATATTCCGCCTCCCTCGCCCGGAAAGCATAACGAACCCTCCTTGACCCTCCACGCCAAACTAAGCAGCCTCGTCTGTGCCGTGAGCGCGTTGGCGCTCGTACTCAGCACACGCTCGGAGAGCGAGCAAGTGCGTTTTTGGGCATTTTGTGCCTTCGAAGCGTGTGTTGGCATGTACTACCCTGTACAAGGGATGTTGAGAGGGACCTTGATCTCGAATGAACATCGAGCTACGGTCAGTTTTGTCTTTTTTTCGAATCACGATTCGCACCCACTCTTCATCCGTGTCGCGTCCCTCGCTCATGTCGTTCCATCCTTACAGCTCTCTGCACTGTTTCGCGTCCCGCTGAACATCTTCGTCGTGGTGTCTCTAATGACGGGTGTCTCGTCTGCACGGAACGCAGTGCTTTCTGCAAGCTCGTTGATGTTGGCATTTTCTGCGCTCATGACCGCATTCATTGTCGTTCCGAAAGTGGATGACACCTCGAGTCCGGAGATGAACGTCCGGCCTACATGAGCGGTGCGAACCGAATCCAGTCCGAAATCAGCACTCATATCTACGGGCCTTTGAGCTCGTTTCCCCGACAGGGGGGAACTAGACATTGTTTCAACTTTGACATGTATCATACCTCGCGCGTATTCCTAATTTTGATTCAATTCATTCCACACACTTCTTGTGGGGCGGACCGTGACAGCGAGATTGATTCTTTTTTCGACACAAGGCGCGTATATTGGGCATCTCAATTTCGGTTTGATAACCTTTTTACAACCATATTTACAAAGACCGAATTCTGCAACTTGGAGTCGTACAACAAAAGGGAAACAAGGAATTGTCTGCAAGGAATTCAACCGTTCAACGACAGAAACCAGGACTCCGCCGAGTCATAAATACTGTACCATTTCAACCGGTTCGTCTGTCACGCGTCACACGGGCCCTAAAATGACGAAAAGTTTGTTCTTGTCACACGTTATTGGCTCGACTGACGAAATGTTCAGTGAATCAGCGATTTAATCGTGCCTAGGGAGTAAAAAGGGATAGTACAGTTTGAACCTGTTCTCCACTCGTACAACGACTAGAGATCGCTTTGCAGGTGTATGTATTTTGTAATTACACTATGGAAGGCTAATTAGTCATTGTGACTCAGCCAGAAGCTATGGGCGTAGAGCTTGTTTGCCTTGCGTTTACGTTTCCCATGCCCAAGCCCTTCCTCCACCTGTGTCGCGATTGCCTCTCCTGCACAGAAATCTAACGACTTGGCCTCTCCAATGGCCACAATGGCACCAGAAGGACAGTCCCCAACAGATCCGACAACTGTGGTTCCTGTTTCCGGTCTCATCAACTTGGCAGCAACCTCACGATTTGAAACAGCGCTGTCATCATCCACCATCGATTCGACACGAGCGTTGGTCCATTGATCCTCAAGAGCAGCCGCTTCCAGGTCAGCCAGTGCACGCTGTCGTCCTTCATCTAATTCTCTCCAAAACTCAGGATTTGTGTTCTTTAACTGACGCAATGCTTCTCGGGTTGCATAGGACGTCAAATTTCCATACGAAAGATTATGGCCGCGCACACCCGCCAACTCAAATGCCTACCACAATAGCCTTGGTGAGTGTAAACACCCCTGTTCATGGAATTCTTACCTTCATGATGATTTCTTTCTTGTTAACAGATGTGTACGCATCCCAGACCCACTTCACGCTCAAGTCCCGCAGCAGTCCACGCCGCTTATCGAAGACCAGTGCCTGTGCCCCACTGTCGATCTGAGCCATCATTATCTTGACGACATCTTCATGGTAAGATCGCTTCAGTGCGTGCTTGAAGATGCACTGAATTCCAACATCGCACGGCTGTAGAATGCCTGTGCAACCTCCCGGGACAAATTGTAGAATGATTGAAGGGTGATTTTTCCTCATCCATGACACAAACTTGTCCGAGCGATGGACGGACCATACATCAATCTGCCAGATTGATTTCTGAGATGGAGGAAGGCCTAGAGCTTTTTTTTCGGCCTCAAAGTACGGCGCAATGATGTTATCAACGAGGGACTCCATGGTCTCTTGTGTGGACTAGTAGGTATCTGTTTTCGAGCACTCAAAGCGGAACCCATGGCTGACGCATTCATTGTAGCATGTTGCTGTAGACCGTGAACAGGACTTCATTGTTGCTCCTTGATAAATCAGCTGTGGGGGCAACAATTTCCCAGAGCATGCAACGGAGATCACTGCAGTGAATGCTCATTTTTCATCCTCGCCGATGGTTGCCACCTGTTTGGCGCCTCGTTTTGTCCAGGTAAGGTTTGTACCCTGTGCATACACGACCTGAGTTTGATCAGTGTTGACATACAACACCGCAGGAATGTCCTCTTCCTTCATCACATATGCCATTCGAAGGATTGCTTTTTTGCAGATGTCCTCCCAATTTTCAGGCAGCTTTTGGGCCATACGAGTGGCTTTTCATTCAGACCAACCCAATGTGTTACGAAGCCATTGTTGTAAGAAGGAATCTGAGCACCGGAATGATGACCCATCTGGAGCCTTGATGTCGAAGATCTCCGGTGCCGTGTTCATCAGCATTGCTATGACAATTCCCCTTATTGTCACCATGGTAAGTGGCACAGATCCATCTTGTAGAGCATTTAATCGATCAATGATTGCTTTTTCAACAGTTGGAAAATGTGTCTGGAAAAGGGGTGAGTGCTAATTACTGAATCAATGAACTCAAGCCGCACAAAGATACCGCGTTTTCCTCCCTTATTCCCCAAGCCAGGATCGTTTCCGTCACTAGCCATTTGGAGTGCACGCACTGACTATCTTGGCTTGTCTTCACTACGGTCAATCCAACTGTTCACAGTCGAACGTGACAGTCCTGCAAATGTGGTAGGATCCTGCTGCTTCAGCAAAGAGACAATTCGTGTGCTACTCATTTTCCACCCAACAGAGGGATGACGGGCTGCATTAACAATCTGACTCCAAAGGAATGGCAAGTGCCAGTTGTGGTAAGTCGCAGCACAATGTTCATTTATTTTCTTGCGGCCCTGAGGATGCTTCTTGGCTAGGTGTTGCTTCTCTTTGAACATGCGGTAAGGACGTGATAGCTCTGCGATCGATGGTTCCGACATGCCACTGATCTCTTCTAGTGACACACTGGATTGCAGCCATCGTCCGAGTTTGTGCTTGGCACCTCTGGGCGATCTTATGCCACGAGCAACTTCAGCTGCATAAACTTTCTGACGGTGCTTTTGCTGCCTCCTTTTGTTTTTCTCACGCTTCTCGTGCTTGTGTTGTTCCACCTCTATCTGACGCATGGACTTGTAGTCTTCAAGACATTCACCAATCATAGCATTGACCTTCTTGTCCTGCGCTCGAGCATCCATAGGTGAGCCTTTTGTAAACCACTTCATCAGCCCCTTAGATTGTCCCTCAGCTTGGTTCATGAGCGCAACACAGATAGCTGATTTAGCATGGATCTTCGTTGGTGGTGGCCCGAGCTTAGGCTTGTGGCTGGACGGTGATGTTGTGGGTGGTTGCTTTCCTATCAGGTGGGGTAAATCCAAGCTAATGCTACTTTGTGTAGGAGAAGAGCATTCTGTGGAGGAGGGTGCTGGGGCTGCCGTCTTGGGTACTGGTGCTGAAGGGCATTCTGTGGAAAAGGGTATCAGAGTTGCCATCTCGGGTACTGATGCTGAACTTGAAGAGCATTCCATGGAAGAGGATGTCACGACTGAGGTGGGGGGGGGCATTAACTCGAAGGTTGCTCCCTGCATACAGTCTAGGTGAGTGGTTCATGTGGTGGCAACATGACAAAACAACATACATGATTGAGATGACGTTTTCCAATTGCCAGGAAAATCCTCAGCTGCTTGTCATCAACCCATTCAACATCCATCAATGGATACTTGTCTGGTATATAGAAGTGTGCGAGCGCATTGAATGCGAGAATGCTGCAGGAAAATGAATCACACTGAAGAGAAATTGCCAGTCCCTTGGTCATAAACAGAGTCTTGGCATGGTATCGAGTCCACCACTGAACAACAGTAATGAACTCTATGTCCGGTTGGCCCCCAAGTGAGTCACCATACCAGATGTACTGTTTCGAGAAGTCGATAACCATAGCAATCCAGTGGTTGTTATGGATGTTTGATATGAAGCCAATACTTGTGCATTGACCCGATTGAAGTGCCTCGCCCAAGCTGCGCGCACGCATAAATGAAGTGGAGTTCTTGTATTGCAATTTGCCGGCCTCAAAGGCTGATTTCAAATAGCTGTAGAAGTATGGGCCTTCAATTTCAACTTTGATGACACCTTCTGTTACAGTTTTTCTCCTTTTCCCTCGTCTTTACCTCTTCTGCTTCCCTCGACGAGTACACCATTTCTTTGGTATGACACAGACGATCTGGGACGTAGCGCTACTTACGATCAGTCCTTTTCATTCCTCATTCCTTCTCCTTTGACTTCTTTCTTATTTTACGAACATTTATCTCCTTGGCCGATTCTCTTACATCGGCCTCGTAGTTCCTATCTTTCCCCTTGTGTTACTGCGGATGACGTGTATGCTTACTTCATCGTTCTCTTGCCTTCTTCTTCTTTCTACGATGACGCGTCCCGAGTACTTATACCCACCTGTCGTGTACTTGTATTCTCCATTCTCGTTCTACGCAATCATAGCGTACTCTTGATTCCTGCAGTCTGATCGGAGCAGCCCTTCGTCCCTCGTCCAGCTTGTAAATCCCTGCAGTCCGATTGACTCAGGCTTTCGTCCTTTGAAAACCATTAGACCTTAGTACTTGCTCTGACGTTGTGTCTCTTTGTGAGTACCTCCAGAGAAGTAATCCCTCGAGTCTCCTCTTCGTGTACGCTTCGTGTAACACCTTCTTGCCGATAGACAGTGCTTCGCAACAAGTCAAGCATCTGCGATTCATGTATGTCTGATAGCCATTTCCGTGTCAAATAGGCTGTGAGGTGAGTGATTGCTTTGTGCATCTCAAACCCAAGTATAAAGCCAGACCATGGCAGCACTCCAAGCATCATGTACGCTTGCTGGACAAGATTGAGGCTGTCTTGGCTAGTGCCCTTCTTGAACCGACTTCGACCCTGAAGAACCCTCTCCGCATTGACCCAAGGTTGGTAAATGTTTTTTTGCAGCTGTAAAACTTCAACCCAGTATGTGATCACCCAAAGTGGGAGATGGTAAGCAATCACATTGTCAACAAGATGAACACATTGAATGGATGATTTGGAGTCTGTAGACTCAGCAGGCTGTGTCGGCGCTGTAGCATAGTGATGGGAAAGAAGAGTGTCGATGATGTTAGGGGGAGGAACAGGTATTGTTTTGATTGTTTGGAAATCCCCAACATTTGGCTGATCCGTGCTAAAGTAGGCTGATGGGTGCAGATGAGATATTGATGGGCTGATTGGATTGATAGGGGGAAGGGGGAATTCAAGGAGTTTTAGAATTGATAGATTTGGGTTGGGTAGCAGAGCTGCTACTGCAGTAGCAGGCATAGTAAGGGCTATGAGACTAGACATTTTGACTCGGAGTGAGACAGAGACAGAGTTTCCTGCTACTGTACAATGCCATATCTGACCATTTGGAAATATAATTTCTTATTGGGTACTCGGTCTCCATGCCCAATGAAGTGACGAAATGATGAAATGACGAAATTTTAGTCATCATAACGCGTCACATGGACTGACGACGAATGAAATTTCTGGTAAACCTTGTCACGCGTCACACGGCCTGACGAATCGAGTGCAATGATACAGTATATCCAGTGGCTGTGCATGTTTCTGCAGGTGCACCAAGTGCTCTGAAAAATTCACACTTGATGGCATCAGTCTGTGACTGGAGGCTCTCTGCTAGAAGACCACGGAGAGTTTGTGTTGGCACAGACACACTGGGCACTATACAAGAAATGACCCCTGCAGCAGTTTTCCATGGCTGAATGAAATAGAATAATGATGAAGTGTTATCAGGGAGGTCAAGCACTTCTCCACCAGCCACCATCATTTTATGCTGCTCAACAGCCCTTTGAGCAGTGTGGCACATCAGCAAGATGTCACCCCAACTGTGATATCTGCACGGACTGTGGACAGACCCGACAGACAGAAAGCCATTACAGTAAGGTAACTGTGAAAAGGCATGTCATTTATGTATACAGACCACGTCACCTGTATGCAGTCCATGCACAGACCTGAACAGTTCACTCGCAGTTGCACACAGTAAGAACATAAAACCAGTGAATTCAGACATGACAGTAGGAAACAGGGTATAGCAGGGCCAGAAGTCTAACTGCATGATCAAGCCCCTTCTAGTTCTCTCGTCCACGATGAATTATGCCGTTTCACCTCCCGGCACTGTCCAATAATGACAAGCAATTAGAGATGTGTACATCTGAGCGATAAATGGCTTGCCTTCACCATCCGACTCAGCCTCGATATCAGAGGACACCACGATTAACACCCGATCGTCATCCATGTTGATCTCGCCTGCTGCTGATACATCGTAAGAGACTTGCACTTGCCTAGAACGCACTGCAGCGCTGCAGTATTCCCGAGCCCCGCTGACGATTTGGTCGAACTTGCCGTCTCCGACTTTCATGATTGATCGCGTGTATAGCAGAGTCTTCGTGCCCCACCCAATGTTGGAAAAACTGACCTCAGACCTCTTGGTGGGCACCTCTTTGACTCCAGTGGAATACAATGTCAAAGCCCGCTCGACCTGTAATGACTGCGGTTCAGACGTTCTAACACCACATCTGAATACTGCTACATACTGATGTGACAGCCAAGACCAGTGCACCCCTCGGCATTGCATAGTCTAATAAGTTGTGATAAGTATCATTGTCGACCGCCGAAACATCCCTGATGTGAGATGCAAAGGTCTGCAGCACGAGCTGCAACAGAAATGATTTGGAGACCTAAAGGATTTTTTACCATGACCTTGTGTTTATATCAGATACTTGAAAGGGACGTACGCGATACTCATTTGCTCCTAGATATTCCACGCTGCCATACATGAATGGAAGGCTTCGACCGAGAGCAAAATCAATGTATGCCTTCCGTTCCTCGGGGTTTTCATATTTCGGATGTGAAGCCCACAGCGCCTCGACAGCCTTAGTGCCTGCTTTGCCGATGTGAGTGTGCCACTCATAAATCTTTTGCATGCACTACACCGGGAATGCGATTCGGCAACCAAGGCCATTAGCGATGCAATCAATGTCGGGCAAAAGACCTTACCAAACGATAGACGTCATCATCCTCGTCAAACCAGTATGGCCAATCTAACATGACTTTGTCCCATAGTTCCTGCAACTTGTCTACAAAGCAGTTAGGTACCATCCAAGGATTCTCTAGTGTGCCACAGTAGAGACGGAGCAAAGGGATGAAAAACTTCGTGAATTGAGTAGCTGATCCCTTTGGCAAGTTTTGATGGCTAGGCCGATTCCTCGTAGTCGTTGCATTTGCAATAGGTGCACTGTATTGTAAGCGCTCTTAAGGAGCATTCGCGACAATCTTGGTAATAGCAATAGGACCCTTTGGAAACGTATCAGCATCTATACGAATGTCTGGGACACTATGGCTACTGTGGTACTCTGTGCCCTGGCAGGTTGCCATTTCTTCTCCTGCTCGTTGGAGAGGCTGCCGAACCTATCAGTCACACCCGTGTTGACTCGATCACCTCTATGAGTAGTGTGCTCACTGGCCTGAACCTCTATGTGAGATTCATGCCAGGCATCTGCCGGCTTGCCATCCTTGTGAGTGCGCCGGTAGGTATCACTGGCAGTGAGGCCAGACGGGTGGTCAGTTTTTGTCTTCTTCTGCGCGCTAGGGCCGAAGTAGATTCTATGTAGAAGATAAATAAGTAGATCAGTACCTTTAACTAGGATAATAAAGAGACTTACACTCCCTCGCGTTTGAGCTTGCGCTTGCCCGTTGATGGCAGTACAGGTGCAATGGATGCGACCGCCTTACTAGCAGCCTCCTGGTTGGCCTTGGTAGTGCGGGCAAGTTCGATGAGGTGGCGTGTGACCTTGACTGGCTTCTTGCGCGTTACCATGGTCTCTTCGTCCTCACTCCCTGCCATGGCAACATTGGGATTAGTGTCATAGACATCCTCGCCGTGAGTTGACTCAGGCTCAGCGTCCGACGCTTATAAGCAAGGTAAGCATTCTTGCACTTGCATAATCGATGTACTTATACCTTTTTCGGTCTCAGTCTCTTGGCTCTCTCCACCCTCGTCATGACCTGGGACATGATGCAAGGTCAGCACCATTGGGATAGCATCATCGGGTGCTGTCGTACCATTGGGTGCTGTCTTCGGCATTGGCGGCGGCTTCAATGACCTAGTCCCTGTCGATTTTGGATTCTGAAAGTTGGTGCATCGCATTTTCATCTGTGTGTGTAGCTGATCTTCGATCTCAGCCACCTGATGGATGCTCTCCTGCTATTGGTGCCTAGCAGCAACATGCACTGCATGTTGCACGGCACGCTCTTCTTGGACGACCTGGCTGCTTCGCCGTGGGGCGGGGAGGTCAGGTTTTCTGGGGTGACGGTTCTTGTTTGCTGCACGGGTGATGATGTGATTTGGCATCATAAGGTAGTGAGCCAGGCAGGGTCCTCGCACCACCCGGTCAGTCTCTTTTAACTTGCGCTTACTGATCACAGCCTTTTTTTCATAGAATGCAGAAGTGCCTGAAATTATAAGCCTGCCCATGTGCATAGTTCTACCCGACGAGGGTAGCGACGTGTTATGTCCATGCCATTGGTCATTGACCATGTGCATGGTTCCACCTCTGCCGTATTGATTTGAACCTTGCAGTTGCGCAGGGCGACGT
Source organism: Boletus coccyginus (assembly GCA_025782845.1). Taxonomy (NCBI): domain Eukaryota; kingdom Fungi; phylum Basidiomycota; class Agaricomycetes; order Boletales; family Boletaceae; genus Boletus; species Boletus coccyginus. Next base: position 83,185 of record JAHZSR010000017.1, read on the forward strand.
GCCAGGTCTGTCCCCCCTCTTGCATTCAGTCCATCCCTCACTTTGCACTTCATGTCTCCAGCGGGGCACTTCCTCGTGCACCCCCACCATCCGAAATTTTTTGTCTGTACATTCCCATTTTGCAACAAGGCTTGTAGGATCAAGGGTGGTCTGAAATGACATGCTCGACTGCACCGCCGACAACATGGTGGTTGCCGAATGCCACTGCCAGAACGACATGGTTCTCCAGTTAGTGACCCGGATGGCTACGACTTGAAAGTATCTGGGACTGAGCTCGCTGATCAACCCGATCAGTGCATTCGCTTCCATCCCATTCTTGATGGTGCATATCCTCACTCAACGATGTCGCTCATATTGACATTATACAGGGTTACCTTGTGATCCATATGGGCAGGATCTCCCACCCGCCACACCACCACTGCCCTTTGACCCATGTGTACAAGGCGACTGGACGCCTTTTACCAGCCGAGTTCAATTTGAGCTTGCTGAGTTTTTGTACCAGAAGGTACAGATGTCTGCTGGTAAGACAGATATCTTAATGGATATCTTGGCCTCGTTGTACGAAGGCCAAGATCCGCCATTCAGGTCCCATGATGATTTGTATACATCCATCGATGCTATACCATATGGAGAGTGCCCTTGGCAGTCCTTTTCGGTGAAGTATTTGGGACCATTACCTACGGACCCACCATCTTGGATGCTGGCAAACTATGATGTATGGTATCACAACCCACTCAGTCTACTTGAACAACAATTTCGGAATCCGGAGTTTGCTGGTGCGATTGACTATGCTGCGAAGGTGCGTTTTACCAAACTACAATAGACAATATATTAAGAATACTATCACACAGGTTGTAACGGATGAAAATGGCCGACGCGAGGTCTGCAACCTCATGTCAGGTCAGTGGGCATGGGATCAATCCGTAAGTCTATATGCTCTCATCCTGTTCCTGTCGTGATGATACATACATCATATAGGAACTTATCACTCAGGATCCGGATACACACGGGGCCACATTTGTGCCTATAGTGCTAGGCAGCGACAAAACGACGGTCAGCATCGGTACTGGAAACATGGAATATTATCCGTTATACATATCTCTAGGGAATGTTCACAACAACATCCGTCGCTCACACAGTGGCGCAGTGTCCATATTGGCCTTTCTGTCCATTCCAAAGAGTAAATACCCACTTTTTAACTAGCTCGAAGGCTCATTCTGACTGTGATCGTGTAGCTGATCCTGCGCACAAAGATGATGTCAACTTTCGCCACTTCCGCTGTCAGTTATTCCACTCATCACTTGCCGCTGTCCTTCGCCTGGTTAGGGATGCTATGATCAAACTGCGGGTGACTCGATGTGCAGATGGCCACTTCCGCCGTGTTATATATGGCCTCGGTCCTTACATTGCCAATTATCCTGAGCAGGCCTTGCTCGGATGTATCGTACAGGGTTGGTGTACATGGTAGGTCATCTATATTGCTTTTCAAGTGATGTCACACCTGACTGTATGCAGTTGCACAGCGCAAAATAGTGATCTCGATAGTGGCGGCGGACCACGGGCACATGCCCACAGTGAGCAACTTTGTACTACAATGGATCCACGAACTCTATGGGACGACTACGGTATTGTGGGTGACGTTGAGGTACGCTTCATCGGTTTGCTTGATATGTTTGATATTAACGGTCCAATATCTTTTTCAGCCATTTACAGCTCATTTTCCTCGTGCAGATATTCACGAGTTGATCACGCCGGATCTCCTCCATCAATTAATCAAAGGGACATTTAAGGACCACCTTGTTACCTGGGTCCAAGAATATCTAGAGCAGAATTACCCCAAGCAGCGAGTGTTGAGAATTCTGGTATTTCTAATCTTATCTTTCATTTCCTGATACCAGATTCTAGATCGGTCTTTGACCTTATTCTTACACTATTCCATATTACTCATCACATATAGATAAGTTCTTTCTTATCTCATGGTCTAGACTATGACATCATCCTTATCTGGTGTTTCATGATGTCATAAGATGTGATACACGTTTTACTATACGTTTCACATTCTCTTACATGTTTCATACTTGAAACATCTTCTACTTACACCGTGTTTCATATCTGAAACAGGTTTTAGGGTTAGTGTATAACACTATATAAGATCAGGCCTTAAGCCCGTCTTCCCTATCAACTTATCATCTTATCGACTTTAATAGTCAATCCAATTCTTTGCTCCTTACTCTCACTCAGAACCACTTGAGCATTAGTCTCCCACCTATTGCTCTCCTCTGAAGAACCTTTGTTACCATCCATAACCAATCAGTGAGTTATCTCCCACTGATACCATAATCCCTTCTTGCCCCTGCGTAATCGGGATATCTATCGTCCCGATAGGTTATGAGCCCTGCTTGAACAGAGGACATCATCATACTAGTACTGATGCCTCTTGAGTTCTTGCGTTATGGTTCATGGATGGTTTCTGGATTCGTCATGGTGATCGCTATGATTGCCGCAGCATTTAACTATGCTATGACACCTCCACTGAGAGAGGAAGACAGACTCGTAGAGTTCGCTGCTACTTCTGGAAGGTTGATTCTTCATCGCGAACGCGATGAGTTTCGACTTCATCTTGGAACACGGATTCCTTTGCACTATGCAACGCTTAACATCATTCTTCGTTTAGAACCACGTGAGTTAGAATCCGCTCCAGAAGAGCAAGACCCCCATCTTCCTTCTACACCTGCCGCTTCGTTACACGAGCGAGCACGTGCTACTGCACAGTCCAATAACCTGGTACACCCCGGTGTCCCATTCTATCTGCCTTGCCCGGTCTGCTCTCGAGGATTAGAGAGAGGCCAATACTGTGACCACCTGGAGATTGAAAGACGAGTTTTGCGACAAGGACCAGATAGACCTTTACAGGATCATCTGCATCACCCCTTTCACATTTTTCAAATCATACGAGGACACGGTGTTTTCCCTTCGGATCAGGTTGAACTAGATTCCCTGAACGAATCCCTTCCTTCTTACCGACAGTCGACTTCTCCCACTCTCCAATCTCAGTCGACTCTACCTGTGATAGAGATCAATGAACCAGAAGGTACCTCCTACTTCGAGCTCCTTACTGGATATCGATCCTCTTCCACACCTCCTACACCTCCGTCTACTCTGGACTTACCACCTCCCTCGTATAACTCCTCTTCATCCTCCAATGCCTACTTTGATGCTCCCGATACCCCAGAACCCTTTGATCTCTGACAGAGAGAACTTCGCTTACGCCAAGTTCATGAATCCCATGGACGTGGAGCTCTTCGAGCTACCCGCGGACCCCGTAACAGAAGAGGGACTCACCCCTTGCGAGATCACAGAACTGCGATTTGCACGGTTCCAGAAGCCTCGGGTTCTAGGAATCACCGAGAAGAGAACGTGGAACGCATACGTGGCCGACGACGAAACAGGCGAGGTCACCAACAAGACTCTCGCCCACACCTATCAGACGGACAAGCTCGTCCCTCTGACAGAAGCTGAGTTGTGCACTGCCGACCGTGTGGTCTTACCTATACAGATTAGACCATGCGAGACCCGATTGAAGTCTTTGGCTTTGATCAACAGTTTCATGTATAAATATGAAACAATCAGCTCTGCATATGAAGGCGCCGGTTGGGCTTTCCCCACCAAGCATTATCTAGACGCCCTTCCAACTCGAGTCCATTTTCAAGGATTCAAAGCTATTCGTCATGCCCACTTCCCTCCTGACCACGCTCCTCATCTCGAGCTTGAATGCTCACTCAAGCCAAATTGGCTACCTCCCACACAAGTCATGGCAGATGACTGGGGTTTTGTTCAACGAACAGAACCACCGTATTTATCCTCATGGAACGACTCCTTCGATGACCACTTTCATTCTCTCTACCGCCGCGACCCTGCATATAAGGTTCACCGCCGCCTACAGAGACTAATCAAGTCCACTACGTCTAACGATGAACGTGACACGATTTATGAAGGCCTCAGATCAGGCCCTGGACGAAGAAGGCATCGAAGAGCTGCTCAGGAAGGAGAAGAACGAAGAAGGTTTCTCCGACATCATTGAATACCTTGGACAAACCTTTCTTCCTCCTTCATGGCCACTTTCATACGAAGAACTGCTGTACAATTCTGATTTAAATCCTTGTTTCTTGAACTTTTTAACGCTTAACAGTTTACCTTTCTCTTCATTGCAAGTTCCCTATTTTTCTTGTGATACATCTCATATCTGTGTACAGGAAGGCACCTTTACCAATAAATATATTGGTAACCCACATTATTTTGTGGAGACGTGTTTCGACTTGTTCGAATCACATGCCTTCTTGCCAATGTCTAAACCGCATTAAGACTATGCACCGATCACTGAGAAACGTACCAAGAAGCAATGAACTGAGTACTGGTGTTTACAGAACAAAAGGATTATCAGATCTTCTATGATCATTCCAGGATATCCACCAGGAAATATTGGACTTATTTGCTCCCCTACTTCTTTTTGCCTGCTTTCACATATCTTTGAATCTTGTTTTATTGACGATGTCTTTTCAGATCTCCTCTAAACAGATATGGCACTCCCTACCACCGAAGTCAAGTTTGACACTTCTTTCGTCACCAAAATCCCTACCTTCGTTGGACAGTCGAATTATAACATTTGGAGCATCCGTATCCGATCCACCCTATCCTCATATTCTGTATGGGAATTCATTGACGGCACTCTCACTTATGCTGGTCTACCTGCTGGTGCTGACCTGGCAGAACGCCAAGCAAAGTGGCAGTTGCTAGACAAACGTATCTTGGGCCTTATGGCCTCTACCATCAATAACTCCCTCCTGACACATGTCACCTACGAATGGGTGGATCTTAACACCTTCCCATCTGTTGCTAGAGCTCTATGGGAATGTCTCCGAGCTCTCTTTGGGACCGTTGGTCTCACCAGACAGTTCCTGCTCTTCAGTCAAGCATCACACTTACACATTCGACCCCAACAAGCCAACGAGGACATTAGTCGCCTCTCATCCCTCTTCGAACAGCTTACCCAAGCTGGTTTGAATCTTCCCCAGAATTTTAGAGCCATGTTGCTCTTATCATCCCTTCCAAACGAATACCACCAACTCGCCTCCACTATTACCCAAACCGTTGAGGTTGCAAACTTCAATATGGAGACTGTTACAATACGGATACTCATGGAGATGAATCTCCACGCTACGCGCCGACCTCTTCATGCCTGGATTTCTCATGCTGAGTCCTCCGGAGACGCACAGATTAACAGGACCAACGTCATAAAGTGCGGTCCTCCACAGCAAAACGCTTGGAAGAACCAGACCCCTTCTTATCAGAAACTGCAACAGACGTATGGACAACAGTCCTCTAATTTCCAACAACCTTCTGCCAGCTTTATGCCGAGACCATCTGGTTCCAACCAGAATCAGAGAGGTAAAGGAAAAGGTCCTGTTAAATCTAAGCAGCCTGGCCGCAACCAGAAGAAAGAATGGTTCAATGCACGTCATAATGCCAAGGGTAAAGGCAAAGCTGCTAACGAAGTATCCTTTGCAAACGAGTTCATATTGGATGATGATGATCTCGCCCACAGGTTTATAGATCACCTTGGAGAACACGAGATCGGAAAGATTCAGGAAGTTGAAATGGACGACTCCACTTCCACGAAAGCCAATGCTGGCTGGGATGAAGAAAATGGAATGAATGTAGCTGGGTTGTCTCAAATGCCCTTTCGATATGGTTCCTTCAGAGAATGCCCCTTCTGAAGGAACAAACGCTACATCAGGACAGATGAAGAAGAAGAAAGAGAAGAAGAAGAAAGTTTCCTTCTCTCTTGGTGGACTTGCCAGTTCATCGTCTCATTTCAACAACGTCGATTTGTTGAATGAGAGTCATATTCATATTCAGACCGTACTTCCTATCACGCCTGAGGCATTGACTGTGGCTATACCAGGAGACTCTGGAGTACAGTTACCTTACCCCTCCTGCCAAGTGTTGGACGGATATGACTACGATGATGAGTACTATTTGTATTCTGGCGATGGATATGATGCCTTTTACGATTATCACAGCGCTTTTGCGCTAGGAGGAGATTCTGATAAGTCATTCGCACAACACCACTGGATGATCGACAGTGGTTGCACTGATCACTTATCATCATTTAAAAGTGACTTTGCACATCTAGGTTCCCAGGTTCGATCGGCTGTAGTTGCCAATGGCGAACGGGTTCCTATGTATGGTCCTGGCAAGATTATTGTCAAACAGAAAGCTTCTGGCCAAGAACCTCTTGTTCTTGATGAAGTATGGTATGCTCTGCATGCAGGTCACTGACTCTTATCGGTTCCTATGCTTACTAGCCAAGGCTATAAGTGTACCATCAGTGATCAAGAATCCAGAATCTGGGACTCAAGTGATCGTCTGGTGATCCGGGCATCTGCCTCATCTCTGAATAATAACCTTCATTGGTTTCAGTCATCTCCGATTACTCCAATGAAAGGTCATATCATGTCACTTGTTAAGGACGACTCTTATGATTTATGGCACCACCGTCTTGGACATCCATCCAAGAATGCTCTTCGCCACGCTCCACTTCATGTTTCCGGTATGCCCACTGTCACACTCCCAGATACTGACTCTCCCTGCAAAGGCTGTGCCCTTGGGAAGATGCATGATCGCCCCTATCCTGCTTCAGGGAAATGTGCTACTCGTCCTCTCGGACTTGTATATTCGGATCTTGTTGGTCCTATGCCGATGGAATCTCGATACCGTGCATGTTATGTTCTCACATTTATTGACGATTACTCTGGTTTTGCAGTTGTTGCGTTTTTACGCACCAAGGATGTTGTCTCGCAACACTTCCAATCGATGGTTTCTTGGGCTGAAACCTTTACTAGTCACTCGCTCACCTCTGTACGTTCAGACCGAGGGGGGGAATTTATGGCTGGGACGTTACAATCGTTCTTTCAGTCCAGAGGCATTACGCATCAAACCTCTGTTCCCCACACTCCCCAACAAAACGGTCGTGCAGAGAGGTTCAATCAAACTTTGCTTGAAAAAGCTGAAGCCATTCGCCAATATGCATGTATGCCTAGATCATTCTGGCAAGATGCTGTTGAGACTGCATTACACATCTATAACAGACAACCTATGCGTCGTCATGAATGGAAAACACCTAGTGAACAATTCACTGGAGACAAACCTGATGTTTCATACTTTAGGATCTTTGGGACTCGTGCCTATGTCTTTATACCTCTGGAACAGCAACAAGACAAACTCTCTCCCAAATCTGAGGAGATGATCTTTATTGGGTATGAACCAAACACAAAAGGCTACTGCTTCTGGTCTAAAGAGCGACGACGAATGTTCATCTCTACGAACGCCATTTTCGATGAGAAAGTCTTTCCTTATTGTTCCAGAAACAATGTGGACGAACCTACCCCTATTCCAATCGACACGGACTATGCCGATGAAGCTGCTGATGAAAATGCCGATGAAGACAACCCACACGACCACTTAAAGGACGATACTCGACCAAGGGATCCGGAACCCTCTCGAAATGTTTTTATACCCGTACCTATAGGATTAGGTCAATAACCCAATCAACCATGTCAACCTCATGATGGGCAATCACGAGGATATACCACTCCATCTACTACTCCTTGGGAACCACCTCCAGAATGAGATCTGCTTTCACCTTTCTTCTTGGATTCCCCGGATTCTTTTCATGATCCACCATCCTATCATACATCACCTCTTCGACCTGCTTCTAAGCGTGTCACCCCTGACACTGGTCATCGGAGTTCCATTGCTGACCAACATCAGCATAAACGATATATGGTCACAGATTCGCCTCCTGAACAGGAGAGACAATCAGGCATTACGCCTCGAGTCTGGTTACCACCTCATCAACACCCTGATGAGTCCCTACCTGAATTTAGATCTCAACCTCACCAGCATCACCCTACTAGGGATGAACGCTCTTCTACACGAGCACCTGCTGATCAACAACGATCCTCTCGCGTTCCCATATCAAGGATTCTTCCTGATAATGCCTATGGGAATAGACCACCAATCGACATTGAGAGAGATATGTCTAGAGGCCTTGATACTATCCAGGAGGAGATGGACGTCACTCCAACCAACGAAGATGATGATCTTGGACAGATGTATTCTTCCAAGTGGATGAGATCACTGTTTAATGCTGCAGTTGGATCAGGTTCTATTCCTAAGCAATATCAAGATGTGCTAAAGCTCTCGAAACAGGAACAGGAACTATGGAATGTTGTGATGAAGGAGGAGATACAGTCACTTCACAATCGCAAGGTATGGACGTTGGTAGACCTACCAAAGGGTCGTAAACCCGTCAAAGGGAGATGGGTATATGCAGTGAAATCCGACAGTCGCAAGAAAGCCCGATTCGTCGCTAAAGGATTCACACAGGTCTTCGGAATAGACTATGAAGAAACCTTCTCTCCAGTAGCAAGGTTTGAAACCTTCCGACTTCTTATTGCTCTAGCTGCACTTCACGATTGGGAAATTGAAGCCCTAGATGTCAAAACCGCCTTTCTCTTTGGCGAGCTGGATGAGGAAATTTACCTCGAACAACCTGAAGGATTTGTAGTAAAGGGTCAAGAGAAAAAGGTTTGTCGCTTGATAAAAGTGATATACGGTTTGAAGCAAGCTGCGCTTCAATGGAACAAGCAGCTACACAAGTCTCTCCTGGAGATGGGTTTTCTCAGATGCAAGTCTGACCCAGGGACTTATTTCAAGATCATTGGTGACGAGATTATTATTCTCCTCATTTATGTTGATGATGCACTTTTTATGGGAAGCAACAAAGCACAAGTCCTCGCTCATAAAGCTTCATTCATGAAACGATGGGAATCAAGAGATCTTGGTCAAGCCACTGAGTACCTAGGTATGAGGATTACTAGAGATCGCAAAAAGCGAACTATCTCTTTGGACCAAACCCGCTATGCAGAGAAAGTCATTTTACAATTTGGCCAAGAGAACTGCAAGCCAGTCTCTGTACCTCTTCCTACCGGATATAATCTGAGACCAAACTCTGACCAAAATCAGTCGAACCCCGCTCTTCGCAGTCGCTATCAGTCGGTCATCGGATCACTGTTATACATCATGCTGGGTACCAGACCGGACTTAGCCTACTCCGTCATTAAAATGTCTCAGTTCTCTTCCAACCCTACAGAAGAACATTTGCAAAAGGCGCTCTATATCATGCACTATCTATCATCCTCTCAGGATCTTTGCATCTCGTACTCTGGACATGAAGACCAAAACGGCTTATGTGCCTATTCTGATACAGATTGGGCTGGAGACGTTGAAACATCATGTTCTACCACCGGCTATGCCATCTTTTTAGGCAATGGTATCATATCCTGGCTATCTAGACGACAACGTCGAGTTACGCTCTCTTCCACCGAAGCGGAATACTGTGGAATGACCAAGGTTGCTAAACAACTTCGCTGGATCCATAATGTCTATGAAGAATTACGATTCAAGATAGGTCCACTACCACTCTGTGTTGACAATCAGGGTGCTATATTCCTCGCTTCCAACCCTGCACAAGAAGGTCGTACCAAACATGTTCGCATGACCGACCACTATATTCGTGAATCTGTGGAGTTTGGAGAAATCTGACTTTACTACGTTCCCACAGATCAGCAATTCGCTGATATCTTCACGAAGAATCTTGGAAAGCAGAAGTTTAAGGATGGAAGAAAAGCTCTTCGACTCATCACCTTTCGTTCCTAATATGGACAGCGAGGAGGAGTGTTGAGAATTCTGGTATTTCTAATCTTATCTTTCATTTCCTGATACCAGATTCTAGATCAGTCTTTGACCTTATTCTTACACTATTCCATATTACTCATCACATATAGATAAGTTCTTTCTTATCTCATGGTCTAGACTATGACATCATCCTTATCTGGTGTTTCATGATGTCATAAGATATGATACACGTTTTACTATACGTTTCACATTCTCTTACATGTTTCATACTTGAAACATCTTCTACTTACACTGTGTTTCATATCTGAAACAGGTTTTAGGGTTAGTGTATAACACTATATAAGACCAGGCCTTAAGCCCGTCTTCCCTATCGACTTATCGACTTATCGACTTTAATAGTCAATCCAATTCTTTGCTCCTTACTCTCACTCAGAACCACTTGAGCATTAGTCTCCCACCTATTGCTCTCCTCTGAAGAACCTTTATTACCATCCATAACCAATCAGTGAGTTATCTCCCACTGATACCATAATCCCTTCTTGCCCCTGTGTAATTGAGATATCTATCGTTCCGATAGCGAGCCTTGGAGATCATAGCTGAGATTGACCACCGGTTTGTCTTTCACATTGGGACATACAACCATTTGCTGACCAAGCAATCATCGCTCGCATGACAGACTTGCTGCTGTACCGCTATTTCCTGGACTTCGCCGATTCCCCGAGGGTCGAGGATTTAAGCAGTGGACGGGGGATGATTCGAAAGCATTGATGAAGGTGAGTAATCCCAATGTATTCCAATACCCACTGGTCTAAGTCAAGTATCATGATAGATTTATTTGCCTGCCATTACCGGCTTGGTTCCAGATGCAATGGTTCGTGCGATCACAGCTTTTCTCGACTTCTGTTATATTGCGCGAAAGTCGGTCATCAATGAAAGATATCTTGATGCTATTAATGATGCGGTATGCCACTTCCATCTCGAGCAGCAGATTTTCAAGGAGGTTGGAGTCCGTCAGCATTTCTCACTACCTCACCAGCACTCCATGGTCCATTATCACATGTTAATTGAAATGTTTGGAGTGCCAAACGGTCTTTGTTCCTCAATCACGGAATCTCGGCACATCAAGGCAGTGAAGGAGCCATGGCGCCGCTCGAATCGATATGAGGCACTCGGACAAATGTTACTCACAAATCAACGATTGGATAAGCTAGCTGCAGCACGCTTAGTATACTCACAGAAGGGTATGTTGGATGGGCCATCGGTTCCACCAGGAAGAAGAGAAGATATTACCACAGTGGAAGGCAAGGATGGAGATGAGGATGATGATTCTCAGGTGGTCGAGGGAGACAAATCTGATTATAATGTTCGATTAGCAAGGAAGCCAGGTAAGTACTACTTTGTGGTATTCATATCGCGCAGGCTAACTACTCTGGATTTCATTCAGTACAGAATATACCTCGTGCGAGCGAGCTCGTGGCTGCACACTACGGGTATCCCGAACTCATTGAATGCATCCAGCGCTATCTGTATGACCAACACAACCCCAATGCGGGAATATCCGGAGACCGGGTTGACCTGTGTCATTGCCCATCCTTCGAGGGCAACATCAGGGTGTTCAACTGTGCATCGGCCACATATTTTGCACCAAGTGATCATTCAGGATGCGGTGGGATGCACCGCAATGTCATACGCTGTACACCACAGTGGCGGGGTGGTTCAGCACGCTATGATTGCGTATTTGTAGACAACGGTGGTTCTGATGATGAATCTCTCTCTGGTTTACTGGTTGCTCGTGTCTTACTTTTTTTCTCATTCAGGTTTCAAGGGTGTTCGCACTCCTGTGCCCTGGTTGAGTGGTTCCTACCATTCAATGATGACTGAGACCCCTTGACAGGAATGTGGATTGTAGTGCCTGAGGTGAATGCTGCTGGACGCCGCGTTCAAGCGGTGATTTCAGTCAAATCTATTCTATGGGGTGCTCATTTGATTGGAGTGTTTGGCACAGCATTTTTACCCGTTCCATTTCATTTCTCAAGTTCTCTCGATGCATTTAATGCATACTATGTTAACAGGTACATAGATCATCACTCGTACGCTCTTTGTTAACTTAGACGAGTACTGTGTGTCTGTCGGAATTTTCTGTGTGTTGAAGATACTATTGTGATCTGTGGTGGTCTGTCGGGAATGTTGGCACTGTCTGACAGGTCCAGCAGTGTGGACAGTCCATGCAGATGTCACAGTTGGGGTGACATCTTGCTGATGCAGTACTCTCTCTCAACCACATCAGTGGACTTGGAAAGGCAATACAATAGTCTTTGAGGGACACCACCCCACTTCTCTGCAAGTGAGGTCAGATGTTTGACATCCAGCTGCTGCAGAACCCTAGTGATCTTGTTAGAAATCATGATCACCATAATGAAAAATGTTATACAACTTACGCAAGCTTTTTAACTTCCTCATTGGACCAAATATCCATAATATAGGGCTCAGCACCAATTTGCTTTCTCCATCCCTTCCAGCTTGAGTATGTGGGGGCAGTTGTCTGAACAACACGAGTATGACCCAGTGTGCCTGTGAAGATAGAACTTGGGGTTTTGGTTCCATGATTGAAGTCACAAAGAGCCCATACAGGGGGCAGATGGCTAAGCAATGGGCGACTGTTCATGACAGAATGAACATGAACACCTTTCTCAGTAAAAAGTGCATAATATCCTAGAGCTGCTGGGAGTTCCAATGCAACAGCTTGTTTCTGGCCAAGAGCCCATACAAGGAGATAGATGAGGAAAAGTGTTTTCCCTAGGGAATATAAAACAATTATCAGGAGTTTAACATGCTAAATGTCATCCAAAACTTACCAATACCAGGTTGTCCTATAATGATAACCCCACAGTTGTATTCATCTCCCTGCAAAGCAACCAATGCAGTGTGATACTCATCTCTCACAAGTATTTTGCCACTTCTCAAAATTCCTGCAAAGAGGAACTCAAAGGCAACATCAATGAATTGAATGAAACCAGACTCAGAAAATTCATCCTCTTTGAGGCAATGTTCAGGATGACCCCAAGTGAAGCATGAGAATTGGTTCAAGAGTTCTTGTTGTTGATCTGAAAGGAGTTTAGGATCCATTGGCAGGAGGTAGAAGTTGTGAGTGACAAGCACTTGTGGTTGTGTGTGGAGAGGATACAGATAGTTGGTGGTACTGGAGCAAGAGAGGGGTGAAAGAGGGGATGGGTGGCACAGCCAGTGGAGCCAGACCAATTCAATACCTAAAAGGAGATCACATCTTTCAGCAGTCCAAATATGGCAGGGATTAGGTCCTAGCCTGAGTTTGAAAAACCTAGCCTGAGTCAGAATTGCCAGTAGTTGATTAGTATACCACTCACAGGTAACCAGCCTAGTACCAGCATGCAACAATGCAATGTGCTTTGACAACTTGATGTGCAACACCCAACCTAGGAATGAAGCCATCCCCTGCCCCCTGAAAAGTACAAGCCTGGATAACTCAAAGGAAGCAAGAATAAGCCAACAGCAAAAAACATCGGTTGACCATGCAAGGATGGCACAAAACATGAGATCAGAAAGGTATGGAAATGTTTCCAGTTCTCACAGTGCTGATTAGAAACTACCTTTCCCATCAAAGGGAGGCAACAAGCTGGCATAGTGAGTCATCACACCTAGCCCTGTCACCTGTGTTTACCATATTGCCAACAGTTTCATGATGCCAGCTGCATCCTCATAATTGAAGTTGGTTGCACAGAGGAATGAGGAGCTGGATCTTGGCTGGAAGAAACACAAGGAGGCATCTCGTGTTACGTGAAGCATACACAAAGAGGAGACTTGAGGGATTACTTCTCTGGAGGTACTCACGAAGAGACTCAGCGCCAGAGCAAGTACTAGGGTCAAGGTTACTCGAAGGTCTAGAGACGAAGGCCTGAGTCAATCGGACTTCAGGGAGTTACGAGGAAGACGAGGGATGAAGGGCTGAGTCGATCAGACTTCAGGAATCAAGAGTACGCTATGATTGCGTAGAACGAGAATAGAGAATACAAGTACACGACAAGTGGGTATAAGTACTAGGGGATGCGTCATCGTGGAATAGAAGAGAAGGTTAGAGAACAATGAAGTAATCATACACGTCATCCACAGTAACACGAGGGGAAAGATAGGAACTACGAGGCCGATGCAAGAGAATCGGCCGAGGAGATAAGTGTTCGTAAAACAAGAAAGAGAGCAAAGGAAGAAATCAAAGAAGAAGAAAAGAAGAATGAAGCGGACTAATAATGAGTAATGCTACGTCCCATGTTGTCTGCGAGAGTCCAAGGAAACGATATACTCGACGAGGGAAGCAAAAAAGGTACAGGCGAGGAGAAAGGAGAAAAACCGTAACATTACCCCCTTCGTATAATCGAACTCCAGGTTCGATAAAAAGTCCGTCAGGTAGTCGCGTCGGGAGGGAGAGAGGAAGGGCCATAGAAAACGGTGGATTGTTCGTATGATAACGCCTCAAATGGACAGTCATCCGCCAGATGTCCGTGTTGATTGCAATGGCCGCATACTCGTTCAGGGCAAAATCGGCGTGCATGTCCCCAATGATGGCAAAAGTCGCATTGCGTACGAAGGCAAGCGGACTGAGGATGGCCAGGGGCTGACTGGTGGCAATACGGGCAGGAGTAATCGGGACAATCCTCTCGATAGTGGCCGAGACAATGACACCGAAAGCATTCGGTGAGGGCAGAGGCGGGGCGATGAGGATGGATGGGCATGACGTGAGTTGGTGAGGATAGGACTCGACTGCCGTCCGGGAGGTGACGATGAATCGCTTCCACAGCATTTTTTTTTTTTTTTTTTTTTTTTTTAAATCCATTTCTGTCCATTAGGGTATGCTACCCCATGTAGGACAATACGGTCTAGGTACATAAGGGGGCATCCTTGCCCCCGCCGCATCCCTTGTCCTGCAAATGCCCCGAGAAGCGGGCGTAAGGCCCCCTCCCGGTCCTGTCGTTCCCGCCGACAGTTTTAGATGCACGGACATACGAATCAGCGGTGTCCAGTGTTGATACATGGCGTGGGGGTTTTTGAGCGCTGGCGTTTGCTGTGGGTATCATGCACTCGATTCGCTCGGGAGCGATCGGGTATGGACGGAATGAGGGTGCGGCGAGAAAGTATGTAGGGTACTAAAGGGTAACGGGGAGGGGATTGGGATGGATGGGAGTTTGGATGGTGGGTAGAGCGTTGTGTTTTTGGGGGTGAGCGGTGGTTTGTGTTGGGTGCGCGTCGAGTAGAATCTAGTCCCTTCTGGTCAAACCTTGTACCCCCGTTTTCCTTGCCGGTCGGGCCCTGTGACTAGCTGGTTTTGCTAGTCGTTCCTCCTACGTCGAGCGCGGGTGTTGGTCTTGGGTTTGGTGCACGTTTTAGGTGCTGCGTGGTAGGGATCGGGTGGTTCGCTAAGGCCGTGTGGGCTGTGAAGAGGTGTCATTTTTTTGTGGGACGGTCTTTGTACGATACATCACCGAGCGTTTTGTGAAATCTTTTGGTCGCGTTCACGTAGTTCAGGAGGAAAGGGATGGCGGAAGTGTCGGTGAGCAGGTGTGAGATGTTGCGTGCTGATCTGCGTAGTTTAGTTTCGAGCATATCCCGTTCGCGGCGATATTGCGGGCAGTCTAGTAGGAAGTGCTTGACAGTTTCGATTTGGGTTGGGCACGATGGACAGTTTGGCGAGTCCGCTCGTTTGATGCGGTGCAGGTGTTGATTGAGCGGGCTGTGTTTCGTGCGTAGCCAGATGATGACCGAGACTTGTTTGCGAGTCAGATTGAGTGACAGCTGTAGGAAGGATCCCGTTAGGAGTTTACTGTCGAGTTTAGAGAAGTGACCGTGTCTGGGGGAGGTTGCCCAGTTTTGTTTCCAGCGCTCAGTGTCTATCCGTTTTTGGTTTTGGTAACTTGCTGATATGCTGAGGGGTAGGCGGTCCTTGCGTAGGAAGTTGGGGAGGCGTCTGCGGCGGCTAGAAGCTTGGTGGTCTTTGGTGGCTTTCTTCGCTTCTTCGTCTGCCCTTTCGTTTCCGGTCACGTCTTTGTGTCCTGCTACCCAGCGTAGGGTGATGTCCTCCTTTTTGTAGCCATGTTTCCTTGTTGCGGCTCGGATTAGTCTACTGAAGTGATCGATCAGGTAGTGGCTAGGTTTGGTTATGAATACATCACCGGATTTGATGGCCGCTTGGTTGTCGACGAAGATGTTGATGGGGAGAGGGGTTTCGTGTTCGGTGAGGAGGAGGTACGCTGCTAGGGACATTCCCACTGCTTCGGCTTCATATACAGTGTGTTCTTTGTTGGTGCCTAGGTGGTAGCGGATTGTTCTGGGCTCGTGTCCTGCTTTGTAGATTACTGCTGCTGCACCTATTCCGCCATTGTGACCGGAGCCGTCGCTGTATACGCGGGTGCCTGTGGTGATCGTGTTGTGTTCTTTTAGCGATTCATCTTTGTCTTTTGCTACGTGGGTGGTGTAGGGAGTAGTTGAGGTTGGTGAGCGTCGGGTAGGTGTGATGGTTTCGATTCTGGTGGGTTCCAGGCGGTAGCTGGATACGAGGTTGTGGATCGAAGCCCGGTGGTGTTTGACATTGTACTTTGCGGCTCGACGTATGGTGAAATGAAGCGGGTGGGGAGAGGGGAGGGCTGCGATGCGAATAGCTGCGCGGTGACAAAGTGTCTGGATTCTGATCGCTAGTGGGATTAGCTTAGCGTGCGCTTCGGCGACATCAGTTGCGGTGGTCCTGAGCGCTCCTATGATGCTGATGGCCGCTAGTCTTTGGACCCGGTTGAGACGCTTTGCAGTGCCGATTGAGCCCTTGTTGGTGGTATTGGTGCCTTCGTTGTAAATTGGTTTGAACCAGAGGTCTACTGCGTAGAGCATTTTTGGTAGCGCCACTGCTGTGTAGAGACGACGAGCTAGAGTGAGAGATACACCATTCGACGAGCGGGCGATACGACGTAGCTGGAGTACGTAGGCTGTGCCTTTCCCTATTGCAAATGCTATTTGTTTGTTCCATTTGAGGCCCTCGTCGACTAGGACTCCAAGGAAGCGGTGGGAGTCGGTGGGCTTTATGATGGAGTCCTTGATGCGCATGGGCGGTCTTTCTTTCGCTTTGTTCATTGAGAAGTCGATGAGTGCAAATTTCGAGGTTTCGAATTTTGAGTTGTGGTCGTTGGACCACGTGAAGCCTCCGTGGGGTCGTTCGAGCATGTTCGTGAGGACGGAGTGAGTATCGTCAAAGTTTTTACCTATAGCGATGAATGCAGTGTCGTCTACAAATGCAAGTGTTAGTTCGTTTTTTCCTTTAGCTACCTCGACAAGGTCCGCATTGTATATGATGTAGAGGACCATCGAGAGTGGGTCACCTTGACCGATACCGTTGGTGATTGGGATCCAGTCGGAGAGGAAACCGTCAAAGGATAGTTTGGTTCTTCGACCTCGTAGTAGTCTTTCTGTGAAATCAATGAGTGAGTGCGGTACCCGACGTTTACGCATATTATGAAGGAGTTGGTCCGTTACCGCGTTCGGGAAGGCACCTTCGATGTCCAGGAAGAGAGCGGAGGCTACCTTTCCCGCTCGCCATGCGTTTTTGATCGTTGATTCGAGGAGGTGTAGAGAGTCGGTGGTTGACCGACCTGGGCGTCCTCCGAAGTGCGTGGATGGGAGGAGGTTGTTCGATTCGAGTATGTGGGTCATTTGGTCGGCAACTATGGCGGTGAGGAGCTTTCCTGTGGTGTTTAGTAGAGCGATGGGTCGGTATGCTTTGGGTATCGTGTAGTTCGGTTTTCCTGGTTTCCGCAGGACGACTGTGGTGAAGTCTCTCCATGGGGCAAAGTAGGTGTTGAGTAGGAATACAGCTCGGAATATTCGTAGTAGGTGGGGTACTAGAACGTCAGAGCATCGTTTGAAAACTATGTTACGTATACCGTCCGGGCCCGGGGCTTTCATCGGGCTGAGTTTGCTTATACTTCTCTCTATTTGTTCGGTAGTGATGTCGCCCGGGTCTGGTATTGGATCGGGGTACTCGAAGTCGGCTGGTACTTGGGAGGTCGGAGGTGGAGGTGGGAAGAAGGAGGAGGCCAGGAGCGAGCTTTTGTCTTCATTAGAGTTTGCTGTGGTGAGGGTACCGTCCGGAGAGTTGAGCTCTAGGGTGGGGATTCTGGTTGGGCTGCCATCGGAGGGTTCGGAGTTGAGGTATTTGTTGGTGATCCAAATTTCCTCGCTGTTCATGTTTTCGAGCCAGTCGACCCAGTGCTCATTTTTGGTGTTGTCAATTTCCTCTCTGTGTTTGTTGCGTTGGGTGCGGTATTCGGCATGCGCAGGGTGGTTGGGGAAGCCGCGTAGCTTGTAGGAGGTGCCTGCTAGTTTGTTGATTGCGGTTCTCCTTTGAGAGAGTTCTTTGGACCACCACCGTTTGGAGTGCGGGCACGGACGGGAGAGGGGGACGTGAGTTTCAATGGTGGTGGTGATTGCGTTGGTGACGTCTGTGGTTGTGCGCTGGAATTCGTCTGTGGATATGATTGGGTGTGACGTGTTAATCTGTACCAGGGCGGCTGATAGGGATTCGTTGAAGGCCTTCCAGTCCACATCCTTGAAGTTGCGCGTGGGAATGGCGGCTGCGTTCGTGGCATGGAATTCGAGGGTGGTGAGTATGGGAACGTGGTCTGTGCAGGGGCCGCGTTTGCTGGGGTCGGTATGGCAGAGGGTGAGGGAGTCGGAGGTGGAGTCGGTGCAGAATACGTTGTCGGGTCGAGTCCAGTTTTTGGTGGTCATGGCTTCGAGGGTGGGGGTATTCTTTGGTAGGGCCATTAGCATGCCATAGTCGGCAAGAAGTTCTATGAGGGGTTGTGCATGGTTGAGGTGTTGGTTCGTGAGTAGGTGGCTGTTGCGTTCTTCTTCCCAGAGAGGATGGTGGCGGTTGAAGTCGCCCAACCAAATCATGTGGTCCTGCGTGGTGGGCCTTATTTGTTGGATGTTCGTGTCGAGGTATTGACCGAGTTGGATTAGGGTGTTGTTATGTTTACAGTCGTTGTATATGTTTATAATGGTACAGGTTGAGTGTGCACTGGTGAGTTGGACGATGGTGATGTCGGGTGATGGGAAGGGTATCTGCGTCCACGAGTTGGTGTCTAGTTTTGTCGATATCAGGATAACTGCGCGGGTTTTCTGAGGGGGGCTGCGGTGGTGGGTGGTCGGGTAGATTACATGGTAGCGTTTGCTGGATATCATGTTATTAAAGGCGTTGATATGGGGTTCCTGTAGAGCTATGATGTCGTAGTCTTCTGGTCTCGTGCTGTTGATCAGCGAATGTTGGTTCGTGAAGGAGGTGTTGACGTTTTGTTGCCAGATCCTCAGGCGTGTTGTATCTGCGGGTGTACTATTCATTGGGTTGGTACCATGATTCCCCTGTCGCGAGAGGTCTAATACTGCTGCGGGTTGTGTCCTGGGGA
This sequence comes from Boletus coccyginus, assembly GCA_025782845.1. NCBI lineage: Eukaryota > Fungi > Basidiomycota > Agaricomycetes > Boletales > Boletaceae > Boletus > Boletus coccyginus. The sequence goes on from JAHZSR010000017.1 coordinate 102,420, forward strand.
AGGTGGGGGCGGGTGGAGGGGGGGGGAGGGGGGGGTGGGGGGGGTCGGTGGGGATAAGGATCGGTGCGTGAGGATGAGGCACGGGGTGGGGGTGTCAAGACTCTACGTCCGCGGCCTCGGCCGGATGGTCCCCTTTGGGTGGGCGGGAGCGGCAGTGTTGGCAGTGGTGGTGGTTGCTGGTGTTGATGGTGTTGATCCCGGTGGTTGAGAGTTGTGTCCAGTGTGGTTTGTCGCATGGCGTTCTTTGTCTGGGGGGGTGGTCTGGGTGGATGGGGTCTGGTTCTGGTGGCTGGGGGGAGCTTGGGCGGGAGAGAGACGAGCGTCCAGGGTTCATTGGTAGGGTAGAACGGCATGGTGTTTTCTGGGTGTTTGGCGTCGAGTTCCGAGCATTTGGTAAGGTAGGTAGGACATTTGTTGTCGCTGCTGGCATGTCCGTCGGTTTTGCAGTTGACGCAGTGACGGTTTTCTTTCGTGTTGGTGCATTCGTCGGTGCGGTGTGCATGACCGCATGTTGCACAGGTGTCGTGGATGGCAGTGCAGTCTCTGGCAAGGTGGCCCCATCCCTGGCACCGGACGCAGCGTATTGGGTCCTTCTTTTCTTTGCGTGGATGAAGTTTTTCTTTGCTGATGTATAGGCCATCACGGAGGAGGAGGTTGGCCTGCTTGGGGTCGGCGAAGCTGAGAATGGCGTGAGCAACTCTTTGGTTGGGGGAGCGGCGCGTTATCTGCTTAGCCCATTTCGCAGATACAATGGCGTCGTTTTGTAGGTTGTTTTCAAGTTCGACGGCGCGGAGCCAGTGGTGGTCATCTACCGGTGAGTTGACAGGGAGGAATGGGACTAGAACTGCGTAGTGTCTGTCTTTGATGTCCGCTGGGGTCCCGAGAGCGTCTAGGAATCTGGCTTTGTTGGTTTCTTGTCGTAGCCAAGATGCGGATTCAGGGGAATCGAGTTCGATGATCAGGCCACCATTTTTGAGCTTGGTGATGGCTTTGATGTCGAGTTTCGGGGATTCCTCATCGCCAGAGTCACCGATGTTGTCGAGGATGGTTTTGAGGTTGTTGGCGATGGCTGAGGTGGTGAGGTCAGCGGGGTATATCGCATGTCCGCGTAGGGGGTCTAGGAGGATTTGGCGATCACGGACAGCCGCTCTGGCTAGGGCAGATGATACTGGGGCAGGGAGCGTGGATTGGACTTGTGATGGGGGGTTGTGGTTGGATCGAACTGCGTCACTACATATAGGTCCTCGCGTGAGGGAGTGAGGGTGGGGTGGACGTTGCCGGGTCCGCTGCGCTGGCGATCAGTGATTTGATGCTGACTTGAGTTTCAGCGAGAGATGCGGTGAGCTGGGTTAGAGGGACTCTGATGGCTGATAGTTCGGAAGAGATGTTGTCTGCTGCTGTGGTGATGCGTTCGCCCGTGGTGGAGAGAGTTTCGGTGTCGTGCAAGTTAGGAGGGGTGGGTTGGATGGTGGCGAGTGATTCGACATTGGTGCGTAGTTCTTCATTTGTTTTCAGCAGGTTGGCGATATGCGGTGAGATGGCCGTGAGGAAGTGCGTGGTCAGGTCCTGGGAGATGTTCGTTTTGATCTGATCTGCGATTTGGTCGGCCATTTTGGTGGAGACCTCTTTTTCCAGGAGGAAGGCTACGGCGCGGATACCTTCGATCGCAGATCGAGGTACATTTTTAAGCTGTGTGATGTGAAAGAGAATGGAGATCAGGTGTTCGGTAGTGAGAGGCTCGCCTATTACGCAAAGTAGGGTCTTTGCTAAGTATGTAGTGCCGGATGGTGCGTCCTTGACTGTGAAGTCTTGGTTCGTGTATTCATCCCTGGTGAGTTGGAGCGCGGATGTGGATTGACGCGTGCTCCGGAGGGTCGGCGTTGGAGTGGGCGCTCTTTGTCCCGCTCCGATTCCTACCGGGTTTTTCCCGTTTCCGGTGTTCATGGGAGGACCCGGGACGGTTTTTTGGTGTTCTTGGGGTTGTAGGAGGGGTTTGGTGGGGTGGTCGCCTGGGTTTTGCTGAAAAAAGTTCCTTCGGGTTGCAGAATTTTCGGGGTCCTGGTTAGGGTGCCACGTGGTTCTGGTCGAAGAAGGGTTTTTTTCTTCCACAGCATTAGACCAGGTTACCAGCTCGGGGGTTTCCTCAACAATGGTGGGAGACGATGGGGAGGAGGAGGAGGAAGAGGAGGGAGAGTGGATGCGCGTGATCAGGGCTGGGGCACGAGAAGGGACGGGCAGGATAGGAGTGGGAGGAGGAGATTCCGCGACGGCGGGTAACTGTGCTCGTTCGAGGTAACGGTCTCGGTCAGCCATGGGTAGAGAGAGATAGATGCGACGAAACGTGGGGTAAATGACGGCGGGAGAAAGGCGTTCTACATATTGGTGAAAACCATAGAGATGAAGGATAGATAAAACTCGCCGGGGTAGCTCAGCCAGGTGAAGATGAAGAGGAATGCTGAATTCCGCAGGTAGATCACTGGGGGCAGCTTGAAAGTGATATGTTTGGGTGATGGAGACCTCGTGGAAAAGGCGGACTAGTTCTTGAGTTACGACGTCTTCATCATAGAGGGGGAGGGCCTCGACGGCGCGGAGGAGGGCGGGAGTGGCGAGGATGGCGGCATAAAGCGTATGGGCGGTGGAGATGGGTAGCAAGGTAGGCGAGACATGCCTGGAACGTAGCGGGGAAGAAGATAAGGAAGAAGAAGGAGATGACGAAGGAGCAGCAAAAGAAGAAACAAAGGACATATTGGTTGTTAAGAAAGAAGAAATCGTCAAAAAACATATGGCGGGGGGGTACTTCACAGAGAGACGCCGCTTCCCGGGTAGAAGGAAAAGAATGGGGACTAAGGTAAATGATGGGTCCGTTTATAAGAAGAGAGAATTGCAGGGGCATGGCGGAGATTAACTTCGGGTTCCCACGTATTTTCGACAGACGAGTATCCTTTCCATGCGGTCAGGTACAAGCGGTGACCTTGAGATCCTTTATGAGATACGATGTGGTCAACTTCGTACTCTTCTTCAGTATCAATAAGGTCCGGCGGAGGTCGGGGAAAGGAGGGACCATGTGCTTCAGTTTGGCGATAGGGAGATAAGAGAGTGGCGTGGAAAACATCATGAATTTTCCATGTGGGAGGTAAACGAAGGCGGTAAGTGAGAGGAGATAGGACCTGGGAGATCTCGAATGGTCCATGGCGTTTGGGGGCAAGTTTGCGGGAAGGGTATCCGAGACAGAGATGAGTGGCTTCGAGCCAGACCTTATTGCCTACTGTCCAGGGGGAGAACTTACAAGAGGAGCGGGAAATCATGATCCGACGAGCGGACTCATGTGCTGCGAGAGCTTCTTTTCGGGCATGTTCAAGGGAAGATAAGTGATTTTCTAAAGCAGGGATGAATGTTTTTCCGAGGGCGGGGTAGGTGCGAGGTTCATAACCATACAGCAGGGAGAATGGAGAGACCTTTGTGGAACTATGGGGGGCGGAGTTGTGGATAAACTCGGCAGAGGTTAGGAATTTAGCCCAATCATGTGGGTTATGAGCACAAAAGATTCGAAGATACGTTTCAATCTCTTGATTGGCTCGCTCGGTTTGTCCGTCGGTTTGGGGATGATAAGTGGTGGAGAGGCGAACATCGTATTTGAGGAGACGAGCGAGTTCTCGTGCGAAGGCAGAGGCAAACTGTGGGCCTCTGTCAGAGATGATAGAGTCGTAGAGGCCGAAACGTTTGAAAACAAAGTCAAAAAAGAGTTGGGCGATGCCTTTCGTGTCAACCGTTTTCGAGCAAGGAGCAAGAATTACCCCCTTTGTAAGGCCATGGTCGACCACGACCATCAAGGAATCGAAACCGTTGGAGAGGGGGAGGTCAGTGATGAGGTCAACGGAGAGCTGGCAGAATGGAAGAGAAGACGAGGAGGAGATAGGTAAAAGGGGCGGGGTGGTCAGGTGAGTGAGGACCTTATTCTGTTGGCATACGGAACAACCGGCAACAAAATGAGAGATGAAGGAAGAAAGTCCAGGCCACCAAAAGTCACGTTCGAGAAGAGCCTTAGTGCGGAAACAACCCAAATGGCCAGAGAGCGGAGAGGAATGAAGCGAATAAAGTAAAGCGGAACGAGATGAAGGAGGAACATACATACGACCACGAAAATACAGGTGGCCATTATCGAAAGACCAGTCAGAAAGAGCAGATCGAGGGAATAAAGGTGAACCATCATCAAGGTTAGCGAGGGCGCGAAGAACAAGGGGATCAGAAGAAGACGAATTTTTAATATGCGAAGCAAGGGTAAGGTCCAAAGTGTTGATAACTACGGGATCGGAGACAATGGAGGAATCTACATTGTCCTGGGAAGTGTCGACAGGATCACGGCGAGAAAGAGCGTCGGCTGGGGCCATCTGTGTGCCTGGAAGGACCTTCCAAAGAATGTCAAAGTCTTGAAGGAAGAGGGACCAGCGAGCTTGGCGACGAGATAGTTTGCGGGGATCTTTGAGGTAGGAGAGGTTTTTATGGTCGGTGATGACAGTGATAGGATGGGTGGTGCCAAGGATGTAATGACGCCATTCTGCGAGGGCGAGGATGACGGCGAGGAGTTCGCGGTCATAGATGTCATAATTTCGTTCAGCAAGGGCGAACGTACGGGAGAAGTAAGCGCATGGGTGAAGGTCTCCATTGGTGTCAGCTTGAAGGAGGACCACACCAGCAGCGAGGAGGGAGGCGTCCGTCATGACAGAGAAAGGGCGGGTGACATCAGGGATGGTCAGGACGGGAGCGGTGGAAAAGGTGGCCTTAAGGGATTCGAAGGCACGTTGTTGGAGAGAGGTCCAAAGCCACGGTTGGTCCTTTCGAGTGAGCAAGGTGAGGGGGGCGACGGTGTTAGAGAAGTTGGGAATAAACTTCCGATAGAAATTGGCAAATCCTAAGAAGGAATGAATCCCTTTGACGGAGGTGGGAGGCTGCCAGTCACGAATAGCAGCAGTCTTGATGGGATCCATCCTGACTTGTCCTTGACCAATGATCATACCGAGGAATTCAATGCGAGGGGTATCGAAGGTACATTTCGATATTTTCAAGGAAAGGTTGTGCTCACGAAGACGAAGGAGGACGCGTCGAGTGCGTTCATGGTGGAGAGTGAGGTCACCATCAGTGTGGATTCCAAGGTCGTCCATATAAACTTCAAGCCAGCCTTCTGCAATCATATCGGTGAAGACATGATTCATGAAAGCTTGGAAGGTGGGGGGAGCGTTGCAAAATCCAAAAAACATGACAGTTGGCTCGAAAAGTCCAAAAGGGGTGACAAACGCAGCTTTCCATTGGTCTGCTTCCTTGATTCGAACGTTATTGTATCCCCAACGAATGTCGAACTTAGTGAACCATGTGGAGTTCTTCATCCGGTCGATAAGAGGAGGGATAAGGGGAAGCGGGTATGCGTTGCGGACTGTGTGGGAATTCAGGTAATGATAGTCCTGACAAGGGCGGAGGGAACCATCCTTCTTAGGGACGAAGAAGAAAGGTGCTGTTGAACGAACTCGTATTACACGGTAGTAGTTCATTTATAGTAGTTAGTTCACACGCACTTCATGTAGCGTATATAGCTTTCGGACTCAGTCATCTGAGTTCCAATTCACTCTTGACCAGCAACCGCTATCATCTCTGAGTTACTACACACAGCAGGTAAGCCAAGTAACTGCATACTGCATGCTTCCGACAGGTTATGAGCCCTGGTGATCGTGCTGTGCAACTTGCTCGCCACCATCACTTGGTTTTTCCTGCTCCCGCCCTCAGATGCGCTATGCGCTCTCTGGTGCGGTAAGTCGCGTTCTAATGCGTTTTTACGCTTGAACACATGCGACATGTCGCGTCCTATGCGTCTTTACGCCTGGACATATGCGACCAGATCCTTGGACATATGGGGAGACTATGTCTCACCGGTCCATGGACTCTGAGAGCGTAATGAGCGTACCTACGCCCCTTCCTCCTCTTCTTATTATCTCAGCTGGAAGTTAACTGACGCCTCTTTGTCCTAGACCACCCATTCTCACTATGTCCTCCAAGATCGACACTTCCAACGCCTCTAAGGTCCCCGACCTCAACGGTTCCAACTACCTCCGTTGGTGCCAAACTATGCAGGCTTACCTGCGTACCCTCGACGCTTTCTGGGCCATCACTACGGATTGCCCCGACGAACTTACCGAAGGGGAATCCGACCGGGTCATCAACCAATCTCGTATCAACGACTGGTACTCTGCCAACGAGAAGGCCCTTGGTGCCATGGTCTTGAAGATGTCCCCCACTCTCGCTCATCCCTTCTATGATGCGACCTCCGCCAAGGAAGTCTGGAACGCCCTCAAGGCGAAATTTTCCACTCCGTCCACTGCCTCCAAATATTTGGAGTTTAAAGCGATGATGGACACTGCCATCCCCGAGGACCAGCACCCCCAGGCTGCGTTCTCGAAGCTGAAGCAGCACTTCGACCTACTCCGGACCTATCAGAACGAGGTCCCCGCCTCCTTACAATCACTTATCGTACTTGCGAAATTACCGTGGTATATGGACGTGTTCACCCAGCTTCTGAACATGTCCACCTCTGGACCATCCGCCACCTCTGTGAAAGGAAAGGAGAAGGAAGAAGAAGCGGACCCGACGAAGCTCCCCACCCTCGATGAGATCGAGCGTATGACCCTCGTGGCCTGGCAGCAATACGTCTCCAAGCGTAAGCCCAGACACGATGACCACGCGAAGAAAATCTCCGCGGTCAAACGTAAGCCTGCGGACCCCCAGTTCCAGCAGCAGCAGCAGCAGCGCCCACAGGGGCAGCAGCCCAGCAGCAGCAGCAGGGGGGGAACCAGCAGCAACAGGGAGGACCACAGCAGAAGAAGAAGAAGACCACTCGTGGTCAGCATTCCGCACAAGGGCAAGCGAAGCAAGACGCTCGCGCCCAACGTTGCGAAAATACCCATTACAATGACGCCGGCCCCTCCTTCGCCTTCTCTGCCGCCACCATCATCGACCCCGCCATTGTGGAAGCCGGCCCCTCCGTCATCGACCCTCGCCGTCACGCTCATACCACAGGTGAAGCCCATTATGGCCCACCTGCCTTTCCTCAGACAAAGAACGCGATTTCCCTCGCTCGCCGTCTGGAGATCACTCCCACCATCGAGACCGTAAGACGTCTTGATAAAGTTGCGAACCGAAAACTCACTCGCACTCCTATCATCAACCCTGGCGATTACGATTTTGGTGCCCCCGGTCCCTCGCGTCCACCGCAATACAAGGACCACAAAATGGACTCTCCAGTCCACCGCCTATCCCCGTTCTTTTCGGCCACCTTTGGCCTGGACGTCCCTTCCTATGAGGACGCGATGGAAGATGATTCGTCTTCGCTCCTCAATCGGCTTCACCAGCCCATCCAGCCTGCCGCCCTCATTGAAATGGATGAAGACACTGTCTCCATCCACTCAGGCCAGGCCGAAGCTGGCGAATTCTATGCCACCCAGGATGACTTCTATGCCCCAGAAGAGGAAGAAGTCGAAATCCCGTTTGAGGATTACTTCAACCTGGATGACGGATTCGAGGATGACACGTACGTCTCTTCCTCACCCCACTCACATCTCTCAGACACTGATGAGCGATTCCCATATTCGCCACAGTATGTAGATTTCATTCTATCGTCTGTAGTAGATAGTGATGCAATAGACATTGTTTCTACGCTCCCTTACTCCCTGTGTGACGGCTGTGAGAACCATAACACCAAAGGAAAAGGGAAAATGCGTGCGCACAAAGAGGATGCAGAAATGTGGCTCCTTGACTCTGGAGCTTCGGCTCATTTCACCAATAACTTCAACGCCTTCGTCGAGTATCAGGCCTACCGCGAACCCCGCTATACCCAAACAGCAAATGGCAAAGCGCCAGTCTTAGGCGAAGGCAGCGTCCTTATCCGCTACAAGGAGAATGTTGTGCGACTATCGCCAACTATCTACATGCCAGATTGCACTATCAATCTCATCTCTCTCGGCACACTCCTTAAGGACAATTGCCTGTACGCTCAAAGCGCTGAAGGCTTTATACACATCATCGATGATTGTACTAAGCACGACCTGATCAGCTTCCACTCCCATGGAAGCAGTACTATGTACTGGGTGAGAGCCCCTATCGTCCATGAACACACTAAAGCGAATATTGATATGATCGCCATGGACTATGAACTGCTCCATCGCCGCCTCGGACACCCCTCAAAGGATGTACTAAGAGCTGCGCGAAAACATATAAGAGATTTCCCAAGCGTAACGATTCCGCCCGTGGAACCAGTTTGCCCTGGCTGCCAGCTAGGCAAACAACCCAACCGTCCCTTCGCAGCGAATGATATTCGCGCAAAGAGACCCTTTGAACTCATACACTCTGATCTAAAGTCTTTCGAGACTGAATCTTACCACAGATCGAGGTATATCATCGTCTTTTATGATGATTACACGTCCCAAGGATGGATCAAACCCCTCTGGACTAAGGACCAGGCACTTGGTGCCACCAAAGAGTTCATAAAGTACATCAATAATCAGTACTCCGCCTCCATAAAAGGCTGGATGTCCGATGCAGGGGGAGAATATAAATCAAAAGCCTTTGGGCAGCTAATGCGCGACAATGGCATTCATATCTATGAATCTGTGCCTCACACCCCACAACAAAATGGACGAGCTGAGCGATTTATTCGCACTTTGATGGACAAAGCTCAGGCTATGCGTCTTCACGCTTGCCTACCTGATTCTTACTGGGAGTTTGCTATCCAGCATGCGGTACATGTATACAACCGCACTCCCAAACGAGGTTTAAACTGGAGGACACCTCATGAACTTCTAAACAAAGTTCCTCCAACAATTTCTCATCTACGCGTCTTTGGATGCGCTGCGTATGTTCACCTTCCAGTGGACACTCGTGGGGGCAAGCTACAGCCCAAATCGCAGCTAATGATTTACCTAGGAATTCCACCAGGTAATGAGCGCAACTATTTATTCATGCGCCCTAACAACGCGCTACATACGTATGCGCATGCCATTTTTGATGAGAACCTATTCCCTCGATGTCCAGGGGCTCGGCCTCACAAGCCGGTAAGTGCGCCCCCACAACCCCATAAACATCCGAGACCACCCTCGCACCCGCACCCTGATACGGAAAGCGACGATGACGGTTTACCGGGATTTCCTGAGCGAACTCGCCGTGTCCCTCCAAACCCAAGTCCGCTACCTTCTGAGCGAAACCCTTCGCCTGAACCGGTTGTCCCGGAACGAACGCCCTCTCCTCCTCGTACCCCTCCTAGGAGACTCCCTCCTTTGGATGCCCCTCCCGCCTTACCATGCCGTTCTGAGCGTATCAGGCAACCACCTCGCCGCCCAGGCAACATTTATGGAGAGCGCCGTAACCCGGTACAACAAATAAAAGAAATTGAACGCAATTCGCGATGGAAAGACCTAACCGGTCAATCCACTCCTCCTGTGCCGGAAACACCCAACGTTCCCGGTGCCATGCCTCCATCCCCCACTCCTTCTGAGGACGACGTCGAACGCATGATCCAGGAAGGGGGAGACGCTATGGTATTATACCTATGCGCAAAGGCAGTACCCCTCGACGAAAGGCCTAACAAGCCTAATTACCGAGAATGGTCATACAGAGACCTTCTACGCCTACCTGAATCAGAGCAAAAACAATGGTTCAAAGCTTGCGAAACAGAACTAGACATGCTGAAACAACGCAAAGTCTTTGAAGTCTCTGACCGCCCCACTGGCCGAAAGGTCATTAAGAATCGATGGGTTTTTGATGAAAAATCCGATGGCCGTAAACGTGCCCGACTAGTAGCGAAAGGATTCTCGCAAGTTGAAGGTCTTGATTTTGATCAGATCTTCAGTCCAGTCGTAAGATTCGAAACAGTGCGATGCATGCTCGCCCTAGCCGCCTTAGAAAACTGGCATCTGTCCGGACTCGATGTGCGATCTGCCTATCTATATGGCAAATTAGATGAGGAAATCTACATGGAATTTCCAGAAGGCTTCGCGCCTCCTCATCTTAAAAACAAAGTTCTCAGATTACTCCATGCCCTGTATGGGCTTAAACAAGCTGGTTTAGCTTGGTGGAACGAGCTCAATCAATCAATGAGAGAACTAGGCTTTGAGCGACTCCAAATGGACGCCGGCCTCTTTATATACAGAGAAGCAAACCAAATCGTCATAGCTATAATCTACGTAGACGATGCTCTCTTCTGTGGCCCCTCAAAAGCCCTTGTCGAGAAAGTCAAGGCTACCTTTATGAAGAGGTGGGAATGCCGCGATCTCGGAGATGCACGTGAATTCCTCCGAATGAACATTCATCGAGTTGATCGCCGGTTACATATTGACCAGCGCGAATACCTCGAGAAAGTACTAGAGCGATGCGAAATGATCAACGCAAAACCCGCTCGTACACCTTTACCTCAAGGTTACCAACCTGAGAAGAACACAGCCCCTGTCAATGCGGAACTTCGGACGCGATTCCAGACAGTTATCGGCTCATTGTTATACCTTATGCTTGGTACTCGCCCAGACATTGCTTATGCAGTCACTCAGATGGCGCGACAGTCTGCCAACCCATCACAGGAGCACTTAGACAAGGCCCTGTACATTTGCCGTTACCTACTTGGCACTCGCGACTACTCGCTTGTGTATGACGGTTCCTCTGGATGCGGTATCACCGCCTGTACTGACTCTGATTGGGGAGCAGATCCAGAGACTCGCCACTCCCAAACGGGATTCTACTTAAAATTGGCGAATGGTGTTTTCCTCTGGAACTCACATTTACAAAAGACCACAGCCCTCTTTTCTACAGAGGCTGAATACATGGCCCTGAGCGACTATTCTCGCCAAGTCATATGGGTTAAACAAATGTTTGAGGAATTAGGGTTTCACCTAAAACCCATTCCTATCTGTGGCGACAATCAAGGTTCTATTTTTATAGCTAACAATCCTGTCACCGAACGTCGCACCAAACACATACCCATTCGCTACCATTTTGTATGCGATGCTGTAACTGATCAGCAAGTAGAGATCTTCTATATCGAAGGGACTGACAATCCTGCCGATATGTTCACCAAGAACCTCGGATATGTCAAATTCGAGCAATGTAGATCTCAAATTGGTTTAGATATAAAAACCGCAGTTAGCAGGACTAACTAGCGATGCATATCACTACCACCTAATGCTTACGCGATTACCATGCGCTTAGCAAGGGGGAGTGTTGAACGAACTCGTATTACACGGTAGTAGTTCATTTATAGTAGTTAGTTCACACGCACTTCATGTAGCGTATATAGCTTTCGGACTCAGTCATCTGAGTTCCAATTCACTCTTGACCAGCAACCGCTATCATCTCTGAGTTACTACACACAGCAGGTAAGCCAAGTAACTGCGTACTGCATGCTTCCGACAGGTGCAGCTTGAGGAGACTTGGACGGGATAATTCATCCTGTCTTCAGATGTTCATCAATAAAAGCCTGACAAGTGTCTTGTTCTTTCGGATTCAGGGGGTAAACCTTGGCAATTTTTGGGACAAAGGAAGGTTTGAGTTCGATGGTATGGTCAAATGAACGATGTGGGGGGAGTTGATTATACGTCTTTTCCGAAAAGACATCTTCAAAGTCTGCACACCAAGAGGGAAGAGAGGTCTCGAGAGGTTTACTTTCTTGGGCAAGTTGGGTGGACAGAGTGATCTTATTGATTGTTTCGCTTTGGGGGAGGTACTCACTTGGAGACGCATCAACCCCATTGGGATATCGCTCTGTAAACAAGGAAGAGATTTCTTGATCGACATCAAGGTTAAGGAGGTGAAGGAGATATCGTCGAGGGGGTTCTTCGATAGGAGAGGGACTAAAGGGAATACGAGGGAAGGAAAGGGTGTGGGAGGCCCAATCAATGCGAGGATTTCGGGATTTCAGCCATGGCATGCCGAGAATGATTTGTTTTCGTTTGAGAGAAACAACCATGAGTTCGAGGTGTTCGGGTCGTTTAGCGATGTGGACAAGGGGTCTGGCTTTCCACAGGATAGTACCTCGCTTGTTGAGGGTACCGTCAACGTTGTATGCTTCGATAGGATTAGGGAGACGGATCATGGGGAAGTTCATGTGCGAAAGGAGTCCAAGGTCGATGAAGTTTCCAGTAGCACCGGAATCGATGAGGGCGGTGGTGATGACGGTTTGGTTACCAACTTGTAACTTTACGGGAAAACGAAGAGTTCGTTCATTTCGTGGTGCTACAAGTACATGGTGAATGTCAAGGGAAGAAGACGTCGGTGCGATTCCCCGGTTTAAAAATCCTGGTCAATGTTCAGAACCGAAACTTCCTCCTTAGTAGGTACAGTATCTTCATAGCACATCTGGAGAACTTGAAGGATCTCTCCTTCGTTCTTTCCCTGGGTCTTAAGGGAGTCGACGAAGGAGGAAAGCTCGGAGGGGGTGGTAATCGTAGTGGCGGAGGAGGACGAAGTCGAGGGAGCGGGGGCGGCCGGGGCAGTGTCAGTGGTGCAAATATTCTGGGGGCGAGTGGTCGGAGGACGGGGTGAGCGAGTGAAGGGGTTTTTGCACTGGTTGGCATTGTGTCCCATGTTACGACAGCGGAAACATCATCCTTCCCGAATGCATTTGGCACGTTCTTGGGGGTTAAGCTTGGCGATCGTGACGGCATCAACGTCCATCGCATTGGGGTCATGAGAGGTGGGGGCGGGGCGAGAGAACGTGGAGGGTCTGCCTCCTCGTAATGCAAGAATGCGCATCTTCTGCGCGTGAAAGGTCTTGGCCTTCTCAATCCACTCCTTGACGGTAGTGGGGATGGTAGCCATGGAAAGGATCATGGTGGCGAGTTGTTGGTCGAGTCCTAAGGAGAATTGATCAATGAGGGTGACGTCGTCGGTGATACCTGCGCGGGCGGCGAGGTTTTGGAAATCGGTGATATATTTTTGGAATCCATCATCGTGGACTCCATCAGGGCGGCGGAAGGATTTCTGTGTGAGTTTGGAAAGTTCGTGGCGGGTGGTGGCTTTGGTGTCGAAGGGGAAGAACGTGGATTCAAAGTTTTCAGTGAATTTGTCAAAGGTAAGGTCTAAGGGGTCGGCGTGGATATCGGCCATCTTATCATACCACATTTCTGAGAAAGAGACTTCTCGTCCCTGACTCATCTTGTTGAGAGTGGTCATGATTCGTTGCGAATCAAGGGTGTAAATGTCTTTGTTAATTGCGAAGTAGGCACGCATGGCTTTAATCCATCGTGTGGCATCAGAGGGTTCTCCCGAAAAGTCAGCGGGGAGGGCCGCCTTGAGTTCGGTGGGAGCGCGGGACATGGGAGTGGGATTGCGAGGGGGTCCTGGGGTGCGAGGTTGTCGAGGGGTTCCAGGTGATCGAGGGGTAGCAGGGACTAAGGCCTGGTACGGGTTTACAGTGGTGCGAGGTGGTTCAACGGGTTCGGGTTTTTGGAATTCAATGTCAATGTCCGAGGTTTTGACGTCGGCGTCGTCAGGTGGTAGCCCGTAGGCTCGTCGAAGAGCACGGTTGGAAATCTTTCCAACGGTGGGGGTGACCTACTCCTGAATAGGAGGGACAAAAGAAAATTCTCGTTCTTTTGTTACGCGAAGCGTACACAAAGAGGAGACTCGAGGGATTACTTCTCTGGAGGTACTCACGAAGAGACTCAGCGTCAGAGCAAGTACTAGGGTCAAGGTTACTCGAAGGTCTAGAGACGAAGGCCTGAGTCAATCGGACTTCAGGGAGTTACGAGGAAGACGAGGGACGAAGGGCTGAGTCGATCGGACTTCAGGAATCAAGAGTACGCTATGATTGCGTAGAACGAGAATAGAGAATACAAGTACACGACAAGTGGGTATAAGTACTAGGGGACGCGTCATCGTGGAATAGAAGAGAAGGTTAGAGAACGATGAAGTAATCATACACGTCATCCGCAGTAACACGAGGGGAAAGATAGGAACTACGAGGCCGATGCAAGAGAATCAGCCGAGGAGATAAGTGTTCGTAAAACAAGAAAGAGAGCAAAGGAAGAAATCAAAGAAGAAGAAAAGAAGAATGAAGCGGACTAATAATGAGTAATGCTACGTCCCATGTTGTCTGCGAGAGTCCAAGAAAACGATATACTCGACGAGGGAAGCAAAAAAGGTACAGGCGAGGAGAAAGGAGAAAAACCGTAACATCTCGTGTGAAACTGGCAAATCTCAAGATATGTACAAATGTCAACAATGTTCCAAAGCTGCATGTCATCAAGATTGACCTCCAGATCAGATGGTACCAGTAGTTCAACACACTCATTCCTGCAGTCAAAGACATGCTGAAAAAAAAAGGAAGGGAAGGCCAAGATCCTTCAGGAAGTTGTTAAATGCTATATTCATGGCAAAGTGGCCCCTGGTGGGGGAATTATCACAATGACAACAAGAAGATACTACTCAGAAAGGGGACTCTAACAATGAGGAGTGACTCAGATCATTTGGTATTTCTAATTTTTGCTTTTTCTAATGCATCTTAACTGTCAATAATTACCCTATCACCATTATACATAGTCTATGATACTGAATGGATGATTAGGATTGTATTTGCCATTCATCCTCACCATATGTTGCTTAGTAATCATCTGATAAGGACGCCCCCCATGTGACTCTGCCACCACTGGTCCAGAGCTCGTGTCACTGAGGTCATTGCACTGGGGGAGTCTTACCGAGCCCAACAGGCCGGGAAGCAAAGCAATCCTGGTAGGTGAAGATTCCAACATGTCAGGACGGGTAGAGTGGATCGAGATAATTGTGACTATGTACCTGTTCTCGTTTTCTCGGTCAGGGATGCCAACATGTGTATATGACGTGTCAGTGGGAGCTCCACCAGAAAAAGGCCCGGCAAATGATGAATTAGCTGACATGATCATGATGTCACGAAGAGGCTGGAATGGTGGATAAGAGCTCAAGAACTGTTGAATAGAGACAATTATCACCTTCACAGCAGGTCGCTCCTCGATTGATGACCAGCATCACTCGATCAACGTCCAATGCAGGTCATCCACAGGCCGTGACGCTGGCCGGCCTGGTTTGTAGCCCTTTGCAATGCGGAGAACAACGGCTGCATCTTCCTGAACTTCAGACCATGGCTGTTTTCCAGACAACACCTGCAAGATCAGGATAAACATGGCTTTCGCATTAAGTAATGGACCGACCTGGAAACCGACACATTCAAAGGAGTATATATCACTCTTGGTTGTCTGGATAAATGTGTTTTCAAGGTCAATTTGTTCTGGTGTGATCCAACGCAAGGCTCCCAGTCGCGTGGTAGACCTCTGAAGGTAAGTCAGGACTTCAGGATCATTCCCCACCAAGGAAGCATAGCCAAAGTCTCCTAAGCATGCTGTGTAATCTGCATCAAGAAGCACATTGTTCTGCCTCACATTCAGGCAAGGCAAATGTTAAGGTTCTACTCTGACGTACACAGCTCAGGTCACCATGGACAACTGAAAGGAAATATACTGGGATGTGTTATTTCTTCAGGCATTTGTCAACTTGAATGATAATGTGACCCACAGTATTGCAGCCCATTAGCAATATCCAGCAACTATCATGTTCTCCAAGGTTAGAGGGTGAGAACATAATAAACGTGGAGTAGACCCACAAGCTGGAGTCGGTGTACCACACCTAGATTGTCATCATGCATTGCTAAGAAATTCTGAAGAGTGTCATTGGACATCCACAATGACACCAACGACATGGCACCGTGCATTCCAAATCCATATGCAATACCTAGGAATGGAACGATATTGGTATGACTTAGTCGCCTCCAAATCCCAAGTTCTCGACGGAGCATCCAGAAGGCTGTTCACACACATTCGGTGGTCATGACAAGCATAGTTACCTTGTGACATTCAATATCTGCATCTTCTGCTAATGTGAATCTGAACCGGAAAGCTTTTACCGCAACCTGAACATAGAGGTGGATTAAATAACAGGAAGTCGTGGATAGTTAACGTGCTCGAACCTGCTTTGGAACTAAACCACCATCGTACCAACATCTATAGACATCACCAAAGCCTCCCCCAGCGGAACATCGATCACTGATTTTGACAAGATATGGTGTGAGATCTAGTGGCGGCGGCGCTCGTCCGAAATAATTGTCGCTCGCGACGCCGGGCGGATGGTCAGCATCACCATCGGTTGGACGCGCGGTGAATGACGTTGTAATCCCATGCGCTCTGCGATTGGCCAAACTCGCGTCCGCAAGCAATCCCAAGGGGTTCAATGAATTGTCGGGAAGGCAACATAATTTTGGGGAGGACAAGTAAAGAGAGGCGCTCTGGGGGGGAGAACTTTCCCGGGGGGTTGGTGATGGTGACTGCAAAAGGGCCTGAGTCTGGGCTGTTTGAGCCACTGGGGATGGGGGACAGGAAATCATGCCGGAAGTCATGCTGGGATTTCCGATGGACCTAACGACCGTGTCGAGAGTGCGCTCCATTTTCAGAACGGACCATGTTAGGAGCTCGTGTTTTCTTGGGCTCGAGTTTGAGTGGTGAATATTTCACGAGGAATGAAATGTTGGTGGGCTTACTTTGATGAGCGTTTTCCACGGTTGGATTCTTCAAAAACACATTCGCGACTGCACGTGAGACAGCGCTTGCAGGGAAGACCCTGCTCTGAACCAACACATTTCAGTTTGCGGCGGCGACAGGCGGTACAGGCGCTAGGGGGAGATAATGAGGGAAGGGGTAAATAAGGAGGGGTCGTCTCACCGAGCGCCCCTGGTTGACCTTGGTTTTGCCTCGTCCTTTTCGGCAATAGGACTAGGACCATCTGTGGAGTCATCGGTGCGGGCATTCTTTCTGCTCGGGTTGCCGGTGCCGCCGACAAGGGAAGGAGAACGCTTTCCGTTGGTATCGGGTGGTGAGAAAGACATAATTTCGGTGGGAGGGGTGCCGATGGTGTCGGATCCCTGGGAAGAGGGGGAGGACAGGTTGTGGGGGAGGGAGAGGTGATGGGATATGGGTTGTTGGTGCTGGTGCTGGTGCTGATACCGGTAGTAGGAGGGATACAAGGAGAGAGCAGGGTCGATCTGGGGGGAACGCGACGGGGGCATGTTGGGCTGTGGAAGGCCGTGGTCGTGGTGGTGCATGGGGGAGGACTGCGGATAAGAGAGGAGGCATGAGGGTCATTTTGGAGGGCAGTGCCAAGGCATGGACAACCCTGACAGCATGTCGCCCAGCCACCTCCGTGTCATTGCCCGCCGCCAGCACCAGTACAACATCTGGTGGTGCCACTGGACCATCCACCTGTATCTGGCTCGGACAACCAAGCACCAACCGGTGATAATGGTGACTGTAACTTGGCAGCAGCACTCACCACTGGCAGCTCTAGCTTGCCACTCTCATACCGCTCACTGCTGTTCTGCGGTGTTTTGGCACAACATGCAGTGGCCGGTGGACATGGAGTAAGTGCACTCAGTCCGACACACTGCACAAGGTCATGATTGTTTCGGGTTTTGCTTTTACTAACTACGCTCACTACCTAATATCTGTCGAGAGCTCTTTTCCGTAGTCTACTTAGTTGTCTCTTTTCAATATAACTTGATTCATCTGGTCGGGTGTGCTCGTGTGCTTGCTCGTTCAGTTGATTCTCCTCGTTGCACTTGCGATTAACTATCAAAGATCTAGGGCCAACCCTCTTACCATAATCCTAGTGCCCATCTTTCAAGGGGTCTACACAGATTGGTGAGCTCGATTGTGTAAGAACTTGCAAAGGAAAATTGGCCGGCAAAAGGTTGAAATGTTAGCGCGCGTCATATGGGTCGACTCAGTCTGAAGGTACGGTTTGCATAGCTTTATGTACCAAAAATAATACATTTCAATTCGTCTCGAAACAAGACACATTAAAGAATATCCGCTGCGCTCCACGCTGTCCACACATGGAGTGTAACAGAATCGGTCGCGACCAATCAAGATCCTCGCATGTTGGTCAAATCACCGGCGGCAACACCATCCATAGCTGCTAGGGGCTGTCAACGAGACAGTTGCATTCGGAGATACCAGCGCTTACCATCATAGCGCTCGTGCAACCTTGGCCGTTCACCCTGCAGTCCCCGCAGACAGGCCTTGCGCAGAAAGGGCATGGTTGTAGCACTTCGCATTCTGGATCGGCGATACAGTTGTAGCAAATCCAATTGCCACAGTGAAAACATATCGCCGTGCGCTCGGAAGCACGGCAGTCGTCACAACTCCAGGCTTCGCAAAAACCACATCTTCGGGTAAGGACCACCTGCCTCGGAAGTTCCTGTTCGGTTTGAATGTCTCCGGGTAGCTCTTCCTCTTCTTGACAGTCGTTACAGAGTATGACTCCCTTGCAGCCCCGGCAGAATTCGATATAATCTCCACACGGCTGATCAGGGCCGGTGCAATAGCTAACTCCACAACGAGGACAGGTGATGAGATAGGGATAGACGATGGACTTATTCCCGACCGCAACACACATGTTGCATATCCATGAGAGCTCGCAGGCACAAAGGCAACCCGGACTCTGATCGAGACAGTCAGGGCAGTAGGCAGCACGGAGACGATGTTCTGTCATAAACGGAGTTTGAGATGGGCAGCGATCGGGTTGCTCGTTATCCTGGCTATTGCGGCATGTCGCCCAATCTGGTGCAGAATCATAATGGGTGCAGAACCTGCATGGGCCGGGCTTGGGCAGATGCGATCGCACGATGGTTTCACTGTCCCACCCGCACTCGCGGGATAGCTCGGCCAGTTCCTTTGAGCCCAGGGGAGGCTGGACGACTAGCCCGGCACACCAGTCTGAGTCTTCCCTACAGCACCATCCTTGGCACGTTGGGCAACAGATAAGGGGAGGAACTGTGTCGTTTTTCTTGAGGCATGGATGACATGCCATACGGTTGTGCGCGTAGCATTGTTCGCAGTCGACGATATAAGAGGCTCGACACATTGCTGCGGAGCATGCAACTGTAGCGTCGCATTCGAGGCAGCTAACCAGGGGGTCGAGACAGAGTGGGCAAGTAAACATGTCGACACGAAGGAAACAAGTGGCGTCGTCTATAACGTTGCGCTGGAGTAAACGGTCCCTGAATCGCTAGTGGCGAGGGTTGAATCTCATTTGGGTATGGGTGAAAATACTCACTCGGATCCTTTGCAAGATATTGCTCGCGTATTCTTGAAGTTTGGTGACAGCGGGTGGAACGGCGTCGGAACCCAAACCCCGAAGAGTCTTGACATCGATATCATACCGGAGGTCAAACGTAGACACAGAAAGGAATATTCTTGAGATCTCGGAGAGATCACGGGACGGCTGAAAGCAACAACGCTGGTCCTCGACTTTGGGAGTGGACTTTGAATTGTCAATGATCTTGAGCAAACGCAGAAGCTCTAAGAAGGGTTCATTCCAAGGAGGCGTGGGCTTTGGTCTTTCTGGGTTGGATGGCCTGTTGTCCACCACAAGAGACGTGATGGCCGGCGTATTCATCTCCTTGTTGCCTACGGCGATGGTACCGGTAGGAGGAGAGGACAAAGACGTTTTGGGTCACCTGACTCAAATGATCAACCTAAGCCGGCTCCACGTGTACCCCTGTAAAGTATCCATGACAGGCTGATTCACGATCTGGGTCACAGGCTAACTGGGCCCAATCGTGGTATCTGCACCCTGTAGATCACCGCAGATCCACAACAGAGGGGTAACAAGGGGTGTGTGGTAATCCTGGTGTTGAACCCGAAGGGTACATGATGCGACCTTTTATGGGCTAGTCCTGTCAATTTCGTGCAATGGTTTCATCCAATAGTTCCTGTCAACGTTCATCTCGTCCTACCTTAGGCTTTGCAGACTGCTGGGGGAATTGTTGTCATAACATGGCACCGTCGTCATGATCACCTGACTAAACCATTGTTCAATCGGAGTTCGAAATATTACCACCCGGCCTTCGCCTCTTACCTTCTCTCGAAACTTTTTTCTTCCTTTTTTTGTTCAAATGGACGTCGATATGAAGGCCAAGGAAGACCGTGACTACGACCGCGACAGAGATCGGGAGAGAGACCGCGACCGCGACCGTGACCGTGATCGCAGGGATCGTGATAGGGACCGTGACCGCGAGAGAGACAGGGACCGGGGAAGGGACTCGGGTACGTCTACCCCCATCTTTTTTTTCAAGTAATTTTCGATTTACTGTGTTTCTTCGTTAGGTCGCAGCAGACGTACTGATCACTGGGAGCCGGAAGAAAGGCGCAACGGCGAGGTCAGCCTTCGTGTCTTACTTAGAAGAGCATGGGATATCCATTCATTTTTTTAGCGCCGCAAGCGCTCTCGTAGTCGCACCCGCTCTAGGTCCCCTCGCAGGCGCTCCACTTCGCCGCGCGACCGCAGGCACGCTCGTCGCTCGCGGTCTCGTACCCGCTCGCGAAGTCCATCCCGTACTCGTTCGCGTAGCCGTGACCGCAAGCCTGCCGACCCATTTGCCCGTTCCCTCGGTGGGCCTATGAATGCTGACCATGAAGAAGCAGTTGAATTTGCAAAGATTAGCAAGAGAGAAAATCGAGTTTACGTTGGCAACCTCAGTTACGACGTCAAGTACCGCGATCTTATGGAATTCATGAGGGGAGGTGGGTGGGGGAATCTCAGATTAGACGTTTTTTCTTCGCTTGGGAAAGGGGGGATTGGCCTTGGTTGCCGCTCACGCAAATCCGTTCTGCTGAAGCTCGCTCGTTCTGGAAAAAGGCAGGGGGTTGCTTTTGTGCGAGTCTGAGCTGATGAGGGAGAGTGGAGGTGTGGTTGTGCTGGTGGTGGCCTTTTGCCGTTTTTTGTTCCCGGTTTCGCCGTTGTTGGATGGCTGAGAGGATATTGATGGGAGTTTTCTTTTGGGGTTGAATAGCTGGGGAGATCCTTTTCGCCGAAGTGCTGGTCACACCTACAGGAGTTTCCAAAGGATGCGGGTACGCTCTCCACTTGCGCTATTGATCTCACGCTTACCTGCAGCGTAGTATCGTCGAATTTGCATCGCCAGAGGACGCTCAAAGAGCTATCCGTGAGCTATCAGAAGTACCCCTCCTTGGGCGCCCAGTGTTCATTCGTGAAGTAAGTCGTTGGGTTCCGTAAGGGCTATCTCTCAACTCGTCATCGGTTTTAGGATCGAGAAAACGAGTCACGATTTGGCGCCACTCCTGTTCCGGGAAAAATCGGTATGGCGATGGCTGGGCAAGGGCTCCATGCACAGCCGCCCCCACGCCCTCCTCATCACAATTATTTCGGCACCCAGCAAAATCCAGGAAATCAGCTCTATGTTGGCAATGTCAGTTCGGTTTTCTCCAGTTGGATGTCTGCTTACTTCGCAATCAGCTGCCCTATCAAGCAGGTTGGCAGGACTTGAAAGATTTGTTCCGTGCCGCTGGGAATATCATTCGCGCTGACATCAACATTGGTGCTGATGGTCGTCCCAAAGGCTCTGGCACGGTGGTCTTCGAAACACAAAAGGATGCCCAGCAAGCCATTAGTACGTCTTGTTGTCTCATTTTTTCGATTGATGGCCTTATGATTTTACAGGCATGTACAACGGCTTTGACTGGTATGGTCGTACTCTCGAAGTCCGCGAGGTGAATAAACTTTGGGTACTTTCCCGCCTGTCCATTCTCATTGCACATATTTCTCAGGACCGTTATGCCGGCCTTTCCGGGCCAGGTGCGTTCCGTGGCGGGCTTCGTGGCCTCGGTGGTGGTGGTCGCGGCCTACGTGGTGGATACCGCGGCAGCTTCCGCGGTGGTGGCTTCAGAGGTGGGTATGCGTCGCAGGGGTCCGGTCGCGACTTCTCGAGCCAAGACATCTATGCGGACTACCCAGGGCCTGATCAATCCGGTGGTCCCGGTGGTCACGGTGGGCTTCGTATGGATAGTTATGGTGGTGGTTACGGCGGAGGATATGGCTACATTGAACCTGAGCCAAGCCAACAAATCATGGTTCGCAATGTGAGTCCTCCGCTAGCTGTTGAAGTGCAGGCACGAGCTTAATGTATATCTAAGCTGCCCTGGTCAACTGCCAATGAGGATTTAGTAGAGCTGTTCGAGACCACCGGGCAGGTCGAGCTTGCGGAGATTCTGTTCGACGGGACGAGATCCAAAGGATGTGGTGTCGTCCAATTTGCCCAGGTATCGGAGGCCGAGACTGCCATCGGTATGTTTTAGCTTTCACCTCAAGAGCATGCCTAATTCGTTTTCCAACAGCCAAGTTCCAACAATACATGTACGGTGGTCGGCCACTGGATGTTCGTTTCAACGATCGCTGGCACACTTTCACACCTACGGCTGCCAAGGGCGGCCAGGTGATGCCCATGCAACCCGACTTGTGATTTGTGATTTGCTATCCTACACCATGCACCCCCGAAAACGGTCCTATGTCCTCGTATTGGTCCATTCGACAAAAAGTGGCTCGCAGACGTATATCGTCGATACATTTCTGTGCTTTACCTGTTCGTTTTATCGGTGCCCTTTTTCCGTTTTCCCTTGCGATAATTTTGATGTTGAGTAGTGCCATATGTGGTGCACGTACTTGAATGAACATAGTGTTCGGTTGGCTTTTTCTATCTTGTTGGAAACTTGTGTGGGTGCTGGAGGTGCAAGACAAAGGTGTGGTACGGTCCAGAACTCTGGTGCGTGATGAGTCCAAACTTCATTTTCTGACGCACTTTGGTTGGCCAATGATAGCATCCTTTCAGGCAATCACCGGCACCGGCGAAGGCGAATGAGTGATGCGACCTGGAAGGGTGTATGCACACCGACTGTGCTTCAGTCCGTTACAGCCCATAGGGAAGTACTACGGGGGAAGCTTCTCTCATCCGGGACACGAGACGACCCAAACAAGGAATAACTAGTATGCCCAGCAATGGCAGCAGAGCCCCTCTTTCATTTTGCATGCATAGTAACACACAAAGAGTAGCATAGACAGAGCACCGAGGTATGACAAAGGGTATAGGTACTAAATTAACTATGGTCGGTTGCGAACACAGAAATCGCGTCGGATATGCTTCACCCAAGGGCAACCCACTCACACAACTCCATCCTCTGACTGATGTACGTCGGCATCCTCAGCACCGTCTCCTTGTGCAGCTCATCGTCTCCACACCTCTCCGAGCACAACACGAACCTCCCGAGTCCACCTTCCCGTCCCGTATACAAACACACCGTCGGTGGTCTGTCTGCGCAAAAGTAGTATATCGTGAACGAGTAGGTGTCGATGAGCGTGTACGTCCGTCCAGCTTGTGATCCCTGCTCTGCCGCCAAGGCGTTGTCGTACTGCACCCCATCTCCCCAGCGAATGGTGCCTTGTTCGGGCACCGCAAATTCGGAGCCACTCGGCGTGAAATCGAGGCAGCGCGTGTCCCCGCTATACAGATGCGTGGCTGCTTTGCGAGGGTCCAAGATACCTTTCACGCCGACAAGCCACGGCTGCGGAGTGGACACGCGACCCCCCGCGCTAATCACGAACAACTTGGGTGATAAAATGAGCAGGAGGGCCCCACACACGAGCAGTATGGTCCCATAGATCGATACGATCATGAATACCACGATGCCAGTGATTAAAATAGGCCACGTGAGGTAGGGCACCAACCCAACCAGTGCCCTTCGCACCGATGGAGACCTATCGAATGCGACGTCTGGGAAATCCTTCCACCGGATGCATGCAGCCCTACAGCCGTCAAGGACAAGTGCACCTTGTTCAGTGATGCCTGCGACCTGGATCTCAGGAAGGATGTCCCACAAATTTGCGGAGTAAACGTCGTCGTCTGCGTACCAACGCGCCGCTTGACTGGTGGTAGTGGGTAAGAGGGAGACCATACGCTCGGCGATGCGATCATTATCATTAGCCATGGATAAGCGTGCTAATGCAAGTAGGTCATTTTCGGAGTAATCGGGCTGGATGCGGTGCTCGAAGAATCCCATCAGGGCATAGACGCGATCTGCTGTGTGCGGCCCACTCGTGTTAGGGGTGTTGATTGCGCTATGAATTGGTGCCTGACTCGGAAGCGTAATACCACGCTGCCATATTGCCGACTTGAGGAGCGTAAGACGCTCGAGCCTGTCCAGTTGATCTTTTCCGCTGTAACCATTGATAATAGCCTGCTCCAACTCGTGTCCGGCATAGGCGTGGTTAGCGAGCTGATGCAGTGACACGGGCATGATCTCAGCCTCGTTGCGGAACTTGTAATAAAGCCGCTGGCTGAGAAGGGCTTCGGGGAACGTCCAAACGCGCCCTCCCCAGCGTTTCCATGCACCGTCTCGACCACCCAATCCTTGCGAGTTGAGCATGACTAACGTCATCTCTGCGCCACGATATATGTCCGCCATGCAATACAGGTCAAGCTTCTTCTCTTCAGGGTTCTCGCCGAGGCACTCCAAGTCGAGCCAGTACGCGTTAAAATTCTGTTGGATAACGGCAGCGCGAACGTCCTGTATGAAGTTCTCCTTTTCTCTCTCCTGGTTGGGGCCGTGAGTGTACATGTCACTAGCACTGTACGAGATGGCGATGAACTTGGTGCGGGTGATGATACCAGGGTTTATGCATGCGTTCCACTGGCTCCCGCTAGGTTCGCGAATCATGAGAAGGCGGGGATAGAGTGAGTGTGTTGGAATGTTTTGCTCTTTTTTGTCTTTGGTGCGGGAGGAATATTCTTTGGGTGAGCGTGCCGCCCAGAGTTGACCCCTGAAATGGCGGTTGTAGGGCTTGTAATCACCTGTGTTGTAGCTGTCGTCCGAGTCGCCTCCCGAACCAACCGGGAGGAAGATCTGTGCGAGTATCCAGACGAAAGACCAAAAGAGCTTGAGGGAGAACAACAGCCATATGCCAATCCATTTGAAAAAAGTGTATTTACTGAAAGGGCTCGTGGAGTACAACCATATGGCAAGTCTATTCGCTTGGCCCGTATGGTCCTTGATACGCCGTTCGTGACGGCCTTGTGGGTTGACGGACTGTACGACAAGTTTACGGCAAACACCTGTCGTAGGGCTGACATATCTCTGTTCCTGCCCGTGTGTGTGGGGATTTCCAAGGTAGTCGTAGCAGGTCACCTTCTGGTCTTGGATATCCTGATGATTTGTTGGGAGAAGTGACTTTGACTCATTACTGGGGACTAAGGCTGTGTTAGCGGACCATCGAGGGGTAATGTATAGGACTCACGGCGTCGCGATAGGGGAACCATGGGTACGGTAGTAGAGTATGGCGTTGTCAGCAGCGGTTCGTCGTTCGTAGGTAAGGTGCCCAGCTGGGGAGGAGGTAGACTGGCCTTGGTCGACATGGCTCGGGGGTGGAGGAAAGAGGTACAAAGGACCAGTGACACAAGGGTTGCTAGACCAGAGAGGATGCGTTGACAAGATCGCGCTGCATGAAGCGTCTAGGTTTGAAGAGTAATTCGCCTGAGACGAGATTGGCAAAGGCAGGAAGTGAGCACCTGAGAATCGGGCTGCCAACGATGGGGAACTTCTCGGCGCTGGGATGAACCAAACAGCACCAGAGCAGACCGCTGAAAGCAACAAAGCAGGAGGGACGAAGTTGGTGGGTATGAAAAGAGGAGTTGGAAATTTGTTGGACAACGGCATCGCGAACCCGCTGATATATCATGAACTGCACGGGCGTTTGAAGGCATACTAAATTGGGAGTGATGAGTCCAACAGCTCAAACCACAGCCAGGCTCTTGCGTGCCTGCATTATGATCGTGCCCTGCAACGTTCTGCTCTAATCAATGCCGACACAGCACTCTCACCTGTTGTGTTTGAATCTTGACCCGGCCAGGGCCTCGTACCAAATCGTCCACACCCGGGGCCCAAATGCACAGCCAGAGTCCATGGTCAAAGTACTCATGGAGATAAACTCAACCCGAGCCCGGGTGTGCTATTTTCCGTTGGGCGTGTCCTAAGCCCTCCTTGTCTGGTTACTAGGGCGGAGGGTGTGCTTGTCACAGCACAGCCTGAGGACGAAACGGCAAGATATACGATACGGTGCAGCCTTTCTATCAACATCTCTCTCCATTTAGATGATACGTGATCGCTTTCAAGCGCGCGGTCGCCAGGAGAAGTAAGGCAGGTTCTTGAGATGTCCGAGGAAGTCGCACTACCTTTCCTGACCATCCCTTAAAGCGAATCTCTGGCGAAATGCACAAACAGGACAAGTGCTGTATCCATAGTTCGAGAAACTGACAAGCTTCCACAGCTAAGTATCGTCGAAACACCGCAAAAAGAGCGCACGAGACGATAACTCGGAGAGAAAGGAGAGAGACTCCAAACATCATTATCTGGCAGTCACTGATGCCTGTTCCCAAAAAGAAATCCACCAAATCCCGACTTGCTCTACAGCAGGCGCGCATGCACCGCACAGCCTTAATCGAGTCTCCCCTCCCCGCCTGCGTTCCTTGGCTCGTTTGCGCTCTTGGCTTCCTCCGGTGTCTCGCCCATCTCATCAGTAAGAATAAAGAGGTTAAGATTTTGTAACGCCTCTCTGATCGTCCCTCTCTCAGAGGGTGGAATATTTTGGTGCTATGGGCTATTCACGTTCGCTCGTTTCTTGGGCTCACACTCGGAGATGGGGTGGGCATGGAACATTTCGCCCATCGGAAACACCGTTTCCGCAGAATTTGTGGAATCCGCCATCATTTTCCTCTACGGAATCACAAACACCTGGATGGAGAGGTTTGGGGCGAATCCAGGAGACCCTTACACCACGAAGCAGGTACAACACATTAGTATTGCGGTACGTAGAATCGTTGGTTCTTTGTTTACCCTACACAACATACACTCTTAAGGTCATGTTTTGGTTTGCTGGTCTCATAGGGATGGGAATGGAGTCTCAACGTGTACGAGGTTGGTTGGCAGCTTCTGCGACGACTGCCCTAGGATCCGCACGACCTACCAGCGTTGCCAAGCCACCCAGCTACAGAGCTAGTTTCAATCCTTTCCCCTGGTTATTGGTGTGACAGGGGCTGCCATGAGCGCTCATGCTCAGGCTTATGTCTTCCAGGTATAGCGCAGTTGCCGTCATATTCGCCCATCCACGTATCTGATAAGCGGGCAGGTCCAGATCCATCAACTATGGGGTTGGCTTCTGCTTGGGTTTTCGGTGCTCAGATGCCTGACATATTTCTTCCTGTGGCTTGGCCCACCCAAATCCGTGCTCCTTTCTCGACCGCCGACAGAAGCCCTGGGAAGTTTCTTCCTAGCATGCGGTGGTCTGATGTTTGTGTTCAGCACAGAAGAACTTACCCTCGCCGTCGACATTCCTATCAGGCGTCACCCACCCCTGGCTCGTCTCCCCAACGAGATGCAACATCATGATGGAGTATGCCTATTTGTTTCCAACGACCAAGTTCCAGCAGTACAGGGCAGCCACTGAATGTCCCTTTAAACGATCTCTGGCACTTTTACGGCTTACTCTGGGTACCAGACTACCCTACGGGTCCGCCAGGTGATGCCTGGCATGCATGTGATTTGCCACTCGCTATCCTACGCCATGCATCGCCGAAACCGGTCTAATGTCCTCGTGTTCGTCCATTCGACACAATTCTGTGCTACCTGTTCTTCTTTTATCGGTGCCAGTTTTTTTTTCCTTTTCCCTTGGGATAATTTTGATATCGAGTTGTGCCACGTATGGTACTACGCATACTTGCCAGATGAACATAGTATTCTGTTGGCTCTCCTACCTTGTTGGAGGCGCAAGACGATGGTGATATGGTCGAGAACATGGAACTCTGGTGCGTAATGAAATTCTCTGACACGCTTTGGTTAGCATCTATAGGATCTTTCAGGCGATCGCCAGCGAAGTCGAAGAAGGAATAATGCGTCCTGGAAGGGTGTATACACACCAACCGTCCTCTAGCCCATGACCACCTATAAGTTGGCCCTTTGGAGGACATGTCCCAGAGCGCTGCTAAATTATTTGGAAACACGGAGAAGCCTCTCTCATCCAGGACACGAGACGGCCAACAAGAAATAACCATGCTTGGCGATGGCAGCGGAAACTCTGTGTCGCTTATCGAATCCCAACTCCGGGATGGCAGAGACAGGAATCCATACTGGTATGGTATGCATATTTGGGACACCAACCGCTCAGTGGGTCGTGCCCAGCGCCGCTCCTCTCGGTCACCGCTCGGAAGCACTTGTACGTTCTTTTTACCTACTCTCACTGATTGTTATAGTTGGCAGTTCACCTACACGGCCCTGGAAGGGCGACGGTTTGGGACCTTGGGGCAGCGGTCAAGCCCCCTGATGAGAGCTTTCGCAGGCTCGAAACCGCGTGCACCCGCACCGTCCCTCTACCTGTCCCCGCGCGTACAGTACGCGACCCCGATCCCCGAAGAGGGACGACTGACGGACGCAGCAAACAGGCTCGATAGCCCAGGTTGTCCTCTCTCGCACTCAGACTCACACCTAGGGTCGCTTCGCTCACCTATGCTCCCCGCTTTTTTCATCTCGCGTACACAGTAACATTCGAAGAGTAGCATGGACAGAACAACGAGGGTATGACAAAGGATATAAATACTACATTAACTATGGTTGATTGCAAATACAGAATTTGCATCGGATGTTGTTCAAAGCTTCACCCAAGAGCAACCCAATCACACAACTGCATCCTCTGACTGATGTACGTCGGCATCCTCAGTACCGTCTCCTTGTGCAATTCATCATCCGCACACCTCTCCGAGCACAACACGAACCTCCCGAGTCCACCTTCCCGTCCGGTATACAAACACACCGTCGGTGGTCTGTCTGCGCAAAAGTAGTATATCGTGAACGAAGTGGTGTCGATGAGCGTGTATGTCCGTCCGGCTTGTGATCCCTTCTCTGCCGCCAAGGCGTTATTGTACTGCACCCCATCTCCCCAGCGAATGGTGCCTTGGTCTGGCACCGCGAATTCGGAGCCACTCGGCGTGAAATCGAGGCAGCGGGTGTCCCCACTGTATAGATGCATGGCAGCTTTGCGGGGGTCCAAGACACCTTTCACGCCGATAAGCCACGGTTGCGGACTGGATACGCGACCCCCCTCGCTAATCACAAACAATTTGGGTGATAAAAGAAGCAGGCCGATCCCACACAGGAGCAGCACGGCCCCAGCGGCAGGTATACTTGCACACAACACCATGCCAAAGATCATGATAGGCCACGCGAGGTAGGGCACAAACCCAGCCAGTGCCCTTCGCACCGATGGAGACCTGTTGGATGCAACTTCTGGGAAATCCTTCCACCGGATGCATGCAGCCCTACAGCCGTCAAGGACAAGTGCACCTTGTTTAGTGATGCCTGCGACCTGGATCTCAGGAAGGATGTCCCATAGGTTTGCGGAGTAAACGTCGTCGTCTGCGTACCAACGCGCTGCTTGACTAGTGGTAGTGGGTAAGAGGGAGACCATACGCTCGACGATGCGATCATTATCATTGGCCATGGATAAGCGTGCTAATGCAAGCAGGTCATTTTCGGAGTAATCAGGCTGGATGCGGTGGTCGAAGAATCCCATCAAGGCATAGACGCGATTTGCTGTGTATGGCCCACTCGTGTTAGGGGTGTTGATTGTGCTATGATTGACAACGGAGGAAGGGATTGGTTCCTGACTCGGAAGCGTAATACCCCGCCGCCATATCGCCGACTTGAGGAGCGTAAGACGCTCAAGCCTGTCCAGTTGGTCTTTTCCGCTGTAACCATTGATGATAGCCTGCTCCAACTCGTATCCAGGATAGGCATGGTTAGCGAGTTGATGCAGTGACACGGGCTTGATCTCAGCCTCGTTACGGAACCCGTAATAAAGCCGCTGGCTGAGAAGGGCTTCGGGGAACGTCCAAACGCGCCCTCCCCAGCGTCTCCATGCACCGTCTCGGCCATCCAATCCTTGCGAGTTGAGCATGATCAGGGTGATCTCTGCACCACGATATATATCCGCCATGCAATACAGGTCCAGCTTCTTTTCTTCGGGGTTCTTGCTGAGGCATTCCAAGTCGAGCCAGTACGCGTTGAAATTCTGTTGGACAACGGCAGCGCGAGCATCCCGTATGAAGTTCTCCTCTTCTCTCTCCCGGTTAGGGCCGTCGGTGTACATGTCATCAGCACAGTACGAGATGGCGACGAACTTTGTGTGGGTGATGATATCAGTGTCAGTGCACGCCTTCCATTGGTTCCCGCCAGGTTCACGAATCATGAGAAGGCGGGGATAAAGTGAGTGTGTTGGGATGTTTTGTTCTTTTTTGTCTTTGGTGCGGGAGGAATATTCTTTGGGTGAGCGCGCTGCCCAGAGTTGACCCCTGAAGTAGCGGATGTAGGGCTTGTAATCACCTGTTCTGTACGCGCCGGAACCGCCCGAGAAAAAGATCCGTATGAACACCCAGATGAGAGCCAAGAGGAGCTTGAGGGAGAATAACATCCATGTCCCAACCCACTTGGGAAAAGCGTCTTTACTGAAAGGGTTCATGGAGTGCAACGATCTGGCAAGTCTATTCACTTGGCTCGTATGGTCCTTGATACGCCGTTCGTCAGGGCCTTGTGGGTTGACGGACTGTACGACAAGTTTACGGCAGACACCTGTCGTAGGGCTGACATATCTCTGTTCCCACCCGTGTGTTGTGGGTTTTCTTAGGTAGTCGTAGCAGGTCACCTCCTTGCCTTGGATATCCTGGCGTGTCGTTGGGAGGGGCGGCTCGCTACCGGGAGCTGAGGATGGTGTTAGCAAACCATCGAGCATCATGTATAAGACTTACGGGCTCGTGAGGACGATTGGGGAACCATGGGTATGGTAGTAGGGGATGACGCTGTCAGCGGCGGTCCGTATTTAGTGGGCAGTTTGCTCGTCTGAAAAGAAGGAGGTGGACCAGGCTTGGTCGACATGGCTCGGAGGTGAAGGAATGGAGATACGAAAAACTAGTGACACAAGAGTTGCTAGACGAGAGACGCGAATGTGCTGACAAGATCGCACCGCGTGAGCGTCTATGTTCGAAGAGCCCCGCGCGTGCACTGAGATCGGCGAACCCAGGAAGAGTGCAAGGACGGGAATCGGGCTGACGACGAGGTTGAACTTCTTGGCGCTTCAAGGACCAAATGGAGCCTGACTCGCTGGGGGACTGCTGAAGGTAAAAGAAAGCAGGAGGTACGACTCGACCGAGAAGTGGGTATGAAATGGATGAGACGACCGCACCATAGCATGGGGAATTTAAAGAGCACACACGCCAAGGGTCCCGGTATGAGTCGAGCGCTCCAACAGGCCAGGTACGCGCTGAGGTCTGTTGGACGACGGCATCAGGAATGAACTCCTTTTTCTCTCCCCTGATTTGAGCTGTGGGGAATGCCGCGACACCGTACCAGGCAGCAACAAATTTCGTGCATATGATGCCGTCATACTAAACAATGTTTGTTTCTATCAAGGCACTCGGCAATTATCTCCACCAGTGAAATCGCCATGATTCACCGCACGTGATCTCCCATAAGCGTTTCCTTCGGCTTCTTGACTGATTGGCATGTACGTTTGGGTTTACGAACTGTAGCGACAAGTTTGGGCAGATGGGCCCCCTGAGGGCCTGTGGCGACGGGGTTGAGCGCTCGGCACTGATCGAAAGGTACTATCATTCGCACCACAAACGCCCGGTGAAATAATTTTCTCACAACATCCCGGATCAGAGAAACAGAAAGTTGGTCATGACCAGTCCTGACCAGTTTTCAATTAAAAACTTTTTCGTAGGACCCTTGATTCCCTTTTTTTTAAATCGATTTTCGAGCGCTCCCATTGGGGGAAAAAGTACCAAGCGGTAACGTCCGTCATAAAGTGCTCTTCCTGATGAGTCGCCGGTATGGTCACCCCCACGGTAAGCTATGTACATATCTATAATGGCGCGGAGCGGTGCTTGACTCTCGAGTATGTCGTATATCTGTCGAGATCGTGCTGCCAGAGGATGGGCCTGGGAACTTCCTCCGACCATCGGACGCCAATCCCAAACTACTATAAAGTGGGCTTCACAGGGCCCTGGGCCAGGCCTGGAGATCCAAGGCCCAAGTTCAACGCTCGATCGAGAACTTGAAGTTCACACCGTCGTCCCTGCATCACACGAAAGGAGAGACCTGAAGCTAAAATATCCACATGAGCCCAACATTATATAGATATCGCGGCGGATAAACCCAAAAAGGGCGCACGAGACGACAAGAGAGAGAGGAGGGAGAGCAAGCACAACGGGGAAAACAACAAGGGTCATCATCCAGTCATTGATATCGACTCCCAAAAAGAAATCCACCAGGTTCCCGACGTGCTCTAATACGGACGCGCATGCACCGCACGCAGCGCCTAATCTAGTCTCCCCCCCTTCCGCGTTCCCTGGCTCGTTGCCTCACAAGTAACCCTTCGCTTCCTCCCCGTTGATATCTCCGCCAGGGGTGGCCCCCTGACTCGTCTCCCCAACGAGATGCAACATGTGTCCGATCACCTCTTCCGGCGTCGTCACATGCCAGCTTGCCGACGTTCGCTTCGTACTCGGACCTACAGCAGTCGTGAAGATCGCATCGGGCGCAACGGCGAGTTCGACATCCGAGCGGGAGATACCGTGGTTGCTGTCGACAAGGGTAACCGACAAGGGGGGTTTGAGGTGGACTTTGCTGGTCGCGTCGGATGGGAAGACGTGCAGCGCTCGGAACATGTCTTCGTCGGTCTAGAAAATGAGGACGAGGTTGACGACGTGAGCTCAGGCGCGGTGGCAAAAGACCGAGCAACGTCGATACGTACCTTATCATCGCCCGCACAAAAGACAAACTCCGCGTCGGGGTTCAGGTAAAGGATCCGCTTGACGATCTCACCCTATTTTAGAAGATGGAACGAAAACGAAAGATCTGAGCAAGGTTGGACGATCTCGGGAGAACAAGGAACGGACCTTGTTCACAGCCAACGGGCGGACTTCGAGATTCTTTTTCCCGACGAGCACTTCGATGGGACGTTTGTGCGCCAAGTTGTTCTCCAACAAGTCTTGGCAGTGTCTGCACTGGAACCATCTGCAAGGTAGCCGTCAGCATACGTTCAGTCGTGTACTCTTTCACCCAAGGAAAACCTACCCCCACTCTGGATCACTCGATCGATAATGCCACGTGATCGAACTCTTCTTGACCTCGATATGACTCCCGGTCGTCCTCTCCGTATAATACCTAAAAATCTCCGCCACTTCGTCCATCCATCCCATGTCCAACTGTTCCGTAAAGTTGACCCAGGTTTCTTCGTCCTCCATGGCGGCATCCCCGTGGTTGTTGCCGTTGTTGGGGTCACGAATGAATCCACCGTGTTCAGCGCTCATACCGAGGTGTTTGACGTGTCCGAGGTGCAGCTCTAAAAAGGCTTGGTCGCGACCAGAGACGATATAGACGATGTTGCGAGGATCAGAGGTGAGCTTCATGAGTGCGTTTAACGCATCCAACGAAGGAACCGCCATCGACGGTGTCTTGACGATGGGCGTGAGGGTACCCTAAACACCAAAACGTCACCGTCATCAGCACCCTTTGCACCAACTTGACGACACCCTGAGAACCAAAGCGGATGGACGGTACGCACGTCGTAATCGAATAAAAACAGGCGCTTGCCTGCACTTTCGTACTTGTCTTTGAGGAGCTCTCTGGAGAGGTAGGGCGTACCGCATGCGGTAGTTTGGCCGTTTATCTGGGACAGGAGCATCTTGACGAGAAGAGCTGCCCACGTGTGTGATGTGTGCGTGGCCACGACTTTGTGTAGCGCGGCGTGCCGAGCGGCTTTGGAGGTAGGAGACATGAGGAGACCGGTATTCATTGCCGCAGAGACATCCTGTTCGGATGGTGATGGGTCCAAATGGACATCGCAGTGTCGATGTGAGAATACGCACCCCGAGATCCCAAGGATTAACATGTAATGCTTGGCCCATGTGTTGACTGATGCCCATGAACTCGCTCAAGACGAGTGGCGATCGTTTGGTACGTTCTTGTGCGATGACAAACTCCATCGAGGTCGTGTTCATGCCATCACGTAGTGGCGTAATCACACCCAGATCGGCGACAGAAAGAAGGGCATAAAATTCGTCCTTTTTCAGCGATTGGTGGCTACGCGACGCCCAAAAGGGTCAGCATGATGTTCGGTGTGAAACATGACAGGATGGATGAAACGGAAGTGTATGTAGATGCGAGAGCGAGAAGCACATACTAGTGATGAACGGGAATGAAATCCAGACTTCCGTATTCCCCATTAATATGTGCAACCAACTCCGATACTTGACGTTCCAATTTGGGAGAATCGGTGAGCGCGGGGGACGTCACCTGGATAAGTACGACTTGACCTTGCCATTCAGGGTGATCACGGAGCAGTTTCTCGAATGCACGGAGCTGTATTATAGACGTGTCGTCAACACGTCGGATCCGAACAACGAAGAACACACAGCGAGGACTGGGCCCCGAGATAACGCCATACCTTTTGCAAAACACCCTTGACGACATCTAACTTGTCTCTGCCCACGATGATCTTTTTATCTCCATACAACGCTCGGAGGGCCTCCACCTTGGGTTGGACGCCAGGTCGTAACGTGTCTCTCGCGACACGTTCAGCATCGATACCGACTGGACAATGAGAGACTGAAACGACGTGCCCCTGTACATCGATGCCTATATACTTGTTGTGGGAAGATGATTGACTACGATCGGGGTGGGCAGAGAGTGGAGTGAAAGTGGACGAGGTAATTGCTGGAATGGACGCGGGGACAGAACGGGAAGTCGTTTCGTATCCACAGACGCGGACACAAGTGGATGTGAAGTGACGGGAGTACGAGTAAGTTTGGAAACAAACAAGGTTGGCGCCAAGCATCCCCTCGAGAATCTCTTTCCGACCTAACTCATCCATGAAATCTAACAAGAGCGAGAAAGCTGGCAATGAACATACGTGGCAAGCATCTGAATACCTCCGAACTTGGAAATGGGGTATGGACGAAGAGTCCGATGATTCTGTCGAGGTGAGATGTAAACCTTCAGGGCACATCCAGAACAGCAAGGGACATGGAGCTCACACGTCGGTCCCCCTTTCACCCAGCTGACTACGCAGTAGCTTTGGTACAAGGAGAAGATGGTAATCATGTACCCAGACAAGATCACCAGGCTTGAGTATGGACGCGGCACGTTCGGCAAACGCTTGATTTGCCTAGGTACCGAGATGAGTACCGAAGTTGGCGATGTCACATTAGAGTTTTACGTACCTGTTGGTAATGTACCCAGTGCGCATCTGCCGATGCATACTCTGTAGCAACGTCCTGCCAGAGCAGATAGTGGAACAGCGGCCAAAGTGCTTTGAGGGAAGGCAATGTCAGGATGTGACGTGAGGCAGGAAAGACGGCGGACGGTATCGCGGGAGGCTCGAACGGGAAAGAACATAGGGAACGCGAGCAGAACGAAGTAACGGCAATCTTGATCCACGTCGGTGTGACACCAAAACCGACGCGCGTATACCCAGCGAAAAAGGCAGACAGTGTCTGATCAGACAGCGTGATTGGGGTACTCGGTTTCATCATGTCAAGCGCCCCAGGGTATGAGATCAGGAGATCGATGACCACGGGAGCGGCCGTCAGCCAGATTGCCACGATACCGGGGTAATTATCCAGATGTGGATGAATACCCGTGGAAAGATATCACCGCCACAAGGAACATGGCACGCAGAATGCAAATATGGAAATGGTGCGGCAAATAAGCGGGCAAAAGCCAAGCACAGCACGACAAGATCGTTCCGGGAAGACGAGGAGATCAAAGAAAGAAAACACTCACTCGTTTTGCAATATCCGTCGTAGTGTCCATGTGCGACCTTATCTTCAAGCCACACAGGCACGTACTCGAGCTTGCCTTTGCTCGCATCGGTTCCCTGGCCTTGGCCGTCTTCGTCATATCCGACCAGCTCCGATTCCAGCGCCACTCTATCGGCTTGGCTGACAAGATGACTCGGGATGGGCTGCTCCACAGTACCGGTGTTTCCGCCGCTCTCAGCGGATGCGGCACCCTCAGAAGGACGTGAGAGGACATCGCCGGTCCATCCCACGACAAGCTGGTCGTGCGTGGCAGAGAGGGAACGAATACCCGAGATCATGGCCGAATGGCCGTATCTGGGTGCGAACCTCCAGCGCCTGGATGGAACAGGTTGCTGCGGTTGCTCTGCCTCAGCAGCATCTCCTGTTGGGCTAGCAGGGACATCAGTAACGAGCACCGGGGGGGACGGAGGAGGGCTGAGGACGCCCGCAGCAGCCGGAGAGACCTGGGATATGAGAGTGGGGACGATGGGGAGGTAGTGGCAAATGTGGACGATCCTGCCCGAGAGTTGTACACCGTGGGCCCTGTGAGAGTCTTCGAGTGCGCGTACTTGCTCACGAACGGCATCGAGCGAGATGTCGTCGCCTGCGCGGGTGTACGGCTCGTGGAAGGAGTGCATGAGTGGTAGGATGAAGAAGGAGGAATGGACGGAAGGGGTGAACTTATATGCGACGAGAAATTAGATTATCTCCAGGACCGAGGATGGATTTGGGATGGTAGCGAATGATTTGAGGCTGGTGTGCTGGATTAGGACGGGTTTACCGGTTCAACGTTTACCCAGGTGCCAACGCTCACGAAAATTGTACTGGATCGAGGCTCGAGGAGGCCCGAAAAGGTTCCAAGTTGTGGTCGCGGTGGTCGTCGTCGTTGTCCACGTCGTCCGTCCAGTTCAAGTCCTCCCCAAGTTCCGCACCGTAACGTTCACGCCGCTCGGCAATGTCCGGACCGTGCCCCGGACCTTCCATTCTTGCACACCGATGTTCCTTTTCGCCATCCAACACCAAAACCAGTCCGAGTTGGTCTCCGGTTTCATATCACGAACGTGCAGATCTTCTGACCTGCGTCCGCCGTCGGGACGGGTCGGCTCTTCCTGATTGACACCGTCCTACAGCTTGAAAATCACATCCCGAGATGCTCCTGATTCCCTTTATGAGTACTCGTATCTGGTACTCGCCGAATAGATATCTTATCTTGATCGTCTTTCCAAACTCCAACCTCCGATCGACGCCCTCGGCGTTTTGTGGTCCGCGGGTTGACGGTGTCACAAATTCAATGGGCAGACTACTGGGTCTATGTCTATGTTCCGGATTGGCTAGCTACATCCAAACAGCCATTCTGACACTGCTACGCCATAGCGGCTTTCGACCGACCACCCTTGTCAGAACCGTTCAACGGGCCCGTTCACAACACGTGGTGGCTGGCTATGAGTCAGGCACCCTCTTTCCTTATATATGCCATCGACGCCTCGAGGTCTCGTTGTCGTCCACCTCGACGGACACCTGCAACGTTCCCGCATCGTGACCCTTGTGCATACCCATTTATCAATCTCGACTTTGCAAAAAGCAGTGCGCCACCCTCGCGAGGCTGCGCTTTCGTTTGCACCTGATCGACTCGTCCGCCCGAGCTCGCACTGTGCCTTTTGACAGTCCGTGGGCATGCACTTTCTCCCTCCTTTTCTTCGTAAAGGTTCGAAAGCGTCTCTCGCCAACGACCTCTTGAAAAAGATTACCCACGATGATGCCCTCAGCGACAAGGTCAGTTCGCGTCCACCCATCCCCATCACATCTTCCCCTACTCACGCGCTTCAACTCCCAGGACGTCTTCAATGTCGTCATAATCGGACAAACAGGCGTCGGCGCCAGCTCTCTTATCAACATGATCACAGGCATCTCCCAAGCGCCCGTCTCCACCGACGTCAGTCCCTGCACCAAATCCTTCACCGCCTATCCCTTCACGCTCAACGGGCGTTCCTTCCGTCTCATCGATTCACCCGGCTTTGGCTCCTTCAAATGCCCCACCTCCGCCATCACCAAAGCCCTCCGAGAACTCGACGCCCAGTTCGGCATCGATCTCGTCGTGAATTGTTTGCGTGGCACGCGTGGCGACGCGAATGCGGGTTATCAAAACTATGCCGCGATACGGTCTGCGGTGTCGGACGACGTGCCTATTGTCGCGGTGATAACGTGTCTGGAGAGATATGGCGAGACGATGGGACATTGGTGGTCGACCAACGAAGCCGATTTGAAAGCGAGACGGATGGTATTCGCCGACCATGCCTGTGTCACGACCTTGGACGCCTCGACCACCCGTGATCACGCCATGTTCAAAGGCAGACTCTCCGAGTCGGAAAAGGCAGCGAAACAGCTTATCATGAGAAACTGTTGGGCTGAAAAAAGAGGTGTTGGCAGATGGGTTCGTCGAGGAGACACGCTCCTTGGAAATTAATTAGACATGTGTATGTCACCTCGGTTGGTGCTGGTGGGTGGCCAAAGCTGTCCTAAATAGCGCACTCCAACCCCTGGTAGTGATGCTATGCGATAGATGGGAAGCAAGGCGCGTATACGAATGACTCGTGGAGAGCTCGAGTCGTGTATGTACGATAGATTGGTAGAACGTTCGTTCCTAGTGTTGGCGCAACTCAATAGGGCGTTCGAGACCAGTATCAGTCATGGTGGGGACCTACACGTGTTACTTCACTCTACGCTGGCGTGATTTCATCGCAACGTCATACCCATATCAGCAAAGGGTCCCATCCGAGGTTGGGGCTAGATAGTCATCGCAGCTTCGTTCGTAGCACCATTGATGTCTTCGACACGTAAAATGCTTGTTCCTTTGTCTGCTCGCAGGCGATCGACGTCTCGTCCCGAGCGGGAGATCAGAACACGAGGAGACCCTGCAGCTATCCACGCGAGAGCTCCGTGACTCCGAAAGAGTGGTCATAATCACCTGGAGTCCCCTTCAAGCCAAATCATGGCGGTGATACGAAACTCCAAGAAACCACAAAAGGAGATAGGCTGCTCTGCCGCGGGGGTGCATGTCGTTCGTGGCTTGGATGGGATAAGAGTGGGGAATTAAAAAACATGAACTCAGGATGGTGGCCATAAAGCATGCACCCAGCGCGGGGGTGCGGCATGCTTTCCATGAGGCGTCCCTTGGTTTCGATGCGCATGCCTTCTTAAAAGACCGCCACTCCAAAGGCCAGAACGCCGCTGTCGAGCTTCAAATAACTCTCACCCAACCACTCCCAGCCTCAAGGATGGCATCGAGCAAGTTCTTTACACATACCAAGCTCTTCAGCGAAACGCCCGTGTTAAGCCGGTTGCGCGGGTTCAAGTTTGAAACCAAATCCCAAACGATGCCCATGCCAGTGAACAACGTGAGTCATCACTTTGAACACGTCCCCCCGGTGTGTTTGACATATCGTTCTCACGACCTCTCAAAACAAAAAGGGCGACCGCGTGCACGTCATTGTCGTCTTTGGACGCACTGGCATGGGTATCAGCTCCCTCGTGAATTTGATTCTCGGTCGCGAAGACGCACCTTTCAGCACCGACATGCATCCCTGTACGGTCGCACCGGCCGCATACAGGGTGGACATCAACGGACATGCGTTCGATATTTATGACATTCCCGGATTCGGGAACGAGTACGCCCCTGAAAAGACCATCAGCGACCTCTACACCGAGCGTGGTATAGACCTCCTCATATATTGCCTAAGACCGAAAGAAGGCATCGCCAAGAAGATTCACAACGATGTTCGGTCTGCCGTGCCGGAGAGAGTACCCATGGTCGGCGTCGTGACAGCTCTCGAGAAATACGGCGAGACGATGGAAGAATGGTGGTCGGGGAAGAGAAAGAATGGCGACATGCTCGCATCTCGGGGCTTGAAATTCGTCGACCACGCATGCGTGACGACGTTGTCCCGGGAAGACGTCTCGTACAACATGGACTTGTACGAACGACGGTATCAGTCGACGCAGGCCGTCAGGAACCTCATTTGGAGGAACTGTAATGGAACGAAGCGGGTCACGTACGTGAAAAGCGCGGGCTATCTACCTGACCTGCCATACATTTGATCGTTGCGTACGCCAGCCTTCTGTTTGCTTCTCGTTTTCTATCTTTGTACGACTACCACCAGTCGATAGGCAGTGCCTTTTCGCCGTTAACGCTAGCTGTATGTTCACGATGGTATACCCGGACGCTCTACCTTTGTTTTATGTCCGGCATTCGCAACTTACGCTCGTTTCCACTGACCTCGTTAGTTTGTCGTTCGTTTGATACAAACCTCTTACAGCCAGCTTGTGTATATAGTACCATGGGGCCGTGAAGTGTGACATATTCGGAAGTAGGTTTATTTGCGCAGCGAAGAAGTGTTTAGGGATGGAGTTCGCTGAGCTGAGAGAGGGCAGAGCCGATAGAATAGTAAGCCACTTAGCAAGTACTTATCTCGACTTATCCTGTCCCGAAAAGGCTTTTCTGATCACATGACTCTGCGAAGGAGACGGCATCCCCGGACCGGGCAATGAACCGGTGCACAAGCCATGAACTTGACCCAGACTATCACTCAACCCCGCAGTGACTCAGTTGTTTCGACCACGAATTCGATGACATGATGATTAAGTTGTAGCCTGAGATCGACGCGAAGAACTGGGATGCGTCACTGACACGCCGCCGTATGCGCCAAGTTTCTTGCAATCGCGACCACATGGTTCCTCGTTCGCACTCCTCGCGGTTGCGCGGGAGAATGACTCGGATGTCAGGTGAGTGGAATTTTGAATGACGAGGAAGAGAACGAGGATTAGATTTGAATATGTTTTCATTGATGAATGGTCGGCGTTGACAACGTCCTCCGTGTTTCGTTAGGATGTGACTGGATCTTGCCGCATATTCAATGATCATGATACGGTCGGATCATTGTACATATGAGCCCTTTGCGCTCAGATGTTTTGGCGTATGGGAAATTTACATAAGCTGAATATATAAGTGAACCAACTTAAGTAGCGCGTCTCACTTCATTTATAACTCCCAGCCTCAGCCTATATCGGTCATGGGTGGCTACGCCCGTTCGACGTGTCGTAACCAAACAGTTCCCGTGAGTCTTCTATTAGCCTTTCTCGCTTCCATTTTTTGACTCTCACCTACTCTTCAAGGGCACTAAGCCATATGTCGTCGTGATCTTTGGTCACACCGGGGTCGGCGTCAGTTCTCTCACTAACCTCATCGGCGGACACCCCATCAGCAACGACCACCCAAACGCCAGAACTTGCACTCGGACCAAGCCCAAAGCTTATCCTCCCATAACGTTTCCGCGGTCTGACAAACAATTCTGCCTGTACGAAGTGCCTGGATTTTGTGGACAATCCCCGGACGCGGCGATCCTCGAGGCAATTCGTGAGATAGACCACAAGGAGGGGATCGACCTGTTCATATATTGCCTTCGGAAACTAAAGAACACGGTCTTGCCCGGAATCGTGCGTCACATTCGGGAGAGTGCTGCTGGTCCGGGCGTCCCGATGATCGCCGTCGTCACTGAGCTGGAACGGTTTGAGGCAGAGGGTGGGATGGAAGACTGGTGGGATGCCCCACTCGGGGGTGGTAATACTAACGGGAAGTTGATCGAGCAAATGTGCTTTGGAGGTGTTGATGCGTTCGAGGCGCATGCGTGCGTCACGACGTTGCCTCCGAGAGATGTGGATCTCGTGGACAAGCTGCGGAAACGGAGAGAGATTTCAGAAGAACGAATTCGGCGATTGATTGTGGAGCACTGTGCGGAGGATAAGAGACCAGGTGAGTGATGATGCAAAGGAGGCCGGCACTGGCATGTCAATTGAAAGGTTTATCTGTAGCGTCGGATTCACCTGAACCACGTTCGCCTTGCAATTGTCTGTCCGCTCTGTTTAGTACGACTCCTGGGCGTTAACCCAAGCGTGGAGGGTACTGGTGTGGCGTCTGTCTTGCAATGGAATACTCGTGTACGGTTGCCCAGGACTCGTTACTAGTCGTCGTATACATGATACAGCCCACACTACATATATCTTTTGGGGGACAAGTATGAGAATTATCTCGGGGGCGTGTCAAGATCAAGGCGTTTAACCAAGAAGAAATAGCGCAAGTATAAGCCTGAGTAAAAGGGTCGCGGAGGAAAAGCAGAACGTACTATCGGCGAAGCGTCATCAAACACGCTTGTGAAACGAACGTACATTGTGAAGTGTTCCACGACTACAATCGCCTCTCCGGTGCCGGGGGCGGTTCCGGTCTGGGAGAAAGACTATTTCTGCGAGAATAGTCACGTGTTTTGCTGTGAACCTCCGAGTGGAGCTCCCTCTGATACTTTTCTGACAATCATTCACGTCCTCCGCACCATTCACCGAGTCTTCGCACTCAGGACGTCTTCCTCGATGTACTGGTTCCCATCCTTTCCGAGTTTGACTACGCGCCTTTCGTGAGGAGCGTCCATTCGAGGTCGTTTTACACACGGTTCAACCAAGTACTGATGTTCGGGACCAAGTATATCCCCACAATTGTGGCCTATGTCATGCTTCTCGTTTGAGTCTTCCGGATCTCGAGGGGGATAAGTTCCCCCCATGCAGCGTCCCAAACATGTTGCGCGCATATCCATAGCCC
This sequence comes from Boletus coccyginus, assembly GCA_025782845.1. Classification (NCBI taxonomy): domain Eukaryota; kingdom Fungi; phylum Basidiomycota; class Agaricomycetes; order Boletales; family Boletaceae; genus Boletus; species Boletus coccyginus. The sequence goes on from JAHZSR010000017.1 coordinate 144,863, forward strand.
AACCGCACTACCCCGCGCTCTCAGCGCTCCATCACCATCCGTGTGTCCCGTGTGCGTCTACAGCTTGTTTGCACCGTCCTTCAGGTCTGCAATGCACACCACCGGCTTCAAACGCTTCATCATGACCTGTGCGCCCATGACCCATAATCCCAGACTCTTTGGTAGTCAATCAACGACGAAAAGATTGTTGTAATTATAACCTTCCTTTGTCTATACTGTGTACTAACTACTTACAGTCTTATCTTTTCTTCCACACCATCCCGCTAGCTGTGGGGGAAACCACCGCCCATCGTTCGTACTTACACCTGACGTGCACGCTAGTCACAAAACAACCAAATACCATAGCTCAATATCGATGACGAGTGCGATGAGGTGAGTAATGAGCATTTGAACAGTGAACAGTGAACAGGGAGGGTGACACTGGGGGAATTCAACACATACGTGGGACTGATGTGACTTACTTGCCATGGAAACGCAGTTCAGGTGTAATTACATTCTTGACAGGTCATGGTCCTTTTTTGTAAACCATTGTAACGCCCGCCATTGATTAGCCTGAAGTCAGGCCTAGTCAGGAACGCACGTTGCCTCCTGCAGTGGGAAAGTTCCATACTTCAACTCCCTTATAACATAACATACCCATGTATATCAAACATTGACCTCCTCTCACTTCCTTTATAACGATACCAGCCTCAGCTCGTATTCGGTCATGGGTAGCCGCATCTCCCGTTTGACTTGTCCCAACCAAACAGTTTCCGTGAGTCTCCTATTAGCCTTTCTTACTTCCGTTCTTTGACTCTCGCCTGCTCTCAAGGACACTAAGCCATATGTCGTCGTGATGTTCGGTCGTACTGGGGCCGGCGTCAGTTCTCTCATTAACCTCATCAGCGGATACCCCATCAGTAACGACCACCCAAACGCCAGAACTTGCACTCGGACCAAGCCCAAAGCTTATCCTCCCATAACGTTTCCGTGGTCTGACAAACAATTCTGCCTGTACGAAGTGCCTGGATTTTGTGGACAATCCCCGGACGCGGCGATCCTCGAGGCAATTCGTGAGATAGACCACAAGGAGGGGATCGACCTGTTCATATATTGCCTTCGGAAACTAGAGAACACAGTCTTGCCCGGAATCGTGCGTCACATTCGGGAGAGTGCTGCTGGTCCGAATGTCCCGATGATCGCCGTCGTCACTGAGCTGGAACGGTTTGAGGCAGAGGAAATGGAAGACTGGTGGAATGCCCCACTTGGAGATGGTGATACGAACGGGACGTCGATTGAGCGAAAGTGCTTTAAAGGTGATTATGTGTTTAACGCGCATGCATGCATCACGACGCTGCCTCCGAGGGATATGGATCTCGTGGACGTGCTGCGGAAACGGAGAGAGATTTCAGAAGGACGAATTCGGCGATTGATTGTGGAGCACTGTGCGGAGGATAAGAGACCAGGTGAGTGATGCAAAGGAAGCCGGCACTGGCATGTTGAAAGGTTCATCTGTAGCGTCGGATCCGCCTGAACCATGTTCATCTTGCCGCTGTCCGTTCTGCTTACTGTGACTCCTGGGCGTTAACCAAAGCAGGGAGGGTACTGGTGTGGCGTCTGTCTCGCAATGGAACATTTGTGTACGGCTGCCCAGGGCTTGTTACTAGTCGTCGTATGCATGATACAGCCCACACTACATGTAGCTTTTGGGGAACAAGTTCGGAGAATTGTCTCGGGGGCGTGTCAAGATCAAGGCATTTAACCAATTAGAAATAGTGCGAGTACAAGCCTGAGTAAAATGGTCGTGAGACGTGAAAAGAATCTACCTAGGAGCGGAGGAAAAGCAGAACGTACGTTGCCAGGCGACTCATGAATGCGCAGTCAAATTCGGCGGGTCCGACTCTTCATTTTTCTCTAAGAGTGGCGCGGTAAGCGAATAATAAGTCCGAACTTCCGCGGACCGGCACAAAAAGGGCGTGCTCAACAGATGGCGGGGTGGGAGGCAACACAGCAAGGGCTGCAAGGCAGCTGAGTAACGGCGAACGGTCATCAAACACCCTTGTGAAACGAACGCACGTTGACGTGTGTCCCACGACTGTGCTTGTTCTTCCGGCGCTAGAGGCGGTTCTAGTCTTCGAGCAAGACGAGAAGAGTCACGTGTTTTGCTGTGAACCTTGTGAGCAGACAAGTGCAGGATGATGAGAGTAGAGCTGTTTTGTGGATCCCCCCCTCTTCCGTCTTGTCAAGCAGACGTGGCCTGTCGCAACACTAAGGCTGGGAAAGCGTTTTTTATTATCTTCCCACCAGCCAGCGTCCGGCTTCGGCGCGATATGATTGATGACGACAAGAATCAGAACATTGCCGCTATCATGCCTGTCCTACTTACTCTGCAAGTAGTCCGCAGTGGCCCTTACTTGTGCCGGAAAGTCCTCCATGCAGATGATAGCGAGGCTGATAGGAACGCGAGGAAACTCGAGAGGGAATGTAGCATTGTAGTCAAACCCTGGGATGTCATAGAGGGTGGTTAGGACGGTCTTGGAGGCATTTCCGAGTTCGATGTGATAGGAAGCCATCTTTTTCGTGCACCGTGATGTATCGTTTGAGACCCGGGCAACCTCCTTGCCTGCGATCAAGTTGACGACGGAGCTGATATCACCGCCCATTGGGCCCAGTATCATGATGTTTGGTACACTGGGGTCATTGGGCACATCGAGTGGGCCAGATGAGTCGCCATTGTCTTTCAATACCGACTGCAAGGGCTTAGCGGAGTCGGAGGCAGTTTTTATTCGTACGAACCTGTCTGTCAAGGCACATCCCTTACAACTTTGCCGATAGCTTGAAAAATGGTGGGGTACAGTATGACAAGTGCGCCGCGCGCAGGCCCGCGGGCGGGACCAACAAATGGGTTTCTACGGCGTGCTGGTACCACGCGCACGCCACGAAGCTCGTAGTTCTGATAAAGAACGAAAAAGGCTATCGGTCTAGACGCCCTGTTAGTTCGTACAATAACCCAGTCAGGTGTCCATACGGAAGCTGCGGACGAAAGTAAGAGTCACACCACGACCTGTAAAGTAAGGGTTCCACTTTCCAGTGACCATGGCAGGTAAACCTGCCCGCTACCTTGATATGCTGCAGTGAACTGAGTGTTCATGCAGATATCGCCGAGTCAAGCGGTGGTTCTAAACATCTTTCTGAAACGTCGAGAACGCATCAGCTCGTCCCATACGAACGTGTTCCGAACGCTCCAACGACCGTTGACTGGCGATGACTTGCCAGTATGATTGAATGGGGTTCCGAGTCTGTGCCATGAATGCCAAATTGGTATTTTCTGCCTTTTCCTGTCGAAGCCCAAAGAGCCTTCACCCAGATCCAGGCGGTTTCTGGCGGTTGAATCAATGAGTCCGGGTCCCAGTTTGTTGTATTTCCGCATCGTTCCAGGCTGTGTACTCATTGTTTCCAGAACGTTGTATGGTTCTCGCTCAAGCAAACTATCGACGATGCTATCACTCTCGGACCGTCTCGGTGTCAAAGTTAAGATGGCCGCCGGTGTTCGACTTGCTATTGCCGAGGAAACTGGTCATTGTCTTGGTCCTGGTGGCAAGTACTCCAACCTTGAAGACATGATCTTAAATGTGCACGGTTCCGCTGGTGTCTTCCCTGCACACAAGTGCAAGATCGTCAAACGACTCCAGGGCCTTGGTCACCTGTGCGCTATAACTGGCGTCGGTGCCAACGACGGTCCAGCACTTTCTCAACCAACGTCAGCATCACTGTTGAGGGTCCACTGACGCTGCTCGTGGCACTGCCAATATTATCTCGACCGAACCTTAGGCTGGGTCGTCCACCATAGTGGATGCCATCCGTCACTCGGGTTTTATCTTCCGGTGCATGCTTAACTACTCTATTTACACTTGTACTTTGACCATCATATCATTGTCTGCTTCGCTATCATGGCTTTCGTGTTCAAGTTCGACTTTCTCCCTTTATGGTCCCGATCATTACTACCATCACAATGATGTCCGTTGATCATGTCCTCCCCTCCAGATGCCTGGAATTTTCTCGTATGTCATTGCATATAGTTTGAACTTGATCACCTCTACGTAAGACAGGATGCTCTCATTTACATGATTCAAACATCATGGCTGAGGAGAATCTTGCTCTCCTCGGCGCTCTCTTCATCGGGCCACACCTGTATATGTTGAGTATGTACCTAGCAGTGTTAGACCAACATGAGGAGATAGTTTTGAAATGACGCACTAGATCTGAGAACCAAATTTTAACACTACCTAAACGTTGGCCAATCTCAAATGACCGTGTGGACCCTGGACTGCGGCGCTGTCGAATGGCACAGATTGCGGAAACCAGAGCAGTGGTGATCCATCGGTAGACATAGTCGAGAAAGAAAGGGCCCGCTTGATCTCCCTTCAAAGCCGACATCATATTGTCGTAAAGCCCGCCGAGAATAGCATAGACAGCAGGCATGCCAAATGCCAGGCTGCCTGCTGGCGCAAGCAAGTTCTTTGGAAACGCTGACAACATCGTTAACATACATGTTACTAATGAAATGAAATGACTCACAGTACGACGATTCTTGCAGCGCAGTGTGCCCAAGGAATGTCATCACTAGAAAGAAGGGAAGATGGAATAGGAGGCGCCATGTCCCCTCACACCCCTTGAGTCTTCGTACGACAACGACTACACTGGAGAGCAGTGTGAGGACTGACATGCCAGCCAGGAAGGCGAAGCATCTGCCGAGATGAACGTGTGAGGCGGCCTGTGGGTCCAACCAGCGGAAGCCAAAGACGACGAGACCGGCCATAGAAAGGGACACGATGAGCATTTCGCAGACCAAGAGAGCGTGGGCGTTGTGTTGGTGAGCGGTTGTAGACGACATGGGAGATAGGCTTTTCCGTTCAGGGGCTAAGTTACTCGCGGCAGGATAACATTGTCGCGTGGGAGACTGGAATTGCATCGTCCTCCGCAGAGCCAAGCGACTGAAGTCTATCGACGGGCCTCCGAGAATATTCGACCTAGTCCAAACCATGACCGCAAACCACCAGAAAAACGTCGTACTCTACAAACTCCACATCGATGCCGCCCCGAAGACACATTTATCCACCTCTGTTGTTGTCTTCGTCAAAAAGGGCGTGTCGCATCGTCAAGTTTGTCGGTGCCTACTATGTCTTTTATTTGAACAAGGTGCGCACGCTCGCCTGCTCTGCTGCACCGCGTTCAACATGGTGTGTAGCCCAAAGGACGATAACGACACCACCACCGCGGCTAGATAGAGTACGCTCCTTACCTTCGCCCATGACCTGCACTGACTCCCCCTTGCAGAAGGACGTCTACCACATCCTCAGAGCCGCCCTCATCGGACACATACACGACAAAGAAACCTGTGTTCAGCCTGGGGTTCGAGGCTGATATTGGGAAGGATAGAGTTGAGGTGCAAAAGCCCACCATGACCGTGCATGGATTGTCTCTGAAGTCGTTGCCTCCCATCCCGAGTTTGTTGATTGCTCGTCGTGTCACCCGACCTTCGCTCTCCCGCCCTTCTCCCGTCCGGCTATATGCTCGGTCACGCGCACGATGGAATACACTCAAGTAAGTTCCCGAGCACACGGTTGGTGGGGTATAAGACCCCTCCCCCGCCGCCATCGAGTCATCAACATCTGCTTCCTCACTCTCCCGACGCATCCATTGACTCTGTCGATGTATCGCTCTTCTAACTCCCAACACCTGCAGTGGACCTCCCGCTCGAGCTCGAGCTCGGATCCGTCCTACCCGACGGCCTCGCCCGGTCCCCATGCTCGGTGCACCACAAATACGCACGGTGCCCCTCCCCCACCCTAATTCTGCACCATCCGCGGACTATTCCTCGATCCAGGGATCCTCTAATATCGTCTCCCTTAACTGTACCCCTGTGTTATAGCGTGACTAGCGATGTACAATGGATCCACGTCCCATCGCTCCCGCTTTGGTCCCCGATCGAAGTGCGAAACAACAACGGCGTGAGTGCATACGACGTGCTTGCACGTTTACGCGATGTCCTTAATCGTAGCGTATCTCCCATAGATATGAATGCCATGGTCGGCATCTCTACTGTTGCCTCCGAGTATTTCGGAGCTCGGACGCATGCTGACCCGCGCGAATTTGCGCAGGGCGTCGAGAGAATTGATTTCCTCGGACCGAACGTCTTCTTTGCCGGCTTGTCGAGGTCCAGGGACGGGCGAGATCGATGGGAAGTGCATTTCGTGCCAAGAGCATAAAATTGCGCTCCCCCTTGACTTCTGTCCTGTCCACTGTATCATGATTCATGATCAGCCTCAAGGTCTCCATAATTGGGACCTGAGAATGTCACGGCTCTTGGCTGATGATAGCTATTAGATACATCTACCGCGATACCCCTTTGATCCAGACGGAGTGGTAATGTAGTGGGAATACATGTATGCGACAAGCATTCTCAATATTTGCAATGCAGGCAAATAAGGCAGAGGACAGACAGCAGTTGCGTAAATATAGGACACCTCTAGGTGGTTGTCCGAGTGTCCGCGGAGGGTTGCGAGGTGAAACGTGGTTCCAGTTCACACCCATCTTTCAAGCTCGAGGTGGACCGATGTATGGGAAGTTCGTGTTCCAAGTTGAACATCAAGTGTCCGTACGTCAGAATCACCTTGCGAAGGGTCACCAAACGGATCTGAGGGAGAGATTTGATGTCTAGTACACCTTGGCACGCGTCAAACTCCGTGTCCGCACAGTGAATGCTGGCGGTCTATCAAGTGCTCGTGATGCAAGCCGTGCATTACTAGGTGTCTCGTGACCTATATAAGCCTCGTGCATCTGGTCATGCTTTCCATGGTTTCAAAGCTGCATAGGGCGAGCAAGGGACTGAGCAATGATGCTGCCCAGAGCTGGTAGGATGCAACGAGCGCAAGAAAGAACGTAGGACGTACCGGATGACTAGCAGGGACGAAAACACACGGCAAAGTGAATACTCCTGCTCCATTATGCACCCAAAAATAAGTACTACGGCGCTGAAAACCATTACCTAGTACCACGTGGAACACACCTTCATCTTACACAAGTCACAATCTCTGAAACGCACCCTCGACGACAGCCCTCTGCTGCACCTGATAATCCTTCCCAATCGCCGTCACCGGCACCGCATCCTCACGTCGACCAACGAACCCCACCTCCGCACGCTCGGCACCCAACCCACTCAACACTGCTCCCAACCTATCCTTGACGTGCCCCCACGCACCCTGGTTCTTCGGCTCCTCCTGTACCCACAACCATTCTGGCTTCGCGTTGGAGGTCATGTAAGGCCTGAGGACGTCCGCGAGGTAGGTAAACGGGAACGGCGCGAGCTCTTCAATACGTATTAGTGCAACTCGGTCTTCCAAGCCTCGTGTGGCACGTTCCTTCGCAAGCTCATAGTAAATCTTCCCGCTTACCAACACGACGCGCTCCATTTTCTCCGTCGGAGGTTGCGCATCAGGAAGGACAGGCTGGAATTGGGTGCCAGGAAGCATTTCGGAGAGCTTACAAGAAGCAGCCTAGAGCCAGGAACAAACTAAGCCTGGTAAGAAATAAAAGGCGGTATGAACGTACTGCTAAACGGAGGAGACCCTTGGGTGCAGCGACGACAAGAGGCTTGCGATAATTCCTCTTTATTTGGCGACGAAGGAGATGGAAATATTGCGCTGGTGTGGTGGGGAAGACGACATGCATATTGATATTGGCTTTGGACCCGGGCACGTAAGGATCGTTCGTGAGCTAATTTCATACGATAAGTACGATCGGATGAATTTGCATGGATGTATACCTGTAACATTCTCTCGATGCGATTGGAGGAGTGCTCTGGTCCGGCGCCATCCAAACCATGAGGCAGCAAGAGTACAATCCCACTTTGCTTCAGCCATTTAGCTATGGTTGCAAAGTATCGTTATCGCGGAGCATACAAGTAAACCTGGGGCACTTACTTTCAGCGCTCGAGATGAACGTATCGATAATGATTTGGGCACCATTGAAGAAATCACCGAACTAAAATCAAGCCCGGTCGTCCGTCGGTACCGCAGAGAATGGGACCACGACAATACCTGAGCCTCCCAGATGGGCAAAAGATCGGGTCTCTCCCAAGAAGCGCCATACTCGAACTGTGGATACGGTCAACTACCACCGAGACCACTTTGCGAGATAACTCACCCCAAGAACCGCCATCTCGCTCAATGAACCTTCAAGTTTCCGTTCTATCGGTGGTGCAAACAACATAGTAAAGGGTACCCACTGTTGGCAAGCTCTAGCTTCCCAACCGCTCCACCCAGTGCATGGTTCAGTGGAACGACCACCCCTTCTGTGTTTTGGTCAACGAGCATAGCATGACTTGAATGCATTAAAGAAAAGTCGGATGAGAAACGGACATTGTATCAGAAGTAATGGGGGCGTACCGGTGACTAAACGTTCCTCGACCTACATCTTGCCCCGCGATCCGAATGTCACATCCATCGATCATGAGCGTGCCAAATGCCAACGCCTGTCAACGGCGGTAAGCACATGTTTTGTCTTTCGTTCCTAGGAGTGAAAACGTGTACTTCGGCAGTGGCCCAATCGATACCCTCTCCCTTGTCCAAACTCGCCATCCGACTCTTGACGTGGCGCTGTAATCGAGGATGGATCTCCTGTGGCCACAAACCCAGTTACAGCCTGCCGAAAATCGAGAAAGAAATACGCACGAATTCAGCTGGAACCTCGACGCTTCCTCGTCCAGCCTTCTGTAGCACCTCGGTAGGTACCCCCGTGCCAAATGTCTTCGCCTCCTTCGAACCCGGCCAGACCATAGGAACCTCCTTCCCATCGATAACGACGGACTTCCATTGGCCCTCGAACTTGACCAAGGGTGGAGAATACACCGCGGAGGCTGTGAGAACATCATTGAGCACGGCCTTGTAGGAACTTCGGACCGAGAATGCGGAATCTTGAGAAATGACGCCGTCGGACTATTGTTACACAACCCCAGTGATGTACGATCAGTAAGACGTCACGCCACGAACACACACACGCGGTCGCAGCAAGCATGCCACGCACCACCAGTTTATCCTCGTAAAGTTGAGGCACGCTCCGCCTTGACCGGATCTTCTGGTACATAACTGGCTGGGTGTATGCAGGTTCGTCCAATTCGTTGTGACCCCTGAAGGTTGAGTTCACGAGGATCGAAATTACCGTGATGCCATCAAAAGAAAATGCTTACCAACGACGATATACCATCAGATCTATGACGATATCCTTCCTAAAGTGATTTCTGTACTTGAACGCGATCTCGATTGCGCGAGAAACATCTATGGGAGAACTGTTAGTATATCACTCTTGTGCGCGCAAGGGAGGCTTGGCAGAAGACGGGGAGTTACCTTCAGGATGGTCGCCGTTCACATGCAGGACTGGGCAGTTGACCATCTTCGCAACATCTGAGCAATATAGTGAGGATCGCGCGGCAGACGCGGGCGTCGTGTACCCAATGCTGGAAGGCAAATGATCAGGCAGAGATGGGTCGAACAGAGTTGTTCGCACTTGTTGCTGTTTATTCGTAAGGATGTGAGAAAAAATCGACGAGTGCGATGCGAAGTGGAGCGTACTCGACCACAATGTGTACACTTCCCCCGCTAGTGTAATGTGGCAAATTACCTACGGATAAATGATCAGAAACACGTAACATCATAGACAAACACATACTCAAACCGAGTGTCTCCATGATCACACCCTGGCCCGTGAAGCTCGCATCTCCATGGAGTTGTACACACATCACCTTTTCACGCCATCATCACTTGATACATATATGTGCTTTCACAAGCACACGTCATGACGTACCTTATCTCCGAGCATACATCCTTCTGCCCCAGTACTCCCCTTCTCGAGTGCCTTAAGAAGACTATACTGTTTGGCGCGGGCCTTGCCTAGCGCAACGGGGTTCACGGCCTCTAGAGTGGGGAGGGATCAACGATGCCTGTATGTACCCGACATAAAGACGGACACGGCAAAAGAGTGTACATGTATAAACAAAGAGGACGTACCCAGATGTGATGGGTTTGGCAGAAGAGATACCTTGATTTCCTTTCCATCATACTTCAACGTGGGAGAAGCCACTAAGGGGGATTATTCATTCTGGAAACATGAAACAAAGCGCATATACTCACCCAAGTGACTGAGCACATCCCCGGAGATCGTTTCACCGTGGACACATGCTTCCGCTCCGCCTTTTATCTTGTGAAAGAGCGCAGCAGGGTCGTACTCTAACAGACCAGTGAGCAAATTAAGCCGTCCTCGATGAGGCATGGCAAGGATGATATGGGTCGTATCCGCTGGTATTACATAACTCAAATTAGCGACACTGGAAGGAGAGGCTAGTTATGTAAAACACACCCTGTGCAGCAGCAGCGAACAATGCATCGAGTGCAGGCAACATGGATTCACCACCTTCCAAACCATACCGCTTCAGGTTCGGAAATTTAGCCTGCAAAAATGTGTCAAACACCTCGGAGCGTGCAAGAAGTTCATGCGTCCTCTGCTGGCGCTCTGGAGGAGTTGCGTGCACGACATTCGCAGCCTCGGACTCGAGGAGACGCGCAAACCAAAGTCGTTCCGTCTTGCTCGGCAGGTCCATATACTCGTATGCGATACGTCCCACATAGATCGCGTTGAGAAACCCAGTGATTTGGTCAAGGGACCAGTTGTTGCCCCTTCCATGACTCTCGCTGGTCCAGAGAATGCCATCAACATTGTACGTAGCAGAAGGGTCTGTCAGGCCGTATCGGGTAGGCTCGAGTGCTGCGACACGTTCACGTCGGAGAATGTCGAGCGGGTCGATGGATGCAGCGCGGTGACCGTGCGTGCGAAGGGCGTCCGCATAACGCAGCAAAGGGGCATTCGTTACCCGGTTGGCCAGTTGCTCGGGTGTGTCTAATGCAAGGCATGAGTAACACAGCGAAGAGAGAGGCACACGGTGATGTACAATCTGGGATGGTGAACTCGCGCACCCTCCGGAAACCGTACGACTCGTCGTGATAACACCGTCTGAGGACGACGACCCTGCCCTGGTTCACTGGACCGGGTCGCCCGAGGAGCCATCGTATGGAAGTGTCGCGTGGCCGTGCGTGAGTATACATGATGGAGATCGATCAAGAATGCTTGCGCGTCGTGTCTCGGTGCGGTGGAAATTAGAACAAATATAAGGACGGGGACTGGCCGCGTCGGATGGAACTTGGTCGCTGAGTTGGATATGTATGTAATGACCCATTTGGCATTCATGGCACAGACTCCATTCAAGTTTGTCTATCATACTGGCAAGTCATCGCCGGTCAACGGTCGTTAAAGCGTTCGGAACACCGTGACGTTCGTATGGGACGAGCTGATGCGTCCTCGACGTTTCAGAAAGATGTTTGGAACCACCACTTGACTCGGCGATATCTGCGTGAACACTCAGTTCGCTGCAGCATATCAAGGTAACAGGCAGGTTTACCTGCCATGGTCACTGGAAAGTGGAACCTTTACTTTACAGGTCATGGTACGACTCTTACTTTCGTCCGCAGCTTCGGTGTGGACACCTGACTGGGTTACTGTACGAACTAACAGGGCAGTCTAGACCGATAGCCTTTTTCGCTCTTTATCAGAACTACGAGCTTCGTGGCGTGCGCGTGGTACCAGTACGCCGCAGAAACCCACTTGTTGTTCAACTTGCCTGTCCTTCGAGCGGCCCAGTACCTCACCTCCTTTCGAGCTATCCCTGCTCCCCAACTGGTACCTGGCAAAGCTGCAAGCTCTAGGAAGGATGTGCCTTAACAAATAGGTTCGTACGAACAAGAAACTGCCCTCCCTACTAAACCGTATTGAACGACAATGACGACGCATCTTGGCCACTCGATATGCCCATCAATGTCGCTTATCAAATCCTTTACGGATGGCGAAGAGCGATCCCACAGAACGTTCCACTGTGGGGACCGCATGGCAACAAAAAAGTGTGCTGGGGACCTCCGAAAGGAGCCTCGGCGCCCGAGCGACCTGTGGGTTTTGCCGGCCATGCCTGGCCTCGTGCCCACCCGGTATAGTCGCTGGCAGCGATAGTGCTCCACGCATACACGCGCCAAGTATGGTCTTGCGAGTCGAGTCACTGCGTGTAAGTGACACAATGGCACATAGACGCATCGATGGACTCGAGCTGGTCGAAAATGTCGATGCGTGTTGCAAATATGCCCAAGAGCGCATCTTTGGCGACTGTGTTCTCGTCGAGGTCAAACAGGCCAAGGAAAGCTAGTACGTCGTCTATCACACTACCGCCGTCCTCAGCCTTGACTGATCCCCTGACGACGTCGACCGAGGAGGGACCCGACAGCAGAGCGGACTGCGGGCTCCCGGTCTCCAAGTCCATTGCGGATGATGAGCTCCCTTTGGGCGATTGTGAGTACGCGTGGGTGCAGAGGACCTATGGCCGCGCCGTCAAAAGTCGCGCAGTTTTTCTCGAGCACGGCAGAATAGATGAGGCGACGCACGACGGTGTCGGTGTCGCGCAAACAGGCGAGAATAGCCGGCATGGTATGTTTTGCGATGGGCATGTTGAGGAGGACGGCGCGTCGGACTCCGCTGTGGAGTAAGTTAGAGGCGAATGGCGCGAAAGGGGGATACGTACGCAGCGGGGTGAGAGCTGAGGGTACCAATGAGGACGTCGATGGCAGTCTGCTCGCCGTCTTTGGCAGCGGCCAGTAGTACGCGGATGGGGGTTTCTTTGTCGTGTATACGTTCGATGAGGGCGGCTCTGAGGACGCGGTAGACGTCCTCGCTGCAAGGTAGAGTTGGCAGTGCAGCCCGTAGGCGATGAAAAGGAGCGTACTCTATCTCGCCGAGGTGTGCGACCATCTCAGTGAGTAAGTGGACCGAGCGGTATCAGACGATCCTGTCCTTGGCAAGGAATCCCCGAGGAGGAATTTGATGAGACGCGCGACAAAACGGGCTGCGGTGGTGTCGTCGTCGTCCTTGTTCTGCACACCATGTCGAATGCGGACCACAAGGGCAGGCAAACGCGCGCACCTCTGTTCAAATAAAAGACATGGGCACCGACAAACTTGACGATGCGATTGGCATGTGATACGGCCATTTTCACCCGCGACGACGCGACAGAGGAGGTGGACGAATGTGTCTTCAAAGAGGCATTCTCCGGTGAGTTTGATGCTGTGACCGCCATGGATGGGCTCTGTGAACACAACGGCGTGGATGTGGAGTTTGTGGAGCGCAATGATGTTCTTTCGAGTGGTTTGCAGTCATGGTTTGGACCTGGTCGAATATTCTCGACTTGATCCCGCAGGTGAAGATGAGTATGACGACGAATTCCAGTCTGAGCGTGTTTCACATTATAAATTACTCCCACGCAACACAGTTATTCATCTTGCCGCGAGTGAGCCCCTGAACGAAAAGCATCTCCCATGTCCACACTCAACGCACCCACTGCTCAGCAAAATGACACCTCACAGGATGATGGCGGAGGATCTGGAATCCTCAACCATGCTCTCTTGTTTTTCGAAATGCTTATCATGTCCCTCTTGGTGGCCGGTGCCATCATCCTTGCCTTCCACTTGGCATACCCGCAGTCAAGCGTTCAGCTTGGCAGGCACTTTGCCTTCCTTGCCGGTGCTCCGGCGCTTGCCCTGTTCTCCAGTGTGGTTGCTTCTGTACGAAGACGCAAGATGAGCGAGAGGGGCTGGTGCCTGCTCTTCCATCTCCCTTTTTTTCTATCAATGTCAATCCTTGGGCACATGGCACTGCAAGAATCATCCCCCACATATGGTAGGTCACTGTATCCATTAGTAACATTACATCATGCTTATTTCAATGATTTTGTCAGCACTTCCAAACATCCTTGCACCTGCAACCTAGCCTGGTGCTGGGTATTCCATTTGTTCATACCATTCTCAATATATTTTACAACAACATGACATTAGCCATAAATAAAGAGGATCGAGCAGGCCCAGTCTTTCTCGACTATCTTTGCCAATGGATCACCACTCTGGTTTCAGCAATTTGTGCTGTGCAACAGCACTGTCTGGGGTCTGCCCAGTCATTTAAGCCAGCCGAACACTTAGGTAAAGTCAAGATTTGGTTCTCAGATCTGGTATGTCATCAAAATTATCTCATCATGTTGGTCTAATACTTCTGGCTAGGTATCTACTCAACATGTAGTACACATGTTGCCTAATGAGGAGAGCGCTGAGGAGAGCAAGACTCTTCTCAGCCATGATGACAGGATAGTTTAAATCATGCATGTACAACTATCTAATGGACTGCTTTCCTTACTTGCAATCAAGCTGTGAATTGAACCATGTCCAATATTACTTGTACAGTCACTACAAACTAAAACACAACAAGAATAAATCAAACAGCACGTGTAAGAAATCCAACCCCATCATTCATCCTCAGGGGCCATCAACAAATCACTTTCACATGAACAGTCTTTCTCAATGCTGCTAGGTCGAGACATCTATGGCAGAAGCTTCAGAAGTACTTTCTTCACTTGGTGCCAGTGCACTTTCGACATCGTATCAGAGCCGATTGTTCGCTGTATGCTGCTGATCGTGCGGGATAACGAGCAAGGCTGCGAGCACTCTGCTGAGCACTTCGTTTCCTTTTTCGTCCAACTCGCGCGACGCGCCTCACACATTCCCTGTGACAATTGACAAGGTTTTCACAAACGCGTGTAATGACCCCGTCATAAGCACGTTGGGATGCATGCTCGAGTTCGAGATACACAGTAAGACTGGGGTTGTCAATACGAATGGGCTGTTGTGGCGGATTGCGAAGTCGATCAAGCATCGCGTCGGTCATCTACAACGCCCAGGGTGTCATCCTTGAACAACGCCTTGAGGATGTTCAGGGTCTGCAAGGTCAAGATGCACCCCATCATCGATCGTCTGACCCCTTGGTTGCACACGTCTCACGCTACGGACGACTTACATGGCTTTTTGTAGATCTGTCCAATCCACAAACATGCCTGTAATTTGCGTAGGCGACATCATTTCATGGTCCTCGTCCAATTTACATATTACCACCGCGAGCTGTTCGAATATCGGTCGGTACCAAATCTATGCGACGACCGAGGAAAGCAACACGAATAGCGTCAAATATCAGAATAACCACAAAAACCGATCCACCATACCCGACGCGTCTGCCCCCTGATTCACGCGCTCGACAAACAACAATACACGGGAGAGAAATATGCCAAACACTGTCTCAGCTCCTGATTTCAGGAGAGATAAGCTGCACCAAACTCTTGAGGATCTGTTCCGTTGTCAGAAAACGCCAACGAGAAATTCAATCGGCGCATCCGCTCGTCTGAAATCATCCTGGCAATATGTGTTTTTACGGTCCGATGCACAACAACGCCCGAACCTTTCCCGCAGTTTCCCCATTGGGCACGTGCAACAGAAACTCGGCGATGCATTCGCCCAGGCCATACACATGCACTGGATGAACTTCACGACGCCATCTAAACGAGAACGTACCTCGATACCGCCTCTACCCAAGAAACTCTCTTCGTGCACCATCAACATGTCAAACACGATCTGCAACACACGCGTCTTGAGTACTTCAAGCGAGGATCTCACTTGCGGCAGACAGAGCTGGAACGAGCTGAAAGCCATTCGCTAGGGATCAATCGAGTCTGCCGGCTTATGTGCGCAAGGAGATAACCAAAACCGAGGCACACGAGCCCCTTTTCACAAAGTGCGAGCTCCTTGTCCCTGACGGCTGGTACGATCAATTCACCCAGGGTACCCTCCAACGAGTCGAGTGTTCTTCAAACATCTAATCACATCTGAGTAGTCATTCGGGGGAAGAGACCAACACACCCTGTCACGCACTCCAGCATCCGATACAAAGGGGCAAACAACGGAGGTCCAACTCGTCCGGACGTTCTTGTTCTTCGAGTGAGCCCCTTGGCAGGTTTTGGGGTCATTGCCTTGGCGGCACTCATCCTCGCATTGTATTCGTCCTCTTTTCCTTTATCACCCTCCTCGTCCTGGCTCCCACGTTCGGCTCTCAGCTCGTACCACCTCGACGCCGACCCGAATCCACTGGTACGCCTTGGATCCGGAAGGCGAGGTGGGTAACGACGGGGAGGGGTACATCGAGTTTCGCCTGGTCGTTGGTAGCGATATAGTGCTCCACGGATACATGCGTCAAATACGCCTTTTCAGGCGTCAGCGCATCCCAAAAGGGGTCCTGCGAGTCGAGTCACCGCGTGCAAGTTATACAATGGCGCATAGATGCACCATTGAACTCGGGCTGGTCCAAGGCGTCGATGCGCGTTGCAAATATGCTCAAGAGTGCGTCTTCGGCGACTGTATTCTCACTGAGGTCGAGTGAGCCAAGGAAAGCCAATACATCATGTATTACACCACCGGCTTCCTCAGTCTTGGTCGACCCGGCAGAGCGGACTGTGGGCTCGCGTCTCCAAGTTGATTGCGGATGATGAGCTCCCTTTGGGCGATTATGAGTACGGGGGGGGGGGGGGGGGGGGGTGGAGAGGACCCATGGCAGCGCCGTCGGAAGTTGTGCACTCGAGCACGGCGGAAAGGCGTATGACAGTGTCGGTGTCGCGCGAACGGGCAAGAATAGCGGGTAGAGCATGTTTTGCGATGGGAGGGCGGCGCGTCGGGCTTCGCTGTGGAGTAGGTTAGAGGCGAGTGGCGCTGGAAGGGCATACGTACGCGGCGGGATCAGAGCTGAGGGTGTCGATGAGGACGTCGGTGGCAGGTCTGCTCGCTGTCTTCAACGTCTGAGGGGTCTTCTAACCACAAAGTTTGGAAAGGGCCATGGCTGCCAGTACGCGGATGGGGGTTTCTTTGTCGTGTATGCGTTCGATGAGGGCAGCTCTGAGGACGTGGTAGACGTCCTCGCTGCAAGGTAGAGTCAGTGCAGCCCGTGGGCGATGAAAAGGAGCGTACTCTATCTCGCCGAGGTGTGCGACCATCTCGGTGAGTAAATGAACCGAGCAGTATCGGACGATCCTTGGGAACGAATCCTCTGAGGAAGAATTTGATGAGACGCACGACAAAACGGACTGCGAAACGGACTGCGATGGTGTCGTCGTCGTCCTTGTTCTGCATACCCTGTCGAACGCGGACCACAAGGGCAGGCAAACGCGCGCACCTTTGTTCAAATAAAAGACATAGGCACCGACGAACTTGACGATGCGATTAGGCCTGTGATACGCCCGTTTTCACCGCGACGGACGCGACAGAGGAGTGGACGAATGTGTCTTCAAAGAGGACGTTCTCCAGGTGAGTTTGATGCTGCGACCCCCATGGAATGAGCTGTGAACACGGCGGCGTGGATGTGGGGTTTGTGGAGCGCAATGATGTTTTCGGGTGGTTTGCGGTCATGGCTTTGGTCCTGGTCGAATATTCTCGCCGAGAGGCCCTTTAATCGCTTGACACGGCGACAACGATGTAATTCTATACTGAGCATGCTTCGCATTTTAAATCCTCTCACGCAACACCGTTACTATCTTGCCGCGAGTAAGCCCCTGAACGGAAAGCATCTCCCATGTCTACACCCAACGTATCCACTGCCCAGAAACACGATGCCTCGCAGGGTGATGGCAGAGGATCTAGAATCCTCAACCACGTTCTCTTGTTTCTCGAAATGCTCTTTTGGTCCTTCTTTGTGGCTGGTGTTGGCATCATCCTTGTCTTCCGCTTGGCATACCCAGAGTCACATGTCCGTCTCAGCAGGCACTTTGCCTTCCTTGCTGGCTCGTCGGTCTTCACACTTTTCTTCAGTGTGGTCGTCTCTGTACAAAGACTCGAGATGTGTGGGAGCACATCACGCCTCCTCTTCCATCTCCCCTTTTTACTGTCGATGTCGATCCTTGGGCTCACCGCATTGCAAGAATCATCGCCCATATATGGTAAGTTGTGTGTCATGACATCGTGCTTACTAATGATTGTGTCAGCATTTCCAGACATCTTTCCTCCTGCTGCCAGCATTGCGTTTGGCGTTCCCATCATTCACGTGATTCTCGACACAGCTTATGTGAACATGACATCGGCATTGAAGGGAAAGGACGGGGCAGGCCTCGTCTTCCTCCATCATCTTTGCCGATGGATCGGGTACCTAATCTCAGCACTTCAACGTCGTCATCCAGCATCCACCCAGTCGTTCGAGATGGGCCAACATATAGGTAATGTCAAGAAATGGTTCTCAGATCTAGTGCGTCATCAAAATTATCTTGTCATATCAGTCTAATGCTTTTGGCTAGGTACCTACTCAACACATACAGGTGTGGCCCAACGAGGAGAGCACCGAGGAGAGCAAGACGCTCCTCAGTCATGATGATCAGTTAGTTTAAATCATGCATGTAATACTGTAGAACTATTCAATGGACTGCTTTCCTTACTCACAATCAAACTCTGAATTTACTTGACCATCCAATATTCATAGCAAGCAGGTTTGGCCATACGAAGTGGGCCTGCTCGCGGCCGACCCGTTTTCATACCTATACAAATACCTGTATACAAGTACACTTGCTACAGATCCACGTCCGTCTGTGCGCGCCTATCCACGTCATCGCTAGATACGTCCAAGTCCTCTACCAACGTCCGTAGTCCCTCCAGAAAATCCTGCTTTTGTTCTGCCTTTGTTCGCTCATACAACCAGGGACAATCTAGATTCATGCATGCGTTCGGCTCGCTCGATGCGGTCGAAGTGCAAGACGCGCATATACGCTGTGTGTTGAGCAGTCTCTGCTCGCCTTTTCGTAGGCGAAGCAAGACGGTGGGTATCGTGGCTTGAGGATTGGCGTGACAAGTTTCGCAGATACCTAGGAGAGTAGAGACACAGGCTGAGCGTCCGAGGTGAATGGTATGAGACTCGACCTAGCATACCGTCTGCAGCCGTACGGCCACACGTCAGACAACGCGTACTTTGAAAATGCTCATCGATTTTGAATCGGTTTGTATGAACAGGTGCACGCTTCCTAGGCGAGAGTGCAAGCGGATCCCGTTCGTCGACAGTGATCGTTTTCGGCATCTCGTCGTACCACGCGCGAACGTCCGCACCTACGAGATTGAAGATGCGCTCCAACGGAGGGATGAGAACCCTTGAGATGTAATAGGACGCGTCGATGCGCAGTTGTCTGATAGTCGTCCTGTATGAGCCCTGATTCGTCGCACGTTTGGATGATTGGAACGCACCGATTCGCAAGAAATTCTGCTGGCGTGATCGCCCTCTCTACGAGCCGCGTATGTGGATCACCACGCACGATGACGTACGGTACACGGTCGCCATACTGAGGCTCATCGTTCTCATCCTGCAAGATCCTTCGTGCAGCCACTGCAACACCAGGTGGCGGGGGCGCCTTGTCGCTGACGAGAAACCGTCGCTTTCGCCTTTTTGCACGAAGACCGAGACGATGCCTTACCTATATGTCCCCATCTTCACTTCCTTTGCAAATATGAAATCTTGCAAGGAAATTCTGTTGCGCAAGATTTTCGACCACGTCTTGTAACAGTAGCTTTTGACCTCGCTCAAGTCTTGTGTACGGAACAAGATCCTGCACATATTTGTCATGAGCTCTTGGGCAGGTTCGCGATGGGCGAAACGGACTTTAAACATGTCTCCGTCATTTTCGCCTGAGCCGGCACACCGTCGCGTCGCACGGTTTCGATGCCTTTGGCATCAAACGTAGGTTCTATTTCGTCGGGCGTCTCGTATTTAAACCCGACGTATCTCTTCTTCGCCATGAGCACGCATGGCAAGTACACCTTTTCACACCATGAGTCCCGCCGAATGTGGCGCGCTGACACTCACCTTTTCAAACTTGAGTTTGATAGGTGCTGGGTTCATGGCCGTGATCGTATCCGCGATCTCATATCCAATCTTGAACGCCTGTTCCTTTGTTTTACCCTTGAGATAGATGAACACTGAATCCGTATCCCCATACACGACCCTCCCTCCCCATTTCTCCGTGGTGTCGATGACAGCGATGGCCTGGATGTCAAGATATCGGGAACGACGGAGGTAGTAGCGGTACAACGTTCGAGGCGTATCACACGCACCTTTTCGAGCGTCTCCCGACCGCTCTGTACAATACTGTCTGCGATTTCCACCGCAGGCATCCGCCCCGAATATGTCGCACTCGTGTATCCGTACGTGACGTTGGCGATATACTTGAGCCCGAGCTGCCGGGCGTCCAGTATCCGGCTCAATGCCTAGCACGCGAGTTAGGAAATACAGACACACGAGACGTGCGTGCGTACCTTGTTGCCTTTGACGCCCTTCATCGCCTGTTTCACCATCACCCGCGTGTCCAATAGCTCGGTCAACATCCGGCCTAAAAGTCCCTGTCGTACTATAGGCTTGACATACATGATGCCATTCGGTGCGACTTGGACGAGGGTGAGTAATGTTTGTGAATGCGTTGAGGGAACCAACGGACTCGTAATGTAATCTTGCAGCTTCTCTAAAAGCCCTGGGGGAAGATCGAGGTCTGTCACACCCAGCTTATTTCGGCCCTGAAAGTCGACCGCGCGACCTAAACACGTCGAGTAGCAATAGTTGTATGCAATCATGATCGACGGATACAGGGATTGAAAATCCAGGACGAGGAGGGGTCCGTTGTAGAACGCGGAGAGAGGTTCCATGATAAGAGGCATACATTCTGCAGCATTTTGTTTGCCGACCTGAGATTCAGCCGATCAGCGTTCTTGACCGAATTATTCTATGGTGAAGCGCACGACATACATCTTGTTTACTTGGAGAGAGAAGAACGAAGCCTTCCGGCTTCGCGATACGAAACAAGAAAGACTCTACTTTAAATTGAGAGCCACGGCTAATGACGGAGTAAAAATCAACTCCAAAAACGCGGGCAAATTCGCTGTCATAGATGAGTCAGGGATCCGTTATCAGTCTGGAGAGCCATCGTTATCTGCGACGACTGAGAACTCACGCAGTCTTTGTTGTCGTCTCTGCTTCCTCGAGAATGTCGAGTGTCATCGCAGTGCGGTCACGAAAATACCGAAGGATTCGCGCAGTATGGACAGGGCTCTCGCTGTTATACCACGTCGTCAACGTCGAGGGCGTATAACGAGGAACCCTGTGCGCAGTCAACGTCAGTCACAACGCCCTTTGGCATCTTCAGCCACCCACCTCTTGTGCAACAGATGAAAAGCCACGTTCTCGAACGAATAACTGCCTAGCGTCTGCTCGCTACGCATAATTCTCCAAGTGTTGAACACGTGCCGGCCGGTGACCTTGAAGGTAGTGGTCGTTCTGACGCCCCATTGGTCAGTTCCACTCCGCATCAAGGTGGTCGGCGCGCGCGCCATCAGTTCGGCAACATCGAGTCCTGCAAGCATCAGTACAGCATCTCGAGGGGACGGGCGTCCTACCGTACTGAGATCCACGGGAGTTGAGGTATCCCCAAGACGAGGCTTGCACCTCCCAACCCACAAGAATATCCGGGTCAATGTCAACGACGATATCGATGATTCGGTTAATGAGCTCGAGTTCGTCTGACACCGCTTTAAGGGAATAACCACGGAAACGACGAGGGTCTAGTTGTGGATTTTGAACCACGAGAATGCCTTGGTCGAGTAGCCCAGAATGCAGGTCATCATTCCCTACTGCGTAGAAGAGGGCAACGATTTCATCCTGGTTCGCGTCGGGCATGCGATCCCCTCGAGAAGGTGCTGCGCAAGAGTTTAAAACTAAGTGGAAATGCATTGTAGGAGACAGCGTACTAAAGAGCTCCAACGAGAACAAGGTCATGTGTTGACCTTCGCGTGTGTTCAATTCGGAACGTTTCGCCTGCAAGGGATCCCATCCATAGCCGTTTGATGGCGTCCTTCCTGCGATCTGGACAGACGGGTAAAATTAATGACCGCAGTGCCACGGAAGAATGAGCTTACCTGAGAATTGTCTGTCGCAGGTTTATTTGGCATTAATGGATTTTCCTCCAGCCACTTCTTGACCTGTCGGACACTTGGGGGAGTGCTGGCGTACTCCCACCCACTACATGGTGCACTGGCCTTGGACGAAGAAGGGACGTGATTCTCGCTCGCCTGCCACTCCTCAAGAGTGTCGAGTCCTCTGCCTTTGAGACGATAGACCAGGCCAGCATACTCTCTCGGGCCATCAGGGACGTCAGCTTTCTTGGAATAGAATGGATCACGATATATTCGCCTTGGCAGCCCGAAATGCTCGAGAGTGCTCAGGAGTTCCGATGTGGAGGGAGGAGGAGGAGCATATACAAAGATCCGACCCTTTGATGGCCGCGCCGAGGATTGGGATCCAGGTTGGGAGTTGTATGACGCCCTAGGCAGGGAGAACGGCGCAAACGAAGAATTTAGCTGCGAGACAACCTCGATTGACTCCGGCTCAAAGGTACTAAGGATTTTGTGAACGAACATCCCTTGGTATAGAACAACACCTACGGCAGACAACCTGGTTCTTCGTTGTGGGTCGGACCCGAATGGTTCTGGACCTTGTCAGTAAGCAGTATGTCCGGGCTTCGTGGTGAAATATGTCACTGGTGCATCATCGACCTGACTAACTATCACTGACCTGTGATCAGGAACAGGAGTGGAAACAACGTCATTTTCAGGCATGTTAACCGATAGGTGTTGAGAAATCAGGGTCCTGTGGAGTATATCTATATCAAAATCATAGTTGAACGCAGAGCATGGCTCTTACCTTGGCGTCGTGAAGACATCGTGAGCGGATATTTCTTGATTTGCGTGTCTTCGTAGCCTGATCAAATTCATTAAAATCGAGATGGTTGGGGAGTGGTGCAGGCTTACTTGTTGGGCGTTGCGGGATCATCAATATTCACAGAGTGACTACGTGATCGTTTCTGTCTGTGGCTTGGATGGACAAACATTTCATGTACAAAGATTTGCGATACCTTGCCTGCACAAGCTGATTCCAAGCAATTGTGAAAGGGTTCTTGACGACACGTGGTATTTCCGTCCCTTGCAATGGCCCGGGATTAGGTGTGCTGCAATGGCATTAGTGTCGCAAAAAATGGCAGTTCAAGTGGGTGGACTCACCTCGCCTTCGCGCTTACATCTCCAGGGTTCCCAGCCTCCTGGTAATCAAGCGCCAGTTTCTCCTCTGGCTGGTGTACGCCGTCCTCCTCAAAGACCTCTTTTGCCCCACCGTTGTCTACATCGTCACCCAACTTTGGCCAATCCTGCTCCGCCATCTGATCGATATCCTGGCTTGACAAGATTCCCTCGTCGACATCGACATCAATGTCTTTTGAAGGACTGGCATTGCCTACCCACGACTCACCCTGGCTGGCCCGTGCAAAAGGATTCTTTGCATTCTCAGCTTCGGCCAGTGGTAGCAGGGCATTCGAGTCCTTGGGCTCAGTCTGCCCAGGCTTCCAAGTCCGCCACTCTGGTTCCCAGAGCGCCTCCACACTCTCGAACGTTGTCATGACCCACTTTTCCCAGCGCGCCTCACTCTCAACCATCATTTGGTTGTCATCCTTCTCTTTCTGTATTTTGGCGCGGAGTTCTTCCCACCATCTCGCCTCAGCGACCCAGTCCCCGCCTTTCCCTCTCGACGACTTGCTCAAGTCGATTGGCACCGTAGGGGTTGGAGACAAGCCTCTGGCAGCTCGACGGTGACGTTCGTCTTCCCAAAGTTCGCGGACACTCAAGACGACGGGGTCAGATGATATTAGTGGCGCTGGAATGCTCAATTTGTGGTGCACGCTGCGTGCCGAAAGTCGGTGTCGGTTGAGTATCTGATGCGCAACCACGTCGACTTCAAGTGGCATGCGTGACTGTCGAAAGTAGGGAGACGTTTTGAACGTATTGAATGCAAGGTCCAGACCGTCCTCCTCGACGCCACGTTTCCAAACATGGCCAAGGTTGATCCAGCCACAGCCGTATAAACCAAAGTCGCACAAGAACTGGAGGGGATAGCTCAGATGACTCTCGTAAACACGGAATTTGGTATGCATGACTGTGCCGGATTGCAATATGGTCACAGCTCGACTGACAATAGCGGGGTCTGCGACAAGGATCTTGAGGAATGGCGTGTAGGAAGAATGAAATCCATAAAAGTGAATGCCCTTCACGAGGATGATGGCACGGATGTACTGGGAGTTGGGGGAGGTGGGATTACGTTTCATCGAGAGTGCAATGGCGTGGTTGAGAGATAGGGATAGCTGGGCAATGTAGTGGTTGACTGGCGAGCAGGTGAATCAACATTTTGGAGGTAAAAAAATTGGCTTACCGTGATCTGGGTTCACATTTCCAGGATATTCGGTGAAAAAATACGGAATAGACTTGATGGACATGGACACACGCCTTCTCACTGGTAGAAGAGGTGCCATATATGCGGATCATGGGTACGCGAGGTAGCGAGGCACTGTCGAGTGGTCCTGGGGGTGCCATAATGTGATCTATTTGATTGATGAGGACACTCAACGAGGCATGTGCTTGACTAGCATCGTCGGTGTTCATCGTCAACCTTGTCAAAGGTGGCGGTGCCACAGATAATTACTCCGTTGGTCACCGGACTAGTTGGTCAACCGCGACCGCCACATCATCGGAGTACCGAAATGAATCGCCAGCCTACAACGCCCAAGCTTCTGAATGTTTCCCTCCACGATCTTCGTCTCATTGTTTGGTAATCGCTCAGGGTCCAGTCATTTGGACCGCCGTAAAGGGGGTGGTGGTACCTCAACGACCTCCAAGAGCGGGAGCGGTAGCTCAAGTGCCGGGAAGACGAGCACCGTACCACTGTCCACCTCCACTGCAAGCGGGAAGACCTCTGCAACTGCTTACGGCTCAGGTGGCGGGAGCACGATTATAATTCCCGCAGGTCAATTGTTTGCGGGAAGGTCCGCTGGAGGTGGAACGAGGAGTGAGGTTGTCGGAACAAGGTGGGTGTCTTGATGCCAATCGGCTGGGCTATGTTGTTCTATGCTCCTGGATTGATAAAGTATTCGATCCTCAGGACATATGGAAGCGGTTACCCAGGCATAACGGGGCGTGGAGTTTCGAACCGCGGTTTTCCCTTTTGGTTTTGGCCCGTTGTCTGGAATGGCCCTGGTGCACCAGCTGGGAGCTACTTGCGGGCTCCAGAGGTGTGTGACTTTTATGATGTGCAAGCCGAAGTCTGTCCCTCACTCGTCTCAAATTTAGTATGGAGATTCGTACAATACCAGCCGTGTTGGCGGATCGATGGCCGAAGCGACATTTACCTCCAACAGTACTAACACGATCTTCCATGTGCTCTCTGATAACGCCACTGTCTCGTCACTCATCTCCTCGATAGACGCCAACTGCTCTTCTTCCCTCTCATCGTCGAGTTCAACGTCACCCCAAGCATTCAATGCTTCAGCGCCAGATGCACCTCAACCCGAACAAGCAATAGAGTACTACCGCGCTAGTAGCATCGTTCTCACACTTGACGGTTACAACAATTCGGCCACGCTGAGTAGCGATACCAATGCGACGGATTCACCGCTCCAGTCAGGAATCGACACGACGCTGTTGGATTGTTTGAACCAGACGATCGGACTCTCTGCACTACTCATCAGTGGCGCTGGTCTGCAGTGGTCAACGGGTCCATCGAGTGCGTCGCTCTTGGGCTTATTGTTGTTGGTGTGGTTGACGCTTTCTCTTCGATGACAATAATGTTTTCCCTCTTATTCCTTTCTTTCTTTGTGCGGATGCATGCGTGTCCTGCGTCTGCAGACCATTGGATGGTTGCAAGTTGTTCCGCGCATGTTCAACTACTTACGTTCTATTTTGGCTCCACACCCATGTTACAAGCATATCATAGTGTAGCACAGCACTTAGATATACCTCTAGTGTTGGCGATCTTGTCGACCCAGCGTCGAGTTTCATTTACGCTATCATTTTCCACAGCATAAGCGAACTATCAGTGCATACTCCGACATCCAATTACTGTTCAGAAATTGAGCTATCTATATCAACCATCGATGGCTCCACAGAAGAATGAGTGCGCGAGGTCGAGAAGTGTGAGGACAAGATTCGGAGCTATCTAGTGATAGCATGGGAAGGGCTTACAGGGGCAAACATGCACAAATTCTTTTCCTCCGGTATTAGTAGAACGCTCCACAGCTTCAAGCATCTTTCGCTCATATGCACACCGTTCCCTGTTCGTTCCGGTGCTTGCAGAGTCTCTCATTCCTGTCCAGGACGTCAATTACTCGAACTGTCGCTTTCTCGTGATCGGCGAGCCACAATAGAGTGTCATCGGTGTATATGCGACCGACGGCGCACAGACAGGTGGCTCCATGAGAAGGTACGGAAGGACATCTTGGGGAAATACTTACCTCTGAATTGTTCCCTCCACCTCCCTCTTTGGAGTGACGTCACAGTCTCGCAGGATATGGATATGGCATGCAAGGACAAGCTGTATAGGGTGATGCCTCGCCAGGCTACGAGAGCAGGATCTGAAAGAACTCGTGCATAGCATAGGATTCATAGCATCATTCTTTCCCGCTTATCTATCAGATACGATATGGATCCATGATCTCTGTACATACCGGTAAGTGTGTATGCGATGACGACCGTCCTCTTGGGCTTATAGTATTTCAATAGATCTGGCTGAGCGAGGTAAGGATGTCTTGAGCTGTTGATGATCAACTCCCGTGATGCAAGACATGGTTAACAGGGTTTCATAAAGATATACAGCGCTTCACGCACTCGGTCTGGTTAACAGCAAGCATGACTTTCGCAGTCGTTGACAGTTGCTTGAGGCTTTAATCGTACCCGTGGGTATGCAAGATGTATTCACCAAAGTGAGCAAGTCCACGTCTTGGTCGGAAACTTGTTGACAGTTTCACTTTTCCAGCTTTGGGAACACTCCATGTCGGCTCACGTCTCATTGGTGGTTGGAGGCGCCAGTGGATTCTCCGGGTTTGTGTTTGACCCACGGAGATTAACCCCATTTCGATAACAGCGAAGAGCGGAACCCTAGCATCGGCGAGGAATTCGCACTGATTCAAGAGATGAAGTCATTCGCTAGATCAAAAGAGTCGGACCCAGTTTCGTGGTCACAAATTTCTCCTTGCGTATACCCGACTCGCAGGATCGCGGCCCCTACTGGGTATTCAGTCCCTAGAAAGATCAATTGGCGCCGTGATTTTGAATGCGCCAGCTGGAGAACGTCCACCACATATCCAAGTTGTATCGAGATGCCTGTATCCCGGGTATCCACGCGCGTGCGCAACCGCGGCCAGAAGATGAAGACGTCAATGTACCTTCAAGGCCGTCCCTATCAACAGCTTGGCCCTATCCTTCCCTGCCTCGCACCGTTTTCGCAGAATATCCAAGCCCGATGGCGAGGATAGAAGTTCAAAAATTTCAACTTGTTGGAAGGTGCCGTTGAGACTGTTACTGCTACTAAATCCTGCTTTACGTGTACAAAGACGAAGGTAAGCTTGTGAATAGGCGCCGCGTGAACAGTGTCATCTGCTGTACGATCATGCGGTACGAAGATGGGAATTATCTCCAAGTTCTTTGAACCGAAACGATGGGATGGCACGGTCTTCCTACGCTCCAAACTGCCAGTTCCTCTGATGGTAATACACAGCTAGCCAACCATTGGAGTGCACTCCCATTAAGATTATGATAAGCCTTACGAGAGAATGGCGGTTAGACAACCACCGATCATATCCGACGCACGCCAAATTGGCCCTTTTGCATGGCACAAGTGGCACGCCTCCATTACATTGTGACAAACACTAGTGGTGGCGACCCGGCTCCAAACCCACAACGGATAGGATCTTTACCCCTCATACTTCTACCTGCATTTACTTGTAGAGGTGCAACAGCTAGGGCTCGTCGTCTGTGCTTTCCAGTACTAAAGGTATCCTTACGAGGATGCCCCATATAACGACGCCAGTCACCCAAAAGCAGGTTCCTCTACGGCACAAGCGTATCTTAATATCAGGAACGTGTGCTCGGTCAATTCCACACCCTGGGTCCGACGTGAAGGTTCGTGATACTCCTTATGTGTAGAGCCATGTCAGAATGGCAGGCCGCCCAGGTGGCAACGCAGGCCTCCTTAGCGGATCAGTATTGCCTCTAACCATGCTGTGGGTATGAAATGGCGCGGTGACAAAGTTGACTCTCACATACAGTGTTAGCTTTCAAAGGCCCTGCTAGGTAATTTGGACGTGTTCCCGCGCCGCGTAGCCCTGGATACATGTAACAGATTATGTCAAGTCGGATGAACCCACGAACATAAAAAGCCACTCGAACCCGGGTGGATCCCAGTGTAATACCCTGCCCTCTCGCTCTCGTACCTCGAAACTTCCGTAGATCCGTCACAGGCTCACTACTTGGCCCAATTTCACGATGTATGTCCCAATCCTTACTAGTGGTCCAAAGTCCGGGAAATTAGAACGCCGTAAAGGGGGTGGTGGAAGTGGCTCAAAGTCGTCCTCCAAAGGTGGGAGTGGAACTACCTCAACTGGCGGCGAGACATCCAGTGGGTCAAATACTGTACCGTTGTCGACCTCCACTGCAAGCGGAAAGACGTCCGCAACTGCTTACGGGTCAGGTGGCGGGAGTACATTTACAATTCCTGGTGGCCAGTTGTTTGCGGGAAGGTCCGCTGGAGGTGGAACGAGGGTTGAAGTTTTCGGGACGAGGTGGGTGTCTTAATCCATCGGCTGGATTGCGTTGTTATGTATGTGGTCACGGACTGATGGGTTGAACCTCAGGACATATGGAAGCGGCTACCCAGGCATACAAGGACGCGGTGTTGCGGGTCGCGGTTTTCCTTTTTGGTTTTGGCCCATCGTCTGGATTGGTGTACAACCCGGGAGCTACTTGGATGCTCCAGAGGTGTGTGACATTTGCTATGTGCTAGCCGACATATGGCCCACACTCCATCTCGATTTCAGTATGGGGATTCGTACAATACCAGCCGCGTTGGAGGACCGATAGCGGAAGCGACATTTGCGTCCAACAGTACCAACACAATCTTCCATGTGCTCTCTGATAACGTCACCGTCTCGTCACTCATCTCCTCGATAGACGCCAACTGCTCTTCCTCCCTCTCATCCTCGAGTTCGATATTACCCCAAGCGTACAATGCTTCAGCGCCATGGGCAGCCAAACCCGAGCAGGCAATACATTATTATCGGGCTAGCAGCGTCGTCCTCACACTTGACGGTTACAACAATTCGGCCACGCTGAGTAGCGAAACCAATGCGACGGATTCACCGCTCCCGTCAGGGATCGACACGACGCTGTTGGATTGTTTGAACCAGACGATCGGTCTCTCCGCACCGCTCGTCAGCAGCGCTGGTGTGCGGTGGTCAACGGGCCCACCGATTACGCCGATCTTGAGCTTATTGTTGGTGGCATGGTGGATGTTTGGTCGTCTGTGAAAACGAAGCTTTTCTTCTATTTGTTCCTCCTTTACACTGGTCTGGTCTGCACATGTATCTTTATCTGCTGTTTGGTCCTCTGGTCGTGTAGCATAATGGATATGCCCTGTTTTCTGAAGACGCTGATATGTTCAGTCCCTCCCCCGAAGCTTCTGCACTCTCACATCGGCTTCACATTTGATCCGATTACGAATGTAGAAAGTTCCGAGTCCTGTTCAGCCTTTCGTAGAATTTCATCACACGTACACGATGTGTTCCTGCCAGTCGGAAGGCGTAGCGAACTTGACTCAGGTTCGTCATCAACTACGCCTAAGAAGCGGTAAAATTTCAGACGTAGTCATCGTGAATGAAGGTAGCCTGTCCCACGTCTCGCACCCACCAGCTACACACTAATAACGAGTCGTCGGTTCCGAATCTTCCGTTATTTTCAACAGACGTACTTTTCCAATGCGGGCCCGGGGAACAGGAAGTAGTCGGATAGCCTTGGTGACTGTCTATAACTGGAGGAACAAACATGCTTGTTTTCTGACACGAGTGTTATGTACTCAATTTTGTAGACTCGACTGTCGCGCTCTGCTGACTCATCCCGGCATTCTCCGTAACCTTTCTTGGCAGATCTGTGAGAACGTATGACTCAAAAGTACAACATCACCGATAGGAGCCTGTCAAGTTCACCATCAACCAGGATTGATTGGATCCAGCGTCAAGACCTCAAGAAGCGGCCAGCTAACGGCCATGATCCCCAACTGAGCATCGTCAAGAGATATGCCGTTGTGTAGAATAATTTTCAATTCCCGAAGACGGCCCAAACGCACGAGGGGACGCAATGCGTCGAATGAGACAGGGTGGTGGTGATCTACTTCCTGCACGTCGCAGTGGGAGTTATCGATAGTTATTGACTCGAGAGAACCTTGCCGCTGATGAGTGGCCAATGCAGCGAACAACTCCTCTGTGGTTGTGTGCGAGAGCGGAACTTGAACTTCAAGGCAGATAGTACAGAACGGTTGGTCGTGGGGTCGAAGGAGACGGGTGAAAAGAGAAAGATCATGGATTGTTAAACGCAGATCTCTGACATTTTGAAGAGGGGTGTCGGTGGGTGGGATGGAAACCTCGGTGAAAGGGAAGATGTTAGTATAACCACGACCGACCAAGGAAGTCACTTTGAGCGCCAGGGACATAAAGAGTACTTCCCAGAACCCCTTTCTAACATAAGCAAAAATTTCAAGACACTCCAGCTTCTTGTGGTTAACAATGGCCTTTGAAATGGCAAGAATGAACAAGTCCAGGTCGATCTGCACGCCGTAGTGGGTCATGCTAAGGTCAAGTTTGACCGATTTCATGTTCGGGCACAGTATATGGTAGTTCAGAAAAAAGGAGAGCAAGGCTCGACTTTTGCCCATTTCCATTCTGGCATCGAAGGCAAGGAGGTTGGGGCTGAGCAATGGCCGAATATACACGATGTCCAACCGGGCACTCAAAGCATGGGAATCCCAAATCAGCAGCTTCAAGTTGGGTAGTGATAACTGCTGGAAGCTTATAAACTGCAAAAACGACATAGAGAGCTCATCGGGAATTCTGAGTTCTCGGATCCGATTGGAGTACCGGTTGATCACCTCCCATTCAACAGGTGATGGTAGGTTCTGTTCTCGGTAGCATGAATCATGATAGCAAAGTAAGGGGTCATCCATTTACCTTTACACATTCCTCGCCAAAGTCTGTCACGGTGAACCCTCCAAAACACTGTATGAGCGGCCTGAGTGAATCAAGCCGCTGCCAAAGGAAGTCAAGGGAAGGTTCTGAGAATGCACGACATGTTCGAGCTAACACAGCTAGCGAGCGCCGTGTCTCTGCATCATCCTGAGGTAATTGACTGTCATAATGTTCTGATGAGCTGGTAGCAACAAGCTCTATGATGTTAGTGAAAAGCTCAGGAATGCCGAATACTTGGTTTGTTGGAGACGGAGAGAACATAGATTGCCAATGACCAAGTATCCCACGCTCACCGGGCTGATGACGCTCCTCACATCTTGTCCGAAGCTACGGACGCTCCAATTGCCTCTCGATGCCAGGCAAGCCCCAGAGAACGGCCTCTCTGAACCATGGAATACCTCCATCGAGTCACTTGACCTCTGTGGACTCCCGATTAGTCGCGGTGATGCTGGTCGGGTATCACGGTTTTTGCGTGCACATCTTCCGTCTGATATGTGTTTGTTTGTTACGTCGGACGATGGCGACCACGGCGATTTGTGGAAGCAGGTCGACGCAAACATGCGCGGATAAATTCGTAGCCTGGTGTCGTAGCCAGGTTTGTTTGCAACCTTCGTCGTCGATGTGTATCTTTGACGGGGCCACAGGCACCAGCTCGCAGTGTCAAATTGCTTCCGACGTGGTCTCCGTTCGAGTGCAACGCTAGGGATTTACATAACATAGATATCGTGTCGGTTTTACATGAAAACGCTCTTCTATGTGTTGACGTTGGACGTCCGGGGCGACGGTCAAATTTTGAAGTTGGAGCTGTCGAGCCCTGAGCATACTCCGCCAGCCATTCCATGTCCTGATGCCCGTCTCGTTGGAATGCCGTTGGGACGGCAAGGGTTATCTTAGGTTGGGCATGTGCGCAAGGCGGACGATATGGATATGGTCGCAGACTTGAACGCAGCCACAAGAGCTAGATTATTTGTTTATTGGTCCACGTGCGTGACGAGGCCAAAGATGAGTCAGACTACGGTGTTGCAACTGTACCGCGTGCCGTTTGATTCGCCGCCTACTACGCTCCGAGTCCCGAGGATGAGTGTAGTTCCCATTTGCCGTGTTGGCAGGGAAATCCAAGGCAAGGCAATAAGCCATTCGGCCCAGATCTCCTAATACTTTGGTTCTGATCACACGAAACCTCGGTGTCCCATAGTTTACTCAAAGTCCAAGCGGGTCAATTGTTTTGACTGCGAACACTGACGACTCCGACACGCTTCGAGCTCTTCATGCGATTTGGTAGAGGTATTTCCAAGGGATGAGCATGAACAGTAGCATAAGACGGCCTAATGACATGATATACGGAGGGAAGTACACATGATCGTGTTGGTGAAGATGGGATGCCTTAGGTAGTCCTAGAGAAAGATGTAAATGTTGCTATCGAAAGACACGATCGGAGACTTACTTGTGTGAGGCTTTGATGGCGGCAACCTTGGCCTTCTTCTCCGCAAGACGTTTTTGGAGGAGGGCGCTGAAAGGTCAAGGTGAGTGTGCACAAATATACGAGTGCTTGGGCTGGGACGTACTCATATTCTGCTTTTTGCTCCTTCTGGCGGTCGAACCGGCGACTGTTGAGGGCGCGGAGGCGACGGCGGCGTTGTAAGCGGATAGGAGTGACGAGTCGCTGGATTTTAGGTCTGACGAATCGAGATGAGCTGACCACCTCGATGGGTATATATCGGAACTTACGCCTTGGTGTAGGGTTTGGCGTCCTCCTTCTTTGAGCTCTTGACCTCCCGTCGGACGACATACTTTCTGACATCGTCCTCCTTGCTCAAGTTGAAGAACCTTCTGATCTTGGTCGCACGCTTGGGACCGAGTCGCTTAGGGAGGACTTCGTCGGTCAACCCGGGGATATCACTCTCGCCCTGCTTGACGATGACAAGGGAGAGGACGGCGATGTCGGGACCGACGATGCACCCTCGGACGGACTTGCGCTTGCGCTCACCGTTGCGACGAGGGCGATAGCACGAGTGTCCGTCAGCGAGGAGCAGACGGACACGGTGTGGGAGCAAAACACCCTGTTTCATGGGGAACCCTTGCTTGTCGTTCCCGCCCGTGATACGGACGATGTAACCCTTGAACTCATCGCCTATCGAGTCAGCCTCGACTTCTTGTGCGATTTTCTTGTCGAAAAAGATGCGGCTGGGTGGGGGTGAGAAGACGCGCTCAGAGGTGGTGGCGGACGTACTAGCGGCGCTCCTCGTCGATGTTGACGGTCTTTTGTTGGCCGGTCGCGGGGTCTGAAGGGAGGTGAGGGTGCGAACGGGGGATCTCGCATGTACTCACTGGCGATGTTGAGCTTCATGCTGGTGTGGTAATCAGCACTGGCGCATGAGGACAAGGAGGAAATACGCACATGGGTGGGTCGCGCTTGAGGATGGCGAGCGGCGTCGAGTTGCCATTCCCAGCTGACTAACAAATTAAGGTTTGCAACTATACAGTGTCACAAGCCACACTGTAACGCTTGACATCGCCGTCATCGCTGCGCTGTTCTGTTTCTCCCCGCCATCCTGCAATCATGGGTCGTATGCACGCGCCCGGAAAGGGCATTTGTACGTCCACCCTGCCGCTCGGTGACTGCGCGCTGAACCTCCCCAGCCTCGTCTGCCCTCCCATACCGCCGCACCCCGCCATCCTGGCTCAAGACCACCCCCGACGAAGTCGTCGAACACATCATCAAACTCGCCCGCAAGGGCCTCACCCCATCCCAAATCGGTGTCACCCTCCGCGACTCCCACGGAATACCCCAGGTGCGCTTCGTCACTGGCAACAAGATCCTCCGGGTGTTGAAGAGCCATGGTACGTGCCGGTCCCTCTTCATGCACGATCTCTGACGCGGCGATCAGGCCTCGCACCCTCCATCCCTGAAGACCTGTACCACCTCATCAAAAAGGCCATCTCTGTCCGCAAACACCTCGAAGTCAACCGAAAAGACAAGGACTCCAAATTCCGCTTGATTCTCATCGAGAGTCGAATTCACCGGTTGGCGAGGTATTACAAGACCAAGCAGGTCATTCAACCCAACTTCAAGTATGACGCCAGCACCGCGTCGACCCTGATCGCTTGATAGGAATGGGTCATTGGCTCTGGGCCGAGTAGGTGGTAGTCCGCGGCAGATGGGTCGGAGGATACCGTCGACTTGGATCGGATATATGCCTGGCATCATACAGCAATGAAAATGTAGGCTATACTTTTATGCATACGTCGACTATGCGCATCATTATGATTCCATCCTCTTCCACGTCTGAAGATAGTTTCCTGTTGATCGTTCTCCAGAGAGCGTCCACTGACCATGCTTAGGGACGACTGAGGCCCACGGAGTCGCCTCGATAGCCTGGTTCGAGTTGGGTCATATCTGTCACGTAATGAGGATGCTGTTCAAGTTTCGTCAGGCCAGCAACCGCAATATCCTCAGATTATTTCATCAGTAAGTACGTGTATTACGCACGCGTGGGCGTGATCATGTTCAGTCTTGACCATGGACAGCGTCAATGCATTGATCCATCCAGTTAGGGGATCCCGTGTGCGGGTAATTACTGATGCTGGGTCGGTCGACATGAAGCGCTCTGGACCTTCCATCGGGTGGACAATCCAGGTCGTATATTCTTGGGCAAGAACAGGACGCTACGTACACGGAACGGGGCGTTGAGGTAGACAAACTGGTAGCCCGATTTGGTGGATTGACACCAAGGACGGACTCTTCGCAGTACTTGCAGCATTGAGAAGCCTCACTGAGGGCCTGTGGTTGGTGAATTCGTCGGTAGGAACTTGTTGTCGGGGTAAATCCGGCCATTAGTGTCGTTCCACCGAATCCTTTCGCGGATGGCGAAGAAATCAACACCAGCTAGTTCCGGCGTGGTACCGCACGGGAACAACGAAGCGCAGCGGGTATCCGAAAGGGCTCCCCTTTGCCCTCTGACCCGTGGGGGCCCGGGGAACCAGCTGGCGCTTGCCGATAAGAACCCCTTCCTAGACTCGCATCATTCGAATTTCACCCGCGGTAATATTCTGAGGTCCATCACGATTGAGCGTCAGACTTGAACGTTTTGAACCTTCAGGGCACACCCTGGAACTTTATCACTGTCATGCCAAGGGTAGGATTGCGAATGGTGATTACATATTAATGATGATCAGAAACTGGCGGTGGATAGTACTTGAAGTCACAATGAACTCCGCCGACCTGGAAAAACTTCATCGATAACATGACATGCAGGTAGGGGCCTTTCATCACGCGCATGTCACAAGGCCGAACACGAAGCCTCATATCAGCGATATCGTGGGCATGAGGCGAGAATGTCGCGGCCAGAAATCGGTGCATCCTGAGCACCCCAGTCACTCCGAGCCATCGGCACCGCGGCACTCCCACTGGTAGTTTCTACGTGCCAGGACGGCCAGTTCTAGTATACGTGACCCTTTGGTGACCGGGTCTGAATCCGTGGACCGCAAGAACTTGGATCCATTCCACTCCGTTAGGTAAGTACGTGAACGCCAGCTGGCGCCATCACTGACAGCCCGTTCTTGTAGATTCGAGCGTCAAATAACACAGGCGTATACATATCCATATCGATGCTTCAAGTATGAGATACAGCATAAACATTCCACAATTGTCTCTGTTGGAGGTTCACGTTCCAGGGTGCTGACGATCCATCATCCGTCGGCGATGTTCCTCCTCGTAGGGTTATTCCATGATCGTAGCGCCGGTAGACGCCTTCGTTTGCTTCCGTTCTTGCGTTGAACCTTACTGAAACTGGATATGGGCGACGGTCTTGTTCTGGCCACAGAACAGCATATAAAGGATGTCCATCTTCCTCTTGATGCATATCAACGCCCTTCTAGTTTGGACGTTCCAACCACGATGTCCTTTGTAATATCTGACACGGAACGGCTTAGAAAGCACGTCCATCTTCCCCTTCATACATACCGACGTCCCTTTAGTTTTGACGTTCCAACTACGACGTCCTTTGAAACATCTGAGCCTGAGGCGGTGACCTCGCACTTTAATCTGCCCAGCCGCGTTGCGTTGGCATTTGGCCATGCAGACGTCGATGCCCAGTGAGCGTCCTTTTTCTCATATATCGGCCATATTCAATTAACATCTACAGGATCCAACAGCTAGTACTCAGCGCCTTGGGAACCATTTTACAAACCAAAGCTGTTCAGGTTGATTATGTCGACAAGATTCTCCAAGAATGTGCCGCAGAATGGGATTCATACACGAAACACTTGTTCCCTCAAACGCTGGCCAACGATACGGCTAATCTGAATGGCTTTCGGCACTATATGATCGTAAGTGGGAGTTTATGAGCTTCCCGTCGTCTCATCTGAACCCTCACCCACAGCAAGATGTCCTATACCTAGAGGATTACTATAGGGTGAGGACGCAATCTGTCAGCAGAACAGGGTCTTTCGAAGAGATGATAAGGATAGCGGCGAAACTCTCAAACAGCCTGGGCTATGTGACGGCCGCGCGAGCCGACTGTACAGACAAGCTTGGGGTTCCGCAGGAAGTTGTCAACAACGAGCCAAAGTCAGATGCACTCAAAAATTCTATCGCTCTTCACGAAAGTGTTTTCCAGAAAGACGATTGGCTCGAGTGCGTCCCGTCGCTAGTGGTTCCACAGCCTCGGGCTTGGCTAACTTACTCTCTTTGCAGTATGCACATTGTCTTTCTGCCTTGTATCTTGGTAAGTGGTATTGCAGTTTGTATGAAGAGGACTCCTGACGTCTTTCAGGGATACTACACCATTGCTAGCAAACTGTTGAAAGACCCGAAGACCATTAGGAGTATGTAACTTCCTCTCCTTCGGGATATCTATATTGACGCATCTAGACACTGTGTACTACCCTCTGTGGATTCAGGCGATGTCTAGCGGGAGCTCGTCTAGAGAGTACAGAAGTACGGATTCGCCATGTTCTTTCTACACTATGGTGTGACTCTCGTGGTATTAGAATTCATCAACAGCAACATCGATGAGGCCAAGTGGGAGAAGAAGAAGGCTTATTGGTTTGAAATCTTCAAGAAGGCATGCGCAACCGAGGTGGCCTTCTTCGGCCTTGCGAGCGCCAACTTCCCAACCTACGGAATCGTGGCCAACGGGACCTACGAGGTTCAAAACTACCGCAACGATTACTTCCTTGTTTCGGGTGCAAACTCCGTCATCACCGAGAAGACTAAACCGGCTGAGGGCGCGGAAGTTAGCGATAAGCCTAGTTCTTACACGATTGCAGCTATACTAACTCCGACTAACAGTGGATACTGGCGAATACACCGAATGGATACACTATCAGGAACCTTTCGGGGACAAGGGGTCTCCTCAATGTTTCCGGAGACCTGACTAAACCACTCTATTATGTCACCGTCTCTAGAACCGACCAGAGTTGGCCAATCAACAAGGTTGATGGGACGTTTCAGTAAGTCGATGTTCAGTCACTCATGTTGCAGCTGATAGTTATCTCTCGCAGGATCTTCTTCCCAGAAAGGACGGCGTTTGTGCTTGATGCTGGTAGCGATGAGAACGATCGAAAGGTACGAGCAGCAGTACTTAATACTGTGTGATCGTCCACTCAATGAGACCGTCCTTTGCAGGTGTTCGTAACGAACAATTCTCAGATCAATAGTCAGTTGTGGAAGCTCACGAGAGTGAGCGCTCGCTCTTGTGACTTGAAGGATTAAGACCGGATCCAAATCAATCGTGTGTTTTCGATGTAGTTTGACGACAGTTGTGTAACGTGACCTCGATATGTTTCTCGATTTGCTGCGATCAAAGGGTTGATGAACTCGTCAGAAGGAACCTGTCGCAGGTTGCAAGTCCAGGGAGGGCTAAGCCCTCCCTGGAGGATAGATAGTTGGTGTGTGAAGATAGACCGACCTGGGCTGTCACTCCGCTTTCCTGAGTCCATCGGGTGCCACTCAGGCGCCCCGCTCCTAGGATCAGTAGGCGGTGCACAGTGCACAGGTAAAGAGGCGGTAGGGTACGGTTTCGAGCCTGCAAAAGCTCTCGCCAGGGGGTTCGACCGCTACCCCGACTGCCGCCTTCTCAAGGCCGATTAGGGAACCACCAGCTATACCAGACGAAGGGAGTAGGCGAGAAAGAGGGGGAATAGGGTGTGCATGTACGACTCAACGAAAGGCTGGCAGCATAGATATGGGTGAAGGCGGGTGGGGATAAGAATGCTTCCTATCAGCGAGGGCCAGCTAGTGCTCCCACATGGTGGGCCAGTGGGCAAAGGGGAGCTCTTTCGGGCACCCCCCGCGTTTCGTGGTTCCCATGAGAAACATCAAAACTAGCTGGCGTGGATCTCTCTCTTCGTCATCCACGAAGGGATTCGATGAAACGACACAGAGGTAAATCCGGCCACCGTTCGAGTTTTACCCGCGGTATTATCCTGAGGCCTCGAGGTCCATTGAGCGTCAGGCCATGAACCTTCAAGGCACAACCCTATCATTGCCGTGCTCAGGGCCACGAGTCGCGATTGGTGGTTGATAACGGTGATTAGAAACTGGCGGTGGGACATGGATTGTCGCATCGGCGCAACTTGAACCTTTGATGTCACAATGAATCCATGCGTGGGAGAGCATGAACCTCCGGAAGCCCTTCTGGGCTTCCTTACAGGCGCCCTACCCCGATAAGGCATGGCAGCTCGACATGTCCCTCTCGCATCGAAGTTCCTTTTATGGGACTACATAATACTTATAGGTTGCAGTGAACCAACTCCACTGATCCGGAAAAACATCGATAACTTGAACGTGACATGGCAAGTGGGCGACGATATTATTATATGTAGGTTGGATCTTGAGCGGTCTCTATACTTGGACTGATTTCTCTCCATGATATTTCCCAAGCGCTTGGGGTCTTTGAAATTTTCAGGATTTGAAATGTTCTGGTGTGCTTCGCGCCTCTCGCCCGTATATTTCCCGCTCTCCTGGACCCACAAAACAAATCCTTGATTAATACCATGGGGCCGCTCGGGGGGTAACTTACGAAGCCTCATACTTTCGGCGATGGCTCGTGACCACAAACCGGTGCATCCTGAACCCCGAGCGTTATCAGCACGTCATCCCCTGCCAGCGACGTGCGAGGACGGTCAGTTCTAGCAGTGATACTTTGGCGACCAAGTTTGCATACGTGGACCGCAAGAACCCGTCCTGCTCTATTTAGTACGTAGTTAATATGTCAACACCAGCTGGTGCCGCATCACTGGCAGTCCGTTCTCGAAGGTTCTAGCGCTGAATAGCCCAGCCTCATACTATCTGATGCTACAAGTCTGAGATACAGCGTTCCGCAATTCCCTCGTTTAGAGATTCAAATATTCACAGACCCACCGCGTTTGGTTAGGTCGCCTCATTTCAACCATGGCACGTCATAGTGCTTATCGCTTCATTGCTTCCACACGTTTCAGGGTGCTGATGATCCGACGGCGATGTTCCTCCTTGTGGGGTTCGAACTCTCCACTCCATGATGGTACGTACCAGTAGACACCTTTGCTTGCTGTTGAACCTTAACAACATGGATCAGTCGGATATGGGCGGGGCCCCGTGTTTGGGCCACACAACAGCACATAATCCTTGATGCATACCACTACCCTAGTTCCCGCGTTTCAGCAATGACGTCCTTTCCAACGCCTGACACAGGCAGCTTGGTATAAAGGACGTCCGTCCTCCCTTCATTCATATCTATTACCGATGCCCCTTTAGTTTTGACGCTCCAACTACGGTGTCGTTTGCAATGTCTGATACAATGAGCTCGCACTTTGGATTGCCCAGCCGCGTTGCGCTGGAATTTGGCCATGCAGACGTTGATTCCCGGTAAGCACCCTTCTTGTATATCAATCAGGTTCAACTAACACCCACAGGATCCAACACCTAGTCAGCACTTTGGGGACCATCCTACAAGACAAAACTGCTCCGGTTGATTATGTCGCTAAGATTCTCCAAGAATGTGCTGCAGGACTGGGATGCATACACGGGGAACTTGTTCCCTCTAACATTGGCCAACGATACGGCTAATCTGAACGGTTTTCGGCACTATATGATCGTAAGTGGGAGTGCATGGGCTTTCCGTCGTCTCATCTCAACCCTCACCCACAGCAAGATGTCCTATACCTAGAGGATTATTATAGGGTGAGGACACAATCCGTCTGCAAATCAGGGTCTTTCGAAGAGATCATGAGAGTAGCGGCGAAACTCTCAAACAGCCTGGAGTATGTCATAGCTGCGCGAGCCGACTGTACAGATAAGCTGGGAGTTCCACAAGACGTTGTCAAAGCAGAGGAGAAGTCAGATGAACTCAAGAACTCCATCGCTCTCCACGAACGTGTTTTACAGGAAGGTGATTGGCTGGAGTGCGTCCCGCTGCGAGTGGTTCCATAGCCTCGGACTTACGTCCACTCTTTTGCAGCATGCACATTGTTTTTCTGCCTTGTATCTTGGTGAGTAGTAATGCAGTTCGTGTGAAGAGGATGTATGACGCCTTCCAGGGATACTACACCATTGCTACCAAACTATCAAAAGACCCGGAGACCATTAGGAGTATGTGTTCCCCTCCCCTTCAGGACATATATATTGACCCACCCAGACACGATATACTACCCTCTGTGGATTCAGGCGATGTCTAGCGGTAGCTCGTCTAGAGAATACACACGTACGGATTCGCCATGTTTTTTCCGCATTGTGGTGACTCTCATGCATTAGGCTTTATCAACAGCAACATCAATGCGACAGAATTGGAAAATGAAGAAGGCTTATTGGTTCGAAATCTTCAGGGAGGCATGCAGAACCGAGAATGGCCTTCTTCGACCTTGCGCGCGTTGACTTCCCAGCCTACAAAATCGTGGATAACGGGATCTACAAGATTCAAAACTACCGCAACGATTACTTCCTTGTTTCAGGTGCAAACTCGGTCACTACCGAAAAGACGAAACCAAGCGACGCAGGCGCTAGTTCGTGATAGGCCTAGTTTTTATCCGGTTGCAACTATACTAACTCTGACTAACAGTGGAAGCTGACGAATATACTGAATGGATATACTATCGAGAGCATTTCTGGGGGAAAAGGCTTCCTCAATGGTCATGTTTCCGGAGACCTGATTAAACCGTTCTATTATGTCAAAGTCTCTAAAGACAGCCAGAATTGGCCAATCAACATTGTTGACGGAATGGTTCAGTAAGTTGATGCTCACATCACTCGTGTTGCGGCTCATAGTTGTCTTGGGCAGGATCTTCCTCCAAGAAAGGACGGAGTTTGTGCTTGATGCTGGTCGTGATGAGAATGATCGAGAGGTATGAGCAGCAGCACAATCCTGTGCGGTCGTCCACTCAATGAACTCGTCCTTTGCAGGCGTTCGTGACCAACAACTCTCAGATCTCTAGTCAGTTGTGGCGGCTTATACCTGCGAACGTGCCCCGAAAGGATTCCGATCGGATTCACTGAGTGATCGAGCGTGAGTTTTCGACGTACGACTTGGAGTACTAGTTTGACCGGAACACTGTAAAATGTCTATAAATACTGTAAATAATTTAGGAGCTGTAGCACCATTGTATCTACAGGAATTGAGCTATTCACGTGGATCGAGCGAGTTGTGTTTGGGAAATGAAGGGACCAACAAATAATTTAAGCCCTTCAAGTTGGTCAGCCTGACTCACTGACTCGGGGATCCACTCGGCGGTTACAGGGCCATATACAGCCTCAGTCATTGGCGATATTGCGGCCATGCCATGGACGGGAATGTCGCGGTCACAGATCGGTCACGGTGCATCCTGAACCCTGAATCCAGGCTCAGTCCGAGTCGCTCCGAGCCGCACCAGCACACTTACTTACTAGTGGCTCCTCTACCTCAGTAGGTATGTTAACTCCAGCTGGTGCGCACCGCTGGTAGACTATAGTCCGTTCTTGTGGGGTCGAGCCTCTTCGGATAACCCAGGTTACCCAGCAGGCTCATATCTAAAGAACTCCAGTTGAGAGATACGGCATAGACATTACCACAATTATCTCGGCTGGAGATTCACCGGCAGACCAACCGACGCCGTTCAAGTTTGATTCGACCAGGATCCTCCCGCTAACCGCATCACACCTCATAGTCCTTCGTTGTTCCCGCACGTTCCGGGTGCTGGTCATCTGACGGCGATGTTCCTCATCGTAGGATTCTGAATCAACGCTCCATTCCATCGCGGTACCGCCGGTAGACGGGACCTCTGTTCGCTTCCACTCAGGCTCCAGGCTGCGTTGAACCTTACCGGAATGAACCAACCGGATACGGGCGAGGCGCACCCACGTTCGGGCCACAGAACGGCATATAAAGGACGACCTTCTTCCCTTGGTGTGGCATACCGACACCCTTCTACTTTTGCCGTCCCGACTACGATGTCCTTTGCAACATCTGACACAGTGACCTCGCACTTCAATCTGCCCAGCCGCGTTGCACTGGCACTTGGCCATGCAGCCGTTGATGCCAGGTAGGCTTCCTGCCTTCTTTTCACACACAAGTATCAGCCAGGTTCACCTATCCACAGGACCCAACAGCAAGTCACCGCCTTTGGGACCCTCGTACAAGACAAAGTTAGCTTGGTTGATTATGTCGATAAGATTCTCAAAGAGTGTGCCGCAGACTGGGATTCATACACGGGAAACGTGTTCCCTCAAACGCTGGCCAACGATACGGCCAATCTGAACGGCTTTCGGCATTATATGATCGTAAGTGGGAGTTTATGGGGTTCCTGTCGTCTCAACTTAACCTTCACCCACAGCAAGATGCTCTATACCTGGAAGATTACTATAGGGTGAGGACGCAATCTGTCAGCAAATCAGGGTCTTTCGAAGAGATCAAGAAACTAGCCGCGAAACTCTCAAACAGCCTGGGCTATGTTACAACTGCGCAAGCCGACTGTACGGACAAGCTGG
The DNA here is from genome assembly GCA_025782845.1 of Boletus coccyginus. Taxonomy (NCBI): domain Eukaryota; kingdom Fungi; phylum Basidiomycota; class Agaricomycetes; order Boletales; family Boletaceae; genus Boletus; species Boletus coccyginus. Next base: position 187,915 of record JAHZSR010000017.1, read on the forward strand.
GGGTTCCGGAGGAAGTTGTCAAGAATGAGACGAGGTCAGAAGCACTCAAGAATTCTATCGCTCTTCACGAACGTGTTTTCAAGGAAGGCGATTGGCTTGAGTGCGTTCCGCCTCGAGTGGTTCCATAGCCTCGGACTTGACTAACTTATTCTCTTGCAGTATGCACATCATCTTCCTGCCTTGTATCTTGGTGAGTGGTCGTACAGTTTGTACGAAGAAGATTCCTGACATCTTTCAGGGATACTACACCATTGCTAGCAAATTGTTGAAAGACCCGAAGACCGTTAGGAGTATGTAATTTCCTCTCCTTCGGGATATCTATATTGACGCATCTAGACACTATATACTACCCTCTGTGGATTCAGGCGATGTCTAGTGGGAGCTCGTATAGAGATTACAAAGGTACGGATTTGCCATGTTTTTTCTACATTTTGGTGTGACTCTCGTGGCATTAGCCTTTATCAACAGTAATATCAATCAGGATAATTGGAAAACGAGGAAGGCTTATTGGTTCAAAATTTTCAAGGAGGCATGCGCAACCGAGAAGGCCTTCTTCGGTCTTGCGAGCACCAACTTCCCGGACTACAAAATTGTGGATGACGGGATCTACGAGATTCAAAGCTACCGCAACGATTACTTCCTTGTTTCAGGTGCAAACTCGGTCACCACCGAGAAGACTAAATCGAAGGAGGGTGCGCTAGTTCGTGACAGGCCCAGTTTTTACACAGTTACAGCCACACTAACTCTGACTAACAGTGGAAGCTGACGAATACACTGAACGGATACACCATCGAGAGCCTCTCGGGGAAAAAAGGTTTCCTCAATGTCTCCGGAGACTTGACCAAACCACTCTATTATGTCACCGTCTCTGGAACCAGCCAGAGTTGGTCAATCAACACTGTTGATGGGGCGGTTCAGTAAGTCGATGCTCGCTCACTCTTGTTGTAGCTAATAGTTGTCTCTGGTAGGATCTTCTTCCCTGGAAGGACCGAGTTTGTGCTCGATGCTGGTCGCGATGAGAACGATCGAAGGGTATGAGCAGCAGCACGATACTGTGTGGTCGTTCACTCAACGATGTCGTCCTTTGCAGGTGTTCGTGACTAACAACTGCCAGATCTCTACTCAGCTATGGCGGCTCAAACCTGTGAACATGAGCTGAAGCATCAGGATCGGACCCGGGTCAACTGCGTGTTTTCGATGTACACGAGTAGTTTAACGAAAACCACTAACGTGATCTCGATGTTTTTCTTGATTTGCTGCAATCAGAATTGGTCTTCATTACAGCAGTTCCCAAGTAGCATGAGATTTGCACTTTTTTTGTTGTTGTCCAAGTTACATTCCAAATCGGGAACAAAGTAGATAGCGACTATTGCTGAGTGCATGCCCAACCAACACATCGGCAGTAAAGATCTCAAAGAATCCACCCTTCACCTGTGGGAGATTGGATGGGAAGTCTGTGACCAACAACGACAAAACCTGCAGAAAGGCTGCAAGCCCACTCGACAAGCCACAAGACTGCGCAGACGCGACGGACAAGTTGGACGGACGATGAGGGCCATCTAGAGGTAGCGGCAGCAGCGCAACGAACGGCGGCGACGATGGCTCGCATCGAGTCACGCTGAAGTCATCAGCTACGAGGAGGACCTGTCAACACCGAGAACGACTCAAGGACACTCCGATCAGCTTACCAGCACCCAAACCACGCGACAAGCCCGTCCGACGTCGAAACAAATCCCATGCTGAGTGTCATGCTTAAGGGGGAGTGGCACGGACCCGCGAGTTGCAGTGCAGAATGCGTCAGTGAACACTTGGAGCAGAGCGGTCAGAAGGACTCACCAAGGGGAGCTCAAGACAAGCCTGATGATCGGCGAGACGGGCATGTCGGAAGTATCAGAGCGCAACGAGGACGCGCGGAACGAGTCAAAGAAACTGTGGAACACGTCCGAGTCAGTGAACGGTTAGGGTAGGCGTCAGAGTGACTCACCTAGGCGAGTTCTAGACGAGCTAGACGAGCCAGGAAACATAGCGGCCGTACCAGACGATGTCCACAGCAGCCCAGAAGATCCCAAAGGTGAGGCAAACGAGCACATCGACGAGATGAATGCATCGAATCAAGGTACTGGGCCAGGATGTAGCATCGTCCTTGTCATTTTTCATTTAGGAAGCACAGACTGTTGCCAAAAAAAAAACATGTACAAATCTCATGCTATTCGGGCACAGCTGTAACTTGCTAGAGCGGGATCAAGTCGAGCGTTTCGACACGCCTTCAGGATCCTTAGTGATTGGGACCTCCGCTTTTATCACCTGATCGCACAATCAACTTACGTTTGCTGTCGTCGTCGTATATTGGTCGCTATTTTTTTTGGAATACTGGTGTCATTGACGGGCAGATTGGTACAGTTACCAACTACGCGAGCTCAGTTTGGTGCATTGCGCCTTCCCCTGACGACGACTGTATCGCGACCGGGGGTGAGACGAGAAAGCCACCCTCCATACTCTCTATCACATCATCCCCGGCTCGTACTCGACAACAACTATGCGAGTAACCAACCTGGCAATGTTGTTGAATCACGGTCTACTCCCCCTTTCTCCTTGCGTTGTGTTCATTGGCGTTGCAATTGCCACCCGTGGATATCACTCGTGTGGCATTCACATTATGGGCGTGAGGTGATCTAAAGCGCATTGAAGAACGCCTGACATACATCCCTGGAGTCGTTTTTATCATCCGTGCGCAGTCGCTCACCGCGCACTTGTACGGACTGGTTCAAGGACAGTCATGAACATGGCCGTCGAGGCGCGCGATGCCAAAAAAGGTAACATTGCACGAGCATCTGTCGTCCCATGCGAGTTGTGTTGACCATCGTAATCGCAGTCGCAATCGCCCGCGTTGGTGATGGGAAGCACGAGCCAGCCATGCGTGTATTTGACCTCGTGTTCATCGTCGGCCTTGCGATTGAAAACAGATTTCTCCCCCCGAGGGCATGCACCTATCATGAATCCGCGTGGCTGCTTGTCCCGACCTTGCGTTTCATACAGGCGATTAAATGTGAACCCATGAAGGCACCGTTTCGTGCATAGGTGACTTGATCGATATAGTGGATGACCGGTCGGAGCCCGAGACACGCTGGGGTTGTTGCGTTGAGGGACGCAGATGAGGTGTGACCGTTTGTTTTACATGGCTCTCGGGCAGTGCCGTGACTGCGACTATTGTCAGAAGGTGAAGCGGCGGTCGACGAGAAAATGGCAAGGTGATTACTGAAGTGATCCAGCGCCATACTAGAGTCAGTGTAAGCAAGCGAACTTTGAGCGAGCCGATTCACCTCTCCACCTAGCAGCTCACGCGCATTTGGTACATGGCAAGTTCCATTTGAATTTCACTCAGCCTCTCTAAAATTATGGGCTAATAAGTACTAACGTTCGAGTAGCTTTTTGCCATTCATCCAAACTTCGTCGACTGGCAGATCTAACACATCTTTTGGATCGAATGCACGGTGGTTGGCACGGACATTGATGACCAATCGCTTGAGAGGTCGGCCTTGTCCTTTGCGGATAGAGAGCGCCGGGCGGAAATTATCGATCACCTCCCCTTCACTGCGACGCATGCGGCGCGAAATCTGTCCCAACTCCAACACCTCCAAGTTCGGCACACAAAGCAGACGCGAGCCTTGACCAACATATCCGTCTTGGCTCTCCATGGGAGTGACACGAGAGAGTGCTGACACTAGATCTAAAGTTTTGCTGGCAGTAACTTTGAGGTACCGTAGATTCTGGAAATGTCCCAAAGCACTCTCCCAAAAATTTGATGAAGATACGAGGCCGCGGATGTGAACCCAATGAACATCTCTTGGACATACATTGCGACAAATGTCACTTGAGATGCTAAACATTTGTGGCATCATTGTTCCGAATTGGATCCTGAGCCGGAGGGGGATATTGCGGGCGCAGGACATCTCGCCTTCGTCTTCGTCTTCATCGAATAAACAACCACAACCACGGTCGGATGCACTGAAGACGAACATGCCGAGTCTGAGATCAACACCCAACGTGCGTATCGTGGGAACGGAAGGGGTTTGGCCCTTGGATGAGCGGAATCTTTGTGAAAGAAGTGAAGAGAATCGAGAATAATCATCGGGGGAGGTGTCGCTTTCGTTCCCGCAGCCTAGCCTCATCTCTGTCTTTGGCGGCGTGTTGACACAAGACAGAAATCCGACAACTGTCGAAAGTGGAGCGTAGATCCAAAGACGAGAGAGATGAGGTAGATTGATCCCCCGGAATGCATCGAAGTCTGCGCTGGCCAGAAAACGATTGGCGCTGGGAAGGGCATTGTGAATATGTAGATCCTCAATGTCGCGCAGACAACATAAGGTGGACAGGAACTCTACCATAGTTGGCCCGGAATAAAAAGCGTCCTTCATCGTGAGAGATTTCAAATCACTCAGCCGAAAGGAATGCAAATTAGACATTGTCACGTTGGTAAGATCCAGTTTACGCAGGGATGGGGTTTCTCCATTGAAGAGTGACTTCTCCAGAATGTAAGGTAGACGTGCCCGAATCTCCAGGACTTGCAAACGAGGAGCGCGCAAGCATGGTCGCAGGAAAGGGTTGAGACACCAGTAGACATCGCCCCGCAGATAGAGGCGCAACTCTTGGATCCGTTCGGCGTGATCCACCACTCTCTCCATCAACGAGTGTAACCACTCTTCCTCTGAGTAATTAATTTCCAAGGAGACCTTCAATGGCGTTTGTTTCGATCTGGCTAGTAGCGCCTCGGTCCACCGCTGCGATGCGAAGAAAAGGTAGCTCCAGAGCGTTGGGCAGTCCAGAGCGGTGTTGCGCCACTGGCGACAAACGTACGAAATTCCCACCCACTCAGAAACACGTGTCCCGGGTAAATAGCGATCGTAGTGGTCACGAGCGACATGGACAAATATTTCTGCAAGAATTTCTGTGGGTAGACGAGAAATGGAGGACCAAGCATTCCTTTGAAGACGGAAGTATAGTGACGATATTGGCCTAGTAATCCCATCGTCGGTGCGGCGCTGGGCCTCGTTCGTCATGCTTGGAGTTGTAATAGTCCCCAGAGGTAGTAAATAGAGGAGGAAAGGCGACACCGGTGGGATCCGCAACTGGGCCAGAGGCACGCGATTCGAAGACTATTCGGTAGGGCTCAGCACCCGGTCAAAATATTATTCGAGGACTTACACTGTGTGGACGACTGGCGAGGGGACCAGTGTACAGTGTCCTGAGGACACTAACTTGGACTGCAACCTGAACTTGGAGGTTCCTGCTAAGCCGTATATTAATTGTTACTTACTTGAACCAAATAAAAGTTCCCACGATCGGGTCGCCAATAAGCCGCAATCGACGGTGGCAGAGTTCCAGATCTACGTGGTGCTCTGGACAAGTCCACTCGATGAAGTAGGCTACTCTGTCAATGGCAGTTGTCCGTCTATAACAACCACATTTGTACATCATACCCGTATCGTACACAAGACAACTTTGTATTGAATGACCGTGATGATCGACGTCTCAGGCCCACATCGCTTTGAACTTTTCGTCAAACTCCCTCGTCGCCTCAAACACCACCTCGAGAACCCTCCAATCCTTTTCCGCCACCCAACTGGGTTTGACGCGACCCACCCCGCCTTCCACCCGAATCGATTGCTTCCCTCCCTCATCTTCCCCATCCCCATCTTCTCCCTCGACCCTTTCTGTCGGGTCGTCCACATCGACAAATCCACTATCCAAACCCTCCGATCCAACTTCACCGTCCTCGCCTGTATCCGAACCCTCCCTCACATCCACACGCTCCCGCTTTCGCGTGATCAACTGCTCCAACACACCTCTCATCGTCATCAACGTCAAAGCAAACTCTTGCAACACGAACCAGACGTCGCCGCGTCGAATCGCGTTGGCCTCGCTGAGTGGCTGCACCTGGCCGTGGGTGTAAAAATCGAGAATGTATGCGTTGAGCGCAAAACCGTGTGCGTGGAGCTTGGGATGAGGGTTCCCAGAGCGTCGGTCCCCGTTTTCGTCTCCGTCAGACCCCCCAGCCTGCGCCTGCGTCGCAAAGATGTCCGCAAGCGAAGGGATGGCGTGTTCGTTCAAACTCAACCCCTTCCTCGCCGTCCTTGCCAGATCAGCCACGCTTTCGAACCGATCGTCGTGCCCCGAATTCGCCACAAACAGCGACCTCACCACGACCGCTAACGCCGTTTCCTGCAACCATGTCCCAAACCGCCCCGCCGTATCAGATGTGAGCGTCCTGCCGACCTCGATACCGCTCAGTGGAAGGCGGGTGTCGGACCCTAGTTCGGCACTGCGCTCCGAGCCGTACGTGAGCGCATACCCCGTAAAGATCCGTAGAATTTCTTCTTCGTGGGCCGCGAGAACACGTCTGGCGTCGTCTGACAAGGGAGGTAAAATGACCATCGACGCCGACCTCTTGATGATATCTGCAGTATTCTCGTCTTTGAGATACGATCCCGGTAAATACCGTCTTCCAAACAGGTGGCTCATGAGTAGGATGAAATCCCGCTTGGCTTGGATGACACTGTGTTGGTTACAGATACGGTGAAGGACACCGTGCCTCAGCAACGTGACAAGCGCAAAGTTGCTCGGCTCGGTGTAGTACAGGTGAGAGGCAATCCCGAAGAGGTTGAACGGGCGGCCATGTTCGTCCAACAGGCGCGCGCGTCGGAGGTAATCGATACTGAATCGGAGGTGGTGTAGGAGTTGGTGTTTGCCCTCCTCGGAACCGAAGCTGACTTGAGGAAGACGGAACAAACGTTGGACGGCGTTTACGGCGGCCGGCGCGTATCCAGAGCCCTCGAGAAGGTTGAAAAGACGAAGGACGAGCGTAGATGTCACTGGGAAGTTGGCACCGAGGGATGGGAGCTTGGACAGGGTCAAACGCTGCACTCGATCCATGGGGAGACCATAGAACACGACTTTGCCGAGAAGATCGTATCCACGTCTCCCAGCACGACCAGCACATTGTCGGTACTGAGGGGATCCTCAGTATCACCTCACAAAGACAACTAGTTATGACGAACCATGAGGGCTGTCAGGAATGGCGAATCGCCACAGAAGATCGACGTCTTCGTCGGTGCATTGATGCCCAGTGCCAGCGTGCCTGTACAGGTCTCCATTAGAGTCGTTCAGTTCGATACGTTGTACAAGGCCTACCTGTCGCGAATATGACACGAACGAATCCCCGACGAAACAGACTACCCGAGTGCCTCAGTGATGCGAAACACAAACAAATATTGACCTTGCCCACCTTTCAACGACCGTCCTATAGCGCTTGTTCATGCCAGAATGATGCACTGCAATCCCGCGCTGCAAGCAAGAGAGTGCATATTCGGGTGTGGATGTCCATCGCGCCAACTGCCTCACTTCCTCCTCGAGCATACTTTGCGTAAACGATGTGTGCTGACCTGCAAACGAAAACTGGGGAAGTGGCGCCTTTGGATCAAACGTCGCCTGCCACTCCACCGTCTCCGGCTTGACTTCGCCCGGATCTGCTTTGTTTTTCGCTGCTCTGGCAGCTGCCCGCTCACGGTCTTTGGCCCTCAATAGCCATTCTTCGTATTGCGCCAGTTTGCGTTGCCACTCTGGGTTCGAGGCGCGCCACTTGTTTTCTTCAGCGAGTAACACGCGAAGGAGGGTGTCAGCCATGATCTCACAGTCTGTGCGATCAAAGTTGAAAAATATTGCTGGCTGGTGTGGGGGAGATGTGGGATGAGAAACTCGTGCTCTATATGTTCATCAAGAGCATGTGTAACTTACCAGATCGCCTTGGGCATGGAGGTCACAGACGAGATGAATCAAGTTTTTCCTAAAAGCCGCGCGCTCGGGCTGGGTATTGATTACCTTGCTGGGTACCCGAGTTAGCGCGCCGTCTTCGAGGTTCGTGATGACCTTGTACAACGGGGCTGATGCGTTGCGTGGATCAAACTCGGCGACCATCGGTGCGATACATGCTTTGAGCGCCGTGTCGTACGCGATCACGTCTCTTTGTTGCAAGAGTCTGTCAGAGGGGAAAAACTTCAACGGGTTCAACGAGTCTAACGTCGAGGGTGGTACGTCCCCATGCGCCGCGAGCGCCCGATACAACGTCAAGGTGTCTGAGGCTTCTAATGCCAGATCTGAAGGGATAGATCTGGGTCCGAAGGCTAGCATTGCGATCGGATGGAGAAATCGCATCCGCCCGGTGGATTTGTACGCAGAGATCGATTCGAACGTACTGCTCGGTTTTTCGTGGATGTTGTAAAAGAACTTTCTGAGATGGGAGTATCGGTGGGGGTGATGAACAAAGGTGTGCTGGAAACCGCCAGCCTTTTGGACGGCTTCAAGCCATGTGTTGAACTTTTCGGGCGCACCCACCGTCGCCGAAAGGCCACTATACAAGATCGAACGGATGGTGCTTAAGTAACCAAATGCGGACGAGAAAAATACAAAAACGAACATGATGGGGCAAGGAGCGAGTAAAAGGATTTGCTCCCATACGGACCCGCCTTCCTGCTGACCAATTGTGTGTATTTCGTCCAGAATGATGCTGTCAAGGTCATGAATACCCGCAAGGAAACGACTGAAGCCAACCCACTATTTCACGCGGGGGGTCCATACCTTCGCCAAGGGTGGCGAAAGCATCATGATGGCGAGCATCTCCGGAACCGTGACGAGGATCTGGCAGTTTTGAGGATCGTGGATACGATAATCACGCGTGTGTATTGCCCAGCAGCTCCCTACACATCGGGTCACATCAGATCCTTTGACAAGAACGAAAAGAGGTGCTTACGCCCATGCAGGTCCTTGCTGAACCGCGCGTATATCTCGGCAGCGACCTGGGCAACAAGTGCCTTCGTGGGAGCAACATAAACGATGACACCTTCGTCGGACCCTCTAAGGACCTTCTCCATCGCATAATACGATATGAACGTTTTACCCGCACTAGTCGGGGCTGGGGATACATAGTTCAATACACCAAAACGGCTTTCGGACCTAAAGACCACGCACCAACAACGAGGAGGGACTTTTTGTCATCAATCGCATCCAGGACTTGCTTCTGCCACGCATCGGGTTTGAATGAGACCCGCGGATCAACTTGACCATCCATACTCCGATCCATGTATTCACCGAAAACGCGCAGCTGCCACTCGACCGGATGTTCCTTGATTCGCATGAAAGCGTACAACGGTTCCTGCGTTTTTGACTTGACTAGCTTGACAAATTTGAAAGTGAGAGGACGTTCTTCCTGTGTCGTTGGAGCGGGAGTGAGCATGTCCGTGTACGCGGAGAAGCCGAGGACATTCAGGACCTCTTGGATGCACTTGCGGATGTCGCTCGTCGAATAACTGATCTCCAGGATGTCCTTGATCGTACGAAGTGCCGTGACGCCATGTTTATCGCGGACTGCCGCCGACTCACGTCCCGGATCCAAGATCCAATGTTGGAACAAGCGATGGAGACGATACAGCGCCAACTCGGCCGCAACGAACGGTTTGTTGGACCTCGGATTACGATTCAAGTCTGAGAGTGACTTTTCCAGAGAAGACAGCGAAGTCTCGGAATCTAGATCACGCATGCGCTCAGCCAGCCATGTGATCGACTCCGTGAATTGCTTTTGGGTCTTCTGCGCTAAATTTTGCTCCCGAATAGTGTCGGCTCTGGATTGTTTTTGTTTTTGTGTCGTTTTAGAAGCAGTGGGACGCGCATAGCTTTGCTTCTGTGGCTGTATGCATCTCAGTCAATGATGAACAGATAAGTCATAGTATGTGAATTGAGTGACCTTGGGTGGGGATTGATTTGAAGCAGCACCGACCGGCGGGATCTTGATCTGATGCAGCGCTGCGCCCGATGCACCCGTCAAGGTCGCAGCCTGGTCATGCAACGTCTTCATGAACCGTTGGTCAGCCCGAAGTCTCTTCTTCCGTTGCCATTCTGTTGCGTTCGCAGGACCCGATGGAGCCTCGCCTCCCAGGTGCTTTGGTAACAGGGACTTTTTGTGATTGTGCCAGTGTCGGGTGTCATGGAAGAGCGTGCCGTCGTCAAAATATCCTGTTCTAGGTACATCGGGTAGACATTTGGGTGCACTTGTCTCTTCTTCTTCACTACTGGTGTCCCATTCGTCGGTATTGGATTCTTCGTCGCTTTCCACTCCCTCGTCTTCTGTTTCATCAATTTGATGGGCTCCCGCGGTATTATCGTCACAAAGACCACGAATAGGCGCGAGTTCATCGTCAAAAATCTTGTTACTGAAGGGAAGCAATCCGAGCCTGTTCTCTATGGGGGCAAGCCCTGGAAGCGGAAGGAACGCCGCGGCGAATTGCGAAAATGCTGAAATTGGGACAGAGAATGGGGACAAATTATCCCGCACGATCTTGGTGACTTCATTCCCGAATATATCTTGCGAAGAGTGTGTGTTGTTCTCTGCCAAGAACCGAACGAGCGCGATGAATAACCTCACATCTATATCGATGGTTGTATTCAATGAGGTCATGGCCACCCCCATAGCGCGGAAAACGTTTGGGAGGAAATTCGATGCGAGCCGACGTCCGAATTCAGCTTCCATAGGTTCCAATCTTCTAGCCCGATCTTGCGCTGAAAGACGAGGAAGTAGCACCAGATGGATGAGGAATGCAAAGAAGAGAGCTTTTTCTCGAGCATCAGAAAATCGTAACAGTGATGCCACCTCTAGGACGACATTCTCGGTAGCAAGTGTTCCCAATTCTGGGAGGGGCTCGGTTGATGTGGGTGATGGAACGAGAGTAACATTTTTTGCCTTGTCATTGAGAACACGAGCGGCTACAGAATATGCATCGCGAACAGGGGTGGGAATGAAATCATTTGCTCGACGTGGTTTCGACTCGTAGACAAAAGAAAGCACCTGATCAGTGAGATATTGTCGGCTTTCATTCGTGATGACCATGCAAGGATGCTGACCTTCGAGTCACGGAACTCGGCGCCAGCCAAGAATGCGAGCGCCAACCCGCTCGTTAGAAGATCGTATAAAAACACACGGTGGCAAAGGAGGCGTTGAGCGGCAAACGGATCTATCGAATCTTGACCTGTGCCACCTTCATTGACCAGAGCAAACATAGGCTAGGCGATAGTGAATGAGATGAGGATCGGTAGCTGACGACGGCTTACTTTTCGCAAGAACTGGTATTCCCGCCACTTTGGATCGGAAAGACCAGCGAAGACGTATACAGAGACTTGACGTATCTTTAGCAAGTGATTGAATAGAAGTTTACGAGCAAGGGACCTGGATGCCTCCTCGAAGTCACCCACGCCGGTCCTCAATGCAACGTGTCGACTTTCTACTAAGTCTCAGGTGGGTGTCCATGTAACTGCGTGGAACGAACTCACCGTCCCAAAATACAACGTCAAACACAGCCGAGCGCTTGATAAACTCGTCCAGTGTACGTTCAAGTGTATGGAAAGCATGCAGAATCTGAAAAGAAGGGTCTGATTTCATAGTCATCCACGAGTCTTTTACGAGGTAATACGATGTACCATCTTGTTTCCCTAATGCCAGCAGCGGATCATCGATAACCAGCTGGATCAGTGAATGCCCTACAGAAATGGCATCGATATTAGTGAAACCGACAAGGGATACTTGCGACAGTACTCTACCATCGATGATGAATGGTTCAGTTCCAGCATAGTCACCCAACAGATCCATCCACCTGGCTCGCCTGCTGGCGGTGTGCCACTCAGCATCGATCCACTTCAATGCATCAGGGATCGATAACGAGCTGGTTGCGTCGTTCGTGGTCGCGTCAGACCCACGATGATTAACCTCGAACTCTTCCAAGTCCATCGAGCACTAGCGTTTTATCGGTGTTGAGATGATCGAGGGGTTAAACCAAGAGAGAAAGTGATAATTGGCTTGGAGGCTCCTGAAGGAAGGAGCTGTTAGTATGAGCTGGCCCGTGCAGGCCATCCGTAATCACCGTTGCTGTGCAGCCTGGGCCCGGCTCCCGTGTTATCGGATGTTTACAGTTGTCAAATCTTACTGTGTATTCCATGAGACTTCACTGAAGATCTCTTACTAGACCACTTGGGCGACAGAACGGCCATTCAGCTTCACCGCTCAAATTGCCTAAGTGGCCAGGTAAGACGCCGCTAAAGTACATACTAGGGGAAACAAGGAAACCGCGGCCATGGGATCAATGTCTTGTGTAAAGCTCGGAAGTTGGTGCAGTACTTTCCGGGGCCAAGCAGTAGCGAGCGAAGGAGGGACAGGCGACGCGAGCGTCAGGCTTTCAACTTGAAGAACCAAATCAAGCCCGAAAGTCCGCTTTGCTCCATGCCACGTACTAGCTACAAATGTCCATCATGCACTTACAATGTCTCCGACTCGGAAAAACTTTGAATTCCGACGAGTTTTTGGATCTCAACAACCAACCTGAATTCTCCCTCGGTTCCCCTACCTTCTCTTTGAGAGCGTCGATTCTCTCATGCAAAGAGACCAGGTGGAGTGTGGCTTGAGTGTGGCCAATATCAATGCTAGCCGACCTACTTCACCCTCTTTCTACAGCTGGAAGCTCGTGCTCTCGTGCTTCCAGGAAGAAACAACCCGTCACTAGCACATGCTCCGTGTTGCGGATAACAAGCAGGACGGGCACTCATGCTGTGCATCATGGAGGTTAGGATCTCGCCACAGACACGGAACGATGGAGTGGGTCAATGCATATTATCAGTGGTCACCCTGTAATTGGTTATTCTGTGCGAGCTCACGTTTTCCGTTGTGTAGTTTCAAGTATTTGCGACGGGGCCCCCTGAGAACCTGATCCGAACGACATGCATTCGATTTGCCTCCTCGTGCGGTTGGTTCGGTGGCACGGTGACCCTCTGGATGTCATGCAAGATCGTGTTACATTATAAAAATTTGACCTAGATTTTGTCGACTTCGACTCACCACCCATCCTGACAAAGGATAATTGTCTTTATTTATCTCTCGCTGTCGCATCATAATTGATGTGAGTTGCAAAGACACCTGATTGATGGGCCGTTATTCCCGCATACACTCTGAGTGTCGCGACCGCCACTGGCAACATGATCCAAGTCTGTCATCGTCTCGATATTTGCTGGCAACTAATACTCACGTGTTGTCTTAGCAATGGGGCGACTTGCTACTGGCATTACCCTTGACAGCGTGCAGTGCTCGACTCGGCTTTGATACGCCGACGAAGCTGATGGTGCGAGAATCCGAATGATCCCGAGACGAAGTGAAATTTTTTGATCAGAACTAGAAAACTTCGCAGCGTGATGTGGACTTACATCCCATTCTCGTGTGTACTCTGTTTATATCTCGTCATACTTTTTTCCTAAAATTGCCTTGGGCAAACGTGGCATCGAATCCGGACCGCCTTCGTGTCTCATTGGTATCATCCATGTCGCTCACCTGCAGAACTTCTTGATCTGATCATTGATTCCTTCGCTCTACCCTCGAGATAGGCACCTAGGGATCGTCGAGCCGATAAACTCAAGCGTTCGGACCGAAAACAGCAGCCTCTTTATCTCGGATACCGCAATGCACCGACCGCCGGTTGTTAATCTAGCAGTCGATCCACGTAGGACGTACCGCGGAGTTCAATCTGTAAGAGAGGTATACGTCGCATGGGAGGAGGTCGGGCCCGGGCGCCGAAGGTTTGTCAAAATGGATATCTAACCGCCGGAAGCATGCCGCCGACATCCGAGTTCGTTCGGAACCATAGAAATGTTTCGTTCCAGGATGGCTTGGACGGATGCGCCGCATCTGCATGAAAGCGGGAGGATGACTGTCGCGGCAAGAACCATTCTATATTGTGCAGTGCAGATACCTCGTGAAACATCGAAAGGTTAGCAACGATCAAACATTGTGTCAAACATTGTTCTTGATCCCCGTAGCGAGGGGAATGCAGCGGAATCGCCGCACATGATAAAGAAAATAGGTTCATGCACAAAACATGGTGTCAAACGCGGTCTTCTGTGCCGAGTGTAGATGACACGGGACATCCAGTTGCGACTCTTCCGTACCATATCAAACCGGAACGAGATCAAACAGTGCTATGATTCAGTGTCCAACCCAGTCAATCGTGTGGTCCCATCGCTTACATAAATTTCCTGTAGACAGAATACTTGGTGCACGGTGTCGAACGAGGGGGATAACGAAACCCAGGTCTCGTGATCGAAAGCGTCGCCCAGATGCTAAAAGCTGGTGCAAGCAATTACGATGGAGACAGCTCGGCGTAGACATGGTCGCGGAGCGTACGAATGTTCCAGGTAGTGTCACGTTGACGTACTTGGGATCTGGACGATCTAATAATACAGGAACAATATGGGCAATTTCCGGTCATTCAATACATCCCAGATGTGACGTCCAAAGGAATGGATGTAGCAGTGTTACAGAACCACCAGGAAATAATCAATGAAAGGGTAACCTCCGTCACGGCTATCGCACGATCTGAACAGTCTCGTTTCGCGATATTCAGGACCGCAAGGTTCTGCCATGCGCGAGAGGACACGTTTTGAAAGATATTCGAAACCCGCAACCACTGCCAACGGTTTGTCGGTTTGTCGGTAACCAGGTTGAGATACGACAGACGATTGGCGGCCGCGTAGTTAACCGATCAAGCATAGAATGTAGCACGAGATAATAGACAATCAATCGCATAAGATGCAATGATGGAAGCCTTGGGTCTGTACCGAAATACCCACTACTTCCATAGCAAGAATATGACGAACGATGTGATCTGCGTTACGTGGCACCTATTCGAATCCCTGAGCGACATTCAGTTAGAGCGAGCACCGTCACAGGTGCTGGGCTCCAGGCGGAGACCCTGATCATGATTTGGTGATTTCTGTCTCCCCAACGTCACTGAGGCTGACAAGCCCCGGATATGATTGGTACGACTTGCGGGGCTATCGCTAGAATTTTGGCGTTCTGAGTTGAATTGCACGCCGTGCTGGCACAAGCCAGGAGGCCAGTACCTCCCGTATGTCCTACCGATGCATGGGTGTTCCCCAATGCAGACTAGGGCGTTCACTGTAAATGATTCTGGCAGCAGTAGTGAACGGTTGACTTTCCCTCTTTTGATCTCTTGATCTTGTAATCAACGGAAACTTGAAGTCGCGGAGCGGGACAACCCGGCCGATGGCATCGCCTACTAGTACCCACGCAGATACACTCAGTGTGACTGTTCGTTCAATATCCTCCTCAGGTTCTATCATTATGATTCTGCTACGCTCAGGCTGGATATCAGTTCATACAAGGCATGAATACGTGGAATCAAATCCAACGAGCTTGCTCAAGGTTTAAAAAAATTACCTGACAGGGTTGAAAATCTCAAAGCCTCGTGATGGCCTACTGCTTGACTCAGGCACCTGCCACCACCTGGACATAAAAAGCCTTGGGCACTTGATGACCCTCTTAGAATATCCCCGGCGGAATCCGATTGTCGGTTCCGCCCGTCCGGCTCGTCCCGTCGACCTATAAGACCCAAAAAACAACGAGGGAGAGTCTCGCGCACTCATTCGGGCCGCCATTCGCCATTCATGGAGTCCTGTCATCTTATCAAGCTGAACAACGGGCAGTTCATCCCAGCCGTGGGTCTTGGTCAGCGCGACTTGTGATGGCGAGGAGAACTGTGTTCTGAATGTCTTGAATTCGTAGGGACCTGGCAATCCAAGCCTACAGAGGTTGCGCACGCTGTCGCAACGGCACTTCGAGCCGGGTATCGACACCTTGACTGCGCTTGGTGGGTTACAAGTGGCCCCTGGGATCATATCTACCAAACTGAGGGATCCTGATGGTGCAGGGCGTACGGCAACGAGAAGGAAGTCGGTCAAGGTTTGAAAGCATCTGGTGTTCCCAGAGAAGAAGTCTATGTATGCAGCAAACTGAATCTTGCTTGTGCAAGCTTTGGACAACTTGGTGCCATAGATCACCAGTAAACTGTGGTGCACGTACCATACACGAGTGGAGGAGTGCCTCGATCAGACGCTCGCTAACCTCGAGACGGATTACCTTGACCGTGCGCCCAGTCCCCGTTCATGTTATCCTCTGTGTGGTGACTCCCTTTATCGCTCCATGATCAAGTATACCTCATCCACTGGCCAGTGGCATTGAATCCAAATGGGAACCACCCAGTTTTCCCGACACGTCCCAATGGGGTTCGTGACGTCGATGAGTCAAGGGATCTGAGAGAAACTTGGAAAGATATGGAAGCGCTGGTCAAGAAGAGTAAGGCATAGCTGAACAATCATGTAGCCATATAGAGCCTCGGCTAAAGAACATCACAGGCAAAGTGAGGTCCATTGGTGCATCAAACTTTTCGCAGATGATGCTCGAGAAGATTCTTCCGACCGCAAAAATCATCCCGGCTGTTGATCAGGTTTGTCATTGATGTCCCTCTGTGACCCTGGCAATCTCAATTGTTTTGGTCAGCTGGAGCTTCACTTGTACAACCCTCAACTGAAACTTTTGGACTATTTGAAATCCAAGACGGTTATTCCCCAGGCATACTCGCCTCTCGGCTCAACAAACTCACCACTGTTTACGGATGAAATGGCTTCGGAAATTGCGCGCAAGTACGGTTTGGGGATAGCTGATGTTCTGTTAGGCTATCTCCGTAAGGCTCATCTCCTCATTCCCACGCTTGCTGTGATCACGGTCGCGATTTCATAGTTTCAAAAGGCGTCGTCGTGCTCCCAAAGTCGGTCACGCCGGTCCGCATCGAGGCAAACTTCACAGGCGCTCTTACTGCCTACAACAAATTAACTGCTGATGACGTGGCCAAGCTTGATGATGTGGCAGCCAACGGAAAGCAGAAGCGACTGCTGATGCCTCCTTGGGGTGAGCGATGCTCTCTTCCAAAACGCCGGTCAGGCTAAAATTAGGCCAGGCATTGACCTTGGTTTTGATAACTGGCCGGTCCCTTACCGCAACAAGTGAGATGGTGACTGACGTCAGCCGTGAACTCGGTGATACTGACGCTCAAGGTCTGTGTGAGCCCCGACAAGCTCGTACTAGTTACCATGGTTGTGAACTACAGCCAATGAATTACCCTGGCAAACGTTTCGGAACCGGTTTCAGTTTCACACCTAGGACCGGTTTCATATCCAGCTGTATTTCATGAAGTGTCGGCAGAGATATTATATTTACCACCAATCGATATCAGTTCGATAATTACATGGCGCCACCGACCACGCGCTGCAAGACCCGATTCACATTGGCAGTGCACGTGAGGAGTCGATGGACAAAACCTAGGCGGGGCTTGTTCGAGCCAGACGGCTGGAACGCATAGCATTCGACCACCCTGATCAGTGTGGAGGGCCGCAACTGCCTTCTTTGCGAAGTCTCTGCCATGTCACAACTCAGAGCCCAAGACACCCTGATTTCGAGCTCGACCAAACGTCGGAAACGGCCTCATGCCCGGGTCAAATTCGAGCATGGTTTCCCCACGCCTCTTGCTGGCTCCATCGGCGATATTGGTCCTCCGATTCGACGAACCAAACATCCATTCATCGCCCCTTTTGGCATTTTTCAGGGCCTCATCTCTAATCGATGCATTCCTTAGAATTAAATTATCAGCCCAGGGGTAAGCAAGTGTGCCTGCGAGCTCGGTTTCTAGCGCTGCTACGTCCCTTGATTTCCTTTTGTTCAAACAACCTGTGCTCGAGTCGTCAAGCAATAACGTAACGCATACCATTATTGCAAATGTCTGTCCATCGGATGAGAACGTTTAAAAGGCTGCTCCGACGTTGCCAACGCAAAATTTAGTAGGTCTTCCACATGGTGAAATGAGTACCATATTTCGGCCGTTCGCACGAGCCGCAGGCTTCCGATGACCCCGCAGAAGGAGATATCGATCAACGGGGGCCGTGTTGCCGTGTTAGCATGTCTGTGCAATTCAATGAGCCGTCACACTCACAAACACCGCTGAACCTGACTCCAAGCGACACTGGGGCCCACGGTGTCTTTTTTGAACCGGGGGGTCGCACATGGCTTGCCTGAATTGACCCTCCCGCATGACACGGAGTATTCTGAATCGTCCACGAGTGTCATGATCTCCATCGCCAATCTGATCTTGGAGACTTTTGGACCTGTTGCCAGTGAGCCGTTGTCGACTTATGAAAATGGCAACTACGCGCAATACCACGTCGTCAGTGCTGCCAAAAAGGGTCGCCCAAACTCACCAGGCAGTTCCATCGCAATGTGAAGCTCCGGAACCTGATGCCACGATGTCGTACTTTCGGATACTAGCGCTGCACTTGCGTTATGAGCTCCAGGGGCTTTGGTTCCATCCTGGATTCCCGTCCGGGGTATAAAACATTGGGGGAGTTCTCCGTTTGCCATCCAATCCCATCCCATCCCATCCCTTCCATAGTGGTGCCTTCCATCCTCGATATACTCAATCCACCATGCCAGCTTTGAACCGTTCAGGGAATGTCCTTGACGAGGTCTCTGATGCTGTTGATCATGGTAGATCGAGATTGTAATCGCTCTGTTTCGTCGCTTACCTCTAGCCCCTTATCAGTCAACGTCCTCAAGGGCAAGCCTTGGGATGAAGAGTGCGACTTGGTCGCCACAAAGGACAAGGACTCGTTCAGACAGTATGACAATGCTTGCGAGCGTGTCAAGGCCTTTTATAAAGAGCAACATGGTGGGTATCACTCTCATATGAGCGCGTCATGAGCTGAATATCAATACAGAGAAGCAAACGGTTGCATTCAACATCAAAGCCCGTGTGGAATTCAAGAGCCGCAGGCGTGCTCGCATGAGTATTTGGCAAGCTATGGAGATGCTCAATACCCTCGTGGACGATTCCGATCCTGATGTGCGTGTATCTTCGAGGGCTTCGTACTTCACGCTCATGTACATTGCAGACCGAATTATCTCAAATTGACCATCTCCTCCAAACAGCAGAGGCGATCCGACGTGATGGCAAGCCTGAGTGGATGCAAGTCACTGGCCTCATCCACGATCTGGGCAAGCTCCTGTACTTCTTCGGTAGTGAGGGACAATGGGATGTCGTCGGGGTAAATCGGTCCAACCAATCAAGTTCTCACCACTGATCTTGTCTTCCCAGGACACATTCATAGTCGGATGTGCTTTCTCAGACAAGAACATATACCCAGAGACCTTCGCACAGAATCCCGACATCTACGATGCAGTCTATTCTACAAAACACGGTATTTACGAGCCTCATTGTGGGCTCGATAATGTGATGATATCATGGGGACATGACGAGGTAATTCACTGATGCATCAGTCAATAGAAGGCTATCTGACAGTTCTCGGACTCATCAGTACCTGTACCACGTGGTCAAAGATCAATGTACTCTTCCTGAAGAAGCCTTGGCAATGATCCGATATCACAGTTTCTACCCGTGCGTCGCCTAGACGATAGTTTCTTCTTTCCTCAGCTGACCAGCACATTGACAGATGGCACCGGGAAGGTGCATACGCGCATCTGACAAATGCCAAAGATGCCAAGGCACTCGAGGCAGTGCGTGTGTTCAATCCATATGATCTCTACTCCAAGTGCGACAAATCCGTTAATGCCGAAGAGTTACGACCATACTACGAGAACCTGATTGCCAAATTTTTCCCTCCTGAATTGGACTGGTAGACTTTTTTTCCGTTTGATATGCGTTTTGACATAGAAATTACATTGGCTAATCAGAGCATATCCTTTGTATCCTAGAATTTAGTAAATATGTTCCTCGATACCTTACCTTCCATTCTGCACATAATAATTTATCACTCATACCTCTATATCATAGAATATGCTTGGTATGTAGATTCATCTGTACACATACGCTAGATGACATGTACATTTTTATTCCATGTTGCATTATAATCTTTCAGACCTCAGGGAGCGATAAGAATGGGATTACGGCTTCCGAAGCGAGTTGCTCCACAAACTTCGTTGCCAGTGAAACCCCACCCGAGCTGAGCAAAACGCTCTACACACTCGTTTTCTTCCCGACGCGGCCAAGCCAACTATGTCAGGTGGTCCACACACACAACCCTTTTACTTTGACAAGAAATTCGTCGTATTGAGCGACTGGTATGATTCAGCGCAGCCCTCACGTACATACATCAAGGCCCAAACTTAAAATTTTCTAGGGATGGCACGATCACGACGTGCGACTCCAACGATTGTACGCCCCTTCCTCGGATGATGAACTGCGCACAGTGCTGAGAATCAGAAAATATCAATATCTTCTACAGACGTCACGGACAATTATGGGATGGGAGTATCTCAACGAATCGCGCACAACGTGGAGATTCTCGAGTTTGACAAGAGTGGAGGGATGAGGGGTAAATCATTCAAGTACGTGGTGTCTCAATTCCTCGGATCCGCCACGTTACAATGATCATGAACGTGTGTGCGGCCGACACGGTCATGCAGTCCTGGGTTGCACAGGACGGACGGAGCCTACCCACCCGTGAGGGGCGGCCCTCCTAATCCGCGGACTCGTGGAAGCCATGGTCACCTGTGGAGTCGTTGTTCTCACACTCATTGTCTGCATATCACGCTCACGATCGTGGTAAAATTCTAGGGATGCATTCGAGCTCATGTTAGCAAGCGTATCCGACAATGGACATTCCCTGGAAGATTGCAAGATGTATCTCACGACGCCTAGGGGTGTGTATACTCGGACGTCGTGTCTCGGCTTCTTACAAATTGTTTGGAAATTTTGTCGAACGCTAACAGCCGTAGACGGGCGCCGACCTGTCGACTTTACGGACGGGTTTATGGATTTCAAGAGGTTTTGCGATGAGAGTGATATCCCGTTTACCATCGTATCGAGGTATGGTTTCATGCACATTGTTCTTCCCATTCCCACGCGGACGACCCTGTCCGCAGGGGTGTGGATGACGAGCGACACGTGTTTTGATCCGGACATGTTTTCATAGTGGCATGGATGAGCTCATTCGAGCTGTGCTCACGGAGCTTGCCAAAGGGTCCGACATGGACGCCGTCCAAGACGTTTCCATCGTTTCCAACGGTGTGCGACGGGACTCGAGGGGCAAATGGTTCGTCACATGGCGTCATCCTGAAAGGTACGGTGCCTTTTTCCCCCCCTTTCCTTTTCCCCCCTGTGCTCCACTTTGGCGATCGGCCCCCTCCTTACGATACGATCGTCATGGATCGATCCTGAAACCACCCCCCGGCAGTGCATACGGTCACGACAAATCGCGCGCAATTTTGCCTTACCGAGAGTACAGACAAGCACACGACGGTCAAGGCCCCACCGTGTTCTTCTTCGGTGATGGCGTCTCCGGTACATCCCGTCCCCCGTTTCCTTCCGATCCCACATCCCTGATCCCTGCTTCTTGTCAGACTTGTCCGCAGCGCAACACGCCGACGTCCTCTTTGTTAAAGTAACGGGCATAGACGAGAAGGACAACCTCAAGAGACACTGCGACAAGGCCGGAATTCCGTATATTCCCTTCTCCGACTTTTACGTCGCCAAGACGATCGTTGAGCAGATCGTCCGCGGGGAGGTGACCAAGGATGACTTGTTGGTCAAGCCGGTCGGAGCTGCGAACTGAACTAGATCGAGGCGCGTTGGGTGGATCGGGATCAGGGGTGCTGGTCAGTGGTGAGGCTATGGTTGGGTGTGGAGCTTTGGGGTTGAGTTGATTGCGATCGGGCTGTGGTAATGTCATAAAGGTTCCAGATGCGACGGAGGCGGTTGCGGTTGCGTTATCGCATCGTTGCTCCATCGGCTTGTAGATACATCATAGAATAGAACATCGATGTACCGGACGTTCTCACAGTGGGATCATTTCCTGTGCTCCTCGAGTTATAGTTTCCGTCAAATTCCTTTGCGTTACGATCGATTAGAACTTGAAGATCTGAATCTGATAAGTGTTTTTTCTCACGGGGTCAAGTTGCCAGAAAAAGACAACAATTGAAAAATAAGTCGACAAAAATTGTTTGTGCATGGTCCGACTCGCAACTTTGATCTCTCTCATGAACATCTGAACGTTAACATTCGTTCCTCGCACTGATTGTGAAATGAATACCTCCCACCTCCGTTATGCAGGCCGTCAAGCAGACTCAGTACCGTTGCAAGAGAGGATCCATCCAATACACCTGTAGCATGGCGAAACTGAACAAAGTCCACAGTACTGTGAAGATCCCTACTAAGTATCGCTTCGTACGACCGGCTAGCGACGTGGATATGCGATGCCGAAACAAACTCGATTTGCTCCCGCAAGACTCACCCAAGCGACGTTGGACTGGATCTGCACAGGCAATCTGCAAGGGACGGCCGGATGGAGGATCGAGTTTGGACAATGACTCTTTGACATTATTGATCAAGCGGTTTGATCGAGCCCGTGTCAAGAGAGCACTCGATGCAGCGCGTTTAGCGAGGAGGCGACGTGCCGATTCCAAGAGATCGTCCGACTTGATTTCGGACATGTTGGAGGTCGACTGTGGCGGAAATGAAATGTCACCCCAGCTTGCGTAGACACCTTTAGCAGCAAAAGAACCGAGTCGGAAGATACCATTGTATTTGACTACTTACTCGTGACGACTAACAATCAGATCTTATCAGTTCCGTCATTATCACCCAAGACACGCCAATATTACAGCAAGGAGAGGGATCGGTAATAGGTATACACTAGAAAAAAGTGCGCTGCATGTAATGTACTATCGCATTCACATTATACTACACATCAACGATCGACCTTGTCGTCACTTCTCCCAAACAAGAACGAAAAAATGCACCCCAAGAAACGAAGACGAGAAACTCCAACTTAATGACCTTTGCGCCGCCGCCCTCCACCACCCGCGGCGGCGACAGGCTGCGCTGGCGCTGCCCGTGGCAATCGCATCATTACCGGCTGCAGTCGTCGCGGATACGCTGGCCCCGGGATCGCAGCCTCAGGCGCGGGTACTGGTGGGTTACCCAACCCAGCACGAAGTAGAGCGCCGTGTGCTGGGGCTACGAACTGGTGAGCCTGGCCTCCCCCAAACATGAATGGGTTCCCAACGCCGTCGCCTGGACCCATCCCTGCGCCCATCCCAGCACCCATGCCCATGCCCATGCCCATGCCTACACCCACACCCATGCCCATGCCCATGCCCACACCCCCACCCATAACCAAACCCGCAGCCAAGGGATAAGGAGGTGCAGGCCCACGCGGTGGTGCCTGTGCCACCGGGATGTCCACCTTGAGGTTCGACTCGTCCACGTCCGGGCGGGACTTGCGGAGCTCCGCGAGGGCGCGCTTCGCGGCTTCGGACACCTGGCAGGTTGCACGCGTGAGGGATACGCTAGAAAGGAGTTCATTCGTTGACTTACTTCTTCTGCGTGTCGTTGCTCGACAGGATCCCAAAGGTTGCATTTCGACTTGTCTGCCTTTCCAGAGTAGGGAGGAGGCTAATGAGTAGGTGACAATCAGTCGAATCGCAACCACCGATAGGGAGATCACGCTGGCTCTCCGGGGCAGTCCTGCTAACAAGAACAAGAGAGAGGGAGCCCACTTACATTCGAAAAATGATCATATCCGACGATAATCTTCCGACAAATGTAACACGACACGGCATGGCACTGTGGACAAGTCATCTTGTTGCACTGTCACAATATCAAGCGTGAGCCCAGGTATTAAGCAGACTGGATATTCCGATGAATCAACCCATCGACACTCACGCCCGCTTCCTTGATAAATGCTGGGAATCAATATGTTAGGATAGTACATTCACTTGGAGGAGCAACGTACCCTTCTGGCATGTTGGACAATTGCGCATGAGTGCCTGTGCTGTTGAATGTTGGGATAGAATAGATGCGCAATAGACTAAGCTTACTCATAGCTTCCTCGATGACATGTTGCGCGTCCAAGTGTTTGTCCTCTTCTACTTCTGCATCCAACGTGAGGGCCTCCACCTGGATAGCTCAAATCCAACCTTACCTTTGCAAGTCTTGGGAAGATGATCCTACAAAAGAGCCAATCCCAGGTCAGACTCGACGCCTTGACATCGGGGATACGAGCCATGAAACAGAGGCAAAGAATACTTACCGGCTTTTTACATAGTCTACAAGTGATCGCGCTACATCCGGCGTTTTCGCATCTAAAGAGCTTTTCCATCTCGTTTTCAATGACACATTTGTACTCGCAGAACGGACACTCTTCGAGATTCTCCAAGCCAGCTGCCTCGATTTCCTTTCGTTGCTTGACTCGATAATACAGCTCAAGGAGTTTGGAAGAGAGGAATCGAGCGAGTTCGGATTCAGGGAAAGGGAGTTTGCAACCCGATTGGTCCATGCAGACAATATTTGGATTATGTTCGCCGAGCAAGTTAGAAGCATACGACATCATGCAGGTCTTGCAGAAAAGGTGAGCTTCGGGACACTGAATCATCTGGTCCTGTTGAAAAGTATCAGTAGTAATTCGGGGAAACAAAGAATCGAGCACAAACAAAAGGATAACCAGAAAAACAACATCCACACTCGATACCTTCTCCATTGTCTTCGTATTCTTGCTCGTTTACGGAAGCCGCAAAGGCTGCATCTCGTTCAGTGATCAACTCGGCTGCTTTAAGTAACACCCATTCCCGTTCCTTGTCAAATTCTGGATCTTGTCTTGTCTTCCCTTTACCGACAACAGAATTAATTGACTTTAATTTGAACGGAAGAGGCTGTTTCTTAAGCTCCTCGGCGAGTAGCAGATAAGTCGGGGCATAAAACCGATTGTCGAATAGCCGTGAGCGTATATGTGGTTTCGGGATCCGCGGAAAATCCGTCATGAGTTGTTCCTAAGAGATCCACTGTCAACAAGAAGCCGCAATTCTGCAAAATTGCTGACCAGGGAGCGCTCGAAATACTGTGGACCACAATCGTACACCCGCTCTTTGCTGGTGTAGTCCACCTTTGGCTTGAGGGAGCCTCTGGGGTTGAGATTATCATGTGTTTCATCTTGCTTATGTTTACCCTTTTTATCTGCTTTTGGATAGGATGGATTTTCGAACAGAGCGTGTAACACGAACTCGACGACATTTCCTGGTTGTGATTGCATGAATTGTTCGATGAGTGCAAGGGCGTGGGTAGGCTGAACATCCGGAACGATTTCTAGCACACGAACGATATATTCGTCGATGGGATCAACTGGGGCTGGCGCCTGGGGAACGGCTGGCTCAGGGGGAGGGGGCTGCTGCGCCAGCGCTGCGTCGGGGACATCCTGAGCGAGAGGGGCTGGCGGATGAATCACGTGCCGCTCATCGTTTTCCGGTAAAAATAGCGGCACGCTGTTGCCCTGTGGCTCTCGACGCGCTGCATGTTGTGAAGGTCCGGGTGCGTCCACGAGTATCTCAGAGTCCGGCTTCCCAAAAGTAAGCGCCACATTTGACGCCTTAGCAGGTGTTGGCTGTGATGGTCCCGGCTGGCGATGACGCTTTTTGGGAGCAGGGAAGTCGTCGTCCGAATCGGTGAGCTCGATGATCTCGATGAGGGAGGGCTCGCGCGCTGGGCGTCGCAAACGGGGTCGCTTTGCGGGTGGGCCGGGCTGGCGACTGGCGCTGCGTGTGCGCCTGGTCATCGGAGAGCGCGATGGTTCTGGCGACGAGGGAATGTCAATCACTTGCATTGGCCTCGCGAAAGGAGCGAACCCTTCGTTTCGGTTTTTCGTGGCTATTACGTAATTACAAGAGCAGACCCGCAGCCACCTTCCTGCACCCAACCAACCCCGAGTCGACCCGAGCCATGTCCCACTCGCACTCACACTACGACCCTCGCAGAGTCTGCCTGAGTCCCTTCCCTGAGTTCACCCTCGGAAGGTACAGGCGAACTATCGGCATCTATCTCGCGGGTGCCCTCGTACGTCCATTCTCATCGTCTTGTCGCGTGGCTCATCAAATGTCGGTAGTTTGCACTCGCCAACTGGACATTCCTCGACGCTGCTATCCTCTCTGCACACGCCCACTCACCCTACGGCGACCCCCAGATCCCTCCACCAGTCCATGTCGAATTTGTAGACTGGGTCCCGGGAATATGCTCCTTCATTGGCATGTTCATCATCAACATCATCGACAAGGATAGAATCAGAGGTGATGATTACGGCTCTGCGGAGGCCGTCTGGAGAGCAAGGCTCTTTTTGTTTGTCGGCTTTGCACTCATGGCCGGTGGGTTGGCGGGCAGCGTGGTGAGTCAATTTCGGTTCTTGCATCATGTCGGTTCCAAACCGATCGTCCCTCGCTCTGTTGCCAGTCTCTCCTCGTCCTCAAATATGTCCTTCCCGACTATCCCGAGCAATTCACCTACTATGGGTACGCCAACGTATCCCAGAACGTCGCTCTCATGCTTTCTGCTGTCGTCTTGTGGATCGCACAGAACGCGCAGGGTGAATATGATTACAATCTAACGTTGTAGTTTCCTGGGGCTCTTTGTCCCAATTCAGATGTAGGGCGCACAGTACGGTTGTATCGGACCGACTCTGTCCTCTTAATGCTATTTACCGTTTGTATCCCACCTGGGTGACCGTTTTGCGTATCTGTACCAGCGTTTGTTTGTATCATCTGCTCCCCGCGGCTGCAGGCGGAGCAATTTTTCTCATTCTTCCGCTTGATGGCCTACAATTGCACCACCAGTTCGCAGCTGCTGACGCATGACTCAGAGGTCCGTGACGGTGTACCGAGAGCTGACAGAAACCGTTCCAGTTCAAATATCGGCATGTTCGCGTGCATAGCTACGTTACGACTCGAGTTCGCTTTCATTGTGACTTGAAGTATAGACTTCTGATCGGATTTGACAGACACCTCGGCTATGGTGGAAGAAGGAACCACCTTTTATCTTCCTTCGACTCTGGCCTTCCTCAGATTGTTTGTTACTGCCGGCATCGGAATACCTGCTGTTGTGATCGGACTCCAGGGCCAGCCTGCATACGTTCAGACATAGACACGGTGGACCAAGCGCTCACGGCTACACGCCAGTGTTCCTATATGATGTTGTGGGGGTCATGGATTGAGGAATTACTCGGTGGTACACTCTCGCGAAAGCCCACCCTGAAATCCGTTTGTTCGGAAACGAGAGTTCTTCTACGCACCAGCACTTGGCTTGTATCCATCCATAGGCAGAGAACGGTGCATCCACGGTCTTGTGGTGCTCGGCGCCAGTTCTTGCGGCATTTGCTTTTGGAGGTACAACCGAGAACCTGAGGTGGACTACCACTAGCCCGTTCGTTTTGCACTGATGGAGTCCTGCGTTTCTCCGCTCAAGTTGCACCATCACATCTGATGATCCGAGTGATGGATAGAACAACCAGGTGGGCGCCCGTTTGCACTTTTCCAGCATCTGAGCACATGGCATGTGAGTACAGCTTCCTTCCGATGAGGGGGTACTTGCTGACAAACTCGGATTCGGGTGGAATCCCTTGATGGAGGTGTGGTGATCCAAGTACTATATAGCTCTAGCATGGCCCAGAGCGTAAGTACTTAGGACCGCATTAAAGCCATCAATTGCAGGCGAGCTACGGCGTTTAGTTCCTACAAACTTGGAGTCGGTACTTTCAGGGTTGCCTTGTGCTCATGGTTGTCATACTACAACAGGTTGCGTACGCGACTGGGATCGGTGCACCAGAACGGACTTCTTCGACCGAAGGCAAGAGAGCCTGATACACGAGGGTGTGGGGGAGAAGGATACAGAGAGGAAATGACCACTTGTACGGACCCGCTGCATGACAGGCGGAGTGACCTTGACAAGGGTGCGAACCGCGGGTGCAACTGGCCAAGGGCCGTTGGCCAGGATCGCCTGCCAGTGTTAGACATGCCTTTGATCGGAGGTGCGGTTGGGTTGCTATTTACTTGGACGAGTCCAGACAAAAATCGTAATAGGGTAAATTTTGTGCCAACCCAAGATGAAAACGAGCGCAGCCCGTTTACATGCGCTTTTCAGAATACCGATCAGCGGCTCATTTGAGTCGAGACGTCGTTCGATCACGGTGCACAATGTTTGTCGGTCTCGCGCTCGACGAGGAGTTTGAGAGAACAGCGAAAACAACTCCGAGGCTCGAGGGAGTCCGAGTCTTTCTATACAAAGTATATACAAGAAGTCTTGGCGTACGCGGGCGCACCCTCTACATTATTGGGACACACAATAGCGTAGCAGAGGATCCTGCCAAGTCTATCAAACACGCGGCACACCAATGAAGGTGGTCAGTAGGTTGATGCCCTGATCACACCAGCGTGAGCCAACGGTTTTGACAAGGAATCGTGTTGAACACACCACTGCAATAGCTCCAGAGATCCAAAATGCTCGACCGATGGGGAGCGGTTGGAGCCGAAATACGAGTGCAAATATAATACCTCCCACACTACCCATGGCTCCCACAATGCCGCTCTGTATTCGGAATGTTAATATCAGATTTGACGCGTATTACAAAGATCTCACCATGAAACCGTTGGAGCCTTGTAACAGATTGTGAGTCAAGATTCTACTTGTAGTGGAGACTGTACTCACGAGGACTGCAGTGGGGCACCAGTGCGAAAGTTGCACCACCCGCAGCTTCGCTTGATGCGGCTGTCATGATAATCATGCAAACCATAACTGACACTAAATCCAAAGTCAGTATTTTGTCACGGTCAAAATGATCTGCGTACGAGAAGGGTCATCCCTGTCAATATATATGACGAGGCCAATGGATAAGAATCCTTGTGCAATGCCAAGGATTATGCCAAGGTACTTCTTTCCGGCAACTCCCCATCTCCGATATGCCAAGTCGCCCAAGTATCCACCTGCAAGAGGTCAATGGTGATGGTAACAGTCGGCGGAGAAAATCCTTGCCTAAGGGACGGGCGAAGATGTTCATGAAACCAAAGGTGCATGTAAGCTACGTCAATGGTCAGGATTGGAATAGGGTTCATGTTTATGTGGTGCAACTGACGTATCCAGCCTCGGTATTGCTAAATGACTCCGACTTGTACAGCGAGAGAAAAATGTGTGCCAAGTTGGTGTTCATAGCGAGTTCGTAGCCCAATGTCGTGAAGTATCCAAGTGCGGGAAGCCAAGTTAACGGTGTAAAGGCGATCTTCAGCGCGAGCCCCAGCGTGAGCGGTTCAGTAACTGCATAATCCAACTCGGAAACCATATCTACCAAGGAATGTCAACTCGATAGGTTGCCCGTCATGAATGGGAAAAACGACGCACTCATGTCCTGAACTCCTGCACCAGTGACCTGAATGTCTGTCTGTCTACTTTTCTTCTCAAGATCGGCTCTGCTGTTGTTGAGCGTATCGTATACTCTCTCATCCGAGTCTGCTGGAGCATTGGTTGACTCTGGGTTCTCACGTCCGTACGCGATTGCCTTGTGTCTGTCGCACCATTTTCCAGCAGGATGGTCCGTCCCAAATACCAGTATGGCGAGGGAAACAAGGAGCAGGCAAGGAACTGGGACAATCGCAAACGCCGCACGCCATGCGACAGTTGGCACGAGCCCAGCTGAAAGCAAACCGTCGTATAGAGCGGTCATGACCAAGAATGTAACTCCCCCGCCTGAGTTACCCAAGCCTCCCACTATGGCGTTGGCTATAAATGCCCAAGTTAGCCAGTGTATCAATATACTTGAAGACCAATTACCGCTCCCGACCACGTTCTTGTCGAAAAATGTAGTGGTCCATGCCTGGCATGGCACGAAAGTTCCACCTAGAATACCGATGAAAAAACGGATGAGGTAGAGTCCGTTGGCAGTGTTCGCAGTCCCAGCCAACCCTGAGGGAATTGTACCTAGAACAAGGAACGCGGCCATGACCTTGCGCGGACCGAACCCTGGAACGGAAATGAGAAAGGTATGTAACATATCTTTGGCCATACGAACGGTCAACTAGAGGACCAGCAACCACGCGAGCGACAAGCGTGGCACACAGCGAGACCACGTTAGAGTTTCCTACAGAATAATGAGTATCGAGTGTTCATTAATGCATTACTGACTGCTACCTACCAACTTCCACGGTGGTTAACTTGAGATCTTCCTTGATGACACCGGGGATGAGGGGAGAAAACGCGAACCACGATAGGCTGTGTGCGAACTCCAAGTCTTGCACGCCGTTTCATAGATGTTACAGGAACTTACAAGGCCACGAAATATCCCAACCAAGCGCTACAGTGTAAAGTCAGGAAATCGCAACAATGGAACTGAGGAAAGAGGAGACGGACAGATGGAAGTTGATTGAATACTGGTTCCGAAGAGAAAACACGGGCAGCGACGAGCATTTCAAGTTGTTTGGATTAATCACAAACTCCCTTAAGTTGATTCCAGGAGAAGTAGAAGAACTGCGTGCAACCATGATGGGGCAGGTTCCTGGGGGAAGGTCGTTTCCTGTCCAGTGCCGTGTTTTTATTCGATAGAATTTCTGTAACGCCCTAACATTAGTAAACTGCCAGTCTATCGGGGCTGTTTCATAAATTCTTGAGATACCGCAGCAGATGCCAAGATAAGCGTTACGGCGGCACTTAAAGCGTATTGCACGGGCTAAGAGCCCTGAGTCTTCCTTTGTAATCCACATCAGCGAATGAACAAAACGTAGGCCGACTTTGAAGGTGAGATGGCTGCTGAAATTCGTCAGGGGGCGGGGTGCCCTGGTTCAAATCGCGGAGGCTCTGAATACTGTGAACTAAACAGGCATTGTGAAGCAATAACAGTAAACAGTGCGATAAATGCTAAGAGCCACACCTGAGAAGCAAGTCAGGAAGACAGTGGTGTGGTAACTCACAGGATGTGACAACACATGTTATGTGGACCACGTGACAGAACCCAGGTGCGATGGACCACTTGCAGACTCTAGACTGACGCCTTTTGGAATGCAGACTTGAGCTGGGCCCGGACAACAATGGGAAGTGACGTTCAGAGCACCCTCGAATCACTTAGGAGAGAGAATGTAAGACTCAAATCCCGACTACAACCAAGAACCTGGGGTGGACTGTCACTACCTGTTCATTTGTTTCCAGCAACCCATCGTGATGGCTTGCTTTACTCCACTGCACGATCCCATCCGATGATCCGAACAACGGAGAAAGTCACCAGGTGCGTGCCGTTTGCGTTAACCAGCGTTTGAGCAAATGGCATGTGAGTACAGCATGCTTGGCACGTCCGATGAGGGTACTTGCTGACAACTTGGATTCGGGTAGAATCGCTTGATGGAGGCGATGGTGATCCAAGTACTCCATGGAAGCCAGACTGCGTGAGTACTTAGGACCGCATTAAAGCCATCAATTGCAGGCGAGCCACGGTGTTAGTTCCTACATACAAGCTTGGAGTCGGTACTTTCAGGGTCGCCTTGTACTCATGGTTGTCATACAACAGGTTGCGTACGCGACTGGATTCGATGCACCAGAACGGACTTCGACCGAGGGCAAGAGAGCGTGATGCACGAGGGTGTGAGGGAGAAGGATACAGAGAGGAAATGACCACTTGTACGGACCGCTGCATGACAAGCGGACCATGACAAGGGTGCGAATTGCGGGTGTGCTGGTTTATTGTGAGTAAGTTTATGAACGGTTGGCCAAGGGCTGTTGACCAGAATCGCCTGCCGGTGGTTCGACTGTCGACATGGCATTCATTGGGAGGTGCGTTTGGGTTGCTATTGAATTGCATCATACCAACCAAGTGTAGGATGGGAGAGACATATTACTCGGCTCAAAGACATGCGATCCAGTTTCTCCTTAGCTTCATTATGTGGTTTGCTGGCAAAAGCGCACAATCAGAAACAAGGTGTTTTCCACCAGGAAACAGGGGCGAAATGAATGCGCAGCATGATGACCTTGGCAGCAACGGTTCTGATGCTCATTTTCTCAATTCTTAGTACGACCGGCCGGTATTGTCGTTGGGGTTAGCAAACACACCCTTGGCAAATTGCGGTTGATATCATTACGCGCGCTAACGGATCGCATAAGGTACGAGATATAACGTTCTAGAAAAAGCCACGTACATACTAGTCTTGGCAGTTCCCTTCCATATAGGGCCGCATCTGTCCACAACAACGAACCCGTGGCAGCGGTGACAGCGCTTTTCAGAACAGATTGGCAGCAGTCTGCGAGCGTAACGTCAACGTTCTTAAGCAATATTCTTCCGAATCTCGCGAATAGCGGTGTCTAACCGATGAGGGGGTGCTGTCCGGAGAACGCGATGATTACTTGCGCGCAGCAAGGCACTGATCGCTGGGTAATATTCGTCGAACGGGCCAAGCCTCACCCGTGCGCAAGGTTCCTCAATATGTGCTGCTGGCCGTAGTTATGAAACGTAGACTCGTTCAACGGATCACTTTAAAGAAGGGTTAGAATCATGCGGTATTAATTTTTCTTGGCGTCTTGGCAGCAGTTGACGGTGACCCAACAACGTCTTGGCATATGAGGTTAAGATCGAAAAGTCTGTTTATGCCAGTGGCACGAGAGCAGCTTGGCTCAAATCAACCAATCGGATGCGGCTCTGTGGGTCGAGGGCACTGCTTCAAGCAAAATAACGTTGTCAGAATGAGAGATCTGCTATGGATGAGCCATACTAGCTAGTCCATTCGGAGATATGAAATGGAAGACAGCCACCGTCTTGATCGCGTTGTTGGGTCAGTAGCGACCTGATCAAAGGCCACAATAAGAGAATCCGGGTCAACTGATCATCATCCTCATCTCTAGTGGGGAGGAGAAGGAATGTAAAGCCTTAAGCCAAGAACACGACAAAAAGTGGTAAAATCCTGGGCACCATGATAGACAAGCACGGGCCATCCTTCGTGTCCCCGAAATGATCCAGGCGAGTGGCAGGAGAACCCGCCCAGTCAAGCTTCCCAAGGTTTACTAGGCAAGCAGTGCCAAGCACCATTGACACTCGCGGAGGCCGCACTAGTAAGTTATCATAGAATCGAATCCCAATTACGAATTCTGCCAAGACCGGCGCGAAGCATCAGGTGGGTTTCCGCAGTTTTCACTTCTGATCACGAGTGGCGCGTCCGTGTATCGTGGCATTTGATTCGACTCGTGGCCCCCGGCATCCATGATTTACGTCCGGCAGTACGCCTAATTCCCCCGATCGGGGTGGCATTCTAGTGGGGCTCCATGCCTCGATGTACCCGCAGTAATGTTGCTATAGCCCTTCGCCGATAGATAGACACAGAGGAAGCAGAGCAGTCCGATGGCGGAGCTCCATAATGATTCAGTTTGAATGTTAAGTACGGGGCGCACTCTGAAAAACGTGCCCGGATCGAAAGGTTGGAATGGTTCAAGGATAGAGTGTGCTGCTCCATGCTATAAGAGACGCGATATGTGCCATCGTTCCCTGGGAAAAAACGATGCCGACACCATTTTGTGTTGATGTTTTGTTGCCTTTGGAGGCATTGACGTGTGTTGACAAGGTCGACAGTGATAGATGTTCCATGGCCTTCTGGACTCGGAGGCAAGCGGCGTCGGTTCTGCGGACTAGTGCAAGAGGCGTTTCTGTGGCTGCCAAGACACTGCCCGCGTATCCTGATGGGCCGCGAGGTTTGTTGATCATCACAACATGCAGTGGCGCTCCTCGGGCAGTGGCGCTCCTCGGTCAGTGTCGGTCGATCATTTGAATCCGATCCCATAACTCGTCCGATGCTTACGCAGATGCATACGCATCCCCAACATGTAAAGACGATGACAAAGTGCACTGTGTCGGCGGAGGCCGGGGACCGCGCAGGGATCAAGCACCATCCCGGAGATCTTCGCACGTTCCAATAGCGACCTATACAACAACTGAGGCATACTTGTAGCTGGTTGTGTAGATCACGGTGTCACGAATCCGCCAAGGCTCCACCGTTGACATCGTTCGCAAACGCCAATTCTCTGGGTGCCTTGGTGGGGTTTCCAGGTTGAAATCGATTCTTGAAGGTCGACCTCGCACAATGATCCGATTTTAAACCCCGGTGGCGCCGAGAAGCCCCGATCACAGTGAGGCCATTGGTAGCCTCACCCGCATATTCCCCCATGGTGGATTGCTCTCAGCACGCTGTCATTCGCTGGGAAAACCGTTCTGGTCTGAACCCCTACACACTGCGGTGGAGGTGCACGCGGTTTGTTATCTACCAAACGCCTTAATCGCGCACGTCATAAAGACATGAGGTTGTCAACGACCTCATTGGTCGGGGAGGATATTGATTGATCGGGGCTTCCCGCCGGCCCGTGCCGGTTTACACGATCAGGACCACGGCGATGCATCACGATAGAATTAATGGGAGGGCGTCGAGTACGTTACTGATGGTGGATACAAATGTGTGAATGTGCGTTATCTTATCTCCGACCATCATCCTGTGACCACTCCGGTTGCTTGGGTATTATAACGGCAGCACGCCCGGCACGATTCGGACCGCAGCCCGGTTACTCCCAGCCACTGAACAAAGGCGTCCACGATTGACCCACAGCCTAAGTGAAATGATGGTTATATATCCTCTAGCGTGTCTACAGGGTGGGGGGGTTGATTATAGTCGGTACAAATTTGGATCGTGATTCATGAGTCAGGATTTCGCCGTGACGTAGGTAAATAATCCAGCAAACTGTTCTGTAACACTAGTTACAGATCATCGGGCGCGTATCGTGAGCTGAGGGAAGGTGCTTGCAAAAGGATGCACGTACGGGGTTCTGCTCATTTTGATGAATTTGATCTTGGAGCCCATTGACAGTGTTCACGCTTTGCGGAGGTGACGCCTTTGTGGGGCCTATATTCCTGAGGGCACATGAAGAGTTCACTTGATAATGAAGTGACGAAGCCAACCTGGCATCATGATCCTGACCTTCGCGTCGATCTATCGTAGTGGACACCTCTTCGTCAACAAGGGCTAAAATAAGCATGTATGGGAGAGACAGGAGCTTGCCTTGTTATGAATCGCCGCAAGCTGGGTGCGGCAGCCGCTTCAAGATGACAAATTTACTCAATGCGTAGCAATGTGCAGGCCTCGCTTGTGTTATTCGCACTGGTCCTCAGGCTTGGCAAAAAGACTTGGGATCGCATAGGTCGGTCTTGGGCTCTTGGCGAAACATGTGGGCCGGTCCTTCGATGGTTAGACTCTTCATCATGTGGTCGCTCGGAGTCTCTGAGAGCCATGCTCAAATATACGAACTATCTATGGTTAGCCTTCCACCCATCGCGACATGTGGACCATCAAAACGATGGATGAACCCCTGCTCATAGAAGTGGGAAGTGGAATTCAGGGGATCTGTGGACCAAACCCAGCGCACTGGGCTCCTCATGCGTATGCGGAGATGGGCCAAATGATTGTACATACATCATAATGCGTCAAATACGCTGGGCAAGACGCAGGTGGACGCCCTGGCGCGGATCCCTTGTGAAGGGGAGAGTCCACGAAATGTCATGGCAGCGGTCGTGGTGATTCTACAACGAGTCTCGAAAAATTCCGATAGAGCTAAGACATTACCACTGCCAATCAGGAGGCAGTGGCAGTATTAGAGCGCCGGGCAAACGGAACTCGGACGAGGCAGGGAACATGCGGAACAGGGAAGGTTGGGATTTCGGCATCCTGTGCCGGGGTTTCCAAGGTTCCGTTCGGATTCCAACCGCGTGTGATAAGCGGTCGTGGCGGCATATTTGTGGCTGTTTGCTCCGTTCGATTTCTCGATTTTCGTCCCCAAATATAAAAGTCTGTCTGTGACGCCGCCCACACTCTCCCACTTCTCATCCACATTCTCTTTGTCGACGTGTCTCCTCTCCATCAAAAGCCGCATTTCTATAGATTGAGTCTGTAGGGCTTCCCCTCCCCGCGCGATTCGCCCACCCCAAACAATGTCGGAGCCAACCGTGGCAAAGGTGCCCGGTCCGCAGGCCGAAGAGTCGCCCATCACCGATGTGCCAGATACAAAGCGTAAAAGAGAGTACAAGGATTTCGGTCATGAAGAGGAAAAACCGACCCGTACGTATCTCGCTTTCATCCGCGTTCAGGCTTTGACCGCCCTTACAATATAGATGCTAATGTTGATATGGCCTTGGTCTGTCATCTTTCAAACTGGCCTCTCGTGTCTCCTATAATGTTTCTTGATTTTAAAGATTGAGCTCAAAGCCGAAGACCTGTATGATAAGGAGAAGGTCGACTTGGAAACCATCGTCATCGATGATGTCTTCAAACTGCTCCAGTGCGACGAAAATGGTTTATCCTCAGAAGAGGCCCAGCGCCGTATTGACCTGTTCGGTCCCAACAAGCTCGAGCAGGAAGAGCAGAATGCGTTCCTTCAGGTAACGTTGTTTCATATGTCTTGTTCTCTGCTAACATTTGCATTTGATGTTAGTTTTTGAGTTTCATGTGGAATCCCTTGTCCTGGGTCATGGAGGGTGCCGCCCTCGTGGCCATTGTTCTTTCCAATGGCGAAGGACAGCCTCCAGACTGGCCAGGACTTCCTCGGTATTCATTCTTCTTTTGTTTATCAACTCTACGATTGGTTTCTACGAGGAGCGTAATGCTGGTAACGCAGTCAAGGCACTCATGGACTCGCTCGCTCCCAAAGCCAAGGTCAAGCGCAATGGTACATGGTCCGAGATCGAATCTGCCGATCTTGTTCCTGGTGATATGGTCTCATTCAAAATTGGTGATATCGTTCCTGCCGACTGTCGTCTCACGGAGGCCATTAACGTGTCTATCGACCAAGCCGCTCTTACTGGTGAATCACTCCCTCAGAGCAAGAAGGTTGGCGACCAATGCTTCTCGTGCGTATTCTTTCCCTTTGTCTGGTTCTGGCTATTCTTTGCTGACACCTCATCCGCAGTGGATCGACTTGCAAACAGGGCGAAGCCGAGGGTGTTGTCATTTCTACTGGTGCCAACACCTTCTTCGGTCGTGCAGCTTCTCTCGTTGGACAGGACGATGACACGACAGGTCACTTGCAGCAGATCCTTGCCCAAATTGGTTCCTTCTGTTTGGTTTCCATAGGTATTTTCGTTGTCGCCGAAATTCTCGTTCTCTATGCCGGCTTCAAGTACGGCTATCGTCGCGGTCTCAACAACATCCTCGTCCTTCTGATCGGCGGTATTCCCATCGCCATGCCTACTGTCTTGTCCGTTACTCTTGCCGTTGGTGCCCAGCAGCTCGCCAAGCACAAGGCTATCGTCACCCGTATCACCGCCATCGAAGAACTGGCTGGTGTCACCATTCTTTGCTCTGACAAAACCGGTACCCTCACCACCAACAAACTCACCATCGACAGGGCTACCATCCGTACTTACGGCCCCTTCTCTGCCGATGATGTCATGCTTCTTGCTGCCTACGCTTCTCGCACTGAAAACCAAGATGCGATTGATGCTTCTGTGGTGACTGCTCTCGGTGATACCTCTCGTGCCCGTGCTGGTATCAAACTCCTGGACTTCAAGCCGTTCAACCCTGTCGACAAACGCACGGAAATCACTTACCTTGAGGAGTCGTCCGGCAAGCTCAAGCGTGTTACTAAGGGTATGACAGGTATCATTATCGAGCTTTGCACTCGCAACAAGACGGACGAAGTCGAGAACAGGCTCGAGGCTGATGTCGAGGAGTTTGCTACCCGT
Source organism: Boletus coccyginus (assembly GCA_025782845.1). Lineage (NCBI taxonomy): Eukaryota > Fungi > Basidiomycota > Agaricomycetes > Boletales > Boletaceae > Boletus > Boletus coccyginus. The sequence continues at coordinate 225,415 of JAHZSR010000017.1, forward strand.
GGTCTTCGTGCCCTTGCCGTTGCCTATGAAGAGTTGGATGGTGATGATCCAGAGGCTGAAGGCAACGGTTTCGAGTTGATCGGTCTCCTTGCTATCTTTGATCCTCCTCGTGATGATACGAAGCAAACTATCGACGATGCTATCGCTCTCGGTGTCAAAGTGAAGATGGTCACCGGTGATCAACTTGCGATCGCCAAAGAAACTGGTCGTCGTCTTGGTTTGGGTGACCATATGTACCCAGCAAAGGTTTTGAAGGACGGTCCTGCACCCGGCGGCAAGCACTCCAATCTCGACGACATGATCTTAGATGCAGACGGCTTTGCTGGTGTCTTTCCTGAACACAAGTACGAAATCGTCAAGCGGTTACAGGGCCTTGGTCACTTGTGCGCTATGACTGGCGACGGTGCCAACGACGCTCCAGCTCTTTCCCGTGCCAACGTCGGTATCGCTGTTGAGGGCGCCACTGACGCTGCTCGTGGCGCCGCCGATATTGTCCTGACCGAGCCTGGGTTGTCCACCATAGTGCATGCCATCCGCGGTTCGCGTATCATCTTCCAGCGTATGCGCAACTATTCTATTTACGCTTGTGCTGTGACCATCCGTATCGTCGTCTGCTTCGCTATCTTGGCTTTCGCGTTCAAGTTCGACTTCCCTCCCTTCATGGTCCTTATCATTGCCTTGCTGAACGATGGTACCATCATGACGTTGTCCGTTGATCGTGTCCTGCCCTCGATGACGCCAGATGCCTGGGACTTGGCCGAGATTTTTTCGTATGCCATTGCATACGGGTTGTACTTGACTGCCTCCACGTAAGACAAATGCTCTCTAGTCTGCTCTCTTACTGACTGTCTTTAGGGTCGCGCTTGTTGCCATCATAATGAAGACCAGCTTCTTCTATGACAAATTTGGCGTTACGTTTGATGGCGCAATTTATCCCTCGAGCGCCAACGACCCTCAGCTCCACACGATCGTTTACTTGCAAGTTGCTATCATCTCGCAGGCGCTTATCTTCGTCACACGTTCTCATGGTTTCTTCTTCATGGAGCGCCCCTCTGTCGCTCTTATGGTTGCGTTCTGCATCGCTCAACTTGTGTCCTCGATTATTGCAGCGTATGGCGATTGGGGCTTCACCCAGATCCGGGCAATTTCTGGTGAATGGATCGGTATTGTTTGGGTTTGGGTAAGTATCTTTATATTGTTTTTTATGGTGTGCTTATTGTGCCCCCAGAACATCGTCTGGTTCTCTCCCCTAGACTGGATCAAGTTTGCCATGAAGGCTACCATCATCAAGAGAATGCGCGAGCGCCATGATCGCAAAGTTGCAGAAGCAGTGGCTAGGGCATCTGAAGGTGGTATTCCCATGACGCGCACACAATCTCGCGCCGCTTCGATTCATGAGTCCTTGTACTCGAACCGTGTCTCGTTCATTCGCCGTGCTGCCCGCAAGGTTGGCTTTGGCCGCAAGATCTCCATGAAGCCAGAGGAGTTGCAACGTTTCAGCAGCATCCAGGCTCAAAGAACGGGGGCCACATTGGCTCGTAACCCCAGCCGGACTGCTGTATAGACAAGGAGGGTTCTCTGGGGATGCGGATGGGTGCGGTATCTTCCTTGCTCTTCACAGCTTTCGCAGCGTCACAAGAAATTAATTGAGCATCGAATATCCACTTGTAATCTAGATTTTTATACTATTCATCCATCACGTGTTCGTCTGGTCGTCCCGCATTCCTTTGTTTTCCTCTTAATTCTTTTCTCCACACAAGTGCGATGGTCCATACATAAGCAACGCAGACCTTTATGATTCTCTTAACATATTTTGGTAGTGATGGTCCATTGTCACTCACTCTTTATGACTATGTCAACCGTCGGTTTTGGATTATTTGTTTCACATTCGTTACTTGAAGGATTCGCTCTTTCTCGTCTGGTTCCACGTAGCCGACCTGTATGTTACGATGACCTGCATGATTGAGCTATGTGAATAGATATACCCTTGCACTTGAGCAGTTCCTTAATTTCGTTGCTTGCGATGTGAGCGAGTAGTATACGACAGGTTTCATAGTAGAAGCACACGAGAAGCCCGGGTGCAGCAACCAGCTCTGGCTTGGCAAGTATGGAATCTACGATTGAGGGGTTCACGCAATCCAGGGCAGATGGCAGGCAGAATCTGAGAGTCTGGAGGTGCATCAATGCCTGGACCAAACTGAGACTGACACCATGAGTCGTCGTCCTTGTCTATCTGCTGAAACCCTGGAATCGTGTTTTGTGCGCCTGGGAGACGTGTCAATTCTTTAATTGCTCGCATGGCATGCCTTGTGCCGTTTGGCATGATCACCGTTAAAAAGGTTGTTCTAAATTACCGTGCCGCACACTTAGAGGTACGTGCTCGACGTATTGATGGCTCGGACCAACGGGTGGGACCGGAAGGAGAATGCCCCTGTCCAATCCCGTGTACACCCGAGGTGACGTCGATGAGACCAGTGTTTTGGGTTCGCTCACACCTTTTTGATTGATGGGCTCAGAGATATAAAATGGCAACGAGCTGGGTTGGTTCTATGCGAGAAGACGGAGGGAATGATGAATGAGGGACCCTTTGACGTTCATTACCGTGACAATGGAGAGATGGCGTGGGAAGGAATATGCCGAGAAAGGCAGCTGTAGTGTTGGGCAAGTGTTCCTCGAGGCATCGGCATGGCTGGTTCGAGGCAACAAGGGGACGACGAAAAGGGGTCAATTCCGCTGTGGATAATTCGCAACGAGGACCGGCCGGAAGACATGTTCCGAGCACCCTCATTCGTAAGTCGCCAAAGCACTCCAAACAAGAGAAGGGCATGTCGGCATGACTGCAGGTAAAGGCGTGTCGTGCATTCTTCGCCCTTGTCTCCCATCTGCACTCACCTTCTCAGTGCTATACGATGACCTCGGGCAAGAGGCCTGCCGAACCAGCTCAGGCAGCGCATCTCACCCACAGCTCCACTTTCAATGCTCGTCATCCCTCCACTCCCGATAACACCCCTCGGACCCGTAAGCCCAAATCGAAGAAGAAAAGGGAGGAGCGATACGAGGAGGAAATCCAATACAACCTCTCCTACAACTTCAGAGGCGCTGGCTCTCGCAGACAAGCGCAGTCCTCTAGAATGCAGGACGATACAGGTCTGTCGCCCCTCCATGCCCGTCTCCCCTCATCATGACGTGCCCTCCTCTCCAGACTTCCCCCCTCCCCCCACGTATGAAACAGCGACCGCTGTGTCGACCCTGGTATCCGAGAACTTTGTCCACCAGGATGGTCTCCCCCATCCTGGTCTCCCCTCGCCAGCGCTCACCGTAGCTTCCCTCCCTGCGTCCGTTGGTCGGGCTTACCCGGCCGGATCGGATAGAAGCGATACCTTCTCTATCGACACTGCATCCCAGTCACTATTGCAGCCTCCCCGCGAGGCTGAAGATCGGTCCAGCATCGAACTCGTTGACTTGGAGCCATGCGAGCGCTGGGAACTTGACCGCATGCGAGGTCTTCCCTTGGATGAGCGCGTCAAGAGGCACAAGTTTAGAACGGGCACAACCCCGCCCAGTGCTCCTCGAGCTCGGCTTGCGAGTCAGCCCACGGTCTCTCGCGGCCCAGGCTCTCAGGCCCGTTTTTTGGCGTCTCAGCTGTCTCTTCGTATTCCTGAGAGTTGCGATCGGTATGAGGACGATCAGAACCAGGATAACAACTCAGATCTGTCCACGCCACCCACCCCGAAGCATCATCGGATGCGTAGCATCCCTGGCTCTCCCTCGCGATTTTTCCATGCTCGTTCGCACTCGCCTCAACCGACGTCTTCGGTCATTTCGCTGCTCCGTAACCCCAGTCCGTTCTTTAAGAATACGCCATCGCTCAAGAGTACGCCATCGCTACTCAACCTTTCGCCGTCTCATCATGGCACTCCCCACCGTACGCGAACAAAATTGTTCCGTCGAAAGTCAAAGGAGCGTGCGTCAAGCGAACCCCTGGATGATTGGGAGGTGCTTGAACGCACTGGCTCGGGCGCGTCGTCCATCGACGATTCATTACCATCCCCAAGTCCTCCGGTAACGCCTCAGAACACGGTGGCGCGACAGCTACCAAAGTCGACGACTGCGGATGTGTTTGTCACCACGCCAACAAAGTTACCGGCCGATCGTTCCCGTAAGGTGAATACGGTGCAGATTCCACAGGCAGTTGGTGCGCAAGTTCATCGACCTGCATCACCCCCGTTTGTTGCTCGACACGTCCGTCGCCATACAACCTCCAGTCGTGGAAGTCAGATGAGCACTTCGAGTGCACCGGTATCTCCCATTTCCGTAACGTCGACATCTACGTTCAGCTCCTCTACCATATCCCTCTCTCAGAACACGATCGCTAGCGAGGACGTTCCAGCTGCCATTCAGGCCCTCACGGACCGTGGGGTTGCTTCGGAACCTCCCCGTGCGGTCGGAAGCAGGGCTTACGAGGCTTCCCTGACTTCCAGAACCCCCCGAGTCTCGTCTCCGGCGCCCCCAGCACCGGCTTACGACCATGATCCTGATCTCCCCATTGTACCCAACCCAGCGCTGGGTTCTCTCCCTACCCGATCTGCGACTGAGCGTATCGTCCGTTCTCCTGATGCGCGGGATGAGAACCATGCTCTTGTGCGGGGCAGATCCTTTTCGAGAGACATGGGGATGCGGAGTGCGCCAGCTTACAGTTCCATCTTCCCCTCTGGACCTCCCACGCCCTTGCCAAACATGACGCAGAGCCTTCCTCCTCCGACCACTCAACCATCTCCCCGGCGCCACTACCCAGGAAGACCACTCCCAGCGACTCCCCCTGTCTCCCCTTCGTTGACCTGGATTCTTGACAAGGGCGTGACACATGTCGCTCCGCCTTCAAAGGCGATAGTATCTGCTACCCCCTCCACACCTCCTATCCCTGAGGGCTTGCTCATCGATCTTGATGATGACAGCCTTGATACGATTTCTCAACCCGCCCCAAACCCCATCACACCGCTTGTAGACTTGATCGGCCTCGATGATGACAACGATGGTGACAACGACAACGCGAGCGATAGCGGCACAGTGAGCCCTCCCGGACCCTTGACCCCAACGACGAGCGGCTACGCCTCCGCGTCCAGCCTCACCCTCTCCACCGCTGCCAGTCGTTCCGTGGAGTACTTTGACACGTCGATGCAGACGACGCCCACGTCCGAGGTTCCAGATATCAACGGGCTGGTGTCCAGTCTGGGCGACCAGGGTATGGCGGACGGGTCCAATTATGACGTGAGTTCTCCGATTGACGACGATCTGGGGTCGTACAACATGAACGAATCCTCCTGCCTAGGCGCTTCTCCTCATTGCGGATCTCCTTGGGCCAGCTACGCCGCCGCTACCGCCGCACACTATTCCCATGCCAGACAGTGACAGTGACGCGGATGCCGCAAGCTTGGATGTAGATCCGGCCCAAGATCCGTCGTATCTCGTGGCCAAGGTCGAGCTCGTGCGGAAGCGGGTGACGCGGGACGGGCGTGTCAAGTTGAAGCTGTCCTTGTTAGGCGTGGTCGTGGAAAAGTGTGCGATTTGCATGACGCAGTTCAAGGCTGGTGATGGGGGGATCTTGGGAGCGACCTGTCATCATGCGTGCGTGCGACGTCTAGGTGTCGATCATTTTATTTGTCTGACGACTCGGCATTCTAGGTTCCACGAAACATGTTTGGAAACCTGGCTGGACCGGAGCCAAACGTGCCCACTTTGTAGGGAACGGCTGGACGCCTGCTGAATTGGCGTCTCGTCGCCTCCGAGTCGCATCGTTCCGTTGTCTGCCTCGTTTTTTCTCTTCTATTCTTCATTGTTGCATATGGACTCGCGTGTTCATCTTGCTCATGCTACAGCTTACATCTTTTCGTTTCATCTACCTACGACAAACTGCACACACAGAGAAGAGAGAGGAGCCATATATTGCCTATCTGGGCGCCGTCCGTTGGGCGGCGCTTGCACTTCATTCTTTTTTAATATCATTCTTTTGTTGATCGGTGGCATGAGGAGCTAGAAGCTGGAGGGTGGTGGTGTGGATGATGGACTTTCGGTACTTTTTTCTTCTTCGTAGTGGTGACGATCGGTACACGTGTTGGTGGAGTGGGCAAGTCATTTTTCGTCGTTGAACGACGCCAGTCTTTCTTTTTTGGTCCCTGTCCGTGCGCGAGTCGTTGGCGTCGAGATGGGTAAAGGAGAGCCATGAGCGTGGCCTTGCGCGCGAATCGGAGTGCCATGCACCACATCATGATTGACTTTTCTGTTTTCCGTGCGAGCTGACCAGGGCCGCGTTGATGGATGACGACGACGACACGCGATGGTGTTGGATGCTTCCATTTACCCTGCGCCCATCAATCGGAAGCACAAGCTAGAAGGGCCAGAGACATGAGAGAGGACGTCGTGGGCTGCGAGGGAAAAGAGGGGGGCAAGGGCGATTCGGATCGATCGATCGATCGAGGGTACGTGATGCACGGTGTGAGTCTGAGATCGAGCGAGCGAGCTCGTGAGGACTATTCCCCCTTTCTCGGCGACCTCGGAGTCAGTGAGCCTGGGTCGTGCGGTACTACCGAGCTGGGTTGGTTCAGGCCGTCTGTGCCAAACGGGACACCGCGCGGGTACTCGACGGGGTGCGACGTCATATCGAAGCACTGGCACTGGCATGGCGAGGTGAGGTGGTGAGTGTGGGGGGGTATCGATGACGTGATGGCGTTCAACACCTCGGGGATGGTAGTACGTGTCGTGGGCCCTCGCACATTCGGCCAGGTCCCTCGTTCTCTGTGGAGGTTGCGTGACACAACTAGTCAGTGGCCTGCGTTTGTTCGTGGGGGGTGGAAAACGCACTCGGGCTGGGACGGGGTGCGCGCGGATAAGATGGTGCGTTGCGTTTCTTTGGGACGGCAGTGGTCGCGACCAAGAGGCGCGCGCAAGACGAGGAACTAGCTCTTTGCCGGTACATCATGGCGAGCCGTGCCCCACAAGTCCCATTTCCTTGTTTCGAGTGCCTGTTGGTGGGGAACGCGACCAAGAGGTGCGCAGAACGGTCATTTTGCGCCTGCGCCGGCAATGGTGACTACGCCCCAGAGGTCCAGTGCGTGGGCGGGTTATTGAAGCATCCAAAGGCACGTCGCAGGTTGCGTGCCCGGATTCCGAGCTAGCTCGGGTCCATGTTCGTTTCTGACGTCAGAAGATTTGCGTCCGAGTCCGTATCGAGATGTGGCGGTGAAGGGCAAGGAGCGACCAAGTTGCACTGGCACTACGATTTGGAATGACCGCACGTTCACATCGCACCGCAAAGGGTCGAACCCGAACCAGGCGAGGTTTTTTTTTATTAATCAAAGTTCCTACTACGCCCGGGGTCACGGGTGGTTTATCAGAGACTATGAAGTCCCATCTCGATCCCACCAATCCCTTTGCCCATCACCACTTGAATTTGTCTTCTTCACACCGGCTCACGATGTGTTCCTCGTCCTTGGGCGTTCGGTGTCTTGATGGCGAATTGCGTCATCGCCGTCAAGTAGGTTGCCTTTGGTCTAAACGAGTTGGAAACACATCCGCTTGAGGGTCATGTCGTCACTTACTAGTACCAGAGTCCTCGTTCGCCCGTTATTACGGAACAGAGGCCCTCCGCACCCTGCGCCGCCCCAGAGCCTTGTCGTATGGCATCGCGTTCTTGTTCCGGAGTATCGAGCGCAGTGGCCCGGGCCCGCTCGCCTGCTCGGTGCCGTTGTTGGAGCCAGTGCGGCGAGGGCGCAGAGGGGGGCTCGCCTTGACGTCTTGCTCTCGCTCGTCCTCCGAATCGGGTACGACGAACCGCGTTCGCTTCGTGCGAGCACAGCGCTCGGGGCGGCGGTGCTCCCCCTCGTCCGCCATTACTTCCTCCCCCTCCCGCTCCTCCAGTCTGCGCCGGCTACACAACGGCGTTCGCCGTCGTGGTGGCAACCCCCACCCGGACCCGCCTCCACCAACCTTGTTGTCGTCTCCGAGTGTATCCGAGCGACAGGGAGGCGATCGGCGGAGGAGAGAAGCGCCCGCGTGGAGCTGCAGCTGGGCGCCCTTGTAAGCCTGGACACTTGACTGCGCTGTTGGTAGCTCTGCGCAGTCCAACTTGATAGTAAGGCGGTTGGCGGAGGCGGCTAGGCGCGTGGTGTGAGTGTTGTGACCAGGCACGGATTTGGAGGGACGCCGTGGGAGGGGTGGTGTAGGGGGACGGGGACGGGCGAGCGGATGGACGATGGTGGGTGGCCCAGGGGGGGCAAGCGTTGGGAGAAAAGCTGGGCCGGGGGGTTGTCGAGGTTGGTCGATAAGGTCCATGAAAGAAGCGGGTAGCTGCTCTTCACCTTGCTCGAATGGTTTGGTCGGATCCCTCCCAAGTGGTGGTGGGCCGCCAGGAGGATCGCTTTCTTCGAGGGGCTCCGTCGACTCTCGTTCGAACGGTGGGGGCGAGAGACCGCGGAGACTCAGGAAACAAGCAGGACTCTGGTCTTGGCCCTCTTCAAGTGGTTCTGTGGCTTCCCTTTCGAAGTTGGGAGAATCCTCGACGCGCGCTGGCGTGAGCTCAAGACGGTGTTTGTGGCCGCTTCGGAGGTCCGCTTCGGAAGTCTCGTCAGCAACCAACGTGAGCGTTCGCTCAAATTCGCCAAGAAGGGTAGCAATGGATGTTGGGTGGGGAGTCCCTATGCAATATGGCTGTTCTTGCCAACACATGTCGGTGGTGTCTTGAGTTTGATCGCTCGTTGCATCGAGGGTACAAGGATGGCAGCTGGGTGGTAAGTAGTTTAGATTGCTGAAATCCAACGGGGGTTCCAGTGCTGCAGAGACAAAGGTATGACCCTGCAAGTTGCTGCTCTCCCCGTGGGTATGTGCGGCCGCGTGGAATGAGGGAGCGTCCAGCGTCGTTGGCATGGCAAATCGGGAACTGTATTGAATCGCAGAGGGAGGCGGTTCCTGGACCGGGGTTTCCCAGAACGAGAGGGGTTGAGGGGCGACAAAGGAGTTATGATGAAATGATGGTACAGGGACGTATTCCGGGATGGCGTTCCATCCGGCCCATGGGGCATGGTCGTATGAGGGTGGAGCAGGTGGGGTATCAATCAGTATGTCCATGTCAACGTCGCTCGGTGGTATTGGTGAAAGGGGTGAACAGTCCATCATGTCCATGTCGTCAGGTTCGGAATGGGTAGTTATCCCGCTGCTGTAATAAGGTAGATAGTGTGGAGATAGATTGCCGCCGTCTACAGGCTGGGTAAATGAAGAATTTGTATTCGTGGTCCCATAAGAGTGGCTTTGAAGAGATTTGTAAGTAACTGAACACGGGAGAATGAGAGACCATACAGGTTGGGAGGGGTTTCTGGGGTAGGAATGGACCAAGGGAGTAGTTGCGCAGGCAGTGCGGCAAAGCTTACTGGCGGCTCCCGGATGGGGGTGGTGCAGTGCCCCATGAATGAAACGGGTCCGTCCGTACTAGTCGGTGGCATTACGGTTTCTTGAGTCGGTTCGGCCTTTAGCAAAGGACCACGGCCGGCACGATACGACTGTGAATCGTGCTGGAAGAGGTGTGGCAGGGTGGCACACCCCAGTCTTTCGAGGCTGAACATGGTGTGGAAGAAAGGGAGGTTGCGATGGCGCGTGACAGGGGCTAATTCATACAGACAAGTTGCACGTGACCGGAAATAGAAGTTGACTTTACACGTGACCGATTACCTAACAAACACGCTACCGAAAGATGGAGCACGCGCTGCGGTCAGCCACTCTTGTCTTGTCCGACGCTTCGAGGTGTTAGGCCATCGAAATGTCTGCTTTCACGACCTACACGAAGATGCCAAATCCACAACGTCGCCCGCCATTTTCGAACGCGATCAACCAAGTCCCGCCGCATCCACCATCGCCCACAAAGCACGAAAAACCCAATGCGCCGCCGCTCGACCCACCCCTGCCGAGACAGAACAGTAAAACGACCCCGCCATCGCCGCCCAAGGTCATCACAGACAAGAACCGACTATTGGAATTCCACCGTGTCGGTTTTTTGGGCGAGGTTGGTCCAGATCCTGTATCAATCCGGCCACTCACACTGTCACACAGGGCGGTTTTGCGAGGGTGTATGAGGTCAAGGATGTCCGCGGAACCCGCCACGCGTGCAAGGTCGTCACCAAGACATCCCTCAAGACCAAGAAGGCAAAAACAAAGGTCTATTTCTTCTCAAGCCAGCTGCTCCTCGTCCTGACATTCACTAGCTCTACGCAGAAATCAAGATTCATCGCTCATTGGCGCACCCCAACATTGTTCGCTTTTACGAATGTTTTGAAGATGACGACAACGTCTACATGACCCTCGAGCTCTGTCACAATGGCTCCCTCATGGACATGCTTCGCCGCCGCCGCCGCTTCACAGAGCCAGAAGCACGCTTCTTTTTGGTCCAGATCATTGGTGCTTGCAACTACATGCACACTCATCAAGTCATTCATCGTGACCTCAAACTTGGTAATTTATTCCTCGACCACAACATGAACATCAAAGTCGGCGACTTTGGTCTTGCTGCGCTCATCGAGAACCCTGGTGAGAGGAAGAAGACGATTTGTGGCACCCCCAATTACATTGCCCCGGAAGTGCTGTTTGACACAGCAAATGGACACAGCTTTGAAGTCGACACTTGGTCTATTGGCGTTATTCTTTACACCCTTCTAATCGGACGTCCCCCTTTTCAAACCAAGGACGTCAAGGACATTTACACGTGAGCGTACCATTGCTTTGCTGGTCACAGGTTCTGAACCGCATTCTAGGCGAATCCGCGACAACGTTTATGAATTCCCACCAGAGAAACGGGTCTCGGCCGATGCACGCGAATGCATTACGTCCATTCTAACACCCGACCCGAACCAACGGCCTACACTTCTCGAAATCATCTTGTCACCCTTTATTGACTATGGCATCGTACCGTCCTTTGTTCCCCTCTCTGCACACGATGCACCACCTGATTTTCGTTACATCACCCGCCCCATGTCGATCGTCAACCTTGTGAAGATCAAGAAGGCGGCACTGCTTGACGACGATCAAGTCACGAACATTGCCGTACCGAGCGCGCCATCTGCGAACTCTCAACCTGACAGGGCCACCAACCCGGTCACGTCGAGTATCGCCCAGCAGGAGAAAGAGTTCCAGAAGGCCGTGCAACCTGGCAGTCCGATCTCCGCACTGCTCAGCTCAGCAAGACAGCCCCTGGTCATGTCGACGACCAATACCACGAAAGAATCGCCGCTTTTCCGCAAACTTCAAATCGCAAAGGAGACCAAATCGTCCCCTCTCCGCACAGTGCGTTCGACACGCGCGTTGGGGGATATCGAGGAGGAGGAGCAGGAGGCGCCGCGTGCGACGCGAGAAAAGAATTTTGATCTGCAGAGACAAAAGGAGTTGGAGTCACAGAAGGCCCGGATCGTAGCTCAGATGGCGCCTGTCACAGGGCATGGTGCCAACCAGGCCGAAGAGGAGCAGGAGAACATGCCTCCAGTGCATAAGGATGCCAAGGGCAAGGAGCGCGCGCGCGACGAGCGCAAGGATGCTGTGCTTGTGCCAGATTCAGAGACGGAGACACAGCCGCGGATAAATGGGTTCGATGCAGCTGCACGGACGTTGACATTGGCGTTTGATGCCAAGGCGGTGGGTAAAGTGTTTCGGGATCCGCGCGAGGATGCGTCTCTGCCTGACGAGCGGGTGTTTATCGTGTCGTGGGTGGATTATTGCAACAAGTATGGGATGGGGTATGCGTTGACGGACGGGTCCGTGGGCGTGCACTTTAACGACAGCACCACATTGATCCTCGCTGCGGACAAACAGTGAGTGTGTGTAATGACTTTGGTGCACGTTCTGACTGCTAGCACAGTCACTTTGATTATATCTCGTCCCGACGACATGGACAGGTCTATGTCCGGAAGAATTACTCGGTCTCGGAGTTCCCGGAGGATCTCAAGAACAAAGTATATCTATTGAAACACTTTGAGCGTTACATCATGGATCGACTGTATGGCGACTATGAATACACGTTTGAAGACATCGACCGGACGAGGGGGATGGACTTTGTGCAAAAGTATCTACGCATGAAGCACGTTATTGTATTCAAGATGAATCACGACGTTCTCCAGGTAGCTCCTTATTTTATTTCCCCGTTGTCCCACGTCGTCTCACCGCGCGTTAGTTCAACTTTTACGACCACTCGAAAGTTATATTGTCTTCGCACGGTCTTGTCGTGACGCATATCGACAAGAATTACAAGTTGACGCGGTACACGTTGAGTGAGGTGATGGCGCAGGCTGTGCAAGGCTCGGTGGCGATGGATGCGGAGCAGGCCAAGTTTCGGCAGCGGTTGGTAGACAAGCTCAAGTATTGCAAGGAGGTGCTGACGAGCATACGGAATGCGAGTGCGGGAATGGAGGCTGAGGTCAGTGGGAAGGCGTCCAAAGCATCGTTGAGGTAGGGCGTTGGGAATTTTGTTGTCGGTACGCTGTTACTTTTTCATAATGTCGTTTCGCTATCGTGTGGACATGTATGCAAGGTTGAGGATTTAGTTGCGTGGGTCTGATTTTCTTTATCCTTTTTTTTGTTGTGTCTCCGCGTTGATCGTATTGGTGTCTGCACTACGATGACCGGGGAACGGAAAACGAATGTTGCGGTGCTCATTTCTATTTCTGACCGGGATCACTTTCGTTCTAGCGCGTGTTTAAATCAGCCGTGTGTTATTCGTTGACTGGACCTTCGCTATTCATTCTCCTACCGCTGCGCAAGCGGTGTGGGAGGACGAGGTATGTTGAGGATTCGGGAATGGAGATTAGCGTGTGAACTGATTCTTATCATTATCGATGAGACTACATGCCGTGCAGTCTTTCGTCCTGCACTTCCACCGGATTTCTTCTCTATACCTACGCACTGCGACTCACGGGTATGCAGTCTACAGGAAGAGGTACGTGTTAGTCATTGGCGAGTACTCGTGATGACTGCCTGTAAACCTCCAGATGGCTCGAAAATAATTGAGATCAATAGCCAGCACCCAGCATATGCAGTCTTCTTTGCAGAGGGTGGCAAGCAGGTATCGAGCGGCGATGAAGAGGGAACGCTTTCGCGATGGCGGGTAGATGACGGACACGAGGTTGGCGAACCAATTCGAGCCGAAGGGGCAAAGATCTATGCTGCTGCGCTATCGCCGGATGGCAAGTGGTTGGTGTGTGGACTCAGGCTTGTAAACTTGAGTGGTGGAAAGGGGAACGTAAGGGTATGGAATGCGCAGACAAACGAACTGGTCCTGGACCTCCCCGGTCATACAAAAGCAGTATGGTCGGTCGACATTTCGCGCGATTCGACCAAATTTGCGACGGGGGCGACAGACGGGGTCGCGTTCATTTGGAGCATGACCACGGGCCAACCACTTGTCGGGCCGCTGCAGCACGACGGTTGGGTGGCAGCAGTGCAATTCTCTCCAAATGGTGACCGCATCGCCACCGCTACGGCCGAAAACCCGGATGCAAAGTCGATCCGCATCTACAACACCGAGGATGGTCAGCAACTGTTGGATATCCCATTCTCGGTCGAGAGAATGTCATCGTCGTTGCTCGCCTGGTCGCATGACGGCCGTCACCTTTTTGCTGCCTCACACGGTGAAGCCAAGTGCTTCGATACGGCCGCAGGAATCCTGCTCAGTAAATGGTCCATCCATCACAAAGGATCTCCTACCTGTATCGCCCTCGCGCGCAACCAAAAGTTCATGGTCGTCTCCGCGTGTAATTCGTTATCATTTTGGGACCCCGCTACCCACAAGCAAATTGGGCCTGTTGTCATCCACGAAAGCCCAATTTGGTCCTTCGCGCTCTCCTCCAATGACGATTGCGTAGTGACCGGGGAACACAACGGGAAGGTCATCCTCCGAAATCTACACGACATCCTTCCGGTCTCGTACTTGACAGTGAACGTAAGTGCTTGACTTGGCAATGTCGGTGAAACTAATATCATGGTTCACTTTTTTTCTCCTCACGTCGTGAGTGTGTTCGGAATCAATCTCTCCTTTTTTCTAATTTCTCCGTTCTCCATCGTAGCGCCCCAGTTGCCCTTTATGTATATCAGTGATGCGGCATTCAAATTGTGGACGCAGGGCGACTGGGTTCGCGTCGAGGAACTCCTTGGAGAAGATATCATATATCCCTCGAATCCTTTTCACCACGCACGCGCACTCGCTCTCCGTGCCCTTGTGCGGACCCGTTTGAAACGGTGTGACATAGCCATCGATGATGCCAAAAAGGTAACTTTCGGTCGATCTCTCGCCCCATGTTATGTTGACTATCGCACGCCAGTCTATCGAGGTTCAGCGATCCATTATTGGTTATATCGCACACGCAATCGCCCACGTCGGAAATGGGGAGTACGAGTCAGCCACGCGTGTATTCGACCTCGTGTTCAGCGAGGGTATCCCAAGTGAAAACAGACTTCTTCTGTTGATCAAGGTATGCGCCTGTCATTCTCATTATTTCCCTTTGCCGATCTTTTGTTTCACTCAGGCTATCATCTTGTTTGAATGCGGAAAACACGAGGATGCGGTTTTACGTGTGGATGACTTGATCGATATAGTGAACGACAAGTCGCCATATATCGCTGTCCGGGTGGGTACGCGATGGGATCAGAAATCCAAGCAAGGTTGACTACGCATTGTACAGGCTCGAATGCTCCTCTCACTTGGAGGCATCGCGATAAGAGGAGGAGACAACGAACGGGCGATAGAATTGTTTAGGCGTGCACAGGAAGCCATTCCATTTGGACAGGACCCTTACCTGGCGGTCATCTCGCTTGTAAGCTAATCTTTTTGAGTTCTTCTACCATCCCGCTAACTGTATCTGAAAGCTATTTGGATGGGATTTTGATAGACTCGCCATCACGATTCAGTTACAACTGGCCAAAACCATGTATGCTGCGGGCCATTCTGAAGTGGCAGAGTCACTTTCTACTATAGTCGAAACGCTCGGTGAAGGACTGTTGACGGATGACGTGACTACAGATTGGGACCCCGGTATGCCTTGTCACGACACCCAGATTGACGTACGTTGAGGTTTCGATGTCAGATCTCATTCAAAAATGTCGCACGACGCTGGAAAGCAATGGTGATATCGCGGTGAGGTCCAAGAATCTTGAGGGAGCCATCGTACAATACTCCACCGCGTTGTCCCTGAATCCGTCGAACCCCGAGGGTCTGCTTGTCAAGCGAAGCAACGCGCGAGCAATGCTGGGAATGTGGGAGGATGCGTTGAAGGATGCAGACGGGGTATGGCTTGCCTCTTCTTGGTGTCTGAGGATTCGGACTCAACCGACGCAGGCAATCAAGGCAGATCCTCTAAATCCACGGGGATACGAGGGAAGACATGCGGCCCTGCATGCTTTGCAGCGCTACGATGAAGCAATGGATGCGTTCTCCCACATGCTTTCGCTCGTCGAGGGGTCTCTCGATCAAGACATCCGTCGTCAGTATAGCCCTACCAGCGTTGAAACGACGTCGTGACTCATACCGCATAGAACTGGGTACAAAATATATTTCGCCCTCACGGTCGGAGAAGATCATCGACAGCGTCATTCAGGGGATCTTCAAGATATGCCCACTTGTGCTCATCGACGTCAAGAGTGGTCGCCTGTGCAATGGATCAGACCGAGCGCATACATTCAAGTCGGAATCGCAGTTCAAAAAATTGGTTTCCTCGATGACAAAGGAGTTGGACGACGAACGGATCCGGCGAGTCGTGGAAGAATACTTCCAATACGTGACGCTCTCGCATGTGTGGGAAGGCAAGGAGCCATCGTTCCAGGACGTCAATCTGGCCAAGTCTGTCTGGGATCTTAGTTCGTCGCCCCTGCACGATAAGTTGCGCAAATTCTGCGAGGTGGTTCGTACGGAAGGATATCGGTGGGCATGGAGTGACACGTGTTGCATCGACAAGACGACCAGCACGGTGTTGAACCAGTCGCTCAAAATGATGTACGCATGGTACGAATCATCCGCAGCCACATTTGTCTTTCTCTCGGATGTAGAGCCTCCCTCGGCCCTTGGGGATCTCACAAACAGTATCTGGATGACGAGGGCCTGGACCGCACAAGAGCTTCTCGCAGCAAAGGTGATCCGATTCTATACTCGGGACTGGCAGCCATACCTCGGGGACACGCGTGTCAACCACAAGGAGTCCCCAGAGATCATGCAGGAACTCGCGGATGCCATTGGCGTCGCTCGCGAAACCATCATCGCTTTCAACCCTGATAATCTCAGTGTCAGAGCGAAACTGCGAATGGCTTCTGGGCGCAACGCGACGGTGGAAGAGGACGTTGCGTACTCTTTGATTGGTATTTTCAAGAGTGATATCCGGCCAGACTACGGAGAACGAGATGCTGCGCTGGGTCACCTGCTGGAGGAGATCGTGGCTCGTTCGGGGGAAGTGATAGTGCTTGCCTGGACTGGCAAGTCGTCGCCATACAACAGCTGCCTTCCCGCTACCCTCACGGTTTATAGTCAAACTCCGTATGCCTCGCCTGTCACCGAGGATGCTGAAATGGACGTGCGCGTTGCGGCATTAAGAGACTCACTATCACGAACAGACGCCGTAGCAATATACAACAAGGTCACCCGCTTGCCACCAGCCCGGTTCGCCACCCGCCGACTACACCTGCCATGCATCATTTTTACAGCCAGAAGACTCGGTGTACAAGACTTTGGGAGTGGTCTAGAGAACCGTTACCGTGCTCGGGTATCAGGGATTGGCAATGTGGAGTTCCAGACATGTGACAGGCTCTCGTTGAGTGAACCACACAAGCTTATTTTCGTACATCCGTGGATCCACTCTTTGCGCGATCACCTTCATGGATTCACATGGGGAAATGCAGCAGACGATGATGAGTACGGGTCTGATCCTGAGTCCGAGGCAGGATCTGCACCCACGTCACCCTTGCATGCTCTACCAGCTGCTGCTATGGATGACTACACTCGAGCGTTGCGGTTGATTGTTCATCTGCAGCAGCCGTTCCATACGCTGTTACTACAGCAACAACCCAATGGAGAGTTCAAGCGGATCGCTGCTGAGCACGAGATCGTCATTCCAGGAATCGATCGCCGGATCAACTTTACTAGGGATATCCGTATAGAAGTTGTGGAGATATTGTGATGTGGGTATGAGTTTTTATCGATGTGCTTCTCTCCTTGTACGTCGTCGTCGTCACATTGCTGTCTCGTTGTCTGCTTTGGCCGTCGCATTATTTGCTCCCCAACCATGTAGTTATCTGCTTTGTGTCATTCCGCTACCTTGCATTGTGCCGCTATTTGGTATACCGGGTATCATATTGTCCACGAATTGATGACAATTGTATTCATTACGATGTACAAGAATGCGAACGATATAACAATCTATGGAACGGCGATGTATGGACATTCCCTTTCTCACATGTCGGTGGACCTGGTATGAAATAGTCAGGGGCGACCTAGTCGTCACCCTTTCCGTTATGGTGTAATCAGGGAGTCCTGCCTTTTTGAACTACCGCAGGGTGGTGCCCACTGTGGGCGGGAACCGTCATCGTACGGGTGACGTTGACGTGTTGCTGTTGGCTTGAATTTGCTTTCGTTTGAAGTTCCGGTGCGTGCGGTGCAGTCATCGTGGCAGCGCTCAGACAGGTACTAGCTGCTTGATGGGCAGTGTCGGCATAGAAGTAGAGTAGCGCTGACTGTCGAAGCGCACAATGGTCAAGTAAATATTCTCCAGGGGCTGAACATGAGAGCATGTCTCGCAAGGTCGTCAGAAGCGCAATCAGGGTGGTGGCATTGCAGTCAGATGGTTGTGAGCGGACAAGGTCATTGAGGTGACTTGTGGCGACCGTCACGTTGCTCTTGTTTGCGGTAGTCGTTCCAAACCTCGGAATTTGCCTCAAAGTGCTCCAGAAGCTGTGGAATGTCAAAAATGTACGGCGGTCGTTTTGGACAAAAATTTTGTAGTGCGCACATCGTTCGTTGCTGCCGGGCCGTTCCTGAGGCAGTCGGCCATCTTTACATGGTCTGGCCAACGCTCTTGGCTGATACCGGTGGGTTTAGGCGGTCCAGAAGTATGCTTTTCAGGCGTCACTTCCATGCACAACGTTTAGGTTTTTTTGCTGACCGCGGTGGTCGGGTTGAACGCGCTACGGCGTGGAAGACTCCTGCCAAACTCAGTAAATTACAACTCGAACTCCGACGCAGTGACCTTGAACATCAAAGTCGGCGACTTTGCGGCGCTCATCGAAATCCCTGGTGAGAGGAAGAAGACGATTTGCGTATGGCGGAAAATCTGCACATTTATTATAATTGCATGTTTTTTGGTACACCACACCACACGTGAGCAATTTGCGCCACATTCTTCGGTATGCCACACCACTCTTGAGCAGTTCACGCCGCATCCTGCATGCGCCACGATCACACTTATTTAGGGGGATTCAGAAATCAGAGCCATAGTATAATTGGTAGCTACATGTTGTTGGTTAAGTGGTTGTGGATTTCTCCCATCCAGTAAGAAGTGACCCATACCATTCCACCAGACGCTGTGCCAGTCCTCCTGACATGCGATCAGGTCTTGGCAATCAATTGCATGGGTGAGGATCACTGGTTCTTCGCTGGCGATGATGTGGGAGTGCTCTTCAAGCAACAATTTAGCATACACCAATGCAACAAACGCATCATTACCCATTTCCAGACAATGCTCCTTGCTGACCTGCCAGTGTTTGAGTGGGATGTTGAGCAGGGACTTGAATCCACGTTTGAACAGTTTGGAAATGTTGAATTGACAACTGAGTTGTATGAGTTCCACAGGATGGTACATGTATCTCACATCCCAAATATGGTCAATGATGAAGTGTTGTGTCATTGGACAGTGGTACTTGTCAGTGAATCATAGCATGTCTCAGAGTTGCTTGTGAGTGTAAGTATCATCAGAGTGTGTGCTACGTGAACTACAAAGCTCCGACAGAATAGAATCCACATGATAGTACATATAAGGATACTCACTGGCCATGGATATGATCGAGAAATAAGTCGAAGATACTTTGTTTTTTGCCCTCCAGAAAGATGGGGTGTACATCACTCTTCCCTTCAACTGGGAGGCTGGCCCCAGCATCACCCACTGTAAACATATCCTTGAGGATATCGGGATGATAGATATCCTGATTATACAGGGGCAAGAAGGGATTATAGTATCAGTGGGAGTTACTCACTGATTGGTTATGGATGATAACAATAGATCTTCAGATAAGAGCAATAGGTGGGAAGACTAATGCTCAAGTGGTTCTGAGTGAGAGGAGGGAGCAAAGAACTTGATTTACAAGATCGTTAGAGAGAGAGTAAGATGGGCTTAAGGCCTGGTCTTATATACTGTAGTGTTCTACACTATCCATGAAACGTGATGGGGAAGAAACATGTGTCAGGTATGAAACATGTAAGAGAATGTGAAACGTATAGTGAAATGTGTATCACATCTTATGACATCATGAAACACCAGATAAGGGTGATGTCATAGTCTAGACCATGAGATAAGAAAGAACTTATCTATATGTGATGAGTAATATGGAATAGTGTAAGAATAAGGTCAAAGACTGATCTAGAATCTGGTATCAGGAAATGAAAGATAAGATAAGAAATACCAGAATTCTCAACACTCCTCCTTGCTGTTCATGTTAAGAATGAAAGGGGATAAGTTGAAGAGCTTTTCTTCCATCCTCGAACTTCTGCTTTCCAAGATTCTTCGTGAAGATATCAGCGAATTGCTGATCTGTGGGAACGTAGTAAAGTCAGATTTCTCCAAACTCCACAGATTCACAAATATAGTGGTCAGTCATGCGAACATGTTTGGTACGACCTTCTTGTGCAGGGTTAGAAGCAAGGAATATAGCACCCTGGTTGTTGATGCAGAGTGGTAGTGGACCTATCTTGAATTGTAACTCTTCATAGACATTATGAATCCAGCGAAATTGTTTAGCAACCTCAGTCATTCCACAGTATTCCGCTTCGGTGAAAGAGAGCGTAACTCGATGTTGTCGCCTAGATAGCCAGGATATGATACCATTGCCTAAGAAGATGGCATAGCCGGTGGTAGAATGTGATGTTTCAACATCTCCAGCCCAGTCTGTATCAGAGTAGGCACATAAGCCATTTTGATTTCCATGTCCAGAATATGAGATGCAAAGATCTGGAGAGGATGATAGATAGCACATGATGTAGAGCACCTTTTGCAAATGTTCTTCCATAGGGTTGGAAGAGAACTGAGACATCTTTATGACAGAGTAGGCTAAGTCCGGTCTGCTACCCAGCATGATGTATAATAGTAATCTGATGACCAACTGATAGCAATTGTGAAGAGTAGGATTTGACTGATTCTGGTCAGAGTTAGGTCTCGGATTATATCCAGTAGGAAGGGATACAGAGACTGGTTTGCAATTCTCTTGACCAAATCGTAAAACGACTTTCTCCGCATAGCGGGTTTAGTCTAGAGAGATAGCTCGCTTCTTGTGATCTCTAGTAATCCTCATACCTAGGTACTCTTTGGCTTGACCAAGATCTCTTGATTCCCATCGTTTCATGAATGAAGCTTTGTGAGCAAGGACCTGTGCTTTATTGCTTCCCATAAAAAGTGCATCATCAACATAAATGAGGAGAATAATAATCTCGTCACCAATGATCTTGAAATAAGTCCCTGGGTCAGATTTACATCTGAGGAATTCCATCTCCAGGAGAGACTTGTGTAGCTGCTTGTTCTATTGAAGCACAGCTTGCTTCAAACCATAAATCGCTTTTCTCAAGCAATAAACCTTTTTCTCCTGACCCTTTACTACAAATCCTTCAGGTTGTTCAAGGTAGATTTCCTCGTCCAGCTCGCCAAACAGAAAGGTGGTTTTGACATCTAGGGCTTTGATTTCCCAATCGTGAAGCACAGCTAGAGCAATAAGAAGTCGGAAGGTTTCAAACCTTGCTACTGGAGAGAAGGTTTCTTCATAGTCTATTCTGAAGACTTGTGTAAATCCTTTAGCGACGAATCGAGCTTTCTTGTGACTGTCAGATTTCACTGCAAATACCCATCTCCCTTTGATGGGTTTACGACCCTTAGGTAGGTCCACCAACGTCCATACCTTGTGATTGTGAAGTGACTGTATCTCCTCCTTCATCGCAATGTTCCATACTAGCAGATGACGCATCCTCTTACATCATCATTCTCTCACCTTCCTCTTTATTCCATGATGATGCATCCCCTAGTACTTCTACCTACCTGTTGTATACTTGTATTTCTCATTCTCGTTCTATGCAATTATAGCATACTCTTGAGTCCTGAAGTCTGATTGACTCAGAACCTTCATCCTTCGTCAAACTCGTAAATCCCTGACGTCCGATTGACTCAGGCCTTCGTCCTTCGTCCCTCGAACTCTCTTGAACCCTTGACCCTAGTACTTTCTCTGATGCAGTGTCTCTTCATGAGTACCTCCAGAGAAGTAATCCCTTGAGCTTTCTCTTTGTGTATGCTACGCGTAATAGTATCAAGGCCTCTAGACATATGTATCTCTCTCGATGTCGATTGGTGGTCTATTCCAATAAGCATTATCAGGAAGAATCCTGGATATGGGAATGCAAGAGGATTGTCATTGATTAGCAGGTGCTTGTGTAGAAGAACATTCATCCCTAGTAGGGTGATGCTGATGAGGTCGAGATCTAAATTCAGGTAGGGACTCATCATCATATTGATGAGGTGGTAACCAGACTCAAGGCGTAATGCCTGATGATCTCTCCATTTCAGGAGATGAATCTGTAACCATATAGCATTTGTGCTGATGTTGGTCAGCAATGGAACTTCGGTGACCAGTGTCAGGAGTGACACACTTAGTAGCAGGTCAAAGAGGTAATATATGATAGGATGGTGAATTGTTAGAAGAATCTGGGAAATCCAAGAAGAGAGGCGATATAGGATCTCGTTCTGGAAGTGGTTTCTAAGGAGTAGTAGATGGAGTGGTATATCCTTGTGATTGCCCATCAGGAGGTTGATGTGGTTGATTGGGTTGTTGACCTAGTCCTATAGGTATGGGTATAAAAACATCTCGAGAGGGTTCTGGATCCCTTGGTTGAGTATCATCCTTAGAGTGGTCATGTGGGTTGTTTTCATCGGCATTTTCATTGGCATAATCCATGTCAATTGGAATAGGGGTAGGTTTGTTTATATTGTCTCTGGAACAATAAGAAAAGACTTTCTCATTGAAAATAGCATTTGTAGAGATGAACATTTGTCATCGCTCTTTGGACCAAAAGCGGTAGCCTTTAGTATTTGGCTCATATCCAATAAAGATTATCTCCTCAGATTTGGGAGAGAGCTTGTCTTGTCGTTGTTCCGGAGGTATGAAAACATAAGTGCAAGTCTCAAAGATCCTAAAGTATGAAACATCAGGTTTGTCTCCAGTGAATTGCTCACTAGGTGTTTTCCATTCATGACGATGCATAGGTTGTCTGTTATAAATGTGTAATGCAGTCTCAACAGCATCTTGCCAGAAAGATCTAGGCATACATGCATGTTGGTGAATGACTTCAGCTTTTTCAAGCAAAGTTCGATTGAACCTCTCTGCATGACTGTTTTGTTGGGGAGTGTGAGGAACAGAGGTCTGATGAGTGATTCCTCTGGACTGAAAGAATACTTGTAACATCCCAGCCATAAATTCTCCCCCTCAGTCTGATCGTACAGAGGTGAGCAAGTGACCGGTGAAGGTTTCAGCCAAAGAAACCATCAATTGGAAGTGTCATGAGACAACATCCTTAGAGTGCAAAAATGCAACAACTGCAAAATCTGAATAATCATCAATGAATGTGAGAACATAACATGTGTGATATCTGGATTCTGTTAGCATAGGACCAACAAGATCAAAATGTACAAGTCTGAGAGGACGAGTAGCATGTTTTCCTGAAGCAGGATATGGGTGATCATGCATCTTCCCAAGGGCATAGCCTTTGCAGGGAGAGTCGGTATCCGGGAACTTGACAGTTGGTATGCTGGAGAGGTGTAGAGGAGCATGATGAAGTGCATTCTTGGAAGGATGTCCAAGACAGTGGTGCCATAAATTGTAGGAGTCGTCCTTAACAAGTGACATGATACGACCTTTCTTTGGAGTAATCGGAGATGACTGAAACCAATGAAGGTTATTGTCCAGAGATGAGGCAGATGACCAGATGACCAGATGATTACTTGCGTCCCAGATTCTGGATTCGGAATTGCTGATAGTACACTTATAGCCTTGGCTAGTAAGCATAGGAACCAATAAAAGTTGGTGACCTGCGTGTGGAGCATACCAAACTTCATTAAGAACCAAAGGTTCTGTGCCAGAAGCTTTCTGTTGAATTATAATCTTGCCTGGACCATACATAGGAACATGTTCCCCGTTGGCAACAACAGCAGAATGAACATTTGTTCCTAGATGTGAAAAGTCACTTTTAAATGGTGAAAGGTGATCAGTGCAACCACTGTCAATCATCCAGTGGTGTTTGGCAAATTTTGCCTCAGTATCTCCCCCTAGTGCAAAAGCGCCATGATAATCATAAAAGGCATCATATCCATCACCAGAATACAAATAGTATTTGTCATCGTGGTTATATCCATCCAATACTTGGAGGGAATAAGAAGGTAACCATTCTCCAGGGTCTCGTGGTGGTAAAGCCGCGGTCAATGCCTCAGGCGTGATAGGGAGTACAGTCTAAATATGACTCTCATTCAACAAATCGACATTGTTGAAATGAAATGATGAACTGGTGAGTCCACCAAGAGAGAAAGAAACTTTCTTCTTTGTCTGTCCTGATGTAGTGTTAGTTCCTTCAGAAGGGACATTCTCTGAAGGAACCATATCAAAAGGGCATTTGAGACAGCCCAGCTACATTCATTCTGTTTTCTTTATCCCAGCCAGCATTGGCTACAGTGGAAGTGGAGTCGTCCATTTCAACTTCCTGAACTTCCCCAATCTCATGGTCTCCAAGGTGATCTATAAACCTGTGGGCGAGATCATCATCATCCATCATGAATGCATTTGCAAAGGATACTTCATTAGCAGCAGCTTTGTCTTTACCCTTTGCATTCTGGTGAGCATTGAACCAGTCTTTCTTCTGATTGCGGCCAGGCTGCCTAGATTTAGCAGGACCTTTTCCTCTACCTCTCTGATTCTAGTTCTGGTGGGAACCAGAAGGTCTTGATGTAAAGCCAGCAGAAGGTTGTTGGAAATTGGACGATTGTCCAGGTGTCTGGTGCAGTCTCTGATAAGAGAGGGTCTGGTTCCTCCAGGCGTTTTGCTGTGGAGGACCATACTTGATGACGTTGGTCCTATTAATCTGTGCATCTCCAGAAGACTCAGCATGAGAGATCCAGAAATGGAGAGGTTTGTGCATAGCATGAAGATTTATCTCCATAAGTATCCATGTGGTAATGGTCTCCATGTTGAAGTTGGCAACCTCAACGGTTTGGGTAATGGTGGAGGCAAGTTGGTGGTATTCATTTGGAAGGGATGATAAGAGCAACATAGCTCTGAAATTCTGAGGAAGATTCAAGCCAGCTTGTGTAAGCTGCTCGAAAAGTGATGAGAGGCGGCTGATGTCCTCGTTGGCATATTGGGGTCGAATGTGCATATAAGATGCTTGGCTAAAGAGCAGGAATTGTCCAGTGAGACCAATGGTCCCAAAAAGGGCTCGGAGTCGATCCCATAAAGCTCTAGTGACAGATGGGAAGATGGCAGGATCTGTCCATTCGTATGTGACTTGGGTGAGTAGGGAATCATTAATAGTGGAGGCCATAAGGCCCAAGATATGTTTGTCAAGCACCTTCCACTTTGCTTGGCATTCTGCCAAATCAGTACCAGCAGGTAGAGCAGCATAGGTGAGAGTGCCGTCAACGAATTCCCATATGGAATAAGCGGATAGAGTGGATCGGATACAAATGCTCCAAATGTCATAGTTCGACTGACCAACGAGGGTAGGGATTTTGGTGACGAAAGAAGTATCAAACTTGACTTCGGTGGTAGGGAGTGCCATATCTGTTTAGAGGAGATCTGAAAAGACATTGTCAATAAAACAAGATTCAACAATATGTGAAAGCAGCCAAAAGGTGGTGGAAGAATGGATAAGTCCAATATCTCCTGGTAAGGGATATCCTGGAACGATCATAGAAGATCTGGTAATCTTTTTATTCTGTGAATGCCAATATTTAGTTTGTTGCTTCTTGGTGCATTTCTCAGTGATTGGTGTAAAGTCTCGATGCAGTTTAGACATCGGCAAGAAGGCATGTGATTCGAACAAGTTGAAAAATGTCTCCACAAAATAATGTGGGTTATCAATATATTTATTGGTAAGGGTGCCTTCCTGTATACAGATTTGAGATATATCACAAGAAAAATAAGGAACTTGTAATGAAGAGAAAGGTAAACTGTTGAGCATCAAGAAATTTAAGAAACAAGGATTAAAGTCCAAGTTATACACAGTATCTTTGTATGAAATTGGCCATGAAGGAGGAAGCGGATATTGTCCAAGGTATTCAACAATGTCGGAGAATCCTTCTATATCTTTCTCCTTCCTGAGCAGCTCGTCGATGCCTTCTTCATCCAGGGCCTATTCTGAGGCCTTCATAAATCGCATCTTGCTCATTGTTAGATGTAGCAGATTTGATTAGTCTCTGTATGTGGCGATGAACCTTATAAGTAGGGTAGCGGCAGTAGAGAGAATGATGGTGGGCATCAAAAGAGTTGTTCCATGAGGATAGGTATGGTGGTTCTGTTCGCTGAACAAAACCCCATTCATCTGTCATAACATCTGCAGGTGGTAGCCAATTAGGCTCAAGTGAGTGTTCGAGCTTGAGATAAGGTCCATGAGAAGGAGGAAAGTGGGCACGACAGATAGTTTTGAAATCTTGGAAATGAATGTGAGTAGGAAGGGCATCGAGATATTTCTTGACTGGAAAAGCCCAGCCAGTGCCTTCATATGCAAAGCCAATTGTTTCATGTTTATACATGAAACTATTGATCAAGGTCAAAGATCTCAATTGGGGCTCGCATGGTCTAATCTGAAAAGGTGAGACCACATGGTTGGCAGTGCACAACTCAGCTTCAGTCAGAGGGACGAGCTTGTCCGTCTGATAGGTGTGCGCGAGTGTCTTGAGTACGACCTCACCGGTTTCGTCATTGGCCATGTATTGGTTCCATGACTTCTTCTCGGTGATCCCTAGAACCCGAGGCTTCTGGAACCGTACAAAGTGTAGTTCCATGATCTCTTGAGGGGAGAGACCTTTCTCTTGCTCAGGGTTGGTGGATAGCTTGAAGAGCTCCTCGTTCATGGGATCCTTGAACTTGGCATAAGCGAAGTTCTCCCTGTCAGAGATGAGAGGGTTGGATGGAATCTCGAGCATCAAAATAGGCATTGGAGGATGATGATGAGGTGGAGTTGATATATGAGGGAGGAGGTTGTTCCAGAGTGGACAGTGGAGTAGGAGGTATAGAAGGTTCAGTAACCAGTTCAAAGAAGGAGGTGCCTTTTGATTCTGTAACCTCTATGATAGGGAGAGTTGACGGAGGTTGGGAAGGGTGAGAAGTCGACTGTCAGTTTAAGAAGGTGGGGGGTTGTCCGTCTGGTGAGATTATTTCCACCTGATCAGAGGGGAATATACTGTGTCCTCATATGACCTGAAAAGTGTGAAAGGGGCGTGCCAGATGTTGTTTGAGAGGAATGTCTGGTC
Organism: Boletus coccyginus; assembly: GCA_025782845.1. Classification (NCBI taxonomy): domain Eukaryota; kingdom Fungi; phylum Basidiomycota; class Agaricomycetes; order Boletales; family Boletaceae; genus Boletus; species Boletus coccyginus. The sequence continues at coordinate 252,186 of JAHZSR010000017.1, forward strand.
CTTGTCACAACACTCGTCTATCAGACTTGTGGTAGTCACAGTATTGGCCTCGCTCTAAAGCACAATAGCAAAGCAGGCAAGGCAGGTAGAATGGGACACCAGGGTATACCAGGAAATTGGACTGTGCAGTAGCTTGTGCACGATGATGTGCAGGAGTGGCAGGTCTAAGAGGAAAGGGGGCTTGCTCTTCTGGAGCAAATTCTGACTCACGTGGTTCTAGATGAAGAACAATGTTTAGAGTCACATAATATAGTGGAATCCGAGTCCCTAGAAAAAGTTGAAACTCCTCATTTTCATGATGGAGAATCAATCTTCCAGAAGTAGCAGTGAACTCAACGAGTCCGTCTTTCTCTATCAGTGGAGGTGTCATAGCATAGTTAAATGCTGTGGCAATCATGGAGATCACCATGACAAATCCAGAAACCATCCATGAACTATAATGCAAGAACTCAAGAGGCATCGGTACTAGTATAATGACGTCCTCTGTTCAAGCAGGGCTCATAACCTATCGGGATGATAGATATCCCAATTACACAGGGGCAAGAAGGGATTATGATATCAGTGGGAGTTACTTACTGATTGGTTATGGATGGTAACAATAGATCTTCAGATAAGAGCAATAGGTGGGAAGACTAATGCTCAAGTGGTTCTGAGTGAGAGGAGGGAGCAAAGAACTTGATTTACAAGATCGTTAGAGAGAGAGTAAGATGGGCTTAAGGCCTGGTCTTATATACTGTAGTGTTCTACACTATCCATGAAACGTGATGGGGAAGAAACATGTGTCAGGTATGAAACATGTAAGAGAATGTGAAACGTATAGTGAAATGTGTATCACATCTTATGACATCATGAAACACCAGATAAGGGTGATGTCATAGTCTAGACCATGAGATAAGAAAGAACTTATCTATATGTGATGAGTAATATGGAATAGTGTAAGAATAAGGTCAAAGACCGATCTAGAATCTGATATCAGGAAATGAAAGATAAGATAAGAAATACCAGAATTCTCAACAGAGGAGGGCAGAGTGCATTATGAGAATATTGCTATGCAATTTGTAAAGTGTGCTCTTGATCTGATAGAAGGCTTGAGAAAGTATATTCTGCCTGGATCAAAAGTGAAGATGTACCCGAAAGATGTGCATCCCATTTGGGAAGTAATAAAGAGGATGGTGAATAAGCTTAGACATGGTTTTCTGGGCCTAGAAAGATTCAAGAACATTAGAAGAAGGCTGGCAGGCATGGGCAAAAGTTGAAGGCTTGAAGCACTTATGCAAAGAAACTCAGACATTGAAGTAAAGTTGGAGTAGGTTTGCAAGCACAGCCTGCTTTGCGAGATCAATAATTGATTTAAAATTTGATTGAAATAGAATCAACTTGTACCAGATTGTGGGTAGTGTCAGTGTATCTGACTTGAGGGTTAGGGATGTGTGAGGGCAAACGAGCCACACATGGCAATGATAGAAGGTTTGAGCACAAGCCACAAGGTCAGATAACTCTATTTGATAATTTGTTGTAGAATTTACACCTTGCATATTACCACTGGCATGAATGCTAGCATCACTCCCACAAATTCAACAGCCTCCCAATCTTGTGTCAGCACACAATGCTCTAAGTGACATATATTAGTACACTTTATGAGTCCTCAACCAAGATCAAATGAATCCTGTTCAAGTCAAGTTCCATCTTGCCGCAATCGAGGATGATGCAATTCTGCTTCTTTTAGCAGTTGAACATGATTACACATCAACTGACCTGGAAGCATGGCTAGTGACAGTAGCCACACAGTTTCGGGATGCATTCATTACACTTTCATGATACTTCAAGAATGTCAAAAATCAGTAAATGTGGCTAACTCTGGTGTAGTCACATCAATGTATCCACTGACCACATTTCACAGGATGAATCATGATGTCTGGATGCCACAGCCTGTTGGGATTGTCCACACTGGATGACAAGGTCACCTCCAGAAAGTCATTGACCTTGCTTACCTCAAGGAGGCGACATCCAATTCTCGTCAAATCAAACTTACAGAGCTAGCACACACCATAGGGATGCATAGGAATATCCTGCACTTGTATATGAACAGGAATGGCATTGAACGTGCTTATTCAACATTAAATAATGCCAAGCTTGATCAGCTTGTGATCCAATTTAAGGCGAGATACCCAGAGTCTGGTTTATGTTATGTAGTGGGACATTTGCGAGCACATGGTCATCATGTACAATATTGTTGCATCCTCCAGTCACTTTGCAGAGTTGATCATATCGATCAAGTTCTCCGAAACTGCTAGGTAAAGAGGCAGCATAAATACTACGTAAAGTGCCCAAATGCCCTCTGGCACATTGATGGGCACCACAAACTTATCTGTTGGGGAATCGTGATTCACGGTATCATTGATGGATTTTGTCGTATGGTGTGTGCTAATAATTTTTACCTGTTACTAATACTTACAGTTGCTGTCAGATAATGGAGCTATGAGCAAGCGATAACAACCACTCAGCAATCATTCTTGATCTCTTTGGGTCTGCCATGGTGGAATATGGTATACCATCTCAGGTTAGGGGTGATCGCAGTGATGAGAACATAGATGTTGCCACGTACATGATCATAAAGAAAGGCTCTCTTTCATGTGGGGTTGTAAGTCACCAAGTTCACATATGATTTATGACTCATCAGCAGAGTTTCAGGTCCACACACAACTCACGTATTGAGCATTTGTAGGTTGAGGTTGGAACCCAATTCGCTTGCTGTTGGCGTGCATTTTTCACCTGACTTGAAAATCAACACATGCTTAATCTGCAAAACCCAAACCATCTATGGTTGTTGCATGCCCTCTTTCTTCCCACAATCAACCAGGACTATCTTGGCTTTCAACACAAATGAAATTATCATCCCATCGACAGCATTGATATAAATAACAAAAGTCCAAAGGTTTGTCATCTTCGAGTTGTGATACTATAGCATGCTCGGGTCTTAGGCTAACTTGAATTAAAATACAGGATCTTTACTTCTTGGACCAAACACAGTTTGGCATGTACTGAGATGACTGTGAAGGTGTTCACCCAAACATCATTGATCAGCACTATGGCATTCACAGAAAGCGGCTTACTCGTAAAGGATATCAATCAGGTGCTGGACATCCAGCAGATGAAGTGAGTGGTGATGAAGACACCATGTTACCAGTCCAAGGAGCTGACCTCATCAATCAGCAGCAATGTGTAAACCAAGACTTGGATGTGGTGCATGTTCTGTCCCACCGAACCCCATTTATGACTCTGGAAGAGGAGGCAGGATTTTTTGTGATGTTGTACAAAATGATCGATCATGAGATTCTTTCAGATGGGTTTGGACTTATGCTGGCTGAATGGGAGTTTGGTCATTACTCTGTTTTTGAGACAATTCAGGTGGGCCAATGGCAATCCAAGTAATTGAATGTGTCACTTGCAAATGGAATTTGGTATGAACAGGCTTGCCTTTGGTGCCAGGCATTGGTTTGTTTGACATGCTTTATGGAGAATAGTGCATTGCAATAGATTTGATCTGTGTACTACATATATAAAGTCTCCTGTTGCGTTAGCTGAACACTGTGTGCTAGGTAACCTGGAGTTCCTCATCTTGCCAATACTTGGTATCTTGTTTTGTCTTATCTCACCTGCTCTTCCTCTCCTCTCTGAATCTATGAGCGCTCAAGTCAACCACTCAATGTTCTGTCGGAGAAATGGTGGTATCTGTGAATGTGAGGAGTTCTGTTGACTGGATGATGGAAAGCTGGTATGCTATGAGTGTGAACATGGTATTAGCAAATATCTCACTGCTTCCTCCACAATCAGCCCAGTGCTGACCCAGCGATCAGACCCACTACCTCTTCCACCTCCTCCAAGTCTACCACCACCTTTTCTACCTGAGTCAACATTGAATTCTAGAGCTCAAGCTATTTTCAATGATCTCCCAGAACAGGAACTTCTGAAGGTGAATTCATTGACCATGACCCAGATGGCAGCCAGGGCTTGAGCCGAGGCCATGGCAATGTTCAGATCAAGGAAGCAAAAAGATATTACTCAGGCTCTCACAAATGCAGCAGTCGGATCTTGCAAAGTATCTTTTATTCACATCTTGAGTCCAAGTTGTTGCTGAGTTGATACACAGGCTTCTACTGGAGGATCTGACCACTCACATCTGCCAAGTGGTTTGTCAACTCAAGCAAGTTCGAATACTTCAATGATCTTTCATGTCAGCTCTGTTGCAATGGTGGTGTGTGGAATTAGCATAAGTCTCCATAATTTGAAATGCTCTCATCTGAGTCTACTACTGAATCTTTTTTTCTAGTGGGATGGGTATCTAAAATGATCCAAGGCACCTTTCAGAAAGATGTTTGCCAGTGAGGTGCAAGCAATGAAGAATCGAGGATGTTTCATCAGTGCAACTAGTTCTAAAGGAGGGATCACTGTTAACACTGCATGGTCATACACAGAAGTGGACAAGCAAGTTTGTAAATGGTTTCTGCCAGTATTTACCTATCTTGCTAAGGCTCCTCATCAGAAGCAACCAAGTTGGTCCTCATCTTGGTTGTTGTGTCAACCTAAGTGACTTGTCCTTGTATGTTGTCTTCCTTCTAAACAAGACGACGAAGAACCAACCAAAAAAAAGAGACGGTGATCCCCAGACAATGTGTCTTGTCTCCACGGGCTAGAACACTTTGCTCAAGAGAAGTACAAGAAGTCTACCCTTGGCAGAGTTAGAGGTAATGGAAATAGTTCCAGGTAAAAGAGGAGATATAGTGTACTAGGAGCTGTGGTTTGTTTGCCAATCCTCCACGTAAGTTTACAGATTGGTTGTTAAAGATGGTTTCAGCCTAAAGTCTGGTTAGTAAGGTGATCTTAGGTGAATCACACACCTAATGGGGTCAAGTTAATGACAATAGGTTGGCTAGCAACCATGAAAGCTTGTACTTGGATAGTATGAGAGGTGGGCAATTTAGGAACTTGGCCTATGTCTTGCCTAACGCTAATGATTTGTGTATAGAAAACTTGCAAAACCCCTTAGGGTAGTAACTGTAACAAATGTGTAGTAGGATGCCTATAGGAAGGTAGTCCTAACGTGCCCTAGCAAGGGTTTGCTTAGGGATGCTAATCAAATGGATAACAACTTGCCCTAGGAATATGACGTCTAGATGGCAAGAAGTTTAGATGTCAAGATGGTGGAGTAATCCGGCAATATGCTGGGATGTCGAGATGTCAAGATGCTTAGTTCTTGGTTGGTAGTTAACTTGACGGTACACTTAGTAGACTCAGAAAGGTTATGTGACTCAATCTTATTGTCTTATCTAAGGAGCGGGCAAGTTTGGCTTAGAAAGGCGAAGTGTAGCCCTTATTTGGTACTACAGGGTGCTTAGGTTGCTTACTAATAGGGACCAGATGCCTTTTGTTGCCCAAAAAAAAGGGTTTCTCCCAAAAGGATAGTCTTAGGTACTTATCCTTTATTTAGGTACAAGTCCTAATAGCCTAGTAGTAGTTCTAAACTCCTATTTACTTTGCTCTGGGGTACCCTGCCTTATTAGGTCTTATTAGGTTTCCCAGGGGATCTCTTATCAGATGAGATTCCCTTTGCAAGCCAAAATGCTTCTCTTTATATATATAAATACAGGAGGCTGTGCTAGCCAATCAGAGGGCTTGGTGGCTTATAAATTAAGGCACAATCGCTTACTAATGCCAGGCACAAGCTGTCAAACCCAGGCATACTAAGGGAAAGCACTTTGAGCAAAGAAGTCCAAATCTGGAATACTCTGCCAAAGAGGCTGGCTATGCTGTGCAGGGCTGTACAGACTAATGGGGACAAGGTCACATGGTAGCTAAGGGTCACATGATCACTTCGTCTCACTGGCACTTAGCTAAGTAATCAGATAAATAAAGAGAAATCAAAGAAATAGTTTGCTATGTACAAATGTGCAAGTGTAAGAGTTTGACTAGAGAGATTAATCAATATCTCAATAACCAGTAGGTGGAAAAATCTGGAAAAATAGGGGTATGTAGCTCATGATAGGGGCTATCCTTCCCTATGATATCAAAGGGTGTGGTCCACAGGGGGCTGTGGAAATTCCACTTCTCGGATGACTGCTTTGCTATATGCATGCATGAAACAAATTTCATGCAGGTCAACATTCCGGCAATAGTTTCTCAATTGTGGAGGTTGCTGAACCCAATAGATCTACTCTATTTGAGAATAAAGGTTGTGGTAAAGCTGGTATTGCAGACAGTGCACTGTGGTTTGGTGAGTAATAAGTCACCTGAGCTGTGGTAAAATGTTTAACTCATATTACTTTTTAGTGATCAGGAAGTCCATCTTGGATGAAACTTATGATTCATGGAATAAAGAACTGCTTATCATTGGGTCTGACTCTGAGTTTGAGTTGGACTCAATTCAAAATGATTCTCAGGATAGTAGTCTGGTTATAAAAGACATCATCAGTGCCTTTACTGACAGCACGAGTGATCTTGATGTCAAACTATCAAGCTCTATGCTTGATTTGGCTATGAGCACTGTGCTGAAGGACAAAGGAAAGAGTGTACTAAAGAAACATGAAGATCCAATTATGCTCCCCCACAAGCCTGGTAAGTTATCCATGCATCATCAGTGTTCAGCTTTGTAGGACTAAAACTTTATGCTCCAAGTCAGGAAAGCACTCCAGCATGTTCCGGTCACCTCTACAGTCCCCACCCACTACCAAGAAATAAAAGGATGGTATGTTATGTTGTTAACATTCATTCTAATTGGATGTTCACTCGGAAGTCACTGCTATAGTCCCATAAGTCTCGTCCACCCCCACCATTGTCTCTGTGAGTGAAGATGATGTCATTCTTTGGGGTCGCCATTTCCCAGACTCCCCCAATGCTTCCACTGCAGTCAATCTATGGCATCCTGCCAGTGAATAACCCTTCATGCAATTCAGAGAATTCAACTCCTTCATTTAATATTGTCTCTCTCTAATGCCAGTGTGTATGTACATGGGGTCTTGGATATTCCCTGAGTCATGCAATTCAGAGAATTTCATTCTTTCCACCATTACTATCTTTTACTAATGACCTTGCCCGTACATAGTCAATGAATGTCATTTTCAGTTAGTCAACAGTGGTCTCTATGTTACTTTGGTGAATTCAACGTTCAACTTGAATATGATATGGACTCGAGTGCTAAATTACTAAAAGTATCGGGGTACTACACCATGATGATATGCTGCTCAATACTATGAGTTAATATGGTTGGACCCACCATGCTCGGTCCAGTACTAGTATCCACTGGTCACTTCTTGCTGTACGGATCAACCTCTCATCCCTGTGTCCACCCTGTTGGAGTTGGCTTTTACAGCCACAAGCAAACCTCAAAGTAATGTGAGTGATTCATTATGCACCTCTTTGTGTGTTCAAAGTACTCCCATCATTGTCCAGCAACTTTGTTGGTCCCAGTCCCTATATCCTACAATCGGCGAAGAAGTTGACACCACCCACTGCCAACCCTGTTCCACTTGGATGAGCCTGCAACAGTGGCCTGAGGCCGACCTCGTTAGCTATCGGCCATCTCAGACAATGTCATCATAACCTGTTTCTGTGAGTGCTTCATGGCTGGATTCTCCACCCTTGTGGCTGTCAACCCTCACATACATCACCCCCAATGCCGACTCCATCCTTCAAAAGTATGTCATGAGCTATCGGAACACAGCCAAGAACAAGGTCCCTCTTCCTCCCTATATCTTCCAGCTTGCCAACAATGCCTACTACTGTTACAGTTTTTCTCCTTTTTCCTCGTCTCTACCTTTTCCTCTTCCCTCGACGAGTACACCTCTTCTTTGGTCTCTCACGAACGATATGGGATGTGGGCCTTTTACTGATTAGCCCTTTTCACTCTACGTTTGTACTTCTTTGATCTTTTCCTTCTTGTTCTATGGACGACTATCTCCTTGGCCAATTCTCTTACATCAGCCTCGTAGTTCCTCTCTCTCCCCTCGTGTTACTGCAGATGATGCATACGATTACATCATCGTTCTTTTACCTTCTTCTCTATTCCACGATGATGTGTCCCTTAGTACATATACCTACTTGTCGTGTACCTGTAGTCTGCATTCTCGTTCTACGCAATGATAGCGTACTTGTGATTCCTATAGTCCAACCGACTCAGTCCTTCATCCTTCATCTCTCTTGTAAATCCCTGACGTCCAATTGACTCAGGCCTACATCCTTCATCCCTCACTTACCTTCGAACCTTTGACCTGGTTACTTGCTCTGACGCTGAGTCTCTTCGTGAGTACCTCCAGAGAAGTAATCCCTCAAAACTCCTCTTTGTGTACGCTTCACATAACAAAAGAACGAGAATTATCTTTCGTCCCTCCTATTCAGGAGTAGGACACCCCCTTGAACAACATTTCATCTCACTCGAGTCGTGCCCTTCACTCACGCTATGGACTACCACCGGACAGCAAACAATCAGACATTGACATCGACTTCCAAGATCCGGAACCCATTGAACCCCCTCGTGCCACTGTGAACCTGTACCAGGCCTTAATCCCTGTACTCCCTTGATCACCAGGAACCCCTAGACAATCTCACACCCCAGCACCCCCTCGTAACCCCAGTGAACCTATTCCCATGTCTCACGCCACCACTGAACTCAAAGTGGCCCTCCCTACTGACTTTTCGGGAGAACCCTCCAACGCTACGCGATGGATCAAAGCCATGCGCGCATACTTTGCTATTAACAAGGACATTTACATCCTCGATTCTCAACGCATCATGACCACATTGAACAAAATGAGTCAAGGACATGGAGTCTCCTTCTCTGAAATGTGGTATGACAAGATGGCCGACGTCCATGCCAATCCTCTGGACCTTACTTTCGACAAATTTGCCGAAAACTTCGAATCCACATTTTTTCCCCTTCAACACCAAAGCCACCGCCCACCACAAATTTTCGAAACTCACACAGAAGTCTTTTCGCCGCCCTGATGGAGTCCATGATGATGGATTCCAAAAATACATCACCGACTTTCAGAACCTCTCCGCCCGCGCAGGTATCACCGACGATGTCACCCTCATTGACCAATTCTCTTTGGAACTTGACCAACAACTGGCAACTATGATTCTTTCCATGGCAACAATCCCCACTACTGTCAAAGAGTGGATTGAGAAGGCTAAGACATTCCATGTGCAGAAGATGCGCATTCTCACCCTGAAAGGAGGCAGACCCTCCTCATTTTCTCGTCTGTCCTCCTTCCGTGATCCCAACACAATGGACGTTGACGCTGTCACGATCGCCAAACTTAACCCCCAGAAACATGCCAAATGCATCCGTGACGGCCGATGTTTCCATTGTCACAACACGGGACATAATGCCAATCAATGCAAGAACCCTTTCACTTGCCCATCTCGTCCTCCGACCACTCGTCCCCAGAACATTCGCACTGTGGATACTACATCTTCCACCCCTGCTACCACGACTTCTTCCGTCCCTACCACTACTCCTACCCCCTCTGACCTCTCATCCTTCATCAACTCCCTTAAGATCCAGGGGAAGGATGAAGGGGAGATCCTCCAAGTCCTCCAAATATGTTATGAGGACTCCACATCCACTAAAGAAGAAGTATCTGTTTTGAACATTAGTCAGGATTTTTAAACCGGGGAGTCGCACCGATGTCTTCTTCCCTTGATATTCACCATGTACTTGTAGCACCTTGAAATGAACGCACTCTTCGTTTCCCCATAAAACTACAAGTCGGTAACCAAACCGTCGTTACCACCGCCCTCGTCGATTCCGGTGCTACTGGAAACTTCATAGACCTAGGACTTTTCTCCCACATGAATTTCCCTATGATACAACTCCCGAACCCTATCGAAGCCTACAATGTCGATGGGACTCTCAACAAGAGAGGTACCATTTTATGGAAAGCCAAACCCCTCGTGCACATCACCAAATGACCCGAACATCTAGAACTCATGGTTGTTTCTCTCAAATGGAAACAAATCATTTTAGGCATGCCCTGGCTAAAATCTCGAAATTCTCAGATTGACTGGGCCTCCCATACCCTCTCCTTCCCTCGTATTCCCTTCAACTCTCCTGTAGAGGAACCTCCCCGATGTTATCTCCTCCGTCTCCTCGACCTTGATGTTGATCAAGAAATCTCTTCCTTGTTTGCTGAATATTATCCTGATGGGGTTGATGCATCTCCTAGTGAATACCACCACCAAAGCGAAACGATCAACAAGATCATGCTATCCACCCAACTTGCCCAAGAAAGTAAACCTCTCGAAACCTCTCTTCCCACTTGGTGCAAAGACTTCAAAGATGTCTTTTCTGAAAAGACTTATAATCAACTCCCGCCACACTGTTCTTTTGACCACATCATTGAACTCAAACCTTCCTTTGTCCCAAAGATTGCCAAGGTGTACCCTCTTAATCCGAAGGAACAAGACGCATGTCGCACCTTCATTGATGAACATCTCAAAACAGGATATATTATCCCGTCTAAATCTCCTCAAGCCACACCCTTCTTCTTTGTCCCTAAGAAAGAAGGATCTTTTCACCCTTGTCAGGATTACCAATACCTGAACTCCCACACCATCTGCAATGCATACCCACTTCCCCTCATCCCTCCTCTTATCGATCGGATGAAGAACTCCACTTGGTTCACTAAGTTTGACATTCATTGGGGATACAACAACGTTCGAATCAAGGAAGCGGACCAGTGGAAAGCTGTGTTTGTCACTCCTTATGGACTGTTCGAACCCACCGTTATGTTCTTTGGTTTTTGTAATGCCCCTTCCACCTTCCAGGCTTTCATGAACCATACCTTCACTGACATGATTGCGGAAGGTTGGCTTGAAGTCTACATGGATGACCTCGGAATTCATACTAATGGTGATCTCGCTCTCCACCACGAACGCACTCGACGTGTCCTTTGTCATCTTTGTGAACACAACCTCTCCCTCAATATATCTAAATGCACCTTCGACACCCCTTGTATTGAATTCCTTGGCATGATCATTGGCCAAGGACAAGTCAGAATGGATCCCATTAAGACCGCTGCAACCCATAACTGGCAACCCCCCACTTCCATCAAGGAGATTCGTTCGTTCCTTGGATTCGCTAATTTCTACTGGAAATTTATCCCCAACTTCTCCAACATGGTCGCTCCCTTGACCTTACTTACTCGAAAGGATCAACCCTGGCTTTGGACTTCCCTCCAACAACGCATCTTTGATTCGCTCAAAGCTACTTTCTCCATCGCTCCTGTCCTTGCTATTCCTGATGTCACTCGCCCTTTCTCTATTATGACTGACGCCTCCTTCTCGCTGCTGGCACAGTTCTTCTCCAAGCTGACACCAACAGAGACCTTCACCCCTGTGCCTATTTCTCCTGCATGTTCGTGCTCGCCGAACGTAACTATGATATTTATGATCGCGAACTTCTCGCTGTCATCCTCGCCCTCTCGGAATGGCGTCATTACATCCTTGGTACCACTCATCCCATCACAGTTATCACGGACCATAAAAACCTTTCCTACCTTAAGGACTCACATAAACTCTCCCGTCATCAGGCTCGCTGGTCTCTCTTCCTCCAGGACTTTGACATTCTTTGGAAGGTCCTTCCTGGCACTCAGATGGCCCCCACTGATGCCCTCTCTCATCGTGACCCTGTTGATACTTCCCAAGACAATGTTGACTCTTCTATCATTCCCGATCCCATAGTTATTAACGCTTTGGACCTTACCTTGGCCTCTCATATCAAAAATTCTTCGTCCTCCGATCCCCTTGTTCTTCATGCCCTTGCCAACCTTGACGACGGCTCACCTTTATTTCCTCAGTCTTCTCTTTTTGACTAGTCCTTTGATAATGGCCATCTTTATTTTCATGGTCGTATGTATGTTCCTCCATCATCTTGCTCCGCTTTACTTCACTCGATTCACTCCTCCCCACTTTCTGGCCATTTGGGTCATTTCCGTACAAAAGCCATTCTTGAACACGATTTTTGGTGGCCTGGTCTTTCTTCTTTTGTTTCTCATTTTGTTACTGGTTGCTCCATCTGCCAACAAAACAAAGTCCTCACCCACCTGACCACCCCGCCCCTTCTCCCCATCTCCTCATCGTCTTCTCTTCCATTCCGCCAACTCTCTGTCGATCTTGTCACCGATCTCCCCCTCTCCAATGGTTTTGATTCCTTGATGGTCGTGGTCGACCATTGCCTTACTAAGGGGGTAATCCTTGCTCCATGCTCAAAAACGGTTGACGTCAAGGGAATTGCCCAACTCTTTTTTGACTTTGTCTTCAAACGTTTCGGCCCCTATGACTCCATCATCTCTGATCGAGGCCCACAATTCACCTCTGCCTTCGCAAGAGAGCTGGCTCGCCTCCTCAAATATGATGTCCGCCTTTCCACCGCCTATCATCCCCAAACTGACGGACAAACCGAATGAGCCAATCAAGAGATTGAGATGTATCTTCGTATCTTTTGCACTCATAACCCACATGATTGGGCTAACTTCCTAAACTCCGCCGAGTTTATCCACAACTCTGTTCCCCATAGTTCCACAAAGGTCTCCCCATTCTCTCTACTATACGGCTACGAACCTCGCACATATCCCACTCTCGGAAAAACGTTCATCCCAGCTTTGGAAAATCGCCTATCCTCCCTGGAACATGCCTGAAAAGAAGCTCTCGCTGCACATGAGTCCACTCATCGGATCATGATATCCCGCTCTTCTCGTAAGTTCTCCCCTTGGAAAGTAGGCGATAAGGTATGGCTAGAAGGCACCAATCTCCGCCTCGGCTACCCCTCCCGAAAACTCGCCCCCAAACGTCATGGACCATTCGAGATTTCTCAGGTCCTATCTCCCCTCACCTACTGCCTCCGTCTCCCTCCCACATGGAAAATTCACAACGTATTCCACGCCACTCTCTTATCACCCTATCGCCAAATCGAAGCACATGGTCCTTCCTTTTCCCGACCTCTGCTGGACCTCATTGACACTGAAGAAGAGTACGAAGTCGATCATATAGTATCTCATAAAGGGTCACAAGATCGCCACTTGTACCTGACCACATGGAAAGGATACTCTTCAGCCGAAAATACATGGGAACCCGAGAATAATCTCCGCCATGCTCCCGCCATCCTCTCCTCTTATAAACGGATGCATCATTTGTCTTGATCCTCCATTCTTTTCCTCCTCCTCTCTACTCAGGAAGCGGCATCTCTTTGTGAAGTACCCCCCTGATATATGTTCTTCTACGATTTCCTTTTTCTCAACAATCAATATGTCATTTGTTTCTTCCTTTGCTGCACCTTCTTCATCTCCTTCTTCATCTCTATCTTCTTTCCCGCTTCGTTCCAGGCGTGTCTCGCCTACCTTGTTACCCATCTCCGCCATCCATACGCTTTACGCCACCATCCTCGCCACTTGCGCCCTCCTCTGTGCCGTCGAGGCCCTCCCCCTCTATGATGAAGATATCGTCACTCAGGAACTAATCCGCCTTTTCCATGAGGTCTCCGTCACCCAGTTATATCACTTTCAGGTGGCCCCCAGTGATCTTCCTGCAGAATTTGGTGTTCCTCTTCGTCTTCATCTGGCCGAACTTCCCCGGTGAGTTTTATCTATTCTTCATCTTTACAGTTTCCACCAATATGTTGAATGTCTCTCCCCTGCTATCATCTACCCCACCTTTCGTCGCATCTACCTCTCCTTACCCATGGCTGATCATGACCGTTACCTCGAATGAGCTCAACTGCCCGCCGTCGCGGATTCTCCTCCTCCTACTCCAATACTGCCCGTTCCCTCCCGCGCCCCTGCTCTTATTACATGGATCCATTCCCCCGCCTCTTCCTCCTCTTCCTCCCCGTCTTCCTCCACCATAGTTGAGGAAGCTCCCGAGCTGGTAACATGGTCCAACGCAGTGCAAGCTATTCACCGCCACCTCCCTGATGGCAGCTGAGTCTTGTCGTCACCCACTCACGTCATGCCCATCCACCCTTGTTGTCCTGCCTCAGCCCTCACCTGAATGCTTTTGGTGTCATTGTCTCGGCCACTATCGCGAGGATTGTCCCGATTACTCCTGCCCATACTGCCACCAGTCAACCCCTGGCCATTCTCAGTCCGCTTGCCTTCGCATGCAATGTGACTTTTGCCATCATTGGAGACATGGACGCCACTTTTGCCCTGAACGAGTATGTGGCCATTGCAATCAACATGGACACTTGGCAGACGACTGTCCATTTGAGGCATTATCTTATGAACAATCCACCATTTTCTACGGCCCTTCCTCTCTCCCTCCCGACGCAACTACCTGATGGACTGTTTATTGAACCTGAAGTTCAATTATACGAAGGGGGTAATGTTACAGTTTTTCTCCTTTTTCCTCGTCTCTACCTTTTCCTCTTCCCTTGATGAGTACACCTCTTCTTTGATCTCTCATGGATGATATGGGATGCGGGCCTTTTACTGATTAGCCCTTTTCACTCTACGTTTGTACTTCTTTGATCTTTTCCTTCTTGTTCTATGGACGACTATCTCCTCGGCCGATTCTCTTATGTCGGCCTCATAGTTTCTCTCTCTCCCCTTGTGTTACTGTGGATGACGCGTATGATTACATCATCATTCTTTTACCTTCTTCTCTATTCCACGATGACGCATCCCTTAGTACATATACCTACTTGTCGTGTACCTGTAGTCTGCATTCTCGTTCTACGCAATGATAGCGTACTCATGATTCCTACAGTCCGATCGACTCAGTCCTTCGTCCTTCATCTCTCTTGTAAATCCCTGATGTCCAATTGACTCAGGCCTACGTCCTTCGTCCCTCACTTACCTTCGAACCTTTGACCTGGTTACTTGCTCTGACGCTGAGTCTCTTCGTGAGTACCTCCAGAGAAGTAATCCCTCAAAACTCCTCTTTGTGTATGCTTCGTGTAACAACTACCACATGAGACATACAGCTCAGGACTAGTCCCTCATTATCAGATATGCTCTTTTCTTTGTACTCTAGGTATAGTTTACAAATATTCCATTTTTCATAGTGGTGAAACTGGCAGTGGAAAGTCAGAAAGCCGCCACCTCACTATCGAGACCCTGCAGGTGCCTGCAATAGGGTTTGTCATCAAGTCCTTTGGAAATGCTTGCACACTCTTCAATCCAAATGCATCTTGCTTTGAAAAATACACAAAGTTGCAGTTCACCAACAAAGGGCATTTGTGTGGCATCAAGTCCCTTGACTACTATCTGGAATGCAACTGAGTGGCAGCTGTGCCATCTGGGGAGCAAAACTTCCACATTTTCTATTACCTGATGGGTAGTGCATCGCCAGAAGAATGCCATCATCTTCACCTCACTGGCAAGATCTAGTATCATTATCTCGGTCAGCACACCAGCACTAGTGCTTGCTCCAATGGTGTTCATCAAATCTGTGGGGCTCTCTAAATAACATGTCATCCAAACATGCCAGCTCCTCACAGCTACTAGTATCCTCCACTTGGGTAACATCGAGTTCACCATCGACCGTGGTCATGATGTCGACGCTACTATTGTTCGCAATATAAATGTTCTTGACATCATTGTCAAATTCCTTGGTGTACAACCCTCCACACTTGAGAGCATGCTTTCTTACAGGATGAAGCTTGTCAAGAAGGAGCTTTACACCATCTTCATGGACCCTGATGGTGCCTCTGACAATCATGACGACCTTTCTAAGACACTTTACTCTCTCTTTTTCACCTGACTCAATGAATATATCAACCAACGCCTCTGCTGCAACAACTTCAATACCCTCATTGGACTTTTTGATCTTCCCTGTTCTCAAAACATGATGAGCCGACCAAACTCCCTGGATCAGTTCTACATCAACTTCACCAATGAGTGGTTGCAGGGCTTCATTCAGAAACAT
This sequence comes from Boletus coccyginus, assembly GCA_025782845.1. Classification (NCBI taxonomy): domain Eukaryota; kingdom Fungi; phylum Basidiomycota; class Agaricomycetes; order Boletales; family Boletaceae; genus Boletus; species Boletus coccyginus. The sequence goes on from JAHZSR010000017.1 coordinate 268,104, forward strand.
ATTTTCGAGTCACACGTTTCTCTCACTTTGTTCTGTCTGTACCCTACTTTGACAATGCTGAGTATGTTCACCTTCTCCAAAACAAGCCTGGCAGCCTCACCCACATCATGGATGACCAGGATCACTGATCACACAAGGAGGCAGGCCCTATAATAGTAGAAGCATTCACCAAATGTTGGGGCAACCATTCATCCTTCAAGGTCGGGATGATTGATCGCTTGGGATACCCAACCTTTGCAGTCAACTATTTCAATGGGCGTGTTGCCTATTCCTCTGAGGGTTTCCTTGGTTGCAGTCTTGATTCGCTTAGATAACTGATGTGATGTGTAGCTATCAATTATACTATGGCTCTGATTTCTGAGTCCCCCTAAATAAGTGTGATCATGGTACATGCAGGACGTGGTGTGAACTACTCAAGAGTGCTGCAGCATACCAAAGAATGTGGCACAAATTGCTCACGTGCGGTGTGATGTACCAAAAAACATGCAATTATAATAAATGTGCAAATTTTCTGCCATATTTGTGGCACCCCCAATTACATTATTGGTTATATTGCACACACAATCACACACATCAGCAATGGTCAGCCCTGCATGTTTTTGACCTCGTGTTTAGTGAGGATATCCCAAGTGAAAATAAGCTCCACTTGATGATCAAGGTATGTGCCTGTTATTCTCATTGCTGCATAGCTCAGATCTTTCGTTTTACTCAGGCTATCGTCTTGTTTGAATGCAGAAAACATGAGGATGCAATTTTGCATCAACATGGTGAATGACAAGTCACCATATATTGCCGTTTGGGTAGGTACACTGTGAGATGAAAATCCAAGCAAGGTTGACAAGGCATTGTACAGGCTCAAATGCTCCTCTTACTTGGAAGCACCCTGATGAGAAGAGGAGACAATGAATGGGCAACATAATTGTTTACGTGTGTGCAAGAAGCCACTCCATTTTGACAGGATCATTACCTGGTGGTCATCTCACTTGTAGGCTAATCTTTCTGAGTTCTTCTACATTCCCACTAACTGTGCCTAAATTTTGACAGCCTTGCCACTGCAATTTAGTCGGAGCTATCAAAAGCCATGTATGCTGGGGGTCATTCTGAAGGGGTAGAGTCGAAGTCTACTATGGTTGAAACACCTATTACAGAAGCGTTGATGGAAGAGGTGATCAGAGATTGGGGCCAGGGTATGCCTTGTCACAACCCATCTAGGTTGAGGTATATTGAGTTCATTCTTGACATCAGATCTTATTTGAAAGTGTCCCACGACACTTGAAAGAAATGGTGATGTTGCAGTGAGGTTCAAGGATCATAAGAGAGCTATGTTGCAATTCTCTGCTGTATTGTCCTTGAATCCATCGAACCCCGTGGGTCTACTTGCCAAGCAAGGCAAAGCCTGAGCAATGCTGGGAATGTGGGAAGATGCATTAAAGGATGCAGATAAGGTATGGCTTGATTTCCCTTAATCCGATGGCTCTGACTTCAACTGGTGCAGGCAATCAAGATGGACCCTATAAATCCATGTGCATATGAGGGAAGACATGCAGCCTTGCACTCCTTGCAATGCTATGATGAAGCAATGGATGGGTTGATCCACATGCTTTCCCTAGTTGAGGAGTCTCCAGATCAAGACATCTGTCATCAGTGTCACTTTACCGCCCTGGATTCTAGTGCTGTTTGACACAGCAAATAGACATAGCTTTGAAGTCGACTCTATCAGTGTTATTCTTTACACCCTTCTAACCGGATGTTCCCCTTTTTAAACCAAGGACATCAAGGTCATTTACACATAAGTGCACCACCGCCTTGCTTGTCATGGATTCTGGACTACATTCTAGGTGAATCTGTGATAATGTTTATGAATTCCCACCAGAGAAACGAATCTCAGTTGATGCACGCAAATGCATCATGTCCATTCTAATACCCAACCCAAATGAATGGCCTACACTTCTTGAAATCATCATGTTACCTTTTAATGACTATGCCATCATACCGTCCTTTGTTCCCCTCCTTTTGTTGTATCATCTGCCCTGTGTCAATCATCAACCTTGCGAAGATCAAGCAGGTGCCACTGCTCAATGATGATCAGGTCATGAACATTGCTGTACTGAGTGTGGTGCCATCTGCGAACTCTCAACCTAGCAGGGATGAACCTGGTCACATTGAGCACCACCCAGGAGGAGGAGTTCCAGAAGGCTGTACAACCTGAAAGTCCATTCTCTGTACTGCTCAGCTCATCATGTCCACAACTAATACCATGAAAGAATCATCTCCTCTCCACACAGTGTGTTTGACATGTGTGTTGGAGAGGAAGGGCAGGAGGCATCACATGGGACATGAGAAAAGAATGTTGTTCACAGAGACAGGGAGCTCGAGTCCCAAAAGGTGCAGATTATGACTCAGATGGCACCTGTCACTAGCTATGGTACCAACCAGGCCGAGGGGAGTAGGGGAACATTTCCCTGTCACTGGATAAGGGTGCCAAGGGCAAGGGGCACACATGTCATGAGTGCAAAGATACTATGCCTGTGTCAAATTCAGAGACAGAGACACTGTGGATAAATGGGTTCAATGCGGCTGCACAGTTGATGTTAGCATCTGATGTCAAGGTGATGGACAAGGTGTTTCATGATCTGCATGAGAATGGCCTGATGAGCTGGCATTTATTGTGTTGTGGGTGGATTACAGTTATGGGATAGGGTGTGCATTGATGGATGAATATGTGGGCATCATGTTGGCCCTCACTGTGAAAAAATGGTGAGTGACTATAATGACTTCGGTGTATATTCTGAATGCTAGCATAGTTACTTTGATTACATATCATCCCGATAACATGGACAGGTCTATGTCCAGAAGAATTACTCAGTCTTGGAGTTCCCAGAGGATCTCAAGAACAAGGTGTATCTGCTGAAACACTTTGAGCAGTACATCATGGATAAAACACCAACGTCCACCGGGGGCTTGCTGTATCCTAGCGAGGCCGACCAGCGGCGCACTTGACTAGAGCTAGTTGGTAGCCACACTAGTTAACCTGTTGGTCAAGCGCAGATGGGTTTTGGAAGAACTCCAGGAGGACAAGACTGGGAGGCCAGTCGCAGTCTACCTGGGGGTTTATATACTATCTAGGATTTGTACATGTTTGGTACTATACAGTATCTATCTATGGTAATAAGCTATGCATAGAGAATCCAGGCACAGCCCTGTGAGTCAGTGTGAGTCAGGGGGAGTCATACTGAGTCAAGGCAGAACCAAGCATAGCCATGAGGCAATGCAAGACTGTGTCCACATTGAATACATGAGTTAGAGATAAGCATAGCCATATGTATAGCCATATGTATAGCCATAGGTATATGGTCCAATGAGAATAAGGAAAGGCATGTGTATCTGCATAGCCATATGTGCATAAGGCTGTGATAAGGCATAACCATGGATGCCGAGGAGAATGAGGCATGGAAGCAATGCATAGCAGTGCACATGTGGTTGAAATGAGGCATGATAAGGGAATGACTCGTAGATAAGGATGATAAGAGGTAAGGCATGAGTCATGAGCATAGCCGAGCATAGCTATAAGGTGGTGCGAGGCTGTGGCGTGAATTATAATGAGTCATGAGGGAACATAGCCGAGGACATGAGCATCAGCAAATTCTGGTTTTTGCCATAGTGTTCATAGTACTCATAGTACTCATAGTATTTATAGTGTTTTCATAGATGATTCATAGTACTTATAGTACTCATAGTTTATAGTATTTTCATAGTGATCTCATAGTATCCATAGTATTTCCATAGTATTCATAGTATTCATAGTGGTACTCATCCCAATCCATTTTTTTAAATACTCTTTAACTAGTACACTTTGCTATATCTTTTTGCCACACTTTTTACTATACCTTTTGCTACACTTTCTTTACCACACTTCATTAGCACAATCAGGGTTACTGTCCAGTGCTGTCCAGTATCATAGTACTCATAGTATCATCATAGTCTTTCATAGTGTTGGCTAAAATCATAGTATGTCACAGTTTGTTAGAGTATTACCATAGTCTGTCATAGTATGTCACAGTTTGCCAGAGTATTGCCATAGTCTGTCATAGTTTGTCACAGTCTATCATAGTATGTCATAGTTTGTCACAGTATAATAATGATAGTAAAAAGTGAATCAAAAAGTGTAGGGTTAGGATTAGCATGAATTAAAATTAGACTTAGAATTGCAATACTCAAAGGATGGTGAAGAAGTGTGGCCAAATGTGGTAAAAAATATGGCAGGGTGTAGTGAAAAGTGTACACAAGTATCAGAAAGTATAGCAGGGGTGGACAGAGATATTTAATGAAAAATGTAGCAAAGTGTGGTGTCAAAGGTCAGAGATGTAGTCATATACATCTAATAGTTCATTTTATGCAAGGTCTTGTGGTCTAATGGTTAATGTGTTTGAAAATTATCATTTTGGAAAAGTCTTGAGTTCAACTCTTGCCACTGGCATATATTTATAATTTCCATTTGATCATTTGAACCTATAGTAAAGAGTACATGAAAAGTATAATAAATATGAGTGTAGTCTTGAAATTAAAATTAGAAGTGTGTAAAAGTATATTATAGGGGTTGGATTAGAATTAGACTTCAATGTATATTAAAAATGTAGGATTGGGATTAGGATTAGTAGTATACTACAAGTTGAGTAGGATTAGGGTTAGTAGGTATATTAATCAAAACATTAATTTTTTGGTTCATTTTTTACTCAACTTTATTACACTATGACATACTATGACAGACTGTGATAGACTATGAGATTACTATGACACACTATGACACACTATGACACACTATGATAGACTGTGACAGACTATGAGATCACTATGAGAGTCTATGAACACACTGTGAAACACTATGATTATAGCCAACACTATGAAAGACTATGAGAGTACTATGAGAGTACTATCTATATGGACCCTCACTATGAGCACTATGACACTGTCCAGCACTGTCCAGCACTGTACAGCCAACCCTTATTTTGCTGATAAGGCGCAAGGCTGTACTGAAGTCATCATGAGTCATAGATAAGGTCATGAGGCATGACATGAGGCCGAGGATACTGGTGTGGCAGTGCGGAGCAGTGCAAGGCAATGCGTAGCAATGTAAGGCAGTGACGAGGCTGTGTGATGAGCCAGGACGAGTCACAGTATAGCCTTGTGGCAATGCGATGCTGTAGCATGGCAGTGCATGGCTGTGTTGTGATGAGTTATGGTGAGTCGTGGGAAACACGATGAGTCAGAGTGTGTTACAACAATAGAGAGCATAGCCATGATGCTGTTCGTGTCCACATGGTATGACATGAGGTGAAGGCTGTGCATGGCAGTATACATGCAAGACGAGCCGATGTGTCATGTGAGAGCATGGGAGCATGATGTCATGTGATGTCATTAGGGTATCATGTGATGTCATGTGACCAAATAGTCACGTGGTCGTTATTGAACGAGTGTGATGAGGTCAATGAATGATAGGGGCTATTTAGCGAAATGCTTTGTAGAAAGTCCAGAAAAATAGAGAAAAATAAGGAAAAAATAGGGGCAAATACCAGTGATCGTAACAATGGATCGACTGTATGGTGACCATGAATACACATTTGGGGACCTCGATTGGATGAGGAGGATGGACTTTGTCCCAACGTATCTACACATGAAGCACATTATTATATTCAAGATGAATCATGATGTTCTCCAAGTAACACTTGATTTTATCTCCCCATTGTGTTTTGACATTGTCTTTGCATGGTCTACCTGTGACATATGTATATCGACAATAATTAATCTAAAAGGTTAATGGGCAACAGGTGGGAAAGTAGGACGAATGAGCCAAGGCTGACGCCTATCTTGGGTGTTTCGACAATGTTGCAGTTGGTTGAGTGTGTCAAGTGTGTCAACCAAAATAGAGGATGTTGATCAATAGTATTGGCATCAGAGGGGCTGGAATTAGTGGAGCCATGGTGGAGCAATGCTCAATCAAGTAGTGTTTACCACAGTGGCTGTGAGAGTGACCATGTACTCCAGACCATAGCCTTTTCATAGCTTTGCTATGTCTAACTTGAAGGACTGGACATCAACAGCACTGATCGTTTTGCTCAAATGGGCAGTTGCAATAAGTTTCAGAATGAAGTCCAAATGAAGTTGCAAGTAGAATTCAAGGAAATTTGGGGGCGAAATCAAATCTCTGCTCAAAATAAAGCCACACCATTTATACAATGCATTCAAATCCTTCTATGTCAATAAGTATGCAGACCATCACTCTTTTGAGATTGCATCTTAGGCTCCAATGTCCATGCTCTGTCTTGCTGACAGGACAAGTTCTAACTCATTACTATCCTAACTCAACCACAACCTCAATTCAATTAATCCTTCAATGCCTCCCTTCTCCATGGCTCTCGTGCTACTGACAGAACAGAAGGCAGTGCCAGATTGATCAATTGCTTCATCAAGGGTTTTTCTCAGTGGAGGGATGGAGCATAAAGGGCCAGATCTGGACAGCTGGCCAGTGCTGGTGCTTGTCCCAAAATACACAGTAACAATGTCAACAACCCTGAGCAGTTCAAGCTGGCACTCCATCTCGCTGACAAGACCCCATACTGCCATCTCAGCCAACAAGCCAGTGCTCACACCCACCCCAGCAATGTCCACAAAATTTGATTGATTGGGTGAAGCTATTGCAACTTCATCATATATCTCCAGCAAGTTCAGTGCTGCTATGGACATGAGATGCATCTTGGGCTTGCGCTATAGTTTCACTGTGACAGAAAGTATTGTAATTAGACTACTTAGACTACTTTTTTCATTTCATCCAATTTTCCAATTGTAACCCAAGAAAACCTTAGACATGCTGGAGCAAAAATGTCTTAATTGTGTCTTGGCAGTTCCTTTCACTAATTGGTTCACTTTTGGCACTTTTTCTTGGTGGGCCAAGTGTGCTAAGTGCAGATAAGGCCATGAACAAATTACTGATGTTGGAGCAATAGTGCAAAGTGCACATGCTGTCAGATTAGTACTTTGTGGGGGAACCACAACAATAAGTACTAGATTGTACCCTAAAAGGTGCTTGCATCATGGATATTTAGCGTAGCAAGCACATCTTGGAAGGTGGACTGAAATTCTTCCATTCTTAAACTTTTCAATGACTTTAATTTGTCCTACTTGTTATTGCATTTGTCTATTCCATCTCTGTCAAACACTAGGTTGATTATGCTTCAATGAGTGGATTTTCAAGTGTATGAAACACTCACCATGAAGTCAACACCTCGTCATGAAGTGGGTGCTTCACTCATGGTCCATTGGACAGCCAGTTCCCATGATGCACCCATCCACTCTTATACCATCTGCAATCCATTGCATGTTTAAATCAGCTGTACCTATTCATTGACCAGATTATTTGTTATGCACTCTCCTACCACTACACAAGCAGTGTGGCGATGATACAAACAGGAGAGACACATGCACTGGCCTGGGTGACCGCTGACCTGCACCAAAATATTTGAATGCAGATACATAGTTATTGTATATGTGATACTAGACATTTGACCCGAGATTTGAGTTTTTACTATATTCCCACGGTACAAATGCTTAGCTAATTGAGAGACATATAGACCATAGTGTCTAAAATATACCTCTATTTTTCCTTATTTGTTTGTTCACAGGTTGTGGAGAAACAAAATGATTTCTTCCAACATACTTTTATTACTACCTACAAGTACATAGCAAACCATTTTCTTAATATCTCTTTTACCCTTAAGTACTTAGCCAAGTGTCAGAAAAGCAATTGGAGCATGTGACCTTGCACAGCATGAGTCATAATGAGTCAAAGTGAGTCAAATGAGGACTAATCAAAGCACTTTCCCTAGACTAGCAAAATGATCATGTGACCTGCACAGCATGAGTCATGATGAGTCATTGCCAAGCCAAAGGCTATTTTTAGCTCATTGCAAGTTATTTTCTGACAGGATGAGTCAAAGTGAGTCAAAGTGAGTCAATATGAGTCATATCTTGGCACAGCCACCTCGGAACCGAAGGTAGCACAGCCACATGTAAATTACTATATAAGGAGCGCGATTCAGCCCCATTTGGACAGTTCCCTCTTTTAGGAAAAAGTTTCCTACTTGAATTGAACTCAACCAATGAGTACTTACAAGTATATCCCTCTACAAATAGACAGTGAGGCTGTGTAGAGAAGTTCCCACGCTATAAATAGAACTACTTAAACCCATAGTTAGGAGTATACTAAATCCTTTAGGATAGAGTCAGTTAGGACACCTTTAGGGAGAAAACTCCAGAGCAGGCAACTAAAGGAAATAGATCCCCAGCTAGTAGGGAGACCTAATAGTTCATTAGTACCTTGGGAAAGGGTTGAGTTGAGCATTTAAGCTGATTGCCAACTCCTTAGTGCATAATAGAATCAGTTTAGAAAAGACTATTCTGTGTGTTTAAGTGACGTGTGAGAATTAGTAGTGAGATTGAAGCATATTAATGCTACCTACCCAATTGAGCATTCCTAATCAACTGGAGCTAATTGGAAGTCATTGAGAGCACATTTTAGGAAAGTAATCCTAGTCGCTACAAAATATCCTTCTAACAATCCAAGAGTTGTCTAGACCATTTCCCAACTAATTATAGTACATTTCGTACACCATCCCAATAGAAAACCAGACCCTTAACATGTTGCTGAACCCCAATCCCCTCAACCTCATTGAAGATTGACAAACAAACCACATGCCTGATAGTCAACCCCTTTCTACAAGATTGATACTTGTTTCTAGTATCAACTCGACCAGGGAAAAGTACTCTCTTCACCTCACTTCAGGTTTACTATCTGTGGAGATAAAATTGGTTGTCTGGTAAGCATTTCTTAGTGTTTCTACTGATTTTATCTAGAAAGAAGACATCACAGACCAGCGTGTGAGCCAATTCATATTAATATCAATGAAACAAAAGAGGAGTACATCATGGGGAACTTGTGAAGTCCTTGACCCTGCACCATCAAGTTTCCTCTCTGCAGTTGCACACTGCATATGTAGTCAACAGCAAAAGGTATATGCTTGTCATTGGCAAGTGTCCATGACAGCTGCATGTAGACTTTCAGATGGCTTGAAAATAATCGAAACAAGCGAGAAACATCGCAGCTCTGGCGATGGCAGGTAGATGATGGACATGAGGTTGGCAAACCAATCCAAGCCAGGGGGGCAGGAATACATATTTGCTGCTGTGCTGTCGCTGGATCAAAAGTAGTTGGTGTGTGGACTCAGGCATCCAGAGGTGGGTGGTGGAAAAGTGTGGACCAGGGTATGGGATGTGCAGACTCATGAAAAGATCCTGGACATCCAAGAAGGTCACACAAACACAGTAGCCTCAGTTGACATTTTGTGCAATTTGACCAAGTTTGTGATGGGGGTGTGTGATGGACTCATGTTCATTTAGAACATGACCACAGGCAAATGAATTGTTGGACCACTGTAGCACAACAGTTGGGTGGTCGCAGCATGATTCTCTCCACATGGTGATTGCATTGCCACTGCTACAGCTGATAACCCAGATGCAAGGTCAATCTGCATCTACAACACTGACAATGGCCACCAACTGTTGAACATCCCATTCTCGGTCAACAGAATGACATCATCATCACTCACCTGATTGCATGACGGTTGTCAGCTTTTTGCTGTCTCATATATCAGCAAGATGTCACCCCAACTGTGACATCTGCATGGACTGTCCACACTGCCGGACCTGTCAGACAGTGCCAACATTCCTGACAGACCACCACAGATCACCATAATATCTTTAGCACACAGAAAATTCCAACAGACACACAGTACTCATCTAAGTTAACAAAGAGTGTACAAGTGATGATCTATGTACCTGTTAACATAGTATGCATTAAATGCATTGAGAGAATTTGAGAAATGAAATGGAATGGGTAAAAATGTGCCAAACACTCCAATCAAATAAACACCTCATAGAATAGATTTAACTGAAATCACCGCTCAAATGCAGTATCCAGCAGCGTTCACCTCAAGCACTATAATCCACATTCCTGTCAAGAGGTCTCGGTTATCATTGAATGGTAGGAACCACTCAACCAGGGCACAGGAGTGTGAACACCCTTGAAACCTGAATAAGAAAAAAAGTAAGACACGAGCAACCAGTAAACCAAAGAGAGGTTCATCATCAGAACCACCATTGTCTACAAATATGCAATCATAGCATGCGAAACCACCCTGCCACTGTGGTGTATAGCATATGACATTGCGGTGCATCCCACCACATCCTGAATGATCACTTGGTGCAAAATACAGTATGTGGCCGATGCACAGTTAAACACCCTGATGTTGCCCTCGAAGGATGGGCAATAACACAGGTCAACCTGGTCTCTGGATATCCCTGCATTGGGGTTGAGTTGGTCATACAGATAGCGCCAGATGCATTCAATGAGTTTGGGATACCCGTGGTGTGTAGCCACGAGCTCACTCACATGAAATATATTCTGTACTAAACAAAATCAAGAATAGTTAGCCCACTCAATGTGAATACCAAAAAGTAGTACTTACCTGGCTTCCTTGCTAATCAAATATTATAATCAGATTTGTCTCCCTCGACTGCCTGAGAATCATTATCCTCATCTCTATCCTTGCCTTCCACTGCAGTAATATCTTCTCTTCTCCCTGATGGAACTGATGGCCCATCCAACATACCCTTCTGCAAGTATACTAAGCATGCCACAGCCAGCTTATCCAATCATTGATTTGTGAACAACATTTGTTTGAGTGCCTCGTATCAATTCGAGCAGTGCCATGGCTTCTTCACTGCCTTGATGTGCCGAGATTCCATGATTGAGGAACAAAGACCATTTGGCACTCCAAACATTGCAATTAATGTGCGATAATGGACCATGGAGTGCTGGTGAGGTAGTGAGAAATGCTGACAAACTCCAACCTCCTTGAAAATCTCCTGCTCAAGATGGAAGCGGTATACCACATCATCGATAGCATCAAGATCTCTTTCATTGATGACTGACTTTCATACAATATAACAGAAGTCGAGAAAAGCCATGATCACATGAACCATTGCATCCAGGACCAAGCCAGTAATGGCAGGCAAATAAATCTATCATGATACTTGACTTAGACCAGTGGATATTGGAATACATTGGGATTACTCACCTTCATCAATGCTTTCGAATCATCTCCCATCCACTATTTAAATCCTCGACCCTCAGGGAATCGGTGAAGTCTAGGAAATAGCAGTATAGCAGCAAGTCTGTCATGCGAGCAATGATTGCTTGGTCAGCAAATAGTTGTATGTCCCAATGTGAAAGACAAACCGGTGGTCAATCTCAGCTATAATCTCCAAGGCTTGCTGCTTGGGATAATTCTGCTCTAGATATTCTTGGACTCAGGTAACAAGGTGGTCCTTAAATGTCCCTTTGATTAATTGATGGAGGAGATCCAGCACAATCAACTCGTGAATATCTGCACGAGGAAAATGGGCTGTAAATGGCTGAAAAAGATTGGATCATTAATATCAAACATATCAAGCATACCAATGAAGTGTATCTTAACATCAGCCACAATATCATCATCATTCCATAGAGTTCATGGATCCATTGTAGTACGAAGTTGCTCACTGTGAGCATGTGCCTGTGGTCCACCACCACTATCGAGATCACTATTTTGCACTGTGCAACTGCATACAGTTAGGTGTGACATCACTTGAAAAGTGATGTAGATGACCTACCATGTACACCAACCCTATACGATACATCAAAGCAAGGCCTGCTTAGGATAATTGGCGATGCAAGGACCAAGGCCATATATAACATGGTGGAAGTGGCCATCTGCACATCGAGTCACCCACAGTCTAATCATAGCATCCCTAACCAGGTGAAGGATAGCAGCAAGTGATGAGTGAAATAACTGGCGGTGGAAGTGGCAAAAGTTGACATCATCTTTATGTGCAGGATCAGCTATGCGATCATAGTCAGAATGAGCCTTCAAGCTAGTTAAAAAGTGGGTATTTACTCTTCAGAATGGACAGAAAGGCCAATATAGACACTGCACCACCGTGTGAGCAACGGACATTGTTGTGGACATTTCCTAGAGATATGTATAGCAGATAATATTCCATGTTTCCAGTGCCAATACTGACCGTCATTTTGTTGCTACCTAGTACTATAGGTGCAAATGTGGCCCCATGTGTATCTGGATCCTGGGCGATAAGTTCCTATATGATGTATATATGTATCATTACAACAGGAACAGGATGAGAGCATATGGATTTACAGATTGATCCCATGCCCACTGACCTGACATAAGGTCGCAGACCTTGCGTCGGCCACTTTTATCCATTACAACCTATGTGATAGTATTCTTAATATATTGTCCATTGTAGTTCGGTAAAACGCACCTTCGCAGCATAGTCAATCATGCCAGCAAACTCCAGATTTCAAAATTGTTGTTCAAGTAGACTGAGTGGACTGTGATACCATACATCATAGTTTGCCAGCATCCAAGACAGTGGATCCATAGGTAACAGTCCCGAATACTTCGCTGAAAAAGACTGTCAAGGGTACTCTCCATATGATATAGTATCGATGGATGTGTACAAGTCATTATGGGATCTGAATGGCAAATCTTGGCCTTCGTACAACAAGGCCAAGATATTCATTAAAATATCTGTCTTACCAGCAGACATCTGTATCTTCTGGTACAAAAACTCAGCGAGCTCAAATTGAACTCAGCTGGTAAAAGACGTCCAGTCACCTTGTATGCATGGATCAAAGGGCAGTGGTGGTGTGGTGGGTGGGAGATCCTGCCCATATGGATCACAAGGTAACCCTGTATAATATCAATATGAGTGACATCATTGAGTGAGGATACGCACCATCAAGAATGGGATGGAAGCGAATGCACCAATCAGGTTGATCAGCGAGCTTGGTCCCAGATATTTCCAAGTCATAGCCATCCAGGTCACTAACTGGAGAACTGTGTCGTTCTGGCAGTGGCACTCGGTGACCACCATGTTGTCAGCGGTGCAGTTGAGCATGTCATTTCAGACCACCCTTGGTCCTACAAGCCTTGTTGCAAAATGGAAATGTACAGACAAAAAATTTCGGATGGTGGGAGTGCATGAGGAAGTGCCCCGCTGGAGATATGAAGTGCAAGGTGAGGGATGGACTGAATGCAAGAGGGGGGACAGACCTGGCATGTCACCCTATGCAACCACAAGGTTTAAATCAATACAGCAGAGGTGAAACCATGCACATGGTCAACAACCAATGGCATGGGCATAACACGTCGCCATCCTCGTCAGGTAGAACTATACACATGGCTGGGCTCGTAATTCCAGGCACTTCTGCATTCTACAAAAAAAGGCTGTGATCAGTAAGCACAAGTTAAAAGAGACTGACCGGGTGGTGCGAGGACCTTGCCTGGCTCACTACCTTACAATGCCAAACCACATCATCACCCATGCAGCAAACAAGAACCGTCACCCCAGAAAACCTAACCTTCCTGCCCCATGGCAAAGCAGCCAGGTCGTCCAAGAAGAGCATGCCATGCAACATGCAGTGCATGTTGCCACTAGGCACCAACAGCAGGAGAATATCCATTAAGTGGCTGAGATCAAAGATCAGCTACACACACAGATGAAAATGCAACGTACCAACTTCCAGAATCCAAAATTGATAGGGACTAGGTCATTGAAGCCATTGCCAATGCCAAAGACAGCACCTGATGGTATGATAGCATCCAATGGTGCTATTCCAATGGCACTGACCTTGCATCATGTCCCAGGTCATAACGAGGGTGGAGAGAGCCAAGAGACTGAGACCGAAAAAGGTATAAGTACACCGATTATGCAAATGCAAGAATGCTTACCTTGCTTATAAGCATTGGATACTGAGCCTGAGTCAACTTATGGCAAGAATGTCTACAACACTGATCCCAATGTTGCCATGGCAGGAAGTAAGGACAAAGAGACCATGATAATGTGCAAGAAGCCAGTCAAGATCACACACCACCTTATTGAACTTGCCCACACTACCAAGGCCAAGCAGGAGGCTACTAGTAAGGCAATTGCATTCATTGCACCTGTACTGCCATCAACGGGCAAGTGCAAGCTCAAACACGAGGGAGCGTAAGTCTCTTTATTATCCTAGTTAAAGGTACTGATCTACTTATTTATCTTCTACATAGAATCTACTTCGGCCCTAGCATGCAGAAGAAGACAAAAACTGACCACCCATCTGGCCTCACTGCCAGTGATACCTACCAGCACACTCACAAGGATGGCAAGCCGGCAGATGCCTGGCATGAATCTCACATAGAGGTTCAGACTGGTGAGCACACTACTCATAGAGGTGATTGAGTCAACGTAAGTGTGACCGATAGGTTCAGCAGCCTCTGCAATGAATAGGAGAAGAAATGGTAACCTGCCAGGGCACAGAGTACCATGGTAGCCATAGTGTCCCAGACATTCATACAGATGCTGACACGTTTCCAAAGGGCCCTATTGCTATTACCAAGATTGTCATGAATGCTCCTCAAGAGCACTTACAATACAGCACACCTATTGCAAATGCAACAACTACGAGGAACCAGCCTAGCCATCAAAACTTGCCGAAGGGATCAGCTACTCAATTCACAAAGTTTTTCATCCCTTTACTCTGTCTCTACTGCAGCATGCTAGAAAATCCTTGGATGGTACCTGACCACTTTGTAGACAAGTTGCAGGAACTGTGGGACAAAGTCATGTTAGATTGGCCATACTGGTTTGACGAGGATGATGACATCTATCGTTTGGTAAGGTCTTTTGTCCAACATTGATTGCATCACTAATGGCCTTGATGGTCAAATCGCATTCCCAGTGTAGTGCATGCAAAAGATTTATGAGTGGCACACTCACATTGGCAAAGCAGGCACTGAGGCTGTCGAGGTGCTGTAGGCTTTACATCCAAAATATGAAAACTCTGAGGAACAGAAGGCATATGTTGATTTTACTCTCGGTCAAAGCCTTTCATTCATGTATGGCAGCATGGAATATCTAGGAGCAAATGAGTATCACATATATCCCTTTCAAGTATCTGATATAAATACAAGGTCACAGTAAAAAATCCTTTAGGTCTCCAAATCATTTCTGTTGCAGCTCATGCTGCAGACCTTTGCATCTCACATCAGGGATGTTTCGGTGGTCAACAATGATACTTATCACAACTTATTAGATTATGCAATGCCAAGGAGTGCACTGGTCTTGGCTGTCACATCAGTATGTAGCAGTATTCAGGTGTGGTGTTAGAACATCTGAACCACAGTCATTACAGGTCGAGCGGGCTTTGACATTGTATTCCACTGGAGTCAAAGAGGTGCCCACCAAGAGGTCTGAGGCCAGTTTTTCTGACATTGGGTGGGGCACGAAGACTCTGTTATACACATGATCAATCATGAAAGTCGGAAATGGCAAGTTCAACCAAATTGTCAGTGGAGCTTAGGAATACTGTAGCACTGCCATGCATTCTAGGCAAGCACAAGTCTCTTACGATGTATCAGCAGCAGGCAAGATCAACATGGATGACGATCAGGTGTTAATTGTAGTATCCTCTGATATCGAGGCTGAGTCGGATGGTAAAGACAAGCCATTTATTGCTCAGATGTATGCATCTCTAATTGCTTGTCATTTATTGGACAGTGCCAGGAGGTGAAATGGTGTATGTAATTCATCATGGACAAGAGAACTAGAAAGGGGCTTGATCATGCAGTTAGACTTCTGGTCCTGCTATACCCTATTTCCTACTGTCATGTCTGAATTCACTAGTTTTATGTTCTTACTGCCTCCACCTCCTCCTTCTCATTCAGCCGACCTATATGGGAGTCACTATCAAATGCCCAATGAATGCACAACCCAGCCAATTGCCAGCCCAGAGAAGTTCAATATGCATATGGCAACAAAACCTCAACAAGTCCAATACCACCCAGCAACGTTTCCTCAGCAACCTCAACCCCAACATATATGATGTTGCCACCATACAAGAACCCACAATAAACTACGTCAACCTCACAGTAACCAACCCTCGATGGAACACCATATACCCAACTGTCCATGAAACCAAGGATGCAACCCACATGAGATCAGTGATCCTGGTCAACAAAAACCTGTCGAAGGACAGCTGGAGAACTATCCCAATCAAAAGCCTGGACATCACTGCCATTGAACTAACAGGTGACTGGGGAAAGGTACACATTTATAATGTATACAATGACTGTACACACTCTAGAACAACCGACATCCTTGCCCGCCACTTTGAAAGCAAGGAACGAAACAACAACAATCACAGGAACAACCTCGTAGATGGTATCATCTTACTGGGTGACTTCAACTGCCACCACCCCTTCTGGAATGACATAAACAACCATCACCTATTCAACAATGCCAACCTCACAGCAGCCCAGCCCCTACTTGACCTAATAGTCAGATACGAACTGGATATGACACTCCCCAGGGGTATCCCAACCCTAGAGGCACAAAACATGAAAAATCTAACACGTCCAAATAACGTCTTCTGCTCTGTCCACATCAAGGAAGCGATCACCAAATGCAACACAGAGGAGATGGCTCGCCCAGTCAACACCAACCACTTCTCAATCATCATGGAACTAAACCTCACCCCCCAAACCATCAGTCCACCAATGAGAAGAAACTTTAGAGGTGCAATTTGGGAGAAGTTTAAATCCACTTTCAAGGAAGAATTGTGCTCACAACCAAACCCTGCAGAACCAATCCAAACCAAAGAGGAAGCAACCGAACAACTCCACCAACTCAACACAGCCATCCAAACCGCAACCGAGAAAGCCATCCCATTAGTCAAACTCTCCCCCTTCACGAAGCAATGGTGGTCCCCAGAACTTGTAGAAGAACACAAGAATATGAAGAAACTCGCCCAGAAAGTGCACCACAAATGACACAACCATCTCCTCCCAATCCACGAAACGTACCACGCAGCAAAAGCGAGTTTCGCAATACACCTAGAGAAAACCAAGGAGACCCACTGGAATGAATACCTAGAGAACGTCGACGATGGGAACGTATGACAAGCACACAAATACCTCATAGATGAGCCATCAGACCACTATCAATCACATATCCCCAACCTCCAATGTTCACCCACTGACAAACTCCTGAACAGCCAACCCAACGCCACCAAAAGCCAACTCCTATACAAAACTTTCTTCAAACCGGCTCCCAACACAATACCAACATATGCCAACAATGAAGAATACCCAAAACCACCAACCAGGTTTACAAACATCACAGACGATCAAATCAGCAGAGCAATCAAGAAGCTCTCCCCTTTCTAGGTGCCCAGTCCAAATAAAATCTGTAATGCCATTTTTGTTAACTGCGCTGATGAACTTACCCCGCACATGGGGCCCATTTTCAGAGCCACCTTCGACTTAAACTTCTACCCAGAGGAGTGGAAGTTGTTGACCATGGTAGTCCTCCGAAAGCCTGGCTGCCCAGACTACTCAATCTCAAAAGCCTACCGACCCATCGCCCTCCTAGATACCATGGCGAAAATACTATCACTGTGCGTCATGGAAGATCTGATGAACATGGCAGAAAAACACCACCTCCTACCTGACACCCACTTCGGAGGAAGACCAGGTAGAACCACAACTGACTCTGTACTCCTATTAACAAAGTTCACACATGACGCATGGGCCCACCCCAAGGACAAGTATGTATTAATGATTTTCCTAGATGTCAAAGCTGCCTTCCCGAGTGTCGATGTCGAAGCACTCATACACAACATGAGGAAAAGAGGTATCCCTAAACAGTACACTGACTGGTACAAAAGAAGACTAGAAACATGCAAGACAGTTCTCTTCTTCGATGACTTCCAATCGGACCCCTTCAACATCCCAATCAGATTAGACCAAGGCTGCCCACTGTCCCCCATTGCCTTCCTCTTCTATAATGCTGACTTGATCAGGCTAGGAGGCAACCACCATGACATTCTCACCCTGGGCTTCATAGACGACACCGCATTCATGGCAACATCAGCAAACTGACACTTTTAATTAGCCGAGTCAACAGACTTTTGCCAGTCGCTAGGCCTGTCCGGCCTGTCCCGGCCAGTCCGTCACTGTCGGAAGGTAGTGGGTACCTCTTTTTTCCGTGACCAAACTACTCTTGCTGTCCAATCTGTTCTATGCTGTCGATCTGTCACAAGACTACTTATGTAGCCTAGTACTAGTACTGTCACGCCAGCAGCAACTTGAACACGGCTCAGGCTGTCACGGTACGAACCAACTTGAAGTCGGAACGATTGAAAAGTCACTGTGACGCGTTACTACGGTCAAGCAAAACTTGTAACTTCAAGTTCAAGACGCATCACCACGGCGACGATTACCGAACCACAGTCTGAGTCCAGCAAGTTGCGCGATACATCCACTGGCAATTTGAAGTTCAATTGACCTTGAACGAGGAACCAAGTTGCTGATGAAACGCAGTGGACTCCAACTTCCCGGTAGCTTCATGGGGCACATGTTGGGAGGGATATCATTGGCATTGAGGTAGTTTACTACTACTAGTCTAGAGTTACATCGAACATGCAGGATTTAGAGGGAACACGACCACCTCCGCGATCATCCTGAGAGTCAACGCCGTCACAAGGATTCGGCGAAGTACTTACTTTAGTAGTCACAACAAAGTCAGTAAGATTGATTTCGAATAAATACTACAATGCACGCACCATCGACAGTCAACCCATACGGGGTATAATCTTCACGCATCGCATACTCTGATGCGACTGGTATGCCACTCCTGCAGATCACGAATCGAACAGATCTGATGAAACGATCTGCTGAACGCAGATCTTCTTGAGCCTTTTCTAACAAAACGCGGTTGTACTGGAGGGCGAGGGTGTTGCAGTGGACGATTTGGAGCGCAAGATTTCGCCGCATGAGATGTAATTGATGGTCGGCACGGGCGACCTATAAGAGGAGATAAGCTTCGGTTGTGTCTCTTGGGATAGGGACAACGGCTTCCGTGTCTGTGTTTTGCGACTACCGAAGGTAGTCAGTCCGAGTCTGGGTATAGATATTGTATATTATAGGTCAATTGAACCTACCTGCCAATCAGACCCACTGCCAGTGGCCAGTACATCCTGGGCATCATTTTTTGGCGGCTCCGAGTAGCGGTCATGGGTTGAATTATGGCGCCGGGGGAAAATGGGCTGGGAAGGGCGATCTTGGAATTGAGCCAGATATGGAGCGATCGTATGTGGGTGTAGACATGCGAATGGGGTTAAGTGAAAATCATCGTCGGTTCTGCGTCCTGGTGCACCAACGCTGCTAGTACTGGCAATGGATTCCTGTTGCTGGGGAGTCATCGTGCTCTGCTCTTAATGTGAGAAACTCGGTTAAGCTCGGATTTAGTTCGGCTGCGTCAGGGCATCTTGTGCCCTGGGAGAAAGCGGATTTTGAAAGTAGTGCTTGAACTTATGTAAGTAGAGCACATCAGCTTATACAAGTAGTGTACATGTAAAATGGATTTTTCAACTTGAATACACAGATTTGAATCCAACATTAGTGTAGAACGTAGCGTATATAGTACACAAACGTCCCCCGAGAGAAAGGCCGCAAGTCACCATCGCCCCATTCTGCATAGAAGAACTGTCAATATTAGGTTCCGAACGTCCTCGAGTCAGGACTCACATAGCAGACGAGTGCACAAAGGAGCATGGCGCAGACCATCATTCGTTGAGGGTGTATGATGGTGTCATAATGAGGAACATGCGTAGTCGGTAAACGTCGAGCACGTTCAAGGTGACGTGAACGAGAACGTCGTCTGTCAGATGCTGTGCATCGCAGTTGCTCGTCAGCTGAACTGCTAGTTAAATGATGGAATAAAGGGGGCTTACAACTTGCTGGCGATGATACACTGTGCATCGACGAACACAGGATTGACCACAGCGACGTTGTCCTGACATAACTCGGCATCCAGTGGCTCCCAGTGCATATACAGCAGATTGATGAATGGTGGTGACGTCTGTTGCACGGTGATGGCGAAGTGGGAGGATGACATGTCGAGTCCCGTTACGTGCGTCGAGTGCAAGTCTGGCATGTCGAAGGAAATGGGGTAATCGGTGCCACGAGTAGCATGATGATCATGTAGCTAAAGTGGGTCTACTTGGCATCGTTGACCTGCACGAAACCAGTTTCATGCATGCACATAGCAAAGCAGTGACCCGAGAAGTGGAATCCACACAGCTTCCTGTGGACAATACCCCTTGATACCATAGGGAACGATAGCCCCTATCATGAGCTACATACTCCTATTTTTCCAGATTTTTCCACCTACTGGTTATTGAGATATTCATTAATCTCTCTAGTCAAATCCTTACACTTACACATTTGTACATAGCGAACTATTTCCTTGATTTCTCTTTATTTATCTGATTACTTAGCTAAGTGCCAGTGAGACAAAGTGATCATGTGACCATTAGCTACCATGTGACCTTGTCCCCATTAGTCTGTACAGCCCTGCACAGCATAGCCAGCCTCTTTGGCAGAGCATTCCAAATTTGGACTCCTTTGCTCAAAGTGCTTCCCCTTAGTGTGCCTGGGTTTGACAGCTTGTGCCTGGCATTAGTAAGTCAATGTGCCTTAATTTATAAGCCACCAAGCCCTCTGATTGGCTAGCATAGCCTCCTGTATTTATGTATATAAAGGGGAGCATTCTGGCCTGCAGAGAGCATCTCATCTTCTACCTCAGATAATATCATCTGATAAGAGATCCCCTGGGAAGCCTAATAAGACCTAATAAGGCAAGGTACCCCAGAGTGAAGTAAATAGGGCTTTAGAACTACTACTAGGCTATTAGAACTTGTACCTAAATAAAGGACAAGTATCTAAGACTATCCTTTTGGGAGAAACCCCTTTTTGGGCAACAAAAGGCATCTGGTCCCTATTAGTAAGCAACCTAAGCGTCCTGTAGTACCAAATAAGGGCTACACTTCACCTCTCTAAGCCAAACTTGCTACCCCTTAGTTGAGACAATAAGATTGAGTTATAGTAACCCTTCTAAGTCCACTAAGTGTATCGTCAAGTTAGCTACCAACCAGCGACTGAGCATCTTGCCATCACTAGGACAACCTACCTATAGGACTCCTACCACTATCTTGTCTAGACTTACTATCCTAAGGGATCAGCCTAAGTCTACACCTCCAACCTTTAGTTTAGCTCCTTAGTACACAAGAAGACCGAGTTTGCTATAACCGACTGAGTGACTAAGCGACCTGACACGACCATCTGCTTACCTAAGCACCACTTCTGGACGCAATATTCCCAGGAGTTTCCTACACTGGATCCATTAGCATTAGGCGAAGACCTAGGCCAAGTTGCTAAATCGCCCACCTCTCGTACTATCAAA
This sequence comes from Boletus coccyginus, assembly GCA_025782845.1. Classification (NCBI taxonomy): domain Eukaryota; kingdom Fungi; phylum Basidiomycota; class Agaricomycetes; order Boletales; family Boletaceae; genus Boletus; species Boletus coccyginus. The sequence goes on from JAHZSR010000017.1 coordinate 289,560, forward strand.
GTACAACTTTCCACAGGTTACTAGGCAACCTATTGCCATTAACTTGAGCCCATTAGGTGTGTAATTCACCTAGAATCCCCTTTACTAACCAGACTTTAGGCTGAAACAATCTTTAACAACCAATCTGTAAACTTACGTGGAGGATTGGTGAACAAACCACGGCTCCTGGTACACTAAATTTCCCCCTTTTCTATTTGGACTATATCCATTACTCCTAACCCCGCCAAGGGTAGACTACTTCATACCTCCCTTGAGCAAAGTGTTCTAGCCCGTGGAGATAAGACACGTTGTCTGGGGACCACCGATTTTTGGTTGGTTCTTCGTCGTCTTGTCTAGAAGGAAGACATCGTGGGTAGTCATTTTGATTGATCTCTTATGACCTGTGCAAAGCCCCAACGAATGACATAGTACCCACCTCATGGGGCCTCACGAAACGGGCTTGAAGTTGCTGGAGGATCGGCGTACATTCAAGCGCGTGAGAGACACTTGATCGCAGAAGATGAGCGAGATGGAGAGAATGAGCTGGGGTAACAGGTAATCAGTAGTTTTGCAGGTTATTCAAGTTGACATGATCACGAATACCATTGTGCTCATCACGCTCGAGCTGCCCCACAAAGCAGACTTTGTCGACGCAAGAAGGCACCACCACTCTGTAGAAAACCTTGTCCCGGTGACGACGTCCACCTCAACACTGGATCAGAGGCATCGAAACCAGTAGATCCGACGCCATTGGGGAAAGCCCTCGTAACACAGCGTTTGCTGACACCATCCACGTGGATGTCATTGCGATGAGTGCACTTGAGGGCGTTGTAGTGTGGACGTTATAGAATCGCTTTGATGGGCGGGAGGATGGCAGATGGAGAAGAGGTGGGCCAGTCGAGAATGGCAAATCGGAGGATGATTTTATCGATGACCTGCTGAGTGTATATGAGAGGAAAGAGGGGGTGTCGGGATACCCTAGACGATGATAAGATACAAACAAGGCTGCGATTCAGCGCGACTTGGATAAATATAGCACATACCTCCGTTCGATCTCCACTTTCCTCTGAGTCAAACTATGCACGCACGCAGGTCGACGTTTCGGATCACTACAATTTGATTCAGATTGAATGGGGTGCAGGGTGGTCGGCAAGTCCCACTGGACTTGGATTCAGATATCGTACATGTGACTTGGATAACATAGTACATACCTCCAAAACCTCCACGTTCCTCAGACTTCCAAGCATGCACGAAGGTCGACATTTCGGATTGGGTGGGTTCATGGCCACCGGCAGTCGGTAAGTCCCAGTGTCCCACTGGACTCAGATATGAGACAGGATCTGAGCGCGGATGAAAACACTGCGACTTTCAGAAACAGTCAGCCTGTCTGCAACGACTTGTACAATGTACCGGGTCCCAGCTGTTTGTCGACAATGTCTGGCAACTGATCACATCACGGTAAGTGTCAGCTTGTGGTAAATATTGACAAATTGTGACTTACATGACATAACTCTGGCGAAACTTTGTCAATGTGACCCACAGTGTCTAGTTGTGACGGTTCCTCAGATCGCATCTTCAAGTTTTTCTATCTGTTGTTCTTGATGCCTAGAGCCAAAACTAATTGCAGAAACCTTAGGAACATAAGCTGCCCTCGGTGTGGCAAGAAGTTCCAATCAGAAACTAATGTTCTACAGCACATGAATTAGCCAATGGGTTCATGCGGCGAGGGACTCAGCTCGCACCCCCTCCATCAGACATACTTCAACCCTCACGTCCAATCCTGGGCTGCTGAGGTTTCTGCTGGCACCTCTCATTCCGGGCTGCCGGTTGATCAGAGTTCGGCCGGCGATACATGTCGCTTCCATTCACCAAGTATCGACTCCCGTTCACCGCCTTCTTGTCCCGGTCGCGACGATGCCGAGCAACCATCTGACCCTGAACACCCAGATTCCCAATCTAACATGGACATAGACGAGTGTGTTGATGTGGACCCCGAGGTTCCGTCCGGCAAGTTTGTGGAGATGTATGAAGGATGCAGCGAGGCATTCCCTTGGGGTAGGACGTTCATGGATGAATTCTGGCGGGATAAGCATGCCGCCGAACAGCGGGAGAACTTGTACTTTCCTTTCACGTCTCGAGAAGAATGGCAATTCGCATCTTGGCTCCTTCGTTCGCGCCTCAGCTTGTCCGCAATCAACTCTGCTTTCTTTGGACATCGTTCATGGGATGGTCTCTAGAAGTCTTTTTTTTTTTGACTGAGATTTTAGATGAAGCGTGTGCCACTCTCGTTTCGGAGTGGGAAGCAACTACGAGCCCGCGCAGAGGTCCTACCTTCAGGACCTGCTTGGTACTGTGAGATCATAAAGCCTGAGGGACAGACAAAGAAAGCCGTCCGCATCTTCCATCGCAAACCGCTCGAGTGTCTCCAGATGCTCATTACTCATCCGCTACTTGCTCCCCACATGTCCTTTGTTCCCAGGAAAGTCTGGACCTCCTCCGCAAAAATATGCCGCATCTACGAAGACTGGATGAGCAGCGATGACGCATGGAATATGCAAGTGAGTTCTTCACACTTTCCGTAAAATTGGTACTGAGTCTCGTAGGACAAAATCCCGCTCGGGAGTACACTGCTTGGCATAGTCCTCTCTTCAGATAAAACTAACATTTCGGTCATGACCAGTAATCGTATGGCGCATCCAGTACTCATTAGCCTTGCGAACATCGACCCGGCAATTCGCAGCAAGACTTCACTGCACGGATATATGCTTCTCGCACTTCTCCCTATCGCCAAATTCATCCACAAAAATACCCGCGTATGCAGCTTGCTCCAGGATCGTCTCTTTCACCAAGCATTGGACCTGATTCTGCAACCTCTGAAGACCGCTGCCACGGTAGGGGTAATGATGAACGACCCAGTTGGTAACTTAAGATATTGCTACACGCCACTCGCGGCATGGATCACCGACACTCCTGAACAGTCTCTTCTTGCAGGCACCGGTCCAAAAGTATCTCCGGTTACCATGGCGAAGGCGAAAAACTTCGGTGATTCACATCATCATCCTCTCCGCACAAGTTCAAACACACTGGTTGCCATCTGAATCGTGAAGGCTCGGCAGGACCCGCCTGACTACAAAACATTTCTGAAGGAAACCAAGGAATTCGGGCTAAACGGTGTCCTGGAACTGTTCTGGCAGGAATGGCCGCTTTCTGGACCCACCTCTTTTCTCCACATAGAACCCCTTCACCACTTCCATCACTTCTGTTGGGACCACGACTGTCAATGGTGCATTGCCGTTGTCGGAGCAGAGGAGATCGACTTCCGATTTTTGTTAGTTCAAACTACTGTTGGCTACCGCGCATTTGAAGACGGAATTTCAAGGCTCAAGCAGGTCACTGGTCGCGACCATCGGGCCGTTCAACATTACTTAGTCGGCGTTATTGCCGGTGCAGTCCCCAGTCGCTTTCTTACTGCTGTTCGAGCACTTACGGATTTTCGTTACCTCGTACAAGCGCCATCGTTCGATGATGATACAATCCTCAAGGTCTCGAAGGCGCTTCAAGAGTTTCATGATCACAAGGACGCCATCGTGGTTGCTGGAGGATGAAAGGACAACTAGGAAATACTGAAGTTAGAGCTACTTCAAGGTGTTGTTCCGGATATTCGTCGTGCTGGCCCCGTCATGCAGTGGTCCACAGATCCTACCGAGCACGCACATGTCCAGGAGATCAAGGTCCCCGCCCGGGCTGGGAATAATCAAGACTATTACAGTCAAATCGCCCGCCATCTCGACCGATCGGAGAAATGTTTGCTTTTCAACATTGCCACGTACATCCAGAACAAAACCACACTGGCAGGTGAACCCAATGAGGACGATGACAGAGATTTCAACGAGGACAATGAGCGTGCGTTTGACCTGGAAGATGTATGCCTTTCTGATCATCTGGATATCGTGACCTGCACCCCAGTCAATTACTTCGCAAAAGCTGATGCACTCGAGCGCGGGTGCTTTCCAAATTCGCCCAAACCCCACCGTACATTCTCCACCACTACCACCGCCTTTCACCTCGCTTTGAAGCCCTCGTCGGGAATGAGCATTGAGGAGGCCGCAAATACCTTCAGCATCCCCGATCTTCGGGATGCTTTATCCGAGTTCCTACTTCGCGTCGAAAGATCGTCACCTCATGATGTGTCGGGAGTCAGAAGCCGCGCGATGCAACAGGATCTCCCATTTGGCCGTCTGCAGATCTGGCATAAAATCCGTATACAACAGATGCTTTACCACAGCCAGACTCCCAATGCTCCACAAACATTGAGAGCGGTTCCCCCTTCTGCTGATAGCACTTATGGTTTGTATGATGCTGTTATTGCCAATGCGACGCCAGAAAGCTCCTGGCCAAAACAAGGTCTGGATGGTGAGCAAAGCTCGATCATATCATGTGAAATTGGTTAACTAGTATACTTTTAGGTCATTCTGTAGTCCAGCTGCGAATGATATTTCGCCCCCTTCAATCAGATCACCTGCTCGCCTATGTACAACGGTTCGACATTGTTCTCCGATGCGCTACGCATCCTGCGGCCAGTATGCACCTACTTCGACGTGCAGTCCGATCGGACAGTACTCGGATTGGAGACGTCATACCCATCACGTTGATTTGGTCGCCCGCCCACCTAATCCCCAACTTCGGCAGTGCTGCCCATAATCGTTTAACGTGCCAGAGCAGCTATGAAGTGTCATCTGAATTTTGGTTAAATAAATTTTGGTCGAAAGAGTTATACTATTCATTATCATTGTGATCTTTAGAGTACTTAGTATATAATCAAGTTGATCTTGACATCAATCTGACGATGGTTCGCAACTAATACATCACTGGACAGTTACTTGAGTCCATCATGATTATCGTGACTATCGATCGGTCCCTGGAATCATGTGGTCATATTACTTAGCCTCGCGGTATTCAACCGTATCTTCAAAATATCCGCCAGCTTGTATACGTATATCTCCTGGCATCTGTGTTCATGACACTACCATGGACTCCGAAGCGCTGGCAGACTCGGAGGCTGTATCACAGCCAAGTTTGACAGTGCGTCCTTCTTCCTAAATCGATTCATGTCATAACAAATTTATAGCCCACTTTGTGTCATGTACGAGTACATGCAACACCCCACAACGCCGCCCAAGTGGGTCCCTTTCTTTGTGTCTGAAGTGTCACCATACTCACAGTCCGGACCAGCTTGCAAGCATCCCTTTGGAGTATAGGGGAAAAACCGACGGCTTCTGTGAGAACATGGATCGTTTGGTCGAAAATGATATCAAGGAGTTTCATTGGCACCTCAGCAAATCCGAAAGTCAAGAAATCTTGGAATCGTTGTTCCCTGACTCGGTCCTGTTTCAATCGAAACACTCAAGTCTGAACATGTTGAACATTTTGCAGCGCTTACGAGACAAGGACAAGAAGCTCTATGGAGCGACAGGGGAAGGGGTAGAACGGTGGACCCATTACCCGAAAACAGCAGCAGCACGGGTTAACATGGGAACGTCTACGACAAGGACACCAACGGGGGATACCGCGGAAGCATCTATGGCAAAGTTTCTGAACAAAGTCCTCGAAGCAGTCGAGGGAATTACAGGCGAGCAGACAAACAGGTTAGTTGGTTCACCTGGTATCGATATCTGAGTCGGCGAAAAGATGAATGTCCAGTATTTAGGAGATGGCATCCTCACGGATCCACAAACCCATTCGGGGGCTCTTTTCTCCAGCGAAAGCCAGACTTGGTCCTCAGTCCGGATGGCACCGAATTAGACTGGAGAGACGTCCTTGTTTTCGGGGAGATGAAGAACACGAACTGCTCCAAGACATTGAAGACTTCTTTTACCGAGATCGCCGGGAAAACGTCTGTACTGTTATACGCACAAGACGGAAGGCACGCCGCTCCGTCCTTGCGAATACTCGGGTCTAGCATCAGTTTGACGTTTTTTGACCAGGGAGGTTCACTCGAGACCTACCCAATAGATGTTCACGCTGACCCAGAAATGTTCCTATGCATCGTAGTGGGTCTCGCGAAAGCCTCATTCTCCCAGCTTGGGTTCGACGTCTCACTGCTCGACGAAACTGGGAGTAAACGCGTACTGGTCGCATGGAAAGGTGGAGGGGACGTAACGGAGGTAATGATCGACAGTCTGCTCTTCATTTCGGATATCATGCACAGACGTGGGACAACCGTGTGGTGGGGCTTGATGGACGACTTGGAAAACAACTCACACTCAAGCAACCATCGATGGCCTCGGACTCGGACAGGAGTTGTCATCAAAGACTCTTGGATCGACCCCCTACGAAGATATACGGAGGGTACCATTCTAAAGTTGTTAAATGCTGCGGGTGTTGCAGGTGTCCCAACGCTCTTACACGAGGAACAGGTCCAAGGGCCCCATCCGACTCAACCGGGCGTTCTCTGCAATCTGTCAACGCATCTTTTACGATCCCTCCTTTCCGAGGCCAGTCGCAGTGCACATCATCGTTGATATCAACTACGTGTCCTTTCTCATCTCATTTCCACACCCGTCGGAGTCGAGGTGTTAAAGTTCAATTCACTTGCCGAACTCCTGATCGCATTTATTGATTATATCCTGGGTAATGTCGATCTCTTTGTCCGCTGGTTTCACTCACCATTTACTTGTAATCCAGCTCATAGGGACACACTCAAGAAAGCAGGAATCTTACACCATGATATTAGTTTATTTAACCTTCTCCTCGTCCGTTCGGCCGAATCAGAGGAGCACTTGGAGTTTCTCGATGGCCTCCCGAAAGGTACCCGAGATCTCCTCCGTCAAAAGATAGAAAAATTTGTCAGTCATCGCGGCCTCCTTGGCGATTGGGGGTACGCGGTCCCAATCAATGCTACAACCTCTCAGCCCGCTACTGGTCTCCCCACCCCTGATCTGGACTCTAATCCATTCGCAAATGATACCCTCCTTACTTCCTCGAAATACAGTGAGGATGTTGTCCCAGCCGCGAAAGTATCACGCAACGGGCAGGAGCATACTATTCGATATACTTCGGTGTCTCACCTGGGTTGGGATCATAATATCAAGCTGCATATGGCAGGGGATCCACTTGACTTTGCTTGGCCAACAGTGGATACAAATCCATTATACCGCACGGTAAACCATTCCCTTGTTCCTTACAGTTACTTGTCTGAACCTTTTACTTCAGGGGACCTGGTCATGGATGGCGGTAGAACTAGTGGCTGCGGGCCCCAAAAAGCCCGTGATCCACAGACCTGTCCATGACCTAGAATCGATGTTCTACGTGCTGGTTGGTATATGTGTACTCTTAGGGTGGCCTCACAACGTCAAAGTCGAAGAGAACCTGAAGTGTTTCGACACATTTTTCAACTCATGCAAGCCGAGCACCAGAAAAACATCAACAATCCAATCCAACTTTGGATGGGGTTCCGATATACTTCCAAATATCTCCCCATACTTCCGACCGTTGATTCCACTTCTCAACAAACTCCGCGCAAAAATAATCCTACCAATGGATTTCGTTGACGGTCGATTCCTAATGAGGGGGGATGAAATCACCCATGACGTCATGGTCGATGCCCTTCTAGAGGCGTTGTGTGCACTAGACGACAACGGTTGGGCCCAGGTTACACCACCGCCCAAGCCAAGCAACGAACAGCTTGAAAGAACGTTTGTTTGGGTGGAAAACTCTACCAACATCCCCAGTGACTCTGACCCAAATTCTGGGTTCATCTGGCTTCCCTCGTGTGTGTTGCGCTGTCCCCCTCTGCGTGCTATATCCGGCTCTGGTTTTTCAAACCATTCTACTTCAGTTCAATCGTCTGCCTCTGCAGGTTCCAGTCGACGACCTTTCTCTACCACCAAGCCTGATCCTCCCCCACATGCGAAACGTCCACAGACAACCCTTGCCCCCCCTCCCGGTCGTGATTGGTACTCCTATACCAACTAAATTTTCATGCGACCTACTGTGCATTGTGATTTTTCTCAGCAGCAGGACTCTGAGTTGAAGATGGCGAAGTATTGAGCTCTTTTTTGTTGTTTCTTCTTATATTCTTACAGAACTTCATCGTACGGTTGAGCTTCATTGTTATACCCCTTCGTGTTTCCTTTACTGGTAATGACAAAGTGTACACGTTGTTTCACCTCTGTTTGCCGATTACAAAATGCTCTACGAAGCGAAATAAAAGTCCTCTCAGTTTTTCCTCCTCTAGTTTCTTGTTCTCAGTCCAGCATGCCTCCCAAATGGAGGATAATCTATGACGATGAATCGGATTCGGATGGCGGCTCGAAACGACCGAAGGCACAGCCTGAGCTTGAGGGTATCTTCCTATGACTTCTCCACCTTGCTTGTCTGCTCATAATATATTCTACAAAGTTGCGGAATCCCAGGTCCGACAGTCCTCACGAAATGGACGTGGAAGTGGTGGTAGGATAGCTCAGATGCGGAATCTTGAAGAGATGCAGTTTGCGTCCGCAGTTTCCAAGTCCAAACACGTCACATACCTGGAAGTTGCGACCAGAGGTCAAGAGGTGAATCCAATGGCACCGACTTCAGCCCCTCAGTCTTCCGAAATAGATGCATCGAGACCACGACCGCGACCTCGTCTCAAGACCAAGTATCGTCACACGATGTCGACTCAGCCGAGTGGCCATGACGGGAAATCTGTTCAGCCATCGTTCGCCTTAGCAGCTCCAAGTGACCAGTTTGGTTTCAAGCTTCCAAATACTTCTCAATTTGAATCTTCGGCTCACTCTTCTGGCCCGCCAGGTCTATCCAGCCAGTCCGTTGCGCCCTCATCCCACGCCAGCTCCATCTTTTCTGAGGGTCTTTCCCATGCTTCCACCCCTCCAACATCTCGCGCGGCTTCCATCTGTTCTTCTGCCTGAAGTGGACTGGTAGATGTATCAAGCGGCCATTCCTCTCATCTTCGATTACTAGCTCTTGGTTCTCAGTCTGGGATGGAGGCTCCTGCCCGGGTATCTCGCGTCGAGGACATTGCTCGCGGTTTTAAAGAATCATCTCAAGTTCAGTCTGTCAGTTTCGATCAGCACCAGAATACCTCGGTCGCAGGGGCAGTCAGCACATGTACGTTCTTGTCCCCGCGAACCTGCTGGTACTCAGTCCGGTTTGCAGGGAAGGATGGGAGCACATCGGCAACTCAAGCCCTTCCAACTTCGTTACCGAAGGCTGCAGCTACGTTATTTGATGAACCCCCCAACGCACCGGAGCTAGACTCGCCGCCTCCATCCCGCATCGGACTACGCCAGCTTGCATCCGTCCATACATTACTGATGACTGACTCGCAGGACAACCATTTATCCGAACATCGTCACGATGATAATCTTGAGATTGATGAAGTAGCACCGAGTGAGGACGAGTGGATTGCGGAGGCAGCGCTTCGAGACGATGGACGCGAGGCCTCTGGGTTTCCCGGTGAGTTGATTATTCACTCAAGGACAGTGACTGATGACTGCTCTAGCTTCTTATACACCAGCATTCACATACAGTGAACCCTTGTTCCGTCCACAAGGTACAGTGTTTGTATGTAAACTTGAACTCTTTGTGGCTCACCTCGTATTCCAACAGCTTCAAGTCAACTAGACCTGGAACGTGGTCGTGATCAGCTACAAGGTACGAGATGAGAAGTTAAATGATTTCCATTAATCAGTATCACCTAGGTGGTACAGATCTACAGGAGGGCGCTACGGCGCGCCACGTTTCTCGCGTCCCCACCAACTCTCATGTGTCCACAGCGGCAGGGCGTCAAATCGTAGAATCATTCCCCCATCCCAGAGATACGCAGCTTTTCACAGAACGAATATTCCCTCACACGGTATTTCGGTAGGCTCAAATCTTGGACTTGGATGCGAGCAAGTACAAGGTACGAAACAGAAACCTGTGAAAGCTCCCGCTAATTCCTTCTATCATCCTGCTAGGTGACACCGATGCTCGCGACAACGTTGGAGACGTAACTATACGTCGCCAGCGCAACCGTGTTTATGAACACCCTGAGCTACAAGGTACAAAAGGAGAGCTTGGAAGGTATTGGCTAATTGCTCCCATATGCTAGGTAATACAGATGCTCGTGACGGCGCTGAAAACGTCATATCCATGTATCGTCAATGCAACTACACTCCCCGCCTCCCCAGCACTTCGCAATTGGCAGCTGTCAGACTCAGGCAATATTCTGCCTCGGCTCATACCATAGATCAAGTCCCATCGGTTGGTTCACAGGAAATACCCGGCCAACCTGACGTTATGGAGTCCAGACCTCCAAGTTTGGTACAGTCACAAACCGGGTGATCCAGGGCTCACGTTGCGACCGAAGGCACGGATCCCTCTCAATTGCAGTTCTATGAGCCGGCTGTTCGCGACATAATCGAACAAGCTAAGCAGTTCTCACATTGCGATGCCGCATCTATCAACGCGTTTCCTCTACGAATTGAATTCAATAAACGTGCCCAGGAATATATGGAGGTGTTGGAAGCATGCAGTACGCAGTTACTTGGCTTACCTGCTGTGTGTAGTAACTCAGAGATGATAGCGGTTGCTGGTCAAGAGTGAATTGGAACTCAGATGACTGAGTCCGAAAGCTATATACGCTACATGAAGTGCGTGTGAACTAACTACTATAAATGAACTACTACCGTGTAATACGAGTTCGTTCAACACTCCCCCTTGCTAAGTGCATGGTAATCGCGTAAGCATTAGGTGGTAGTGACATGTATCGCTAGTTAGTCCTGCTAACTGCGGTTTTTATATCTAAACCAATTTGAGATCTACATTGCTCGAATTTGACATATCCGAGGTTCTTGGTGAACATATCGGCAGGATTGTCAGTCCCTTCGATATAGAAGATCTCTACTTGCTGATCAGTTACAGCATCGCGTACAAAATGGTAGCGAATGGGTATGTGTTTGGTGCGACGTTCGGTGACAGGATTGTTAGCTATAAAGATAGAACCTTGATTGTCGCCACAGATAGGAATGGGTTTTAGGTGAAACCCTAATTCCTCAAACATTTGTTTAACCCATATGACCTGGCGAGAACAGTCACTCAAGGCCATGTATTCAGCCTCTGTAGAGGAGAGGGCTGTGGTCTTTTGTAAATGTGAGTTCCAGAGGAAAACACCATTCGCCAACTTTAAGTAGAATCCCATTTGGGAGTGGCGAGTCTCTGGATCTGCTCCCCAATCAGAGTCAGTACAGGCGGTGATACCACATCCAGAGGAACCGTCATACACAAGCGAGTAGTCGCGAGTGCCAAGTAGGTAACGGCAAATGTACAGGGCCTTGTCTAAGTGCTCCTGTGATGGGTTGGCAGACTGTCGCGCCATCTGGGTGACTGCATAAGCAATGTCTGGGCGAGTACCAAGCATAAGGTATAACAATGAGCCGATAACTGTCTGGAATCGCGTCCGAAGTTCCGCATTGACAGGGGCTGTGTTCTTCTCAGGTTGGTATCCTTGAGGTAAAGGTGTACGAGCGGGTTTTGCAGTTGATCATTTCGCATCGCTCTAGTACTTTCTCGAGGTATTCGTGCTGGTCAATGAGTAACCGGCGATCAACTCGATGAATGTTCATTCGGAGGAATTCACGTGCATCTCCGAGATCGCGGCATTCCCACCTCTTCATAAAGGTAGCCTTGACTTTCTCGACAAAGGCTTTTGAGGGGCCACAGAAGAGAGCATCGTCTATGTAGATTATAGCTACGACGATTTGATTTGCTTCTCTGTATATAAAGAGGCCAGCGTCCGTTTGGAGTCGCTCAAAGCCTAGTTCTCTCATTGATTGGTTGAGCTCGTTCCACCAAGCTAAACTTGCTTGTTTAAGCCCATACAGGGCGCGGAGTAATCTGAGAACTTTGTTTTTAAGATGAGGAGGCGCAAAGCCTTCTGGGAATTCCATGTAGATTTCCTCATCTAATTTGCCATATAGATAGGCAGATCGCACATCGAGTCCGGACAGATGCCAGTTCTCTAAGGCGGCTAGGGCGAGCATGCATCGCACTGTTTCGAATCTTACGACTGGACTGAAGATCTGATCAAAATCAAGACCTTCGACTTGCGAGAATCCTTTCGCTACTAGTCGGGCACGTTTACGGCCATCGGATTTTTCATCAAAAACCCATCGATTCTTAATGACCTTTCGGTCAGTGGGGCGGTCAGAGACTTCAAAGACTTTGCGTTGTTTCAGCATGTCTAGTTCTGTTTCGCACGCTTTGAACCATTGCTTTTGCTCTGATTCAGGTAGGCGTAGAAGATCTCTGTATGACCATTCTCGGTAATTAGGCTTGTTAGGCCTTTCGTCGAGGGGTACTGCCTTTGCGCATAGGTATAATACCATAGCGTCTCCCCCTTCCCGGATCATGCGTTCGACGTCGTCCTCAGAAGGAGTGGGGGATGGAGGCATGGCACCTGGGAACGTTGGGTGTTTCCGGCACAGGAGGAGTGGATTGACCGGTTAGGTCTTTCCATCGCGAATCGCGTTCAATTTCTTTTATTTGTTGTACCGGGTTATGGCGCTCTCCATAAATGTTGCCTGGGCAGCGAGGTGGTTGCCTGATACGCTCAGAACGGCGTGGTAAGGCGGGAGGGGCATCCAAAGGAGGGAGTCTCCTAGGAGGGGTACGAGGAGGAGAGGGCGTTCGTTCCGGGACAACCGGTTCAGGCGAAGGGTTTCGCTCAGAAGGTAGTGGACTTGGGTTTGGAGGGACATGGCAAGTTCGCTCAGGAAATCCCGGTAAACCGTCATCGTCGCTTTCCGCATCAGAGTGCGGGTGCGAGGGTGGTCTCGGATGTTTATGGGGTTGTGGGGGCGCACTTACCGGCTTGTGAGGCCGAGCCCCTGGACATCGAGGGAATAGGTTCTCATCAAAAATGGCATGCACATACGTATGTAGCGCGTTGTTAGGGCGCATGAATAAATAGTTGCGCTCGTTACCTGGTGGAATTCCTAGGTAAATCATTAGCTGTGATTTGGGCTGCAGCTTGCCCCCACGAGTGTCCACTGGAAGGTGAACATACGCAGCGCATCCAAAGACGCGTAGATGAGAAATTGTTGGAGGAACTTTGTTTAGAAGTTCATGAGGTGTCCTCCAGTTTAAACCTCGTTTGGGAGTGCGGTTGTATACATGTACCGCATGCTGGATAGCAAACTCCCAATAAGAATCAGGTAGGCAAGCGTGAAGACTGCATAGCCTGAGCTTTGTCCATCAAAGTGCGAATGAATCGCTCAGCACGTCCATTCTGTTGTGGGGTGTGAGGCGCAGACTCATAGATATGAATGCCATTGTCGCGCATTAGTTGCCCAAAGGCTTTTGATTTATATTCTCCCCCTGCATCGGACATCCAGCCTTTTATGGAGGCGGAGTACTGATTATTGATGTACTTTATGAACTCTTTGGTGGCACCAAGTGCCTGGTCCTTAGTCCGGAGGGGTTTGATCCATCCTTGGGACGTGTAATCATCATAAAAGACGATGATGTACCTCGATCTGTGGTAAGATTCAGTCTCGAAAGACTTTAGATCAGAGTGTATGAGTTCAAAGGGTCTCTTTGCACGAATATCATTCGCTGCGAAGGGACAGGTTGGGTTGTTTGCCTAGCTGGCAGCCAGGGCAAACTGGTTCCACGGGTGGAATAGTTACGCTTGGGAAATCTCTTATATGTTTTCGCGCAGCTCTTAAGTACATCCTTTGAGGGGTGTCCGAGGCGGCGATGGAGCAGTTCATAGTCCACGGCGATCATGTCAATATTCGCTTTAGTGTGTTCATGGACGATAGGGGCTCTCACCCAGTACATAGTACTGTTTCCATGAGAGTGAAAGCTGATCAGGTCGTGCTTAGTGCAATCATCGATGATGTGCATAAAGCCTTCAGTGCTTTGAGCATACAGGCAATTGTCCTTAAGGAGTGTGCCGAGAGAGATGAGATTGATAGTACAATCTGGCATGTAGATAGTTGGCGATAGTCGCACAACATTCTCCTTGTAGCGGATAAGGACGCTGCCTTCGCCTAAGACTGGCACTTTGCCATTCGCTGTTTGGGTATAGTGGGGTTCGCAGGTAGGCCTGATACTCGACGAAGGCGTCGAAGTTATTGGTGAAATGAGCCGAAGCTCCAGAGTCAAGGAGCCACATTTCTGCGTCCTCTTTGTGCGCACGCATTTTCCCTTTTCCTTTGATGTTATGGTTCTCACAGCCTGTCACACAGGAGTAAGGGAGCGTAGAAACGATGTCTATTTCATCACTATCTACTACAGACGACAGAATAAAATCTACATACTGTGGCGAATATGGGAATCGCTCATCAGTGTCTGAGAGATGTGAGTGGGGTGAGGAAGAGACGTACAGTGTCATCCTCGAGTCCTTCGTCCAGGTTGAAATAATCCTCAAAAGGGATTTCGACTTCTTCCTCTTCTGGGGCGTAGAAGTCATCCTGGGTGGCATAGAATTCGCCAGCTTCGGCCTGGCCTGAGTGGATGGAGACAGTGTCTTCAGTCCATCTCAATGAGGGCGGCAGGCTGGATGGGCTGGTGAAGCCGATTGAGGAGCGAAGACGAATCGTCTTCCATCGCGTCCTCATAGGAAGGGACGTCCAGGCCAAAGGTGGCCGAAAAGGATGGGGATAGGCGGTGGACTGGAGAGTCCATTTTGTGGTCCTTATATTGCGGTGGACTGCGAGGGACCGGGGGCGCCGAAGTCGTAATCGCCAGGATTGACGATGGGAGTGCGAGTGAGTTTACGGTTCGCGACTTTATCAAGACGTCTTACGGTCTCGATGGTGGGAGTGATCTCCAGACGGCGAGCGAGGGAAATCGCGTTCTTTGTCTGAGGAAAGGCAGGTGGGCCATAATGGGCTTCACCTGTGGTGTGAGCGTGACGGCGAGGGTCGATGACGGAGGGGCCGGCTTCCACAATGGTGGGGTCGATGATGGTGGCGGCAGAGAAGGCGAAGGAGGGGCCGGCGTCGTTGTAATGGGTATTTTCGCGACGTTGGGCGCGAGCGTCTTGCTTCGCTTGCCCTTGTGCGGAACGCTGACCACGAGTGGTCTTTTTCTTCTTCTGCTGCGGTCCTCCCTGTTGCTGCTGATTCCCCCCTTGCTGTTGCTGCCCCTGTGGGCGCTGCTGCTGCTGCTGCTGCTGGAACTGGGGGTCCGCAGGCTTACGCTTGACCGCAGAGATCTTTTTCGCGTGGTCGTCATGTCTGGGCTTGCGCTTCGAGACATATTGCTGCCAGGCCACGAGGGTCATACGCTCGATCTCATCGAGGGTGGGGAGCTTCGTCGGGTCCGCTTCTTCTTCCTTCTCCTTCCCTTTCACAGAGGTGGCGGATGGTCCAGAGGTGGACATGTTCAGGAGCTGGGTGAACACGTCCATGTACCGCGGTAATTTCGCAAGTACGATAAGTGATTGTAAGGAGGCGGGGACCTCGTTCTGGTAAGTCCGGAGTAGGTCGAAGTGCTGCTTCAGCTTCGAGAACGCAGCCTGGGGGTGCTGGTCCTCGGGGATGGTGGTGTCCATCATCGCTTTAAACTCCAAATATTTGGAGGCGGTAGATGGAGTGGAGAACTTCGCCTTGAGGGCGTTCCAGACTTCCTTGGCAGAGGTCGCGTCATAAAAGGGATGAGCGAGAGTGGGGGACATCTTCAAGACCATGGCACCAAGGGCCTTCTCGTTGGCAGAGTACCAGTCGTTGATACGAGATTGGTTAATGACCCGGTCGGATTCCCCTTCGGTAAGTTCAGTCGGGGCAATCCGTAGTGATGGCCCAGAAAGCGTCGAGGGTACGCAGGTAAGCCTGCATAGTTTGGCACCAACGGAGGTAGTTGGAACCGTTGAGGTCGGGGACCTTAGAGGCATTGGAAGTGTCGATCTTGGAGGACATAGTGAGAATGGGTGGTCTAGGACAAAGAGGCGTCAGTTAACTTCCAGCTGAGATAATGAGAAGAGGAGGAAGGGGCGTAGGTACGCTCATTACGCTCTCAGAGTCCATAGACCGGTGAGACATAGTCTCCCCATATGTCCAAGGATCTGGTTGCATATGTCCAGGCGTAAAGACGCATAGGACGCGACATGTCGCATGTGTTCAAGCGTAAAAACGCATTAGAACGCGACTTACCGCACCAGAGAGCGCATAGCGCATCTGAGGGCGGGAGCAGGAAAAACCAAGTGATGGTGGCGAGCAAGTCGCACAGCACGATCACCAGGGCTCATAACCTGTTGGAAGCATGCAGTACGCAGTTACTTGGCTTACCTGCTGTGTGTAGTAACTCAGAGATGATAGTGGTTGCTGGTCAAGAGTGAATTGGAACTCAGATGACTGAGTCCGAAAGCTATATACGCTACATGAAGTGCGTGTGAACTAACTACTATAAATGAACTACTACCATGTAATACGAGTTCGTTCAACAGGAGGAGGCAATCATGGAAAGACGCTCGCGATTGTTATTCATTCCGGATGGTGAGCAAGACGGGTTGGTGTTTTCTCGTAACTAACAATCCAATCTTCTACCCAGGCTGGTGGCCCGAATACGCTGACGGTATTGACAAACTGGTAAGTCGCAATGGGATTCGATCCGTAATTAACTAACCCTGACAGTTGTGGGAGGACCTTGGGAACTGGCGCTCCGCACTCAGGAAGAGGGCGCGCGTGTTCGTGACACAGCGCTATCAGTGGGACCCGGAGAATCGACACGATGCCAACCAGCAAATTGCGTGAGCATTATTGGGCGACAACGGATTGTTTTTGCGTGATGACATCGACAACGAGGTCAGTATGGCTGTTTCGACCTGCAGGTGCTCATGTTGGAATGGACAACAGGGTAAAACGAACAACCTCGCACACCCGGCTCTTGCAGGACTTGTTGTGGATTTTTTCTACAATGGCGACAAGACTGTCGGAAAGTTGTTTCCGGAGGTCTTTCGAGAGCAAGTCCCAAGGGTTGCTGTTGCAATCGCGGCCACTGCGGTAACGTATAGGACTGTCGGATTGACCTCACGCTTGCTAACAGCATTTGTAGCTAAAAGTTGTCCTCGACGAGTTTGCTTCCTCACAAGGAGAGGTAAATTTCAAAGTTGCTACTTACTCGCCGGTTTACTTGGAGATGCTGGGATTGATGAAGAAGTGCGACACAGTCCCAGTACATGCAATGAAGACTAAGGCTTTGCGGTGCAAATGGGCACAGATTGGAAGGTAAGTATATTCCTCCCCCTCTCCCGTCATGCTCATTGAAACTTGAAATCACCCGAAAACAGTGGCGGCGGTACAGTACCAAATATTCTCACAGCATCATCAAGTGGATTGGATGTCACGCTCGATTAATGTTGTTGTTATGTCATTTCATAAGGAATTCAATTTGTCTGTGTTTGTCTGTGAGCACCTGTCAGATACTGGGATTCCTGAATTGAGTGTGAGAAATTGGCCTATATGACAGCTGTCAACAGGCTGGTCTATTCTGTGACAGTAAAGATAGAGTGTGTTTTCTTCTAGTGCATCCAGACCTTAAGAGCTGGCCCAGCTGTGGACAGATCTGGACAATCCTAGCCAGATAGGTACCTTGCTAGAGAGGTCTGGACACTGTCCAACCTGTTCCAACCTGTCCTAGTCTGGACAGAGGAGGGTGAGTTTGCTGATGAAGAGGAAAATCCTTGGAAGAAGCCAATGAGAAACTCCTGGAACTCATGAACCAACCAGGTGGAGCTCTGGAATGGAGCGCCTTGCATTGCACAGAATTCGAAATAGACAAGACATCTCTCATCTGTGCTACTCGTAACAAAACGGCTGACCCACTCAACCCAGGTCACTACTCCCCACCCACGTGCCCACCAATCATCATTGACGGCCACCGCATCGAAGCCACTACCACCTGCAAATTCCTAGGTGTCATCATAGACCAAGAACTACACTTCATGTCCCATGCAGCATATGCCATCGCGAAAGGAACCAAGTACGTACTTGCTTGCAAACACCTTACCAAAGTATCAAAAGGGGTCAAAACACGGATGATGAAGAAACTATACGAAGCGGTTGCAGTACCCAAAATGCTATACACAGTCGAAGTCTGGGGAACGACAATGCTACAAAAAGGACCGAGCAAAAGAGAGAAAGGGTGGAACGCAAGAGGCTTCGCCAAAAAAATGGAATCAGTCCAGCGAGTAGCTGCCTCCCTCATCACAGGGGGCATGTGATCTTCCGCTACTGATCTCCTCTTTGCACACACTGACTTACTCCCCATCCCAGCCCTCATACAAAAACATATCGGCCGAGCGGCACTCCACCTTTCCACCTTACCGCCATCCCACCCGTTACGCAAGGAAATAAAATCCACGCTCCGAGGCAGAAGGAGACATAAATCCCCCCTCCACCACATAATAGAAGCCTTCAGGCTCAACCCCGACGACTTCGAAACCATCATACCAGCGATCATCAGCCCAAAATGGAAGGCCGAAGTCCAGATCCAAACCAAGGACGACCCCGAAGCAGCCATGGCACAAGACGCAGAGGCAGAAAGGATGGACAACATTTGCATCTACTCAGACGGCTCAGGACAGAATGGCAACATAGGAGCAGCGGCGGTCCTCCGAAGAAAGGGCTGCACAATCAAAAGCATACGCATGCACCTAGGAAAGGACACAGATCACACAGTATACGAAGGCGAAGTTGTCGGGCTAATCCTGGCATTAGAGCTACTAAAAAACACACACAGGGCCCGATCGGTCTCCCTCGCCCTCGACAACCAAGCGGCGATCCTTGCTTCAACCACCCAGAAGTCCAGCCCTGGACAATACCTATGGACCATTTTCCACTCCAACCTGAAGAATGCCATGTGCACCCACGGCACCGACCACATCAAAATCCGATGGACCCCTGGTCACACGGGGATAACAGGCAATGAACTTGCTGACGTGGAGGCCAAAAAAGCAGCCGCAGGAGAATCCTCGCCCCCATGCCAACTACCCAAACAACTCAGACGGAAAAAACGCCAAGGGCAAACCCTCCCCCGCAGCAAATCTGCAGCCAAGCAGGAGCTGAATGCGAACGTCAAAGAGTTCCGTAAGGAGATCTTCACCCAGTCCAAAAGAGCAGGACAGGCCCTCTCAATTGACCCATCACTCCCATCCCCCGCTTTTCTAAAACTCACCAAAGACTTTCAGAAAAGACACACAGCCACCCTTTTCCAACTTCGCACTGGCCACGCACCCCTCAACCATCACCTACACTGGATAGCTAAGGCACCATCGCCTGCTTGCGACCTCTGCGATCAACCAAGAGAAACAGTAACACACTTTCTGATGGAGTGCACTCATTTTGCAGCGCAACACGCCTGGCTACGCCACGAACTAATGTACAGAGCGAGGGTAAACATGTTCGACCTCGCCACGCTACTAAGCCACCCAAAGGCCATCCGCGCCACACTCACGTACATACACGCAACAAGACGACTCGAAAAAACCTTTGGAGACCTCACCCCCCCCACGGAGCAGACCCCGCGAGACTAAGCGAACCCTCCACACTTCATACCCTTGCAACGCTGACGCCCATTACAGCACCTGGACCCCGACCACCGCACAGAGCCAACCCATCTGCAAAAACCACAAATGACGCCACCACGCTTGACCCGTATCAACGGAATCACTACCAAACCACACTTTTTACCTTGAGGAGGGACACGTTACAGTGACGAGAGGAAACGAGAGAGTAGAAAGGAAACTAATGCACACATGTATCTGTCTACCAAAGGGACATGAACCCTACGGACGTTAAACAAGGATCTTGAAAAAAAAAAAAAAAAGTTCTTACTGTGCGCAACTGCGAGTGAACTGTTCGGGTCTGTGCATGGACTGCGTACAGGTGACACAGTCTGTATACATAAATGACATGCCTTTTCACAGTTACCTTACTGTAACGGCTTTCTGCCTGTCGGGTCTGTCCACAGTCCGTGCAGATGTCACAGTTGGGGTGACATCTTGCTGATGTACGGTGAAGCCAAGTGCTTTGATACGGCCACAGGATCCCTGCTCAGCAAATGGTTCATTCATAACAAAGGATCTCCTACCTGTATCACCCTCACATGCAACCAAAAGTTCGTTGTCGTCTCCGCATATAATTCATTATCTTTTTGGGACACCTCTACGTACAAGCAAATTGGGACAGTTATCAACCACGAAAGCCCGGTTCGGTTCACTGCACTCTCCCCCAATGACGACTGCATTGCGACCGGGGAACAAAACGGGAAAGTCGTCCTCCGAAATTTATGTGACATCCTCCCGGTCTCGTACTTGACAATAAATGTGAGTGATCAATTTGGCAATATTATCAATCTAAGACGTTATGGTCTCCTATTACTATCCTCGCACCGTGAGTGTGTTCAGAATCAATCATTCCCTTTTCTAACCTCTCCATTCTCCCTCCCCAGTTACCCTTTATGTATATCAGTGATGCGGCATTCAAATTGTGGACACAGGGCGACTTGGCTCGTGTCGAACAACTCTTTGCAGATGACATCATGCATCCCTCGAATCCTTTTCACCATGCATGCGCACTCGCTCACTGCGCCCTTGTGCGGACCCATTTGAAACGGTATGAGATGGCCATCGACGATGCCAAAAAGGTAAATTAAGTGATCTCTCGCCCCATGTCATGTTGACTATCGCATGCCAGTCTATCGAGGTTCAGCAATCCACTATTGGCTGTATAGCACACGCAATCTCACACGTCGGCAATGGGGAGTATGAGTCAGCCATGCGTGTTTTTGACCTGGTGTTCAGTGAGGGTATCCCAAGTGAAAATAAATACCTCTTGTTGATCAAGGTACGCGCTTCCCATCCTCATTGCTGCCTAGAGCCGATCCTCCGTTTTACTCAGGCCATCATCTTGTTTGAATGCGGAAAGCACGAGGATGCCATTTTGCGTGTTGATGACTTGATCAAAATAGTGAAGGACAAGTCGTCATATATCGTTGTCCGGGTAGGTACACGGTGGGATGGAAATCTAAGCAAGGTTGACAAGGCATTGTACAGGCTCAAATGCATCTCCTACTTGGAGGCATCTTGATAAGAAGAGGAAACAACGATCGGGCGATAGAATTGTTTAAGCGTGCACAGGAAGCCATCCCATTTGCACGAGATCCTTACCTGGGGGTCATCTCGCTTGTAGGCTAATCTTTTCTGAGTTCTTCTACTATCCCGCTAACTATATTTGAAAGCTATTTGGATGGGATTTTGATAGACTTGCCATCACGCTTCAGTTACAACTGTCCAAAGCCATGTATGCTGTGGGCCATTCTGAAGTGGCAGAGTCACTTTCTACTATGGTCGAAACGCTCGGTGCAGAAGTGTCAACGGAAGAGGTGACCACAGATTGGGACTCCGGTATGCCTTGTCACAACCAATCTAGATTGAAATACATTGAGTTTTTGATCTCAGACCTCATTCAAAAATGTTGCACGACACTAGAAAGCAATGGTGATGTTGCGGTGAGGTCGAAGAATCTTGAGGGAGCCATCGTACAATACTCCACTGCGTTGTCCCTGAACCTATCGAACCCTGTAGGTCTGCTTGTCAAGCGAAGCAATGCGCGAGCAATGCTGGGAATGTGGGAGGATGCGTTGAAGGATGCAGATGAGGTATAGCTTTGCTCTGTTTAGTGTCTGATGCTTCTGAATTCAACTGACGCAGGCAATCAAGGTAGACCCTTTAAATCCGTGGGGGTACGAAGGGAGACACGCAGCCCTGCATGCTTTGCAGCGCTATGATGAAGCAAGACATGCATTCATTTGCATGTTCTCGCTCATCGAGGGGTCTCCCGATGAAGACATCCGTCGTCAGTGTTACCCTACCAGCGTCAAAATAACGTCGTGACTTTATACCGCACAGAACTAGGCAAGAAATATGTTTCACCCTCCTGGTTGGAGAAGATCATCGACAACGTCATTCACGGGATCTTCAAGATATGCCCACTTGTGCTCATCGACGTCAAGAGTGGTCGTCTGTGCGATGGATCAGACCGAGCGCATACATTCAAATCGGAATTGCAGTTCAAAAAATTGGTTTCTTCGATGACAAAGGAGTTGGATGACGAACGCATCCAGCGAGTAGTGGAAGAATACTTCCAATACGTGACGCTCTCGCACGTATGGGAAGGCAAGGAGCCATCGTTCCAGGACGTCAATCTGGCCAAGTCTGTCTGGGATCTTGGTTCGTCGCCCTTGCACGATAAGTTGCGCAAATTCTGCGAGGTGGTTCGCACGGATGGGTATCGGTGGGCATGGAGTGACACGTGTTGCATCGACAAGACGATCAGCACGGTGTTGAACCAGTCGCTCAAAATGATGTACGCATGGTACGAATCATCCACAGCCACGTTTGTCCTTCTCTTGGATGTAGACTCTCCATCGGCCCTTGGCGATCTCACCAAAAGTATCTGGATGACGAGGGCCTGGACCGCACAAGAGCTTCTCGCAGCAAAGGTGATCCGATTCTATACTCGGGATTGGCAGCCATACCTCGGGGACACGCGTGCCAACCACAAGGAGTCCCCAGAGATCATGCAGGAACTCGCGAATGCCATCAGCGTCGCTCGCGAAACCATCATCACTTTCGAACCTGATAATCTCAGTGTCAGAGCAAAACTGCAAATGGCTTCTGGGCGCAACGCGATGGTGGAAGAGGACATTGCATACTCTTTGATTGGTATTTTCAAGAGTGATATCCGGCCAGACTATGGAGAACGAGATGCTGCTCTTGGTCACCTGCTGGAGGAGATCGTGGCTCGTTCGGGGGAAGTGACAGTGCTTGCCTGGACTGGCGAGTCTTCACCATACAACAGCTGCCTTCCCGCCACCCTAGCAGTGTATAGTCAAACACCGCATACCTCCCCCGCTATCCTGGAGGCTGAAATGGACGTGCGTATTGCGGCATTAGGAAATTTACTCCCACGGACGGGCGCTATTCCATTGGCAGTACACAACCAGATCAGCCGTTTACCACCAGCCCAGTTCGCCAACCGCCGACTGCACCTCCCATGCATCATCTTCACAGTCGGGAAGCTCGTTGTACAAGATTTTGGGAACGGTCTAGAGAACCGTTACCGTGCTCGTGTCTCAGGGATTGGCAACGTGGAGTTCCAGACATGTGACAGGCTCTCATTGAGTGAGCCACGCAGGCTCATTTTCGTACACTCATGGATCCACGATTTGCGTGATCCACTTCATGAATTCACTTGGGGAAATGTAGGGGACGATGACGAGGACGAATCTGATCCTGAGACCGAGGCAGGAACGTCGCCGTTGGATGCTTCACTTGCTGCTATGGATGACTACACTCGTGCATTGCGGCTAATCGTTCGTCTACAACAGTCATTCCACGCGCTCGTGCTCAGCAGCGATCCGCTTGAACTCTCCATTGGGTTGTTGCTGCAGCAACAGATCGTCATTCCAGGAATCGATCGCCGCATTAACTTTGCCAAGGATATGCGTATTGAGGTCGTGGAGATATTGTGATGCGGGTATATGCCTCTATCGATGTGTGTTTCCCTCCTTGTACGCCGTCGTCGTCACTTTGCTGTCTTGTCTGTTTTCGCTCTCACATCGTTTTCTGCCCAATAACGTAGTTCTCTGCTTCATGACATTCTACTATTACCCTGCATTGTGTTGCTATCGGGGTGGGATACCACGTATCGTACCTTCGGCCAATCGACGACCATAATACGGCGTCTGTTTTTTTTTGTGCGGGCGTATGAAGTCAAGGACGTCCGTGGAACCTGCCACGCAACGACATCCCTCCCTAGGTGAGACCAAGAAGGCAAAAACTAAGGTTTTGTTTCTCCCTGGGCTGACTGTTCCTCCCTCGTTCTGAGATTCACTAGCTCTACGCAGAAATCAAGATTCGTCGCTCACTGTTGGCGCACCACAACATCGCTTGCTTTTACGAATGTTTTGAAGATGAGTCACGACATTGAGCGTCTGCGTCAGACCCTCGAGCTCTGCCACAATGGCTCCCTCATTCGGACATGCCCCGTCGCCGCTGGCCAGATCATTGGCGCTTGCAACTGCATGCACACCCACCAGGTCATTCATCGTGACCTTAAACTCGGTAATTTATTCGACCGCATTGGACGTGCACCCATCAAAGTCGGCGACTTTGGTTCAAATAATTTGCTGCACTCATCGAGAACCCTGGTGAGAGGGGCAGAAGACCATTACGGCACTGGCACCCTCAATTACATTACCCCGGAAGTTCAAATGAACACAGCTCAAATTGAAGTCGACACCTGCTCTATCGGCGTTATTCTCTACACCCTTCTGATGGAACATCCCCCTTTTCAAACCAAGGACATTCACACATGAGTGCACCACCGCCTTTCTTGCCACGGACCCTGTACCGTGTCCAAGGCGGATTCGCGATAAGTCTACGAATTCCCACTAGAGAAACGGATCTCGGCCGATGGCGCGCGAATGCATTACGTTCATTCTAACACCTCCGTCGCCCTTTATCGATTATGGCCTCGCACCGTCCTCATTGTTCCCTTCCCCGCTCACGATGCACCCGATTTTCGATGCCCCATGTCGATCGTCAACCTTGCCAAGATAAAGAAGGCGGCACTGCTGGACGATCACGAACATTGCCGTACCGAGTGCGCCGGCATCTGCGAATCCTCAACCTGACGGGGCCACCAACCGGGTCACGTCGAGCATCGCCCAGCAGAAGGAGTTCAGGAAGGCTGTCCAACATGGCAGTCCGATCTCTGCATTGCTCAGCTCGGCGAGATAGCCCCTGGTCATGTCCACGATCAATACCACGAAAGAATCGCCGCTCTTCCACAAACTCCAAACCGCAAAGGAGACCGAATCGTCCCCTCTCCGCACGGTGCGTTCGGCGCCCGCGTTGGGGAATAATCGAGGAGGAAGAACAGGAGGTGCCCGTGGAACGCGAGAAAAGAACTTTGTCTGCAGAAGACAAAAGGAGCTCGAGTCCTAAAAGGCGCGGATCGTGACTCAGACGGCGCCCGTCATCGGCTATGGTGCTGGCCAGGCCGAGGGGGGAGAACGCTGCCCCGGTCACCGGGTAAGCACGCCAAGTGCAAGGAGCGCGCCCGTGACGAGCGTAAAGATGCTGTGCCTGTGCCAGATTCGGAGACAGAGACACACCGCGGATCAATGGGTTCGATGCGGCTGCGCGGTTGACGTTAGCGTCTGATGCCAAGGCGATGAGCAAGATGTTTCGCGATCCGCGTGAGGATGGCCTGAACGAGCGGGCGTTTATCGTGTCGTGGGTGGATTATTGCATCAAGTATGGGATTGTGCGTTGACAGACGAATATGTGGGCGGGCACTTCACGACAGCATCACGTTGATCCTAACAGTGAGTGGCTGTAATGACTTGTGGTGCACGTTCTGACTGCCAACAGTCACTTTGATTATATCTCGTACCGGCGATATGGACAGATCTATCGCCGGAAGAGCTACCCTGTCTCGGAGTTCACACAGGATCTCAAGAACAAGATGTTTCTGCTGAAACACTTTGAGCGGTCCATCGTAGATCGATTGTATGGCGACTATGAATGCATGTTTGAGAACCTCGACTGGACGAGGGGGATGGACCCTGTCCAAAAGTATCTACGCACGAAGCTCGTTATTGTATTTAAGATGAGTCACGAAGTCCTTCAGGTAGCTCCCTATTTCATTTCCCCGTCGTGTCCCCCGTCGTCTCACCGCGCCCCACTAGTTCAACTTTTACGACCACTCGAACTACGCAGGGTCTACTCGTGACGGATATCAACAACAATTACAAGTCGACACGGTATACGTCAAGTGAAGTGATGGCGCGGTCTCGTGGCGGTGGATGCAGAGCAGGTCAAGTTTTAGCAATGGTTGGTGGCAAAACTCCAGTAGTGCAAGGAGGTGTTGACGAGCATACGGAATGAAGTGTGAGGACAGAGGCTGAGGTGAGTGGAAACTTGAAGAAGGCGTCGCTGGGGTGGGGCGTTGGAAAATTTTGTTGTCGGTGGACACTGATACTTTCTTTCATGAGTCGTTTCGCTATCGTGTGGACATATATGCAAGGTTGATGATTTAGTAGCATCATGGGGTCTGTTTTTCTTTACTTTTTTTGACGCCTCTTCGCGTTGGTCGTCTTGGCGTTTGTACCACGATGGGCCCCAATGGCGAAGGATGCTCCCGGTGATGCTATGTACCATGCCTCAGATGAAGTTTGGGTGCCCGAGGACTCTTGGGGACGTAATTCATGTTCATGTAATGCTGACTCGGAATGGAAAGCGAAAGCTTGCGATGGGCTCGTTTCTGTTTTTGACCAGAGTCTCTTGGGTTCGGAGTCTTGGGCCCAACCGTCAGAAGTGCATGAATCTTGCCACTGGCAATGCAAAACGTGCCCTTCCGTGTGGCTAAGCGTCGCCTAGAGTCGCTTATGGGCATTTTGGCCAATGCCGTGGAGACTCGCACAGTGTCGCCAAACAAGTACGTTATTTTTGAGCTTTGCAGAGCAGTGGGATTTGAGTCTTACTCCTAAGGACCTTGTATTTAGTTGTTTCGCTCCCTCACAATTAAAGGGTGCCCCGAACGTCACTTCCCTCGTCCATTGGCCCAACCGGGCACAGCTCGAGTCTGCGTTTCAAAGGGCGTCAATCCTCGCGGACCTTGATCGATCGATCGATCACTAACACTCTTGAACGTGACGCGGATTCTGTCACGTGGTCGCATAGCGCCGTGTGTTGTATCCTCACCACCACCGGACCGTCTTCCTCGTTTGCTCCTCAGGTGGTTCTTCGCCTTTATCGCACTGCTTAATGTTACGGCTTCACAATGCCCGTTTAGTTCATAGATTTGGAGCCTCCGCGGTTTAGACCCAGAGACAGGTCACCCGGTCCCGACCCCTGACGAATCTCGGCGGCCATCTCAGATCAAGTTATCGCCCTCCGTTTGTTAATTTGCCGATACTGGATTACAAAGTAATAGGACTCAGGGACAAAGCCCGTGGACTGGCTCCAGGGGTAGCGCCGTAACGTTTATCTTGGCATTTGCTGCGGTATTTCGAGAGTTCAGGAAAATGTCATCTCCGGGTAGACTTGGCAATTTGCTAATTCTAGGCCATTGTATAAAAGCATGGCACTGGACAAGAAACTTTACGACCTTCCCCCAGGAAACCTGATCCATCATGGTCGCACGTAGTTCTTCTACTTCTCCTGGAATCAACTTAAGGGAGGTTGTGATTAATCCAAACAACTTGAAATGCTCGTCGCTACCTCTGTTTTCTCTTCGGAACCAGTACTCCATCAACTTCCATCTGTCCGTCTTCTCCTTCCTCAGTTCCGTTGTTGCGATTTCCTGACTTTACATAGTGCTTGGTTGGGATATTTCGTGGCCTTGTAAGTTCCTGTAACATCTATGATACGGCGTGCAAGCGTTGAAGTTCGCACACAGCCTGTCGTGGTTTGCGTTTTCTCCCCTCATCCCCGGTGTCATCAAGGAAGATCTCAAGTTAACCACCGTGGAAGTTGGTAGGTAGCAGTCAGTAATGCATTAATAAATACTCAATACTCATTATTCTGTAGGAAACTCTAACGTGGTCTCGCTGTGTGCCACACTTGTCGCTCGTGTGGTTGCTGGTCCTCTAGTTGACCGTTCGTATGGCCCAAGATATGTTACATACCTTTCTCATTTCCGTTCTAGGGTTTGGTCCGCGCAGAGTCATGGCCGGGTTCCTTATCCTGGGTACAATTCCCTCAGGGTTGGCTGGGACTGCGAACACTGCCAACGGACTCTACCTCGTCCGGTTTTTCATCGGTATTCTAGGTGGAACTTTCGTGCCATGCCAGGCATGGACCACTACATTTTTCGACAAGAACGTGGTCGGGAGCGGTAACTGGTCTTCAAGTATATTGGCACACTGGCTAACTTGGGCACTTATAGCCAATGCCATAGTGGGAGGCTTGGGTAACTCAGGCGGGGGAGTTACATTCTTGGTCATGACCGCTCTATACGACGGTTTGCTTTCAGCTGGGCTCGTGCCAACTGTCGCATGGCGTGCGGCGTTTGCGATTGTCCCAGTTCCTTGCCTGCTCCTTGTTTCCCTCGCCATCCTGGTATTTGGGACGGACCATCCTGCTGGAAAATGGTGCGATAGACACAAGGCAATCGCGTACGGACGTGGGGACCCAGAATCAACCAACGCTCCAGCAGACGTGGATGACAAGGTATACGCTACGCTCAACAACAGCAGAGTCGATCTCGAGAAGAAAGGTAGCCAGACAGACATTCAGATCACTGGTGCAGTAGTTCAGGACATGAGTACGTCCCTTTTCCCATTCACGACGGACAATCGATCGAGTTGACATTCATTGGTAGATGTGGTTTCCGAGTTGGATTATGCAGTTACTGAACCGCTCACGCTGGGGCTCGCATTGAAGATCGCCTCTACACCTTTAACTTGGCTTCCCGCACTAGGATACTTCACGACATTGGGCTACGAACTCGCTATGAACACCAACTTGTCAAACATTTTTCTTTCACTCTACAAGTCGGAGTCATTTAGCAATACCGAGGCTGGATACGTCAGTTGCACCACATAAACATAAACCCCCGATCCTGACCATTGACGTAGCTTACATGCACCTTTGGTTTCATGAACATCTTCGCCCGTCCCGTAGGCAAGGGTTTTCTCCCCCGACTATTAACATCATCATTGACCTTAAGAGCAGGTGGATACTTGGGCGACTTGGCATACCGGAGATGGGGAGTTGCCGGAAAGAAGTACCTTGGCATAATCCTTGGCATTGCACAAGGACTCGTATCCGTTGGCCTCGGCATCTATATTGACGGGGACGACCCTTCTCGTACGCAGATTTTTTTTTCAACCGTGGCAAAATACTGACTTTCGACAGTGTCGGTTATGGTTGGCATGATTATCGTTATAGCCGCGTCGAGCGAAGCTGCAGGTGGCGCTACCTTCGCACTAGTGCCCCACTGCAGTCCTCGTGAGTACAGCCTCCACTACAAGTAATATTCGACTCACAATCTCTTACAAGGCTCCAACGGTTTCATGGTGAGATCTTTGTCATAGGCATCAAATCTGATATTAACATTCCGAATACAGAGCGGCATTGTGGGAGCCATGGGTAGTGTGGGAGGTATCGTATTTGCACTCGTATTCCGGCTTCAACCGCTCCCTCTTGGTCGAGCATTTTGGATCTCCGGAGCTATTGCAGTGGTGTGTTCAACACTTTTTTGTCGAAGCCGTTCGCTCATGCTGGCGTAATTAGGGCATCAACCTACTGACCGTCTTCATTGGTGTGCCTCGTGTTTGATAGACTTGGCAGGATTTTCTGTTACGCAATGATGTGTCCCAATGTAGAAGTGCACCCGTGTGCGCTAAGATCTCTTGTATGTACCTTTATAGAAAGACTCCCTCGGGCCTCGGAGTCGTCGCTGGACACTCAAACTTCTCGATGGGTGCGAGACCGACGAAACACGTTACCCGATTACATACTAAAGAGCACTTCAACAGACAACGTTCAAGTTGTGCACCACTACATACTATGGAACGAGCATCTCGACTCAAATGAGTCACTGATGAGGCCCAGATCGGCATTCTGACAAGCGCATGTAAATGGGCTGCGCTCGTTTCCACTTGGGGTTGCCACAAAGTTTTCCCCATCTAGATGGATGTCCCTCATTAGCCTGGTGACCAGCCCGTCCTAACGAGGCGGATATGGTGGCTCGATGTGCCTCTTGCCTCGTTGGGGTGGGCTGGTCACCGGACTAACCCCTCTCAGATCTTGAACGGCATGTCGCTTAGGCCTTGCACTGATCGGAAAACTAGCCCTTTTGGTTAGCCCAAGGTCCAGCATTCTGTGCAACCTAGCCAACGCCAAGCAAAGCCCAGACTCGATGAAACCTATCTCCGGCCGGTCACCGTTCTGAGACATGGGATGCAGGCAGGTTGCTCCTCAGCCGACCTATTCACCATCACGCCAAGAGGTTGACGCTTGGCATTTATCACTCGTGGGCGATACACCGGACAACGCCGTGTCGACCGCAGGTGATGGCTTCCGCGCACCTCGGGGGTGCCAAAGACTCCAGCACCATTCGAGGACAGTGGTACCAGGAGGCCGTGACAAACGGACACGGAAAGGATAAGAAGGCGAAGGCGAAAACCCGGCCAGCCGGCGGCCAACTACTCCCGGATAAATATCTAGTATCCGGCATCGACCGCCAGGACGGGAGTGACGTACGTGAACACGGTCCAATCTGTTTCCGTGCTGCGGATTGGCAGAGTTCTTGGCTTCACAGCTATTTGACATAAGCTGTATACCCATGACACTTTTCCGGTTGAAACCTACGTCACATCTTCCCACATTTGACCTGAAAGTGCCAAGCTCGCCTGATAATCAGATAATCTGAACAGAATACGTGGCTGTGACTACAGACGCCTAAGGCCAACCCCATTTGCAAAGCAGTATCATAACTGCTTGGCCGCATTTCAGATGTGATTGGACGATGGCCTGTAGAAACTCCAAAATGACGACATTTAACCAAATGGGACAAAGTCCAAAACAAGAACGAGCAAAAGTTGTTCCACTGCCAGCGCTCTTGACTGCGCTTTTCAGCTCGCGGCTACCTCACGACGTATGACGAAATGAGGTTGGCCAAGAATCTCTTGGAGCCGCTCTTCAGCCTTGTTGTCTAGGTTTTTTAACGTGATGCGGCCGCATCCGCGGTCTTACGGCTGAAGGACCACAATCTGATCTCGAGGCCGAAGGAATCATATCTATGGCTGCAGCCACTGGGCGGTGTCCTGGCATGTGTTTGATCTATGCGAGCATTGCCCACCAGGAAATCGACAGGTTTTCTGGCTTTTCTTGCCTGCCTCAATCACACTTTCGTGACTTTCCACGGGTTTTCCAAGTCTCGACTCACTAAAAGAAGCACGTCAAGGCGTAAGAGCGCAAAGCTTAGTAGGCCATCTCAGGAACGGCAAGGCACATTAACAAGCACAAGAAGGGTGACAGGCGAAATGATAACAAATTCATTATACTGGTAATGCGATAACAAATGATGCCAAGGCACTATTTCAGAGCGGTATGGTGAGCCTCGCGCTGGAGGGCGAGGGATAGTTTGGGTGGCGATGATGCGGCGAGAATGATGGCGAGAGAGAGCTCGTAGGTCATGCGTGCTGGGTGTGCGAGAGCGAGCAGGTAGTATGCGTGCGAGAGCCTGATGATCGATGACCGATAGTGCACGTGAGTGAGCGGCGAGAGCGCACACGGCGGCACCGCTACGGCCGCCGAATACCCGGGTGCCACAAAGTCGATCCGCATCTACAGTACAACAGCGACAACGGCCACTGAGCAATTGTTGGACATCCCATTCTCGGTCCAAAAAAAAAAGACAATGTCATCAACTTTTTGCCGTCTCGTACGGTGGTGCCGAGTGTTTCGATGCTCCCTCGGGCCCAACCCTGCTCAGCCGCCTCAGCGAATGGTTCGTTCATAGCAACAGATATCCTCCCTTTATGATCACCCTCGCGCGCAACTAGAAGTGCATTGCCATCCGAGTGTCTGCGCACGATTCGTTATCTTTTTGGGATACCGCAATGGACACAGGCAGGTAAATTAGGACATTTATCAACCACACAGGCATAATGTGGCCCATTGCGCTCTCACCCAATGACGACCGAGGAACATTCTCCTGGTCTCGTACTTGACCGTAAATGTAAGTGATCTTGAAATTTTAGCGAATCTAAGACATCATGGCCCACTCACCTTTCTCCTCCCATCGTAGTATGTTCAAATATTAACCCTTCCCTTGTTCTAACCTCTCCGTTCTTCCTTATGCCCAGCTGCCCTTTATGCGTATCAGTGACATTGCATTCAAATTGTGGACGCAGGGCGACTTGGTTGGTGTTGAAGAACTCTTTGCAGAAGATATCATACATCCCTCGAATCCTTTTCACTGCGCGCGCGCACTTGCTCTCTGTGCTCTTGTGCGGATCCATTTGAAACGGTGTTACATGGCCACCGACCACAAAGGGGTAAATTCATTCCAGTCATCCCTTGTCCATGTCGTGTTGATTATCGCACGCTTCAGCGATCCGTCATTGACTGCGCACATCGGCAATGGGCAGCACGAGTCAGCTTTGCGTGTATTTGAGCTCATCTTCAGTGGGGGTATCCCAAATGAAAATGGACTCCTTTTGTTGATTCAAGGTATACGCCTATCATCCTCGTTGCTGCCTATGTTTTGATCTTTGGTTTTACTGAGGCGATCGTCTTGTTTGGATGTGTAATCACAATGATGCTATTTCGCGTGTGGATGACTTGATCGATATAGTCGCCATATATCACTGTCCGGTTAGGTACACGGTGGAGATGGAAATCCAAGCAAGGTTGACCGGCCATTATACCGTATAGGCTCAAACAATTCTCCTACTTAGAAACATTTCAAAGAGGAGACAACGAACGGGCGACAGAATTGTTCAAGCGTACACAAGCCATCCAGTTGCTCCAGGATCCTTACCTGGTGGTCATCTCGCTTGTAAGCCAATCTTTTCGGTTCTCCTGCGATCCCATTGAAAGATATTTGGATGGGATTTTAATAGACTTTCCACCGCGATTCAGTTACCGCTATGCAATGACATGTATGCTGGGGGGACATTTCCAAGTGGTGAAGTTACTCTTTATTATGGTCGAAACCCTCGGTAAAAAGGTTTTGACGGAGGCGGTGATCATGGATTGAGACTTCCGTACTTGCAACCCCAACCCCAACCCACACGAGTTGTCCTCACCACTACATTCTCGAGTTTTATGCACACAGTCACTGAGTGCAGCAGCCGAGAGAGACCAACAAGATTCGGCGCGGCGAGGTCAGGTTCATGTGGCAAGAGTACTTGTGAGATGAAGTCGACGTCGATCAAAGGGGTGCGAAGAGATTGATCATGCGACAGCAGCGAGGAGATGTACGGAAAGATCGGATAGTGGAAAAGAACTACGTAATCGGGAGGAGTGGTACGACAGCAAGAACAAGACAACGGGACGGCAAGTGACGACGAGGTAGGAGAGAAACGTACATCGACGAAAGCCTATACCCACATCACAATATCTCCACGACCTCAATACGAATATCCCTAGCAAAGTTGATCTGGCGATCGATTCCCGGCACCACGATCTCGTGCTCAGCAGGCATCTGCAAAGCAGACGAGTAACGTTATCGCTTGAAGTCTCTCCGACAGCCTATGTGGTGATTTTGAAGCCCTCTCATTGGCTGGTGAGCTCTAAGCGACCCAAAAAAGTGCATTTAGGTCATGCCAACCGCGTACCTTCCACAAAATGTGCTGTTTTGTGGCGTTCCAAGTTGCTGATGAGCGATCCGCTTGAATTCTCCATTGGGTTGTTGCTGCAGCAACAACCCATGGAATGGCTGTTGCAGACGAACAATCAGCCGCAACGCTCGAGTGTAGTCATCCATTGTCGCAGCGGGTGGAGCATACAATGGTGAGGTAGGTGCAAATCCTGCCTCGGCTTCAGGATCGTCCTCGTACACGTCGTCGTCCGCTGCACTTCCCCAAGTGAATCCGTCAAGTGGATCCCGCAGATCGCGGATCCACGAATGTACGAGGATGAGCCTGCGTGGCTCACTCAACGAGAGCCTGTCAAATGTCTGGAAGTCCACGTTGCCAATCCCTGACACCCAAGCACGGTAACGGCTCTCTGGACCACTCCCGAGGTCTTGTACACCGAGTCTTCTGACTGTGAATATGATGCATGGCAGGTGTAGTCGGCGATTAGCGAACCGGGCTGGGGGTAAACGGGTGACCCGGTGGTGTATTGGCACAGCATCTGTCCGCGATAACGAATTTCTCAATGCCGCAATGCGCACGTCCATTTCAGCATCCTCGATGGCAGGGGAAGCATACGGTCTTTGACTATAAACCGCGATGGTAGCAGGAAGGCAGCTGTTGTATGGCGACGGCCCGCCGGTCCAGGCAATCACTGTCACCTCGCCAGAGCGAGCCACGACCTCCTCCAGAAGGTGGCCCAGCGCAGCATCTCCTTCTCCATAGTCTGGCCGGATATCACTCTTGAAGATACCAATCAACGAGTACGCAATGTCTTCTTCCACCGTCGCGTTGCGCGTTGAAGCTATGCGCAGTTTTTCTCTGACGCTAAGGCTGTCGGGATTGAAAGCGAGAATGGTTTCACGAGCGATACCGATGGCATTTGCGAGTTCCTGCATGATCTCTGGGGATTCCTTGTGGTTGGCACGCGTGTCACCGAGGTATGGCTGCCAATCCCGAGTATAGAATCGGATCACTTTCGCTGCAAGAAGCTCCTGTGCGGTCCAGGCCCGTGTCATCCAGATACTGTTTGTGAGATCGCCAAGCGCCGACGGAGACTCCACACTCCCGAGGTGGATAAACGTGGCTGCAGATGCTTCGTACCATTTATACATCATTTTGAGTGACTGGTTCAACACCGTGCTGATCGTCTTGTCGATGCAACACGTGTCACTCCATGCCCACCGATATCCGTCCGAGCGAACCACCTCGCAGAATTTACGCAACTTTTCGTTCAGGGGTGACGAATCAAGATTCCAGACAGAGTTGGCCAGATTGACGTCCTGGAACGATGGCTCCTTGCCTTCCCATACATGCGAGAGCGTCACATATTGGAAATATTCTTCCACCACTTGCTGGATTCGTCTGTCGTCTAATTCCTTCGTCATCGAGGAAACCAGTTCTTCGAACTGCGACTCCGACTTGAATGTGTGCGCACGTGCCGGTCCGTCGCACAGACGTCCACTCTTGACGTCGATGAGCACAAGCGGGGATATCTTTAAGACCCCACGAATGGCGGTGTCGATGATGGTCTCTGACCGGGTGGATAAAACATATTTTCTGGGCTAGTTCTGTGTAATATATGTTACGACGTTGACTTGACGGTGGTAAAGTGACACTGACGACGGATGTCCCGATCGAAAGAACCCTCGACGAGGGAAAGCATGCGGCGGAACGCGTCTATTGCTTCATCATAACGCTGCAAATCGTGCGGGGCCGCATGTCTTCTCTCGTACCCCCACGGATTTGAAGGGTCTGCCTTGATTGCCTGCATCGGTTGAACTGAGAATCGTCAGACACTAAGGAGTGCTAAGCTATACCTCATCTGCATCCTTCAACGCATCCTCCCACATCCCCAATATTGCTCACGCATTGCTTCGCTTGACAAGCAGATCTACCCGGTTCGACGGGTTCAGGGATAACGCAGTAGAGTATTGTA
This sequence comes from Boletus coccyginus, assembly GCA_025782845.1. Classification (NCBI taxonomy): domain Eukaryota; kingdom Fungi; phylum Basidiomycota; class Agaricomycetes; order Boletales; family Boletaceae; genus Boletus; species Boletus coccyginus. The sequence goes on from JAHZSR010000017.1 coordinate 324,850, forward strand.
CTATAGCTCGCTTATGATTCTTGGACCTCACTGCGACATCACCGTTGCTTTCGAATGTCGCGAGACACTTTTGAATGACATCTGACGTCAAAACCTCATTATGTATCAATTCAGATTGGTCATGACAAGACATACCGGGGTCCTAGTCTGAGGACACCTCTTCCATCAACGCTTCTTCACCGAGCGTTTCGACCATAGTAGAAAGTGACTCTGCAACTTCAGAATTTCCCGCAGCGTACATGGCTTTGGACAGCTGTAACTGAATCATGATGGGAAGTCTATCAAAATTCCACCCAAACATCTTTCAGACACAGTAAGCGAGATTGTAGAGAACGCAAGAAGACTGGCTTACCAGCGAGACAACCACCAGGTGAGGACCATGTCGAAACGGGATGGCTTCTTGCGCACGCTTCAACGATTCTATCGCTTGTTCATTGTCTCCTCTTTTCATCGAGATGCTTCCAAGTAGGAGGAGCATTTTTGCCTGTACAACGCCTTGTCAACCCCGCTTGAATTTCCATTCCTACCCTATACCTACCCTGACAGTGATGTATGGCGACTTATCGTCCACTATATCGATCAAGTCATTCACACGCAGAATAGCATCCTCATGTTTTCCGGACGCAAACAAGATCACCGCCTGATTGAAACGAGAGATCGGAATTTGGTGGCAACGAGGATGACAAGCGCGTACCTTGATCAACAAGAGGTGTTTATTTTCATTTGGGATACTCTCACTGAACACGAGATCAAATACACGCAAGGCTAACTCGTGTTCCCCCTTGCCGATGTGGGCGACTGCGTGTGCGATATAACCAATGACGGATCGCTGAACCTCGATAGACTAGCGTGTGATAGTCAACACGACCTGGCACGAGAGATGGCTGGAATTTACCTTTTTGGCATCTTCGATGGCCATGTCACACTGTTTCAAACGGCTCCGCACAAGAGCGCGGTGAGCCAGTGCGCGTGCGTGGTGAAAAGGAGTTGAGCGATGCATGATATCTTCTCCGAAGAGTTCTTCGACGCGAACCAGGTCACCCTGGGTCCATAGTTTGAATGCCGCATCACTGATATAAATAAAGGGTAACTGGTGGGCTGTGAGGGAGGTTAGAACAAGCAGGCAGTTGATATTTGAACACACCCACGATGCGAGGGGGAAAAAGGGAGTAGACCATGACGTCTCAGATTCGACACTACTCCCAGGTTAATCACTTACATTTACTGTCAAGTACGAGACCGGGAGGATGTCATGAAGACTTCGGACGATGAGCTTCCCGTTTTGTTCCCCAGTCACAATGCAGTCGTCATTGGGGGAGAGTGCAGTGGACCAAATTGTGCTTTCGTGGTCGATAACTGTCCCAACTTGCTTGTACGTAGAGTTATCCCAAAAAGATAGCGAATTGTACACAGAGACGACAATGAACCTTTGGTTGCGTGCAAGGGCGATGCAGGTAGGAGATCCTTTGTTATGAATGGACCATCTACTGAGCAGGGTTCCCGAGGCCGTATCAAAGCACTTGACTTCACCGTACGAGACAGCAAAAAGCTGACGACTGTCATGCGACCAAGTGAGCGATGACGATGTCATTCTTTTGACCGAGAATGGGATGTCCAACAGTTGCTGGCCATGGTCGATGTTGTAGATGCGGATCGACTTTGCATCCGGGTTTTCTGCCGTAGCGGTGGCGATGCGGTCACCATGTGGAGAGAATCGCACCGCAACCACACAGCCGTCGTGCTGCAGCGGCCCGAGAAGTCGTTCGCCTGTGGTTATGCTCCATATGAAGGCGAACCCGTTATAGTCCCCCGTCGCAATTTTCATCGAATCGCGCGAAATGTCGACCGAGAATACTGTGACTGTGTGACCGGGGATGTCCAGGACCTTTTCGCGGGTCTGCGCATCCCAAATCCTGACCCTAGCCTCTCCACCGCTCGAGTTTAAACGCCTGAGTCCACAAACCAACCACTTTTGATCCTGCGATAGTGCAGCAGCATAGATTTCTACCCCTTCGGCTCGGATTGGTTCGCCAACCTCGTGTCCGTCATCTACCCGCCATCGCCGAAGCATCCCCTCAACACCACCGCTCAGTACCTGCTTGCCATCCTCTGCGAAGAAGACTTCGCATATTGGATGCCGACCATTGGTTTCAATGATTCTCGAGCCATCTGGAAGTCTACGGGTGGTCCTCAAATGTACTCGTCATTGACTAGTACGTACCTTTTCCTGTGGACTGCATACCCGTCAGCAGTGCGCATGTACAAAGAGGGAACTTCAAGTTGGTAGGGCGCAGGGTCAAGACTGGTCAAGGACTGCACGAGTTCCCCACGACTTTATTGTATGCTCCTTTTGTCTTATCAATAATGATATGGATCAGCCCACAGCCTCACACGCCATTGCAGTGGGCCTGACACCTCAGACACGATCAGATAAGTTTGCAATACTTACCCGCCCTCCCGGTTACTTTCGCACTTGACCTAAATGTAAGTGATTAATTTGCAATGTCAACGAATCCAAGACATCATGGTCCACTCACCTTTCTCCTCTCATCGTGTGTTCGAATATCGACCCCTCCCTCGTTCTAACCTCACCTCCTTTCAGCATCCCAGCTGCCTTTACGTGCATCGGTGACGCAGCATTCAAATTGTGGACGCAGGGCGGCTTCGTTCGTGTTGAAAAGCTCTTTGCAGAAGATATCATACGTCCCGCGAATCCTTTTCACTGCGCACGCGCACTTGCTCTCCGCGCTCTTGTGCGGACCCATTTGAAACGGTGTTACATGGCCATCAACGATGCCAAGGGGAAGGGGGTAAATTCCAGTCATCTCTCGTCCCATGTCGTGCGCACGCTAGTCTATCGAGGTTCAGTGACCCGTTATTGGTTGTATCGCACACATCGGCAATGGGCAACGCGAGTTAGCCTTGCGTGTATTTGACCTGATGTTCAGTGAGGGTATCCCAAATGAAAATAGACTCCTCTTGTTGATCAAGGTATGCGCTTGTCATCCTCGTTGCTGTCCACTAGTTCTGATCTTTCGTTTTACTGAGGCGATCGTCTTGTTTAAATTATGTCACTGTCCTGGTAGGTACGCGGTGGAAATAGAAATCCAAGCAAGGTTGACAAGGCATTTTACAGGCTCGAATACTCCTCCTACTTGGAGGCATCTCGATAAAAAGAGGAGGCAGGAACGGGCGACAGAATTGTTTAGGCAGGAAGCCATCCCATTCGGAAGGGATCTTGGCGATCACCCCGCTTGTAGGCCAATCCTTTCGGTTCTCCTGCGATCCCACTAACTATATTTGAAAGATATTTTGATAGACTTCCCACCGTGATTCAGTTACAGCTATGCAAAGACATGTATACTGGGGGACATTCCCAAGTGGTAGAGTTACTCTTTTATTATGGTAAAGAAGCGTTGACGGAGGTGGTGATCATGGTTGGACCTCGGTACTTGCCACCCCCCAAGCCCAACGCACACGAGTTGCTCTCAACACTACATTCTCGAGTTTTACGCACACAGTCACTGAGTGCAGTAACTGAGACACCAACAAGATTCGGTGCGGCGGGGTCAGGTTCGTGTGGCAAGAGTGTGATGTGAAGTCGACGTCGATCAAAGGGGTGCGAAGGGATTGATCGTGCGACAGCAGCGAGGAGATGCGAGGAAAAGATCGGATAGTGGGAAAGAACTACGTGATCGGGAAGAGAGTGGTACGACAGTAAAAACAAGACAACGGGACAGCAAGCGGCAACGTATACGTAGGAGAGAAACGCACATCGATGAAAGCCTATACCCACATCACAATATCTCCACGACCTCAGTACGAATATCCCTAGCAAAGTTGATCCGGCGATCGATTCCTGGCACGACGATTTCGTGCTCAGCAGCGATCCGCTTGAATTCTCCATTGGGTTGTTGCTGCAGCAACAACCCATGGAACGGCTGTTGCAGACGAACAATCAGCCGCAACGCTCGAGTGTAGTCATCCATTGTCGCAGCGGGTGGAGCATACAATGGTGAGGTAGGTGCAAATCCTGCCTCGGCTTCAGGATCGTCTTCGTACGCGTCGTCGTCCGCTGCACTTCCCCAAGTGAATCCATCGAGTGGATCCTGCAGATCTCGGATCCACGGATGTACGAGGATGAGCCTGCGTGGCTCACTCAACGAGAGCCTGTCAAATGTCTGGAAGTCCACGTTGCCAATCCCTGACACCCAAGCACGGTAACGGCTCTCTGGACCACTCCCGAGGTCTTGTACACCGAGTCTTCTGACTGTGAATATGATGCATGGCAGGTGTAGTCGGCGGTTAGCGAACCGGGCTGGGGGTAAACGGGTGACCCGGTGGTGTATTGGCACAGCATCTGTCCGCGATAACGAATTTCTCAATGCCGCAATGCGCACGTCCATTTCAGCATCCTCGATGGCAGGCGAAGCATACGGTCTTTGACTATAAACCGCAAGGGTAGAGGGAAGGCAGCTGTTGTATGGAGAAGACTTGCCGGTCCAGGCAATCACTGTCACCTCGCCGGAACGAGCAACAATCTCCTCCAGAAGGTGGCCCAGCGCAGCATCTCCTTCTCCGTAGTCAGGCCGAATATCACTCTTGAAGATACCAATCAACGAGTACGCAATGTCTTCTTCCACCGTCGCGTTGCGCCCCGAAGCTATGCGCAATTTTTCTCTGACGCTGAGATTGTCGGGATTGAAAGCGAGAATGGTTTCACGAGCGATACCGATGGCATTTGCGAGTTCCTGCATGATCTCTGGGGATTTCTTGTGGTTGGCACGCGTGTCACCGAGGTATGGCTGCCAATCCCGAGTATAGAATCGGATCACCTTTGCTGCAAGAAGCTCTTGTGCGGTCCAGGCTCGCGTCATCCAAATACTGTTTGTGAGATCGCCAAGAGCCGATGGAGACTCTACGCTCGCGAGAAGGATAAGGGTGGCTGCGGATGATTCGTACCATTTGTACATCATTTTGAGCGACTGATTCAACACCGTGCTGATCGTCTTGTCGATGCAACACGTGTCACTCCATGCCCACCGATATCCGTCCGAGCGAACCACCTCGCAGAATTTACGCAACTTTTCGTTCAGGGGTGACGAATCAAGATTCCAGACAGAGTTGGCCAGATTGACGTCCTGGAACGATGGCTCCTTGCCTTCCCATACATGCGAGAGCGTCACATATTGGAAATATTCTTCCACCACTTGCTGGATTCGTCCGTCGTCTAATTCCTTCGTCATCGAGGAAACCAGTTCTTCGAACTGCGATTCCGACTTGAATGTGTGCGCACGTGCCGGTCCGTCGCACAGACGTCCACTCTTGACGTCGATAAGTACCAGCGGGCATATCTTTAAGACCCCACGAATGGCGGTGTCGATGATGGTCTCTGACCGGGTGGGTGAAACATATTTCTGGGCTAGTTCTGTAGAGTATAAGTCGGGACGTTGATTTTACGCTGGTAAAGATGCACTGACGACGGATGTCTTGATCGAAAGAACCCTCAATGAGGGAAAGCATGCAGGTGAACGCACCAATTGCTTCATCGTAGCGCTGCAAGGCGTGCAGGGCAGCATGTTTTCTCTCATACCCCCACGGATTTGAAGGGTCTGTTTTGATTGCCTGCGTCGGTTGAACTCAGGATCGTCAAACACTAAAGAGTGCTAAGCTATACCTCATCTGCATCCTTCAACGCATCCTCCCACATCCCCAGCATTGCTCGCACATTGCTTCGCTTGACAAGCAGACCCACGGGGTTCGAGGGATTGAGGGACAACGCAGTAGAGTATTGTATTATAGCTCTCTTATGGTCCTCGGACCTCACTGCGACGTCACCATTGCTTTCGAATGTCGTGAGACACTTTTGAACAAGATCTGACGTCAAAACTTCAATTGAAGTCAGTCTAGGTGGGTCATGACAAGGCATACCGGGGTCCCAGTCTGCAGTCATCTCTTCCATTAGCACTTCTTCACCGAGCGTTTCGACCATGGTAGAAAGTGACTCTGCTACTTCAGAATGGCCAGCAGCATACATGGCTTTCGATAGCTGTAACTGAATCGCGATGGCAAGTCTATCAAAATCCCATCCAAATATCTTTCAACTACAGTTAGTGGAATTGTATAAGAACTCAAAAAGATCAGCTTACAAGCGAGATGACAACCAGGTAAGGACTCTGTCGAAACGGGATGGCTTCCTGTGCACGCTTAAACAATTCTATCGCCCGTTCGTTCTCTCCTCTTTTCATCGAGATGCCTCCAAGTAGGAGGAGCATCTGAGCCTGTGCAGTGTCTTGTCAACCTTGCTTGGATTTCCGTTGTCACCGTACATACCCGCACAGTGATATATGGCGACTTATCGACCATTATATCGATCAAATCATCGACGCGCAAAGTAGCATCCTCGTGTTTTCCGCATTCGAACAAGATGATTGCCTGAGTGAAACGTAAGATCGGAACTAGGCAACAACGCAGCTGACAAGCACATACCTTGATCAACAAGAGGAGTTTATTTTCACTTGGGATGCCCTCACAGAACACGAGATCAAATACACGCAAGGCTAACTTGTGGTCTCCATTGCCGATATGGGCGACTGCGTGTGCGATATAACCAATGACGGATCGCTGAACCTCGATAGACTAGCGTGTGATAGTCAATACGACATGGCACGAGAGATGGCTGGAATCCACCTTTTTAGCATCTTCGACGGCCATGTCACACTGTTTCAAACGAGTTCGCACAAGAGCGCGGTGAGCGAGTGTGCGTGCGTGGTGAAAAGGATTCGAGGGATGTATGATATCTTCTCCAAAGAGTGCTTCGACGCAAACCAAGTCACCCTGGGACCATAATTTGAATGCCGCATCGCTGATATAAATAAAGGGTAACTGAGGCGCTGTGAGGGAGAGCGGAAAGGTTAGAACAAGGAGGCAGTGCATATTTAGACACACTCACGCGAGGAGAAAAAGTGAGTGAACCATGACGTCTCAGATTCGACAGTATTGCCAAGCTAATCACTTACATTTACTGTCAAGTACGAGACCGGGAGGACGTCACGTAGACTTCGGAGGATGACTTTCCCGTTTTCTTCCCCGGTCACAATGCAGTCGTCATTGGGGGAGAGTGCAGTGGACCAAATTGTGCTTGCGTTGTTGATGACAGTCCCAATTTGCTTGTACGTAGAGTTATCCCAAAAAGATAACGAATTGTACGCAGAGACGACAATGAACCTTTGGTTGCGCGCGAGAGTGATGCAGGTAGGAATTCCTTCGTTATGAATGGACCATTTATTGAGCAGGGTTCCCGAGGTCGCATCAAAGCACTTTACTTCACCGTACGAGACAGCAAAAAGCTGATGACTGTCATGCGACCAGGTGAGCGGTGAAGATACCATTCTTTTGACCGAGAATGGGATGTCCAACAGTTGCTGGCCATTGTCGGTGTTGTAGATGCGGATTGACTTTGCATCCGGGTTTTCGGCCGCAGCGATGGCGATGCGGTCACCGTTTGGAGAGAATCGTACTGCCACCACCCCACCATCGTGCTGCAGCGGCCCGAGAAGTCGTTCGCCTGTGGTTATGCTCCAAATGAACGCGAGCCCGTTATAGTCCCCCGTTGCAAATTTCGTCGAATCGGGCGAAATATCCACCGAGAATACTGTGATTGAGTGACCGTCGATGTCCAGGACCTTTTTGCAGGTCTGCGCATCCCATATCCTTACTGCGTCCGCCTTTCCACCGCTCCAACCTACTGTGAGCCTGAGTCCACAAACCAACCACTTTTGATCCGGCGATAGCGCAGCCGCATAGATCTCTACCCCTTCGGCTCGAATTGGTTCGCCAACCTCGTGTCCGTCATCTACCCCCCATCGCTGAAGCATCCCCTCAACACCCCCGCTCAGTACCTGCTTGCCATCCTCTGCGAAGAAGACTTTGTATATTGGATGCTGACCATTGGTCTCAATGATTCTCGAGCTATCTGGGAGTCTACGGGTGGTCATCAGATGTACTCGCCATTGATCAACACATACCTTTTCCTGTGGACTGCATGATACTACCCGTCCACAGTGCGCATGTACAAAGAGGAAACTTCAAGTTAGTGGGGAGGATCAAGACCGGTCAAGTCACGGCCCCGGCGGTCGGACGCCGGTGACTGCACGAGTTCCCCACGACATGGCATTTACGTAAGTTTTCGCATGGACACAGTAATCAAGGAGAACGGAAAACAAAAGTTGTAATACTTGGTAAACAGCATTTCAATTTCCAATATTTGACCAGACAGTTCGTTGGCAGGGGCTATGTTAGTCTGATCACCTGGCAGGATCTCTAGTAGGCAATGCGTATAATACCACAACTTCGGCAGAGTGAACGCGTCTTTCTAACTCGTCTGTTTATGTTACTTATCCTCGGTCATGATCGGGATCGCTTATCCGCGGCCCATCAAGGAAAGCTCTATCTGCAGATATCTTGACCAACAACGTGACACATAATACACATAATACAACAAGTTAAAAGCAAGGAGACAGAAGTCTAGTCATCTAACGTTTAGATCACCATTCTAGAGCAGAATTACCACCACAAGAACTACCACTGCACCCTGCGCCCGTGGCATCTGCCGTAGGGGGTCCATCTACAGTTGCAATTTCAATGCCCTGACCCCCACCACGAGATGCAACCTCGGCCGTTGCCTGTCTGACCATCCATTTACTAGTGCCGATGACAGCATCTAGTTCCTCTGGCTCGGGGAGCAGAACGAGCAGGTCGTCATTCTCCTGCTGGATGTCGAATGAGATGACCGAGTACTCCGCGTCGTTCAGACAGGCTCCATCGGTGAGGCTGAAGTTCCGTTTGTGAAGTGGACCTAGTTGGACAGACGGTCTTCAGTGGACTTCATGTTAGGGATAAAGGACGTACATGAAACGTAGAGGTTGCCCTTCGTATCATCACCAACGATACCATGGTCAAGAACGAATGCACGTTTGTGAGGACACATCTGAAGATGGTGTCAGATAAATAACGTGGTGCTCAAGTCGTTTCCTTTACCTGCTGAATAGCAAACAGACCTTTGCCGGGTACATGGAAAATGGCGAGTTGGGAGTCACCATACTTGACGGCGGCAGAACTAGATAACCGTTGGGTATAGGATTGCGATGGTATCAAAATGCTCACGTGGTGACGGTAGTGACCTCTAGCTCTTGAACTGTAGCCAACTTACGCCATTTCCATTCAGATTTCGGTGTTGCGACAGCGGATGCATGGAATTTAGCAGGAGGAAATTGTTTCGGCCAGTCTGCTGGGCGCTTTTGTCCACGTTCTTTGATAGGTTCCACATGGGGCCGGCCCTCATCCTAAGCCACGCGTCAAGAGGAGAAACGTGAATGATAGGTGATTTACCGTATTCACAAACTGACGGAATTTCCGCCTTCTTGCTGGATCTTTCACCACTACGCTCCATTCGTCATGGTATGTCCCCACCAATCCTTCCATCTCTCTCTCAAGCTCTTCGCAGATACCTAGTTCATCATCCAACAAGATTTTTTTGAGTCTCTGTAGGGAAACGGAAGACATTAATTGACAGGAATGGGGAAGGCTACACAACAGACCTCGATTCCACCTTCAAACTGTTCGATCCAACGAGCAGTACGCATGAGTCTGTCCGCCGTGCGGATGTAATACATAAGGAAACGATCAAGAATTCGCACAACCTTGGATGGTGGGACATCCTTCGCAAATAGGGTGGCGTGACGAGGGTTGGTACCGCCATTTCCAGCCAAGAAGACTTCATGCAAAGATTAGCTGGTGCGAAATTATATGGATTCATCTTACCGTTCCATCCTTTGTCTGTGGCGATCAAACCGAAGTCTTTTGACTGCGCCTCTGCGCACTCTCGAATGCAACCGCTAACGCCACCCTTGAGCTTGTGAGGGGAACGAATGCCTTTGTAACGTTCCTCGAGATTGATAGCCACTGAAAAGTAGTTCATAGTTCAGTATACAGTAATGGAGAATGATATGAAAACCATTTACTTCCAACCGAATCCCCGATGCCGTACCTACACCAAGTTGTTCCGACACAAGACTTCACGGTGCGCAGGGCCTTGCCTAAAAAAGCTTAGCCCTATAGAACCGAAGCCAATTTTAGACGATTACCGTATGCATGGCCACTCTCGAATCCTGCCATAACCAATTCTTCCCAAATGTCAGGAAGATCTTGCTTCCGAGCACCGAACAAGTCAATGCGTTGCCTAACACATAGTTAGAATGGGCTACAGTATGATAGGATTGAACAATCATACCCTCCAGTGATCTTTGTGTACAAATTGTCTATGTATAACGTTAGACGGCAGTGTGGCGGATGTCAAAGCTACTCACATTTCTTTGCAACTTGTCCAAGCACGATCAATTTTTCTGGCGTGATCTGTACAGTCGGATGAGCGCTGGGAAGGGGTGATAGTGACCTGCTAGTCTACCTCGCCTCCGGCGACTCGTGGAACAACGGAAAAGGTTCCTGATGACACGACATTAGCTCTTATAGGGACACAGAACGATGCGCAGTGCGGCTTACCATCTCGTTGGATGTTTGCCATGTACCTATACGTCTATGTAACAGCCTTTCCTGGAGGGAAAGGAGTACACTCACTTGTCGTTGGTATCCTGATTTGCGTGATGCGTTGGGGTCATGACAAGCTCGTTGTAAAGCGACGAAAGGATGGAAGCTGTAAACGGCCGTAAGGTCACGGAGAAGGACATGTGCCAAAGTACATACCAACTGCCGGCTTACACAATTCACAACCGAGGGAGTCCAGCTTGACCCCTGCAGACGCCATAACCTCGGGGAGTGTTCTTAGCTTCCGTAGTCTGCAAAGGAACGAGATTGTAAATGAGGCGATCAGAGAACGATGATCAGTCTTACTTAATGATAGTAAAGAGCTCCTGACGAGTCATGGCAAAGTGTGCGCAAAGGTTGTTGGATACTGCATGGCCAGCCTTCTGCATTTCAGCCTAGAGGAGGCGGTTAGACCCTCACGCTGCATACAGGAAACCAGCCACAAACCTTGAAGATATTGGTGACAAGGGGCATGCAACCACCGCAACCGGTTCCAGCCTTTGTCTTGGACTTCAGGCCATCCATGTCAGCTGTTCCGGACTGGACACATGCCACAATATCACCCTTCGTCACGTTCTGCAAGAGAATAAGCTTCCATGTGCGTATATATCTACGAAAGATAAACCCACGTGGCAGCTGCAAACCTGAGTATCGTCATCGAGGTCTGCACCATCTGCCTCGCCCTTATTTCCAGACCCGACGATGAACTGAGATGGCGGTGCTTCGATAGCTTTCTGATGTCGCTGAGACAGAAGATCGACTACATTCCGTTATTCTCACCTTCTTCTTTACTAAGCTAACGAGTTTGACGTAATCGGAAGTATCCCCGACCATCATTCCGCCAAGGAGATACTTGCCGTCTGCAGTGAAGATGTATCTAGTGTCGCCAAAGACATGAGAACATTGGTGATCGTTTCATAAGAGGACCTACTTCTTGTATACGAAAGAAAAGGGATCCCTGTAGGTCAGACATTCTATATCAGAAGTCGAACTCTTTTGCTTGGGTTGTCCTTCCGAGTCAGTCGCTGGACTAGTGGTGTGAATTTTGATTTCCAGAGCTGCTTTCCCGGTAGGCACTTGGCTGGGTGTAGTTTCTACCTTCTTCACACGTGGCGCGGCTACTCCTCGGCGGATCCGCTTGTCAGCAAAGTAATCACCAAAAGAAGCAACCTGTAGGTTAAAGTCAGATCAGCTGGTCGATCAAATGACGATATGGGACAGACGTCAACACCCATGAGTTTTAACTTCGTAGACAAATCAGGCATGTTCTAACCAAACGTAAACATTCCGTCAAATGAATACTTCTCCCTGTGGAATGAATGGCCTACCATCTGTCTGGGCTTAAAAACGCCGAGTTCCGTTTCAACTTGGGTAAGGTTGAAAGTTAGGATGTCGGCCATTTCAACTGTAAGGTATGAGCATGCCGTCACACTACAGTGATATTGCTATGCGTACCTCCCGGACCAATGAGACCGAACGTGTTTTCTCGCCAGCTAGCACACTCCCCGATGGCATAAACGTCTGGGGCGCTTGTTTTGAGATAATCGTCGACAGTGACCCCCCCTTTGTCCCGGCATTTCAACCCAGCCTTCCTCGCTAAATCATCGCGGGGAGTGATTCCAATCGCGTAGATGACCATTTGAGCATCCAGGTGCGTGTCGTCTGATAAGATGAGGCCGCTCAAGATACCTTCCGGGGTGGTCACAAGGTCTTTTACAGATGCCTTGGTGAGAACATCCACGCCCATCGCCTCGATACGACGCAAGACGATCTCGCCACCTTCATCGTCAAGTTGACGAGATAATGGATATGCTTGGCGATTAATAATAGCAACTTTCCCTATGGTTTCCCTAAAACAGATAATGGCACTCAGCGGACACAGCAACTGCAACACCAACGAACGTACAGATCAAAGACAGCTTTTGCGGCCTCTAGGCCAAGTAAGCCCCCACCGACTACCACCGCCTGGCAAGTTTGATAGATTAGTAAGGCTCAGTGTATTATGGAACTGTCACCAACACGGCCACCCTTGACATGATCTTCATGTGAATAGCTTAATATATTGTCGAGATCTGCAATATTGCGATAAACGAATACCCCTCTGGTTTCCGTTATGCGTTCTGGGGGAAGATATGGTGGAAGCGTGCTTTCAGAGCCAGTTGCAAGAACGCAATGATCATAATTGATCACACGACCTCTGCTGGTGGTGACCAAGTGGGCGGCAGTATCCAATGAGGTAACTTGTTCCCCAGTGTAGAAGATAAAACGCTCGGGATCCTGCTGAGCGTACCATTCCACTGTTGATGTATTGAGGCGATTAGGAGACCGTGAGTGCAACTTATGAGAGGTACCCACCGTCGTTGAGATAAAGCTTCTCAACAGAACGGTGCTGAAAATATTCAGTAAGGGCGACTCGATTGTAAGCCAGGTGTGTTTCTGCGATAAGAGCCGTAAGGGAACTCCTCTTATCAAGGAGATAAGGGTTGCGTGTGTGTGGCCATACCTTCCCCACAAGTGATAAGACGATAGCGCTTGGCCTCATCTAGGTTGAGAAGTTTCTCGATAAACGCTTGATGGGAATGAGATAAATAGCTGCACCCCGGGTGTTCTGGAAACCGCTCACCAATGCCCACCATTCCAAGTCCAACGACGAGAATCGTCTTGGACGCAGGGGCGGACGTCTGTGGCACGTCAGCTACCCCAGAAGAATCATGGCTAGTTGCTCCGTTCGCCTCAGCCATCTCAACGTCGGCCGACATGCTTGTTGCGTTTGCAGCGATTCTTTGGCAGTAGAAAAGGGGAAGGGAATTGTTGTCGAAGGTGCAGTTGTTGGTAGTCTTATCTTGGTCAAACTGACCCTGCCGCACTCTCGTTATGACGGGCCTTTACTTGGTCGATGAGAATGAAGACCCTGTGGCCAAGATGGCAAGACCATTACCTCCCATGGACCTGGCCGGTTTGTGGGGCGACTGCCCACGAATGTCTTCCGATTGTACCTGGCCTATTCCGAGTCTGACACTTAGCTGAGCCCTATCTCCGACCAGGCACAGAGATAACGCGCATGTCGTTCTTGGTTACCTTCCAAGTTTAGCTACAACATTTTTCATCCAAGTTTGGTAGCTCAATACCCAGGCGAACCCCGAACACCCTGCTTTGGTTCACATGTCACATTTTTTCCCTCGGTGGCTTCAACTTAGACTGCAAGCCACCGACGCTCCATACGGATATACTGGCCTCGGGCTCGTCTATGCGGTCGACGCCAAGGTATTGATCGTGTGACTATACACCGTTCCATGACATGCCATGCCAATTAAATCATTGTCGCACGCCGTCCATGTACTAACATTGCCTGGCAATTCCACTTTTGGAGTCAAGCCCTCCAAGTTTGAGCCAAGTTACTATTCATGCTGAGGTATGCGATGTGACATTGACATGGCAACCACGAAGATGGCTCGAGCCTCGGACGTGGAAGGGTAGCATCTGCAACTCCCCACCGACAAGGTTTTTCTCTGACGTTATCGCTCAGGTGCGCATATTTCTTATCATTGTCTCCAATGCACAGCCAGGCTGCAGTGAGACTGATTAAGGGGATATCCTTATCTTTGACATCTGATGAGCTCCCTCGATGGTTCAGGAAATACCCCTGGGTAGACTGGCAATTTACTATGCATTAGAGACATGCCACTGATAAAAACTTAAGAACGGCCACTGGCTCTCGACAGGAAATCGACCTTCCCCCAGGAAAGCTCATCCACCATGGTTGCACCTACTTCTTCTACTTCTCCAAAAGTCAACCTAAGGGAGGCTGTGATCAATCCAAACAACTTGAAATGCTCGTCGTTGCCTCTGTTTGCTCTTCGGAACCAGTATTCAATCAACTTCCATCTGTCCGTCATTTCTATCTTCAGCCCCGAAGTTGTTGCGATTTCCTGACTTCACACCACAGCGCTTGGATGGGGTACTTCGTGGCCTTGTAAGTTGCTGTAACCTCTATGATACAGCATGCATGACTTAGTGTTTGCACACAGCCTGTCATGGTTTGCGTTTTCTCCCCTCATTCCCGGTATCATCAAGGAAGATCTCAAGTTAACTGCTGCACAAGTCGGTAGGTAGCGGTCAACAACGAATATTCAATACTCATTATTCTGTAGGAAACTCTAACGTGGTCTCGTTGAGTGCCACACTTATTGTTCGTGTGGCCGCTGGTCCTCTAGTTGACCGTTCGTATGGCTCAAGATATGTTACGTACCTTTCTCACCTCCGTTCCAGGGTTTGGTCCGCGCAAGGTCATGGCTGGGTTGCTTGTTCTTGGCGCAATTCCCTCAGGGTTGGCTGGGACCGCGCACACTGCCAACGGACTCTACCTCATCCGTTTTTTCATCGGTATTCTAGGTGGAACTTTCGTGACATGCCAGGCATGGACCACTGTATTTTTCGACAAGAATGTGGTTGGGAGAGGTAATTGCTCCTCAAATATAGTGATTTATTGGCTGACGTTGGCATCTATAGCCAATGCCCTAGTAGCAGGCTGGGGTAACACAGGCGGGGGAGTCACATTCCTGGTCATGACCGCTCTATACAACGGTTTGCTTTCAGCTGGGCTCGTGCCAGGTGTCGCATGGCGTGCGGCGTTTGCAATTGTCCCAGTTCCTTTCCTGCTCCTTGCTGCTACCGCCCTCATGGTATTTGGGACAGACCATCCTGCTGGCAGATGGTGCGATAGACACAAGGCAATCGCGCACGGACACGGAGGCCCTGAGGCCCACAGTCCTGCAGACTCGGATGAGAAGGTATACGGTACGGTCGACGAAAGCAAAGACGATCTTGAGAAGAAAGGTGGTCAAGCAGACATTCAGGTCACTGTTGCACCGGTTCAGGACTCGAGTGCGTCATATTCCCATTCACGACGAGTAATCTATCGAGTTGACATTCTTTGGTAGATATGGTTTCCGAGCTAGAATATGCGGTTAACGAACCACTTACGCCGCGGCTCGCATTGAAGGTCGCCTCCACTCCCCTAACTTGGCTCCCCGCACTGGCATACTTCACGACATTGGGCTACGAACTCGCTATGAACACCAACTTGGCAAACATTCTTCTTTCACTTTTCAAGTCGAACACATTTGGCACTACCCAGGCTGGATACGTCAGTTGCACCACATAAACAAAAACTTCATTCCAATCCTGACCATTGACATAGCTTGCATGCACCTTTGGCTTCATGAACATCTTCGCCCGTCCCTTAGGCAAGGATCTTCTCCCCCCGAACTGTTGTCATCCCATTGACTTCGAGAACAGGTGGATACTGCAGCGACCTAGCGTACCGGAAATGGGGAGTCCCCGGAAAGAAATACCTTATAATATTCCTTGGCGTTGCGCAGGGGCTGTTATCTATTGGCCTCGGCATCTATGTTGACAAGGATCATCCTTCTCGTACGCAGCTTTCCCAGCACCTTTGCAGGATACTGACTTGGGACATAGTGGCAACTGTGATTGGCATGACCGTCATTCTAGCCACATCGACCGAGGCTGCCAATGGCGCCAATTTCTCATTGGTACCTCACTGCAGTCCTCGTGAGTACATTCTCCATTACAAATAACATTTCGACTCACAATCTCACAAGGATCCAACGGTTTCATGGTGAGACTTCATAATACGCCTCATATTTGACACTAACGCTCCGAATGCAGAGCGGCATTGTGGGAGGCATGGGTAATATGGGAGGTATCGTGTATGCACTTGTATTTCGGCTCCAACCATTCCCTATCGGTAAAGCGTTTTACATCTCCGGAGCCATTGCAGTGGTGCGTTCAACACGATTTCTTTGTCAACCGCTCGCTCACGCTGGCATAATCAGGGCGTCAACCTACTGATCAGTGTCATTCGCGTGCCGCGTATCTGATAGATTCATCAGGATCTTCTGTTAGTACGCATTGACCGTTGTGCATATATGTGTCCCAATGCAAAAGTGTACTTACGTAGTACGCTATTGCTCCTTGTACCTTGTATAGAAACTTTGTATAGAATTTTTCAAGACTCCCTCGAGCCTCCGCGGAGGACTCGTGTTTATGGTCCACTCGAACTTCTTGACGAGCACGAGGCCGACGAAACACGTTTTGACCCCGGGCCCCACGGTTACATACTGCTGACTTAGTAGAGCGCTCCAACTTCGGACAACGTTGTGCACTGAACAACGTCTCGACTCACATGAGCTCCAGGCGGCAATACTCATGGCCGATCTTTGCGCGATCGATGCGTCCATCCAGATCGACTCCCGAGCCCGAGGTCGTCGAGGGGTTGTCGAGGAACCGGTGCCAGGGCCGGGCCCAGGCACAAGTACTGCCGGTAACTTGCAAAGGGTCTGGCTGTCAGCGACTTTGCACTTGGCCGACTGTATCAGGCAGTACATTGTGTGCGAGCGAAGGCCAGCAAGAAAACTTCTCATGCCTACACGCCGCCAGCACCGCCAGGGTGATATACGTATTCCGTTTTTCATACATCATGGGAAAAGATTGGCAAAACTTCTCAAGGCACTCTGTTATCACAACTGCGTTTCCATGGTAAGTTGATAGTATGTACTAGCCCTTGTGAGCGATCGCTTGGCGAGAGGGAACAAAAAAGAAAGACACAGGAAATCAATAATTCCAAAGCTAGTCTACCTCAATGAACTTGAAAGGGAGTGCAGGATAGATACAAGCGGGGATGGCACGGAAATCCGGGTACACGATTTCGCAGGACTCGAACTTTTGTGTGGGACCGGCCCGGGGGCCGTCGTCCACGAGAACGGGATTACATACTAAGGATCAATGGGCAACATAGTGGGCTATGGGACGACGTCTCGACTCAAATGAGCTCGAGCGCTCAATACATGTGCACTGCCGATTTGGCACAATAGGAGGCGATAGGTCTATCCAGATCGAAGTCTCCCGAGTCGGACTCGGAGGCTATTGCGGAACCGGTGCCACTGGCACTTACAAAGGGTCCAGCTGTCCATGTCAGTGACTTTGTATCAATTGGGCAGTAACGTACTAAGTACATAGTGTGCGAACTGGCAAGGCCGACGCGAAAAACGTTTTCATGGGCCTACACGCCAGCACCGCTAGGGTAATATACGTTGACGTTTTTCTGACATGGGAAAATGTTGGCCGCTCTCTTATCGTCCAACTACGTCTCTGTGGTTTATCAGTCTTTGTGAGCGATTGCTTGGCAGGAGGGAGAAGGATGTCGGTAGACAGTCGGACACAGGAAATCAACAATGCCAAGGCTAGTCTACTGGTACCTCAATGAAAGGTAGTGTATCAGAGACACGGCTCAGCAACGCGAGGGGCATAATTGCGGAAATCTGGGCACACGATTTCGCGGGAGTGTGTGCCAGGACCGGGGGCTGCCGTCTGCAACGGGATTACATAGTACTAAAGGGGGCTACAACAGGCAACATTGTGCGCTGTGTGCGCGATGGGTCCATCTAGATCGACTCCCGAGCCCGAGGTTGTCGAGGAACCGGTGTCACTTCTTGCGAAGGGTCCTGTCAATGACTTTGCA
This sequence comes from Boletus coccyginus, assembly GCA_025782845.1. NCBI lineage: Eukaryota > Fungi > Basidiomycota > Agaricomycetes > Boletales > Boletaceae > Boletus > Boletus coccyginus. The sequence goes on from JAHZSR010000017.1 coordinate 342,995, forward strand.
CTTGTCTAGTCGAAGTAAGTGTGCGAGTGAAGGCGGTAAGATAAAACCCATTCTCATGCCTACACTCCAGCACTGCCAGGGTCATACGTGACGTTTTCTCTGCATAGTAAAAGATCGGCCGATCTTTTCAAGGGACGCACTCTTATCGTCCAACTGCGTTTCCGTAGTTTATCAGCTTCTTATCGCATTTCCATATGTGGATGGTCGGGTTCAACCGACCCGAAGTCTTATCCTCCAACCGCGTTCCGGCGGTTTATCAGCTTCCATCAAATTTTCATATATGGTCGGCCGAGCCCAGGCACTCACTTATCGTTCAACTACTTTCGGTTTGACGCCGCGGGTTATCCATTTTTGTCCCATCATCCTTTCATCCTTCCATCACATCACCATATATCACAGAATCCTGATGGAAGCTCTTCTCCTGTCTTTCTTCAGGTTGTCAAGTAAGAGATCAAATTAACACGTTAATAGACAACTGCACGTTTACCTCAGCAACGGCTTGTAAGTTTTGAACATGCCGATCATTATCCACACGTCTGGACCCCAGACACCACACCGAGACGAACTGGTAGACCAGGGGTAGGCACATATTATTATGCAGAGGGATGGCGATGATAAAAAAAACCCATCGATCGAAAGTCGGTCGTCAAGATTTGAACCATGGCTACCGAATATCTCGACTCATCTATCTCCGAGTTGTCGTTCCCTACGGAGGACAGCTATTCGCCATACGAAGCATCCCTCTTTACCCCCTTCACCTCTCCATATGCTTCACCCAAGCATGAGTCTTCTACCCCAGAGACCAAAGGCTTGTTTTCGCTTCCTTTCTCACCAGCGACTCTGGATGATCCAACGAGAAATGGGCCTAGCCTACCCGAAGCTTTGCCTCAGCTCCCGGAAAATGCAACACCGCTCGAAGTAGCCGAGGCGGTATGTACACCATTCGCTCATCGGTATGATAGAAAGGCTTACGAGGTTTAATCCAGGACCGCGAGACACCGGATAACTGGGTCAAAAGAGTGAGCTGTCTTGACTAGCTGCAAACGCACGCTCACGAACCATTCATTAGAACGCCGACCTTGTCCGACTGACGGGGAAGCACCCTTTCAACTGTGAGGCGAAGCTTTCCTCGCTCTTCAATGCCGTGAGTATATCCAACATACCTCCCGATACAACCTTCAAGTGATTGGTCCGTAGGGTTTCCTAACACCAAGTCACCTTCACTTTGTTCGCAACCATGGTGCCGTGCCCCGTGTCACTGAGGACATGGCGAAAGAATGGACCGTGCAGATTCATGGCCTCATACAACGCGAGCTCACCCTTACAGTCGAGCAGCTGAGCCAACTTTTCCCCATTGTGACGCTACCCGTCACCCTTGTTTGTGCCGGAAACCGAAGGAAAGAACAAAACATGGTTCGGAAGGGCCTTGGATTTAGTTGGGGAGCGGCAGGAGGTACAGGTTAAACAGTCGGGTCCGATCGTCCATGCTGACGGACTCTGGTTCCAGTATCCAACGCCCTCTGGACTGGGGTATATTTGGCAGACATCTTGGAATACGTGAGACCCCTGCGAGGTGAGGCGAAGCACGTCATTTTCGATGGTGGAGACACCCTACCCAATGGCACTTATGGGACCTCGCAACGACTATCATGGGCTGCGAACAAGGAACGGGGAATGCTCATAGGTGAATAATCTGCAGCCAAGGTTGTCAGTCGAAAATTAAGTGCCTACTTCAGCGTGGGCCATGAATGGATTACCTCTCGAACCCGATCATGGATTCCCACTAAGACTGGTCGTTCCAGGGCAAATTGGAGGCCGATCTGTCAAGGTACTGTGCACTGTCGTCAACATTACTGTAGCAATGCTTGACCTTACCCACCTTACTCAAGTGGCTAAAGCGGATCGAGATTAGCGATCGAGAAAGCCAGCACTACGTACGTACCAACTACACATTCGAATCATTATTGTCGACTGAAAGTTATTGCAGTTACACTTCTGGGTAAGAGATGATGATGACCATTAGAAGGAGCGAGCTCAATGCCTTGCCATAAGGATAACAAGCTTTTGCCTACGCAAGTGATGCCAGATCAAGCACGTGCCGAAAAGCATTGGTGGTATGATCCCAGGTTAGTTGACGTCCCTTGAGATCGCTTTTGACTTACGAGTTGCGGCAGATATATCATCACGTCAGTAGTTGTAAAATTGGCGCCGTCCTCGCCGCTGACCATGAAGTAGCGACCTAAACGTGAACAGCGCAATTGCTAGTCCCGATCACGACGAGACATTGATGGTAAGTAAACACTCGGAATCGGACGGCTTCTATACCATGCGTGGATATGCATATGGTGGTGGTGGGCGACGGGTAACTCGAGTAGAGGTTTCGCTGGATGAAGGCGCAACGTGGAGTTTGGCAGCCATGTAGGAGATCATTTCCACTGTCACTTCGCATACTTACTCAGGGACATAGCGAATACCCTGAGGATCATTTCCGCGAAGTATGCCATATGGACCCGGTCTATGGAACTCTCGACTTGACGGAAAGGGATACTTCATTGTGAGCTGTGAACGCGCGATGTGTTTTCGAAATATCTGACATAAAACTGCAGCTGCTGGTGCTTCTGGAACTTTGACGTCAAGCACAGCACCTTGTCGCAGTGTGATGCATTAATGGTAAGGGCATCAGACGAGGGGAGTGCGGTGCAACAACGGGATATGTAAGTGACAAACATCTCCAATGTTTTTCATTACTCACCTGCAGGCAGGTACTGGCACGCACTGGGCATGATGAATAACTGGTACGTACGCACACGAACCAGACAGTTCCACCAGTTGATAGACGACTTCGATAGGTGGTTTAGGGTTGCCATACACAAGACTGAAGTCGATGATCGGGTTGAGTTACGCTTTGAGCACCCGACCCTGGCCGGGACTGCGCCTGGGGGCTGGATGGAGGTGTGTAGACAGCGCAGTCAGATATCACGGACCACAACTCATCCATCATAGCGAATGAAAGCGTTAGGGCTAGACATTACGAGGCCTGTCTTCGGGAAGAACACCTCAGAAGAGAAATCAGCTGACGCAAAGCCACACGTAGAAGAAATACCTTTGACGAAGCCAGGTGTCACCATGAAGATTACACCGGAAGAGTTGAAGAAGCAGAATCGGGAACAGCCATGGTTCGTTGTCAATGGAGAGGTGTACGACGGAACGCCATTCTTGAATGAACATCCCGGCGGTGGCGATTCCATCATTCTTGTTGCTGGGGAGGATGCTTCAGAGGACTTCTTTGCAATCCATTCAGCGGAGGGGAAGGCAAAACTAGCGCAAGTACGTGGGTCCCAGAACGCTGGCACGACTTACTGACACATCACAGTTCCATATTGGAACGCTGGTGAAATCGGGAACCAACCCCTCTGAAACAAGCGATCAGACAGCCGATGGCATATTCCTCGAGAAGGCCAAGTGGAAAGACGTCAAGCTGAGCCGAATCGTGCAAATAAACCATGACACTTACCAGTATCGATTCGAACTGCCACGAGAGGATCTACCACTTGGACTGCCTGTGGGCCAACATGTATTCGCGCGTCTCAGAAGAAAAGACACCGGAGAACTTGTCCAAAGGGCATACACACCTGTCTCGCAACAGGGGGCGGTCGGTTTCATCGAGTTTTTGGTCAAGTTGGTTTCCTCCATTTACTTAATTTGAGAAACGTGGCTGACGGCGGAGTAGATTGTACCTAGCTTCGAAGGACTTCCCGATAGGAGGGAGAATGACGACAGGGTTCCATCAGCTCGCGCTCGGTGACACCGTGCAGTTGAAAGGACCACTAGGATCCTTCACTTGGAACGGGCAAGGTCTTGCCAGTTGGAAAGGGTCCGAGAGGAAAGTCAAAGAGGTGGGAATGATCTGCGGAGGAAGTGGTGGGTATTACGATAAAAGCAGCTTTCTGTTGCTGACCAACGGGGAGCAGGGATTACGCCCATTTTGCAGGTCCTCCGGAGCATCTTCCTTGATGCCTTGGATACCGAGACCAAGGTATGGGTGATAAGTGCGAACAAAACGGAGCAAGATATTCTCTGCCGAGACGAACTCGACACATTGTACGCACGGCACGGTCCACGTCGCTTGAAGCTGCACTACGTCCTTGGTGAAGGGCCACCTGGGTGGACGGGAAGCATTGGTCGAATCGAAAATGATGTGCTGAGAACGGAGATGCCTTGTCCCTCCGAGCAGGGTATAATTCTAGTGTGCGGACCAGAACCGATGATCAAATATGCCGTGAAACCAGGGTTGCAAGCAGCTGGTTGGGACATTGAGAAGTACTTGGTTGTATTTTGAGCGCTGTACTTATTAGCCTGTATGATTTCAAGTAGATGTACGATAAGCCTTGCCTTAGATGGACCATGCTCCGGATTATGTTTATGTTTATCCATGTAGGAGTCCCTCTATGTTCGCCAAATGTTAACCTGTACGGTTGTATGATGGCGGGAGGTAAACATGGCAGCTCTCAGGTCAGTACTGAGGAGATCAGGTCGAAGATCCGGAGTGACCACGTGATGCGACCTAACAAAAAAATATGTAATCAGGACACGGTGTCACAAACTCACAGTAGAGTCGCGATGTGCAGTTGTTGACCTCCAGCGAATGAGTACCAGCCATTGTCGTCACTAGGTGTCCAGTGACCTGCAAGTTGCATTCTCCTTGCGAGTCTACCGAAGACAAACCGACCGCAGTGCCATCGACATGTCTAACTCCACCGCGTGCACGGTGCGTGTCATTCGTATCTCAAGACCGCCTCAACGCCATCCGCATCGCGGCCTTCTTTTTGGCACACTGGATATGGGCCATGCTGCGGAAGGAATATATATGGTGGTGGTGTTGGAAGGTTTACCCTGGGAACTTCCAGATGATCACCATTCCCTTTCGTTTTAGCCATGGATGAAGGATCCCCACATGCTCGTTGGTCGAGCCTTGAGGAGAGCACGGCGTACTCAACGAGAGTGACCACTGGCGCGACGGCAAAACTTTCTGATCCTCCATATTGAGCAGGGTGACGACTAAATTGCCAACGTAGTATCCACCCTCCGTCAATTCCCCAGTGAACACACAGCCGTCGTAACTACCGGGATCCGTAGCAGACGGATAATAGCAGGTGATGGCGGTACCCTCGCAAGTCCAATAATTGACACACCCGTCAGTGTTACAGTTGGGGCAAGCGCGGCCAGTCGCGTAGACCCATATGGAGAGTGACCGGAGCGCCGTGGTTAGAGGTGCAATCAATGGGTGTGAAGCATCATCTTTTTTCGCTTTCTTTCTCAGCCTTTTTGGATGAGCAACATTATGGTCACTTCACCGAAAAGCAAGGGCCCTGCAATCTATGGGCCTGCGACGCTCTTTGCTCCTGACAGATAGGAGTTGTGAACGCACAGTGCCATCGATCACGGGGACCATACGGAAAACCTGGCCCATTCCCTCGTCCGTGGTATAAAATAACCTCACTTGGGTATCGGTGCTACTCTGAGGAGCCCTCACCGTCAAGTCTGGGAATACCACAGCCCGATAGTGGACTGGCATGATTAAATGAGCGCAGATTACCTTATCATAAACTGAAGGAATAGAAAAGCCCATCAAGTGTGACAGCTGAAGACCTTCGGAAGGGTCGGAGAATAAAATGGCGAGTTTCGTTGATCCCCACCATGCCAGGGCCCAGCATAACAAACTTACTACGAAGGATCGTAGTCCAGTCAGCTAGCAATGTTTCGTTCTACAGTCTCAGGAGCTTTCGCCCACTCAACTTTGTTTGGACTCTCTGGCACGAGTGCGAGTGCGAGTTGCCCGGATTGCATCTACAGCTCCCTCCCGAACAGTGAAGGGATTGCATGCCTCAGTTACTGAACTTGCTTGGGTGACACGGGCGCCACCTACAATTACCTGTCGGTTGAAAACCTAGGATTGTTTACCGACTGCGCGCTCACAGGTCACAGGAGTCGGTGAGCCCCCCAGATGGTCGATGCAAGCCGCGGATACTGGGTTGGATTCAAGGTCCATTACCCGAACGATCGGTTCTCCTTCCGTCTGAGATGGTTCATATGTCGGGGAAAACTCTAATCTATGTCGCTTATCGAATCCTTTACGGATGGCGAAGAGCGATCCCACAATGGAACGTTCCAGTGACTGTGGGGACTGCATGGCTGCGATAAAGTGCGCTGGGGATCTCCAAAAGGAGCCTCGGCGCCCGAACGGCCTGTGGGGTTTTGCCGGCCGTGCCTGGCCGCGTGCCCACCCGGTATATAGGCTTCGCCGAGCAGGAACCATCCCCCCTCCCCACTCGTTTCACCCGCATCGCAACCAATCTATCTGGGGTCGCGCCCCCGCCGTTGCGGGCCACTTCGTGGTTTGGCCAACTCCCTCGATAGGGCTTAAGATTGGTAGCTGGTACCCTAAACGGTCTCGGAAGGACAGCGGTAGGGTAGCGGTAGCCCCCTGACGAGAGCTTTCGCAGGCTCGAAACCGCACCCCCGAACCCGCCCCTCCTTACCCACCTCCGCCTGTACTGTACATGGTTTTCCATGGTCTGGCTCTGATCCTCGGGGAGGAGCGCCCGACGGACAGGCGAGTGGACTGACAGCCCAAGCGTCCCTCTCGCACATAGATCGCACACCATGGCCCTTCGGGCCATGGTCCTTACAGTTGCGAGCAACGACCGTTGGAACTTTGTCGGAACGGACGCGTGTAGGTGTTCAGAGGCTTATGTCCGAGAGCCCAACAACGGCTTCTTGTAGGCGTTCTGATCCTGTATATATGCTGATACGGGCACAATGTGGTGCACGCGAGACCTGCCGGTGATTTTGTGTGAACAAAGAAACCGAGTCGCCGTGGGGCGCAGTGAGCTGGCAGCTCTCTCTATTATAGGTCACGTGACTCGACGCGTCTCACGTCCAAGAAGTTGTTCATCTTGATTCTTGACTCAATGCCACCCACGAAGACTGCAAATTCGACGCGAAGAACAACAAGAACGAAGGCGACGACAACACAAGACGACCTAACCGCGAATCTCGTGTCTAAATTGACGCTACATGACACACGTCCCTTGGTGAAGCAGCCATCCAGGGTGGGACCACCACCGGCACCTGAGGATGAAATGGCCAGCTGCATGCGGATGGTGAACCTCTCATTGCAGAACTTATCTGCGGTAACTCAGTCAGGGTGGAAATCCACCCCCAGAAAAACAAAGAATGCTCGTAACACAAATGCAAACGCGAACAAGGTGGATGACGCGACGAGGACTGCGAGGATAGCTTTAAAGAGGCTCAGGGAAATTACTCCTGATGGTGTGGACGTGGAACGGGCAGCTTGCAGTATCACTGGGAAGTTAATCACGCTGGAGTTGGTACGTGATATACTCAGACGGGCAGACGGGGACAATAGTGACTTTTGCTACTAGTATGAAGAAGCGATCCAGTTTCTCGAAGCCATGCACCCACGTCTGCTGCGTATTGCAGCCACTGGCCAATCTGGTGGTGAAAGCCCGCCACCCTTGCACCTGCTTGCACTTCCCCGCTCGACCTCGGATGACCCGACTGTGCTGATTTTACTGATCACCTCCATGACGCATGCGCTGAATGCTCTACTGTCCCTTCTCCTGCGTCCTTCCCCTCCCATTTCAGCTAGCGCTCTTGTCACTGCGCTTCAACACTCACATTCGTTGCTTGCCTGGGCTCCAAACATCCCCGACAAAACGAGGGACGCACTCTTCATCAAAGCGTACACTTCTATCAATAAAGTGTGCACTGCCATCTCTTCTAGCAGCAAGTCGGGTGCGGACCCCAAATCTATATTCCAACTTCGTATATATGGTCTCTCCTGCCTGTTATACACCACGCCTGGCACCATCAAGTCTGCTACTTTTTGGGATCAAGTACATAAAGCATGTCTCTCATACGCGAGGACAGAACCCGCCGAAGAAGAGGAATCGGCCCTCGCCGCATGTGTTTCTGGCAGATTATCCGAAGTAACAAGGCTCGCGCAGAGCCTCCATGAATGGACTTTCTCAGAAGGTCGATCTTTTGTTCAAATGTGTGAAACATGGATGAATTTCGCAACAAAGGTGCGTCTTACTCGAATCACTGATCCGTCTTCCCGTACAATTACGTTCCGTTCGAGTTGACTGACTGGTACTTTGAATGCAGGGTGATATATCTATCCTGGATCACATATCAGAACTGATGGGGATTTCCCGCCCATCGTCATCGTCTCGGTCAAAGCTCGATGCTGATCCTCTATCGTCTTCCTACTCGGTTGATAGCCTGACGGCCCGAGTCGGGAAACTCAAACTTTCTGAATCAACGAGCGCAAAGGTCGCCGAGCCTACATCCCACCGTAATACCAAAGATGTCTTGTTGGTAGAGTGTGCACAATGCTGCGGTATTTTTGTGAAAGCCACAGCAAGTCTCGACAGTGAAGGTACAGCCCTTTTTTCGCAGGTGTTTATTTCATCTTCGTTGATGGTTTACCCTGTGCCAGGCCCAGAACTTGCGAAACATGCGAGCGAGGCAACGGATGCAGTCCGTCGTTATTGTAAACTTGTGTCGAATCTTGATTCTTTTATTTCTCCAGGCTCACCCCAGCATTCGACCGCGTCACCCGCTGACTCCATACCAAATTCTTCGACGATGGACGCAGAAGTGCTCCGGGCGCGTGGTAAACTGGAACGCGCACTGGAACGATTGCGACGCGCTGGACTCCGAGTCCTGGATGGGCCGCAAATTCAGAGCAAGGACTCGCGACATGCTGCATCGTCTTTATTGGAAGTCATTGCAACTACCCTGGAAGGCAGTCTAATACGGGTAAACCCCTTCCCGTTCCGTCCCACTCTTTGATGTGTACGTTCCCCCCACAGGACGGACCTTGCGCTCGGCAAAGTGGCGAAACGAAGCCCACGCTGACGTCTCTTGTCGATGTGTTCTTTGTCCTTGCCCGTTTCCGACTCCTTCCCGCCGACGTCGAGAGCTATACGCCGGCGTTGAACTATCTTCAGCGCGCCGTGGTTGCTGTCAACGCGATTCCAACCGGAACGATAACCACTGAAGACGCGGCAACGTTCCTCCGATGTATTTCTGGCACGTTGCATAATCTTGGTGGGACATTGTACGCGGCAGGTCGACTGGGTGGAGCGATCCGATTCCTCAAGGAGGGGTGTACCCTAGGGAGGCGGGTGTTGGCGATGTGCGCCACGTGCACAGATAGACGAATCGACGAGAACGAGAGAGAGAAAGAAGGGCGGCAACAACTCGAGGAGCAATTGTTTCGAAGATACGAGCTTCTCGGGGTGTGTCACTCCAAGATTGGGGATCGAAAGGTGTGGTGCAGTATGTTCTGTTTGTGCTACGGTTGCTGATACGATATCGACTAGCTTGCGTATGAATGCTTCGTCGAAAGCGTTTGGACGTTTCCGTACACGCATCACATTCCTAGTCTCTCTTCCCCCGAACCATTCGCACCCAGTGCTCCCCTTCCTCTCAAGCAGCTCTCGTCCATCGTCGAGCGACTCACCTACACTGCGACATGCGAGCTCTTCCTCCCTCCAGCACAAATCACTCTGAGACACATCTCTCGTGCCTCTGAAGCGGAATCCAACACTGGTTCAACGCCCCCGCCCGACCCGATCTCGACGTTCCCCTCGGACGATCGATCCAGGGCAGAGATTGCAGGCGCGCTCCTGACGCGCCAACTAGCCACGCTAGAGAGCATCGGGCACAAGGACGGTGCGCGCGAGGCGATGGAACGCGTTTTGGAGGACCTGCTTTTGGTGTACGATGCGAGCTGGGCACCGATACAACGCGCCCGGGTGTTGGTGACGGCGCTCGGCGTGTCGTGGCGCGATGGACGGAACGAGGGGGATGCCGATGTGGACCAGGTGGGAAGGGAGGCGCTCGAGTTGCTGGCGCGCGAGGTGGGTGCCGTTTCCGTTTCTCGACCCTGGGGTCGTTTCCTAATGCGCCGCGGGCGATAGACGTCGGATGTGGACAGCTTGGCGAGTCTCGTTTTCCAGCTCAAGGTGGGTGCGCACATGTGGATGGCGCTGCACGCGTATCGTCGGTCGCCTGCGGGCGCGGAGATGATGCACGCTGTCGCGACGCACGTCGAAGCGGCGTACAACGTCCTCGGGAGTCTGTTCCCCGGGAAACCCGTTATGGAAGCGAGCCCAAAGGGAAAACAGGCCGGCGCAAGTTCTGGAACCATGGCCAAGAAGTCACGCTCGGGCGTCGATTTGGGGACCAAGAATACCAAAAAGGAAAAGGCGGTGGTGGGTGCGGGAAGGTTGCAACCTCGCAAAGGTGCGTCGACCGTTTTTGGATGGTGCATGTCTTGTATTGTTGACGGGTTGTCTGCATAGTCCTTCGAGTGACCTCGCTGAACGCGGGGGAACCCACGTGCAACGCTGCCGCGGCCAAGAAAACGGCTACGGCCATTGATCTCGAACCTGTCCTGGGATTGATCCGTAGGCGCCCTGTTTGGACGATCGACCATCACTGATGACGGTGCTACAGAAATGAACGTCCATCTACTCGGATTGCTTGGTCTCATCGTACTCAAAGTAAAAGCTCCTCGAGATACTCAAGCGGGTCTGTGAACATCAGGCACCTATTCCAGCGCAAGGTACGCACGGGGTTCGTGTCACCGCGTTCCCCAAGCTCACCACTACACAGCCTACTCTGTGATTTGCGTCGATCTAGCGCACGAGTACGTCAAACTGGGTAAATCCAAGCGCGCAAGCGCCTTGTTCAGCAAGTGTACCTCCGTCCTCAGGGCAGGCGATGTACCTGACGAGGTACGGCTGTTGTATTTACTGGGACATGCGGAGGTGCTTGCGCTCGGGGACAATGTTCTAGCGAGGTACGTGCTATGACTTTACTGCAAGGCATCGTCTTGACAAAGCTGTGCAGCGCGAGTTCGTATCGCGACGCTCAGAGTCTCGAGGCTATTGTGTCTGTCGAGGAGAAGACGATGCCGACTGCGAGGCGTATCCGGGTGCGCGTGGAACGACTGGAGCGAGCTGCGTTGGCATGCCGTGTCTTTGCCGCCGTGCAATACTCCAAGGTAACGTATTGGAGGGGTTACTGTTTTACGTCGCTGACGATGCGCTGCAGGACAACACCGTGGGCGCACTGTGCAGCATGCTCCAATCCCTGCGACTCTGGAACCGCGCCGTCGACGCACTATCGCGTCTCGCCCCACCTACGAGCACAGCGCTGAAATTGACGGAAGAGAACTCGAATCCGTTCGAGGTCTCGAGCGACGCTGAGCCCCGGTCGACAGCACCCGCACGGTCAAAACCGACGCCGACCGACGCGCTGTCGTGGCGTCTCCTCTCACACCTCGTGTCGACACTCTTTTCACTCGCACACGGGTATCACGTCCGGGGGTCGCCGCGCGAAGCGCTCTATTTCGTGCAACAGGTGCTCGATTTGGCGGAGAGCACGCGTGCACCGGCTGTCGTCGCGCGTGCGTGTCTATTGCGCGGGGAAGTGCTGTTGGGGCAGGGTGCGTTGGCGGAGGGGAGGGAGGCGCTCGAGAGGGCTGGGTGTCTTTTAAGGGGTGTGGTGGGGATCGATGCGGCGGATGCTCAGAGGCTCAGGGGAGACTATGGAGTGGAGGAGCAGGACCGGGACGAAGGGGATCCGAGGGAACATTATGAGAGGGCGTGGAAGATGCTGGACGAGCTGGAGCAGAGGATCGTGTCGTTTGATGCCGGGTGGGTGTTATGTCCGTTTCCGTGTCAAATTGGGCTGATGCCGCTGGGGGTAGGCGACGCAAGTCGAGCCTCGAGCCGGTGCCGATGGGTGCTGTGGTGCATGGTGGGCAGGGTATGGTCGTGCCCAGGCTCTTGTCTACCATTCTTCGTCGACACAGTGAGTCACGCGTTCATGGGACTAGCTCCCTTTCTTACTCACTTGGCTAGTCTGGCTGCTAAGAAACGACTGTGGCGCTGTCTTCAAGGACTTGGTCGAACGGTTGATGGCGTTGCCCCCGTCTGCCGAGATCAAGGTGCGCGTGGTCTGTCGACAGTGTCACAAGGCGTTGACGTGTTCTGAAACAGGGTGAAGAGCATGCGATTATGGGCAAGTTGAAGTTGCATGGCGTTTATGAGCAATTCCGCTCGGACATGTTTTTGAGCTCGCTCACCGAGTCTAGTACGCATCTCTGTCGTGTCCTTTCCTGCACGCTGACCTCTGGATACAGCGATTGCGCTCCCGATGGGTATGTCGGGAGACAAGGAACCCATGTTCGTTCCGGCGACCCAGGATATCTTGGGTGCGCTCAACGATGCTGCAAAGCTGTTCTGGGCTGATCTTGCGTTGACCTCGCGACGAGGTGCGGTGGCACACGTACGTGAAGCGTCGGTGTCGCTCGCGATGATCAGAGCGCTGCAGTCGTCGCTTGGCAAAGCGAGTGCGGATGCACCGCTTTTGGCGGCGCGTTTGTTGGGTATGTGTGCCGCGTCTTTGTTGCAGCCCATGATGCTGATTTCTTCGGGCGTAGATGCATCGTCGGCGATCACGCTTCATCGGGAGATGCTGGAGGCGATTCCGCACAAGCTTGGAGACGTCAATGCGGACGATTTACAATGGCCGCTTATGACGGCCGATGGGTCCCCCCTGGCTGCGGACTTGCGACGACGCAACGCATCTGGCGCTGCTGTTCCCTCGGAATTGGACGACGACGCACAGAGAGCATACTGGTCAGCGCTCGAGAAAAAGTACAACGCCCTGGTCTTGTCGCCGTCTTCGTTGGTGGAGAGCACGCCCAAGCTTCCGCCTCATTGGACAGTGATCCATATCACGCTGACGCCGGACAAATCGAGCATGTTTATCAGTCGCTTGCATACGCCGTGTTCGCAACCCCTCTTGTTCTGTGTTCCACTGCGGGGAAGACGCGATACAGACGAGGACGAGGGGTCGCGGCTGATGCTCGAGGACGCGTTGCACGAGCTGGGGGAGATTGTGCGGCTGAGTGACGAGGGGACACGCCGGGCAGCGCAGGTTAAAAGTGACGATGTTCAGGCGAGAGCGGGGTGGTGGGCCGAACGGGCAGCGCTGGATAAGCGGTTACAAGCGCTCTTGGAGAATATCGAGTTTTGTTGGTTAGGGGCGTTCAAGGTGGGTGTTTCTTTGCGTGGGACCGTCCGCGTTCATGACGAGCGCGCTTTGCTAGACTATTCTAAGCCCACCGACGACGTTGTCGAGGGAGCTCATCGAAGACTTGCGGATGCGATTGACAAAGTTGTTCCAGCGGAGTCTTCCGCGGGACAAGAAGAGGAAGAAGCTCCGACTGGACGATGCGCTCGTGGCGTGTTTTTCGAACCTATCGCCGAAATGCCGGGACGAAGAACTGGAAGATGTCGTGTACTTCATTCTTGACCTGTATCAGTTCCACGGGGTGCCTATCGCCATCTCCGAGGTCGACATGGACCAAGTCACCGTGGATCTACGTACGGCGCTAGAGGAACACGTGGCTGCGAGAAAAAGGGGCAAGGTGACACCTGTGTCGGACAGCCATACGTTTCTGGTGTTGGATCGGAGTTTGCAGAGCATACCTTGGGAGAGCCTGCCAGTGCTGCGCGGGCAGAGTGTTAGCCGGATACCGAGTTTGGAGTTCTTGCTGGACAGGGTTGGTTTGGCAAGACAGGCCGGGGGGGACGGAGATGTGGTGATTGATCGGGTGCGAGTGGATGCGCGCAAGACGTATTATGTCCTGAACCCGAGCGGGGATCTCAAGGGCACGGAGGGACGGTTTTCTTCGTGGCTCAAGGGGAAGCATGTGGTGGGTTGGGAAGGGATCGCGGGCCGTGCGCCGAGCGAGCAGGAGCTGCTGAACGCGTTATCGCGCAAAGACCTTGTGATGTGCGTGGCTGCAACGTTTTCAGGGCGCTGGCTGATCTGATCGGGAGAACAGTTATTTCGGACATGGTGGAGGGGAGCAGTATGCGCGGTCCCACAAGATAAGACATTTGCCGCGGTGCGCCGCGACCATGCTGTGGGGGTGTTCCTCGGGTGCGCTGCGGGAGATGGGGGAGTTTGACAGGGTGGGAACGCCAGTACCATTACATGGTTGCAGGATGGTGGGTGCTTGGCGTTGCTGATTGACGGATGGTGCTGATGCTGGAATGGCAGCCCGGCGCTGGTGGCGAACTTGTGGGACGTGACGGACCGGGACATTGACAAGTTTACGCAGGGGGTGTTTGAGCAGCTGGGTCTCTGGGGCGATGGCGGGGAGGGGACGTCCGTGGTGACTGCCGTTGCGCGGTCGCGGGACGTGTGCAAGCTCAAGTACTTGACTGGGGCAGCGCCGGTCGTGTACGGGATCCCGTTTTACCTGTGAATAGAGTAGACACCGCCACCGGATAGTTTTGTCGCTCGACCATGAGCGTAAGCGAGTCGCAGATTCAGAGGCTCAGCATCGCGTCCACCGCCGGCTCCTCCTTTTTCACCGCCCGGGCATCCCCGCTCGCCGACACTCCCACAGCCGAGCACGACTTGCTCAAAATCACCCCAGACGGTCTCGATTCAAATCCCGTCCTCCACAAAACAACATCCGTCATGCACGTCGTCTCCACCGACGTCGCAGTCATCCCCTTTCTCCCCCACATCGGCCCACCCCCGCCGTCCCCGCCAGCGAGCATCAAACAGGGCGACGACCTCGACGTCGCCCGTCTACCCCCCATGCGCGACCCCCGCCCTATCGCGTTCGAAAACCTCGAGCGCGCACACAACCGCACCCCATCCGTCGACTCGCGCGCGCTCCCCCGTTCGCCGCCTTCTGTCTTCCCCAAGCCGCCCCCGCCGTCCGCCCACCACGATTTGCTCCATCGCGCGTCGACCGATACTAGGCTGTCCACGCTCAGCGCACGCACTGGCGCCTCGTCCTCCACCCGTGCGCCCCGCACGTTGACCTTGTCGGATGGGATATCCGAGGAGCTCGTTGCAGAGCCCTCGGTCTATGCCCCGGCCTCGCCGCCCCCGTTTGCCAAGTACAAGCGCAACCATGCGTCGTCGTTGTCGCAGTCGCAGTCTCCCGATGGGCTTCTTCAGCCGCCGCACGGTGCGAGCGGGAGTGGGAGCAGCTCACATCACCCTACCAGACGCAACACGACTGGGGGCCATATTCGTCCCGTACGCTCTGCACCGCAGGCGGGTCATGGGTACGACGTCGATGCCGACATCGAGGACGACATTCAGTTGCAAGCAGAACAGATCAGGAGGGAGAGGAAGCGAGCCAAGGCACACAAGGATGCGGAAGAAGCCTTCACCCGCTCGTCTTCTCGACGGAGGGGTTCCGTAGGCAAGGAAGACGACAACAAGGTCCTCGTCGGCAACTTGATAGGGGAGGGTCACGTCAACTATGTGCTCATGTACAACATGCTCACTGGGATCCGCATTGCTGTGCGTGTTGTCATCCTTTGCCATCGTTGTGGCTCACACCGCTTTCTTGCCAGGTGTCGCGGTACCAAGCAAAGATTAAACGACCACTTACTAACGAAGACTTTACTGCGCGACACAAGTATTCCTTTGACATGTAACCATTCCCTCGTCCTGTCCTCTCCGCATTTCCCTTATCTTCTCCACAGCATCGGAAATGAACTAACGCCCTCCGCCAAGTACGATTTCAAGTTTAAAGATTATGCACCGTGGGTGTTCCGGGAGTTGCGGGAGGATTATTTCCAGCTTGATCCTGCCGACTACCTTCTCTCACTCACAGCGAAATACATCCTCTCCGAGTTGGGCTCGCCAGGCAAGTCGGGCTCGTTTTTCTACTTTTCGCGCGACTACCGCTTCATCATCAAGACCATTCACCACTCGGAGCACAAGTTCTTGTTCTCGATACTTGAGAAATACTATACGCACGTCAAGAACAATCCACACACGCTCTTGTCCCGCTTTTATGGCCTACATCGTGTCAAGCTCCCAAGGGGCCGGAAGATCCACTTTGTCATCATGAACAATCTGTTCCCGCCCCACAAGGATGTCCACGAGACGTACGATCTCAAGGGCAGTACTGTAGGGAGAGTGTATCCGGAAGAAAACGCGGAAAAGAACCCCCGCGCGGTGCTCAAAGACCTCAACTGGATCAACCGCAACAAGACGCTCGAGCTTGGACCGGAGAAGCGCGCGCTGTTAACGGAGCAACTCCGTCGTGACTCGGAATTCCTGAAGACGGTGCACGTGATGGATTACAGTCTGCTCGTCGGCATACACCACGGACGGCGCGGTAACAGGGACAAGGTGCGCAGCAACACGCTCAAGGTCTTTTCGGTAAGTGGAGGCGGTGTCGTGTCACAGTGCTGTGCCGATGAGCTCCGATAGCCCTCGGTACCTGCCATCCGTCGCAAAAACGCACAACACAAGGGCGCGCGATCCCCCGAAGCGATCGCGATGAAACGTGCCATGCGTCAATCGGATCCCAAGCGCCTCGGTTCGGATACGCTGGACTTGCCTGAAAAAGATACTGGCGACCGACAGCACTTTCTCTTTTACCAAGACGAAGGCGGGTTGCAAGCGACGGACGAAGCGAACCGGGAGTTGGACACCCTCTACTACCTTGGCATCATTGACATCTTGACGCCATACTCGACCGTGAAGCGGCTAGAGCATTTTTGGAAGGGGCTCAAGGCCGATCGCGTGGGTGCCTTTTTGCGCGACTGTCACGGTATATCGTTATTTATCTGTTTATTTTTAGCACAAGATCAGTCCGGTGCCGCCCCACGAGTACGCCGACCGCTTCTTTTCGTTTATGAAGGCCGTCATGCGGGGAGGCGGTGGTGGCGGTCGGTTCAAGGCGGAATGAAACCCTCGCATGTTTTTGGGGACAGTGCGTTTGTACTTGCTTGTCCTGGTGCTTCATCTCGTGGAAAGGTGAATGTCTCTGTGTCTTGTTCCACTGGACAAGGTACTCGTCTCTTTTTTTTTTGGCAAAATCAATCCCTATACCACTTTTTTATATTTAAATCCATTGACCATGCTCGGTTTCTCTCTTGTTATTTCCTCGGTATTGCGCGCCCCTATTCACTATCGCCATCCCTCCTGCTCTCCTTGTCTCTATATCTCTATCTCTATCATTATCTCGAGAGACGCGCACTCTCGAATGCTGACCCAACACGCTCCCTTGTGTCCTTTTCTCTCGTTATCCTTTTCTCTCGGTTCGTGGACGATGGACCCCACGCTCGACGCTCGTTGCTCATTCATGCTTTAAAAGTTTATCCTATTTCTTTCTTTCTTTCATCATCACCCTCTCTACATGCATTTGTAGGTCGTACCGCACGCATTAGATTATCGAGTCTGGGGATTACACTCAAGATCGTCGCTACATGTTGTTTTGTTGTCGTTACATACGTACAAATTCCAAGACGGCCCAGTCGTACTTTACACGTACATGTCGTCCTCGTTCTCGTCCGCGTCGCCGTCCGCGTCGCGCGTCTGGGCGCGTCGTTTGGGCCGCTCGGGCGCTGCCGTACGTTCGCGGTCTGCCTCGGGGTCTTGGAGCTGCACTTTTTTGCGTGCCGCTGTGAATCGAACAGGGGGCGTCAGTCGTCCGTAAGAACATGTGTGCATGAAAAAAAAAGGGGGGGAGGGGACTTGCATCGTCTCGTCGCCTTCTTCTTGGCAGCCGCCTTCTTCCCCTCGACGCGCTTCTCAAACGCCTGGTCTTCTACGCCCTGCCGCCGATGTTCATCGAGTATCTGTCCAGCACACACCGCATGAGCAAACACCGACGCGCACGCACACACACCACACTGGGGGGGGGGGGGGGGAGGCCACGCACCGACTCAAACTCGTTCAACTCGGTATCCGGCTTGTTCGCCGACTTGTTCGACCTCGCCTTGGCCAAAATCTCGGCAAAATGTTCAAACACGTCCTTTTCGTGCAGCTTGTCCCTGTAGTACTGCAAGCCCTCGATGAGCTTCTTGACGGACCGCTCCGATTTGAACGGGAGGAGCGCGAGACAAAAGGCAATGTCCCGCCATTGGCGTGGGTCTTCGGAGAGTCGGAAGCGTTGGCAGAGCTTTTCGACGATGTTTTCCGCTTGTTTTTCCTGGGTATCGGATGGAGTGGGATGAGCGCACGCACGCGCGAGGGGACCGGATGGCGCCTTACTTTTTCGATAAAGGTAAACATGTAGCGCATCGTGCTCTTGAACGCCTCTTCGTCGACGGCATGTTCCCCAGACGACAGGTGACTGATCACTGCGTCCCATCAGCACACAAACACGTCCGGATTCGGATGAAAACCACCGCCTACCGTCCGGCAAGTTGTTGTAAATCGCATTGTCCTTGGTCGACAGTTCCGTAAAGAACAGCTTTGCCAAATCTGACACCCTTGGCTCCTCGTCCTCTAAGCACTTGGCCATCTCGCCCAGCTGACCCTTGACCTTGATCATCCCGTTGAGGATGAGATGCGTGAGCACCATGAGCGTGTTCTTCTTGACGACCAGGTCTTGGTCAGAGAGACCCTTGTAGAGCTCGTTGCTGTTCTCGTCAACGATGCTGCTAAAGGACACGGCGACGTCGCCAAGCGCGATGACGATGTTACTGCGGATGCTCGGGTCTCTCGCGGTCTCGAGGATCTTGAACAGCAGATGGTGGTGCTGGTCGCAGAACTGTGAGCTGACGCAGAGGAATTTCGCAAACGACAATGTCGCCGTTGCACGGAGGGTCTGGTTCTGCCCGTCTGTTGTGAGCAGTCGTGGACGAAAACCGATGGGTTCAACCTACTTTGAACTTGTGAGGGCTCCCACAAACGTGGACGAGCAAGGGACCGTAAAGAGCCAACAAGGACTGTGGTCCATACAGGAGCTCCGTCTCCCGCACTGCAGCGATCCGTTCACCAATCTCATCTTCGACGTTGCCAGCGACCTGATCAAGTTCCTCGACTTCTTTGGACACTTTGCCCGACGAATTCATCCCCGCCGCGAGCTTATCCGCTAAAGGAACGCATAAGCATGCTCCCTCAAAGAATAATCACGGGACAAACCCAATTCTTTCTCGTCCTTTTGACGCTTCCATTCCCGTTCGACGAGTTCCAGAAAGACGATGTGTTTGATCGCGACATGTCCCACGACGAATAAAAGCTGGCTGAGATGGAACACATCCCCGACGTCCTTCTCCCCTGACGCTTGACTCTCTCCTTGCGTAGCCGAGATACCCTGCGACCCAGGTGCATGTGACGCAAAACCAGCCGACGACGGACCCGCGTCCTCCTCCATCGCATTCGTGTCTCGTTCCTCGTCCACTGGCGCGTCTGGTGCTGATGGTTGCGGTTTTCGCGTGAACGCGCGGCGGGTGAGATTCTTGATGATCTCATTACAGAGCTCGTCGGGGTGATCGCCGAGAGCGTAAATCGTGTTGACGGCTTGCTCAGCCATCCCGAACCATTCTTTGGAACGACAGGGATGCTCGATGGCATCTTGCAGTTTCTTAAAAACCGGATTTCCCATATCCATGCGGAGAGTCTTGTTCAGAAGGGAACCTGTCCATCGCGCTGTCGGCAACGGACACGGAATTAGGGGGCGAGCCTACCTTTGACCTTTTTGGCGCTGCCATTGAGCCGTTGAAGAGCGACACAAGTATACCGAGCAAGCGTAAGATCGGCCT
The DNA here is from genome assembly GCA_025782845.1 of Boletus coccyginus. Classification (NCBI taxonomy): domain Eukaryota; kingdom Fungi; phylum Basidiomycota; class Agaricomycetes; order Boletales; family Boletaceae; genus Boletus; species Boletus coccyginus. Next base: position 362,644 of record JAHZSR010000017.1, read on the forward strand.
GGAGGTGAATTGGTCAACCCACGATGCCGAGCGACAATCAGATGACGCTACCTTGCCCAGAGGGCCTAACCCTACTCTTAGTAACACGTCAACCTTTTCCGATACGACGCTACGTTTCGCCAGTGCAAACATTCCGAGGATGATGATCGCACCTCGACGTTGACATGCGGGAAGGGATTTCGGAGAACCTAAAAATGTTTCGCGACCTTTGGTGTTGCAACACTAAGAGGAAGCTTACTGTAGACCTGCCATAGCTTGTTAATAATGTCGTGATGGACGAGTTCCTCTTCCATCATCGTCTTCATCATTTCCTCCAGACTCGTCAACTCGGCGAGCGTTGAGTCATAGGTCAACCTGGGAGAACCAGTGAGACGACGCGGAAAGATGGGATTTTTAATGCTGACTCAATCATATTCTTCGCGATCCGGTTTACTTGCTGCTTTGGCTCTATGTCAGGCACGGGATCAAAGTACAAGCTGCGGTAGCACTCCAATAAACGGGAGCGCACACCCTTCAGCTCCTTCCCATCCTCCGAAGTCTGGTTGTTGTCTTTCGACCATATCAAGTGAAGCATACGTTTGATCCCGGCCTGAAATTAGTTGTTAGTCAATGTTATCGCACGGAGGATGTGGACACTACCTCCGATGTTTGAAATTCGTATACGCTGGTTTCACGGAAAAAGTCCATCGACTCCAACACCTCTGCTTTGTTGGTACTGCCAAGCAGCTGGATTACAGAATCCATAGAACTTTCAATCGTCTTGATGAAGCTGAGTGCCTCCGAGTAGTATTTCTTCCGTAACCTGAGATGAAGGACTTCGTTGGACTCCAGTGCAGCGAGAGCCTCTCGTTCCGACGTCATTGCGGCAAGGTCTACTGTTGAATTGCGCGCTTTCTTCTTCCCTTTCCGTTTCTTCTGTTGGGGCTGCTCGTCGTCTTCGTCCATTATGCTGTCTGGCTCTGTATCCCTCGACTCATCGACATCCATCTCGTCTTCATCTGCTATCCGTGGTCTAACAAGAGGAATCGTCAGAACGGAACGAATACCAGGTCAAAGACACATACTTTTTCCTCTTCTTGCGACCTCTAGAGGTGTTTTCATCTGTTTGCATTTCATCCCCCTCATCATCCCCACTGGCACCCTCGACTTCACCCTCGTTATCCTCCTCTTCCTCGTCGTCCTCTCCTTCCCGCTCGGTTTCTTCCTCAGCCTCGTCCCGTTCGACAGCCTTCCCAACAGCATGTTCCAATTTGTCCAGTTTGGTCGCCACCTCTTCATAAAAACCCTGCCAATTCTCGAGGTTCAGATGACCACCGTGCATAAGCCCCCACGGATGGGTCTTCAACAGCTTGGTCAACAACGCCACCGCCGACTTGCGTACCATCGACGCCTTATCCTCCAACATCGCCACGGCATGCCTCGTAATCTTGAGTCGCTGCTTTGGGAACGGGACACGGAGCTCACATAACTTCGAGAATGTGGCGAGGACTTTCGATCGGACGTACGAGGATAAGTCGAGCATGCGGGAGATGAGGAGGTCAAACAGCGCACTGAGCTGTTTGTGCGTTTGCGTCGAGTCGCTGGCCATGTCTTCTGAACTGGAGAGTTCGCGGATAAGTGAGCCGATGACTTCGACGAGGGCCATGCGCATCGGATACGACTGGGTGGATCTCTATCAATGACATAAGTTCGGAGAGGCAGGTACGCACCTCGGAATCTAAATGTTGGAGAAGAAGACTGATTTGCTTGAGTACTGACCGCGGAGACTCCTCAGTGAACTTGACAAGGAAACGTGAAAAGGCTCTGGGACCCTTTGTGTCCTGTGCACTGAAAGCCATCCCAGAAATCTCGCGTAAAACTTCATCTCCAAGTTGAGCGTGGTCAAATTCTGTGGCAAGGCACGACAGGAGCTCTGCCATTGGTTCGGAGAGATGTTCGTAATATTGCAGCGACTGCATGATGCTGATCTGCGCCGCAACAGCATGACCGTGGTGCTTGACAGCAGTACAGATGAGTTTGTAAACACCCGTTTTGATAGCTTTGTCTTTCATGTATTGTTCGTTCTCTACAATGTGATACGCGGGGCGAGTAAGACAGCTAGCTCGAGGTCACCAACTTGATATTAATGGCGAGGTAGAGAACTAACGTTATGAATGCGTCCCTCTCGGGACTCGTCATCCAGATACGATGGGTTTTGAGCTTCATTGCCTTGGCGAACAGCTCGAGCGTTCCGGGTATCTGGCCCACCCAACTCCAAGCCTCCGCGGTCCTCGCTGCAGCGCGCGAACCCCCTGCTTTACCACCTTTGCCACGGCGAGCACGCGGTGGCGGACGGGGGGCATCCTCCTCACCCCCAGATTTGACCTTTTCCGCGGCAGAGACAAACCAGTGAAGGAGAAATGCATACATCTCCAACGGGACCTTGTGCGCCATGATGACCTGTTGGTCCTCCTCCCTCGAGTCCCGGATCGCCGCGTCTATCTGTGCGCTGAATCCTGACGCGATGGAATCGAGGAGCTTGTTCATGAGCGCGCCGGGGACCGCGTCTGCGTGTTTGAGTAGGCTACGAAAGATGTCGAGTACCTCCGGGTCGGCGATGGCTTCCGAGTCGCGTGCGGTTCTGTCGACGGCATCTATGAGACGGGGTGGTCAGAAACGACTTGAACGTGCGTGGGTCGAGCATCGACGTACGCTGCAACAAAGAGCCGGGTTCGGTGTCGTGTATGTCGTGTTCGTTGGGTATCTCGTACGAGGAAATGTTCTGCACCGACTGTAGCTCGTCTTGCAGCTCGAACCCGTCGCTCATGTTGCGCTCGTGGTCAACAGCGACGACGCGCTCCAAATTATTTGTGTGATCGTCACGTGCACGCGTCACGGGCCAGCTTAGTAGCATTAGGGCTTTGCCAGTGAAGACCACCACCAACATTGACCATGGTATGTTACCAACTACATTAAACACTACAATTCAATGACCAGCGTGTAGATCATTCCAGTCAGGTGCTTCACATGCGGAAAAGTCATTGGTGACAAATGGAACGCGTACCTAGAATTGCTCGCAAACGACACGAGCGAAGGGTAGGCATTTACTACTCTGCCCTGATCCAAACCTTATACTGGAGCACAGAGACGCTCTCGACGAGTTGCAATTGAAGAGATATTGTTGTCGTCGTATGGTGTTGACGCACGTCGATCTGATCGAGAAGCTCCTACATTATAATCGTGCGTGTATCGCAGAATCGTTCTTCCTCGGTTACCAATCGTTCCTTTACAGCGATGGAGCGTGCAAAGGACAGAACTTATTAGTTGTTTTTCGTTGTACACTCGCATACATGTGAATGGTACCCTGCCCCAGGCGTCGTCGCGACGTCAATCCTTCCACACCCACTCACCCCAAACCAGTTGCACCATTCACAATTCTCGCTTGAACCAAACTTACGAAGTAAATCTAACAAGCTGCAGTCGTGTGCCCCGAGGACCCCACGTCAGCTAGCCTTTTCACCCTCACCCAGCGTCATCTCGTCAAAGTCTTCCAACATCTCCCCCAGTTGAACATCAGGGAAATCCGCTTCCTCTTCTGCGTCCTCTCCGTCTGCCTCCACACCCACCCCCGCACCATCGCCGGGCTCAGGACGAACCTCATCCACGTCCATCCCATATTGCCCTCCCTTCTTCCTCCCAGCGTTCATGTCGTGCATCTTAACGTCCTTCGCCTTGTAGAGGTTCACGTTCGACCTCAACTCAGGATCCTCCTCCAGATCCCTCAAGAACAACTCATAGTCCTCTTCCACCTTCCTCTGATCCCGTCCGCCCGTCCTGCCAACCACGCCCCTCCCACCACCCGTCTCTCCCTCTTCCCCTTCCTCCTTGGCAATACTGCGCAACTTCCACGCCCGCGTCCGACCCTTTTTTCGCCGATTCGGATACGCCTTCTTGACGAGAATCACGTCTGGAATACGATCTGCGGGCAACGCCGCATAGTCGTCCGAGTTGAAGTTGGACGTGGTGAGGTAGTAGCCCATCGCGGTGTCCCCTGGCTGTAGTATCCCCCCGAGATGCGTGCGCGTATGCAATATCTGACTCGTCCCTCCCGCCGATTCATAGTCCATGAACATATCCTCGCCGACCTGCCCCCCCGAACTCCGAAAGGCACCCGCGAGTGCGACTTGAGCATCGGCGAGCACCCAACGGCCACGACGCGTCCCGACGGGCTCGACGTCCAATACCGTGAACTCGACGAGATCGGTGACGCCTGCCAGTGCCGAAGACGGGGTACGCCAGTACACCTGTGCGCTCACTTCGACCGCTTGGAGCGTGTTCACGTCCAGGAGCTGAAACGACGACCCCACGCGCGTGCATATCGTCAACGGGGAGATGTTGGACAGGGAACGTGCTTGTTTGAGGGGAATACAGACGAGGTCGTCTTTGCAAAGTGGCGCGATCTCGACCGAGTAGGTGAATTTATAGTTTGCTGTGTTCGAATGAGTGTCAGTCGATAACAATTGTTCGGATCCCTTTGATCTACGTTGTTCAAGTGGTGTCAGTTTCCTTTCCCGTACGAACCTTGACAGAAAGGGGCAGCTGACCGCACAGGTACGACCCCCGTCAGAAATTCCACCATCCGTATCGCATGACTCCGTTGGCTATAAAAGAAATCCAGTCCATCCCTCACCTCCTTGACCCCCACCGTATCTTTTTGCGCGCCGTGCTTCAAGATGAGCTGTTCGAGAAACAAGAACGTGCGTTTGTGCGTGACCTTTTGGCGGACTTGAACGAGCGCCTTCCATGTGTTTTTCGCGGCAAGTTTGGTGCAGTCAGAACATTGGGTATGTTGGACGAGGTATTCGATCTCAAAGACTTGCTCAAGGATGGTGGCGGTGAGTACCTACGAGTGAGTGTTGTGAGTGAAGAGATTCAGAATGGACGTGAGGGTTGTGTTGGATGGTGCGCATGACACACCTCTTTTTGAATTGTGAGCGAGACACGCAAGCGCTTCGAGTGTGGTTCCGTCCAGATGAAATGGGCCTCGGTGAGGCGCACCTTGTTCAGTCCCTTGAGCCGCTTCAAACACAGCGCCAAAAGCTCCTGTGATTCCTGTCTCGCAGGAATCCACGCAGTAGGCGGCGACAAGAAACGCTCGCAGTTGCGGCAAAACGAAACCGATGCTGGGTGGGTTCGTCAGCGATCACTCTGGGCCGCCAAGAGGGGGAGGCGTACATTGTTTGGGAATTCCCTCTGTGATGTCCACGCTGGTGATAAGAAAGGTTGTCAGCGTACATCGTGGCGAGACGACGCCGGTCACTTATTCGTACTCACCTGTTCCGCAGACAACCTACGCAAAGATTGGCCGAGTTGGGTTCGATCGGTGTCCCTGATCGTTGACGTAGGAAGATCGTCTAATCCTCTGGATGGAAGGAACTCACCACAATCAGCACAAAGGACTCGATGAATGGCTGGTTCGGGTATGAACTCCATCGTGAATGTCGTAGGTGTCGATCACATAGCTCAGTGATACTCGGACTTTGATATTTTTCTTATGTGCTTAGTCATGGGTGATAAGATCAAGTGGCGTTCAAGTTCTACGTCACCCACTGGTATGATGGCCCCTGCTCAAAGCTGGCGGCTCGGTGCTGATGATGTGCAATAGCCATTGGAAGAAGGCCCGGTGCGCACAGTTCAATTCCCAAGGCTCCCACTCCATGATGTCTTAGTCTGGTATTACACTACTACTCAATTCGTCAAAAGTATGATACCCGGTATCCAAGATAGCGACATAATAGAGCGTCACAAAGCAGGGAACCATAGTGTTGTGCAGAAAATGATGCGACAGCGAAACGGACAACGAGACAGCAAAGTGACTACGACGTGCAAAGAGAGAAAGGCACGTCGATAGAAGCCAATACCCGCATCACAATATCTCCACGACCTCAATACGCATATCCCTAGCAAAGTTGATCCCGCGATCAATTCCTGGTATGACGATCTCGTGCTCAGCAGCGATCCGCTTGAACTCTCCGTTGGGTTGTTGCTGCAGCAACAGTGCATGGAATGGCTGTTGCAGACGAACGATCAGCCCCAATGCTCGAGTGTAGCCATCCATTGTAGCAGCGGGCGGGGTATACAACGGTGGGGTGGGAGCAGATCCTGCCTCAGAGGCGCTCTCGGGAGCAGTGTCGTACTCGTCATCGTCCGCCGAACTTTCCCAGGTGAATCTATCGAGTGGATCGCACAGAGTGTGGATCCACGGATGTACGAAGATAAGCTTGTGTGGATCAGTCAACGAGAGCCTGTCACACGTCTGGAACTCCACGTTGCCAATCCCTGATACCCGAGCACGGTAACAGTTCTCTAGACCACTCCCAAAGTCTTGTACACCGAGTCTTCTGACTGTGAAGATAATGCATGGGAGGTGTAGTCGGCGGGTGGCGAACCGGGCTGGTGGTAAACGGGTGACCTTGTCGTATATTGGTACAACATCTGTCTGTGATAGTGAGTTTCTTAATGCCGCAACGCGCAGATCCATTTCAGCATCCTCGATGGCAGGCGAAGCATATGGCGGTTGACTATAAACGGCAAGGGTAGCGGGAAGGCAACTGTTGTATGGCGACGACTTGCCCGTCCAGGAAAGCACGGTCACTTCTCCAGAACGAGCCACGATCTCCTCCAGCAGGTGGCCCAGCGCAGCATCTCGTTCTCCATAGTCCGGCCGGATATCGCTCTTGAAAATACCAATCAAAGAGTACGCAACGTCCTCTTCCACCGTCGCGTTGCGCCCCGAAGCTAATCGCAGTTTCGCTCTGACACTGAGATTATCGGGGTTGAAAGCGATAATGGTTTCGCGAGCGACACCGATGGCATTCGCGAGTTCCTGCATGATCTCTGGGGACTCCTTGTGGTTGGCACGGGTGTCACCAAGGTATGGCTGCCAATCCCGAGTATAGAATCGGACCACCTTTGCTGCGAGAAGCTCTTGTGCGGTCCAGGCCCTCGTCATCCAGATACTGTTTGTGAGATCGCCAAGGGCCGACGGAGAGTCTACATCCGCGAGGAGGACAAACGTGGCCGCCGATGCCTCGTACCATTTGTACATCATTTTGAGCGACTGGTTCAACACCGTGCTGATCATCTTATCGATGCAACACGTGTCACTCCATGCCCACCGATACCCGTCCGAGCGAACCACCTCGCAGAATTTACGCAGCTTCTCGTGCAGGGGCGACGAATCCAGATCCCAGACTGACTTGGCCAGATTCACGTCCTGGAACGATGGTTCCTTGCCTTCCCATACATGCGAGAGCGTCACGTATTGGAAGTATTCTTCAACCACTCGCTGGATCCGTCCGTTGTCCAACTCCTCCGTGATCGAAGAAACCAATTCTTTGAACTGCGATTCCGATTTGAATGCATGCACTCGTTCCGGTCCGTCACACAGACGACCACTCTTGACGTCAATGAGCGCAAGCGGGCATACATTCATGACCCCACGAATGACGTTGTTGATGATCGTCTTCGACCGGGTGGGTGAGATATATTTCTTGCGTAATTCTGTGGAATATAAGTGACGATCATATTTTGACGCTGGTGAGATGAAACTAACGACGGATGTCCTCATCGACAGACCCCTCGACGAGCGAGAACATGCGATTGAATGCATCCGTTGCTTCATCGTAGCGCTGTAAAGCATGCAGGGCCGCATGCCTTCGCTCGTATCCCCGTGGATTTGAAGGATCTGCCTTGATTGCCTGCGTTGGTTGAATCCCGAATCTTCAGACCCCAAGGAGAGCCAAGCCATACCCCATCTGCATCCTTCAACGCATCCTCCCACATTCCCAGCATTGCTCGCGCGTTGCTTCGCTTGACAAGTAAAACCTCGGGGTTCGACGGATTCAGGGATAACGCAGTGGAGTATTGTACAATGGCTCCTTTAAAATTCTTGGACCTCACCGCGATATCACCATTGCTTTCCAGCGTCGTGCGATATTTTTGAATGAGGTCTAACATCAAAACCTCAATGTACGTCAATCTAGATGTCGTGACAAGGCATACCGGGGTCCCAATCTGTGGTCACGTCATCCGTCAACAGTCTTTCGTCGAGCGTTTCGACTATAGTGAAAAGTGACTCTGCCACCTCAGAATGACCCGTAGCATACATGGCTTTGGACAGTTGTAACTGAATCGTGATGGCGAGTCTATCAAAATCCCATCCGAATAGCTTACAGAGACAGTTAGCGGGATGGTAGAAGAACTCAAAAAAGATTAGCTTACAAGCGAGATGACCGCCAGGTAAGGGTCCCGTCCAAATGGGATGGCTTCCTGTGCACGCTTAAACAATTCTATCGCCCGTTCGTTGTCTCCTCCTCTTATCGAGATGCCTCCAAGTAAGAGGAGCATTCGAGCCTGTACAATGCATTGTCAACCTTGCTTGGGTTTCCAATCCCAAAGTGTACCTACTCGGACAGCGATATATGGCGACTTGTCCTTCACTATATCGATCAAGTCATCCACACGCAAAACCGCATCCTCGTGTCTTCCGCATTCAAACAAGACGATAGCCTGAGTGAAACGAAAGATCGGAAATGGGAAATAACGAGAATGACAGGCGCATACCTTGAGCAACAGAAGAAGTCTATTTTCACTTGGGATACCCTCACTGAACACGAGGTCAAATACACGCGTGGCTGACTCGTACTCCCCATTTCCGACGTGGGCGATTGCGTGTGCGATATAACCAATAATGGACCGCTGAACCTCGATAGACTGGCGTGCGATAGTCAACATAACATGGGGCGAGAGATCGACTGAAAGTCACCTTTTTGGCATCGTCGATGGCCATGTCACACCGTTTCAAACGGCTCCGCACAAGAGCGCGGTGAGCGAGTGCACGTGCGTGGTGAGAAGGATTCGAGGGATGGATGATGTCATCTGCAAAGAGTTCTTCGACACGAGTCAAGTCGCCCTGCGTCCACAATTTGAATGCTGCATCACTGATATACATAAAGGGCAGCTGAGGCACTGTGACGGAGGACAGAGATGTTAGAACCAGAGAGGCGATGATATTTGAGCACACTCACGATGCGAGCGGAAAAAAAGGGAGTAGACCGTGACATCTCAGATCCGACAATATTCCCAAGTTAATCACTTACGTTCACTGTCAAGTACGAGACCGGGAGGACATCACGAAGACTTCGCAGGATGACTTTCCCGTTTTGTTCCCCAGTCGCAACACAGTCGTCATTGGGCGAGAGTGCAGTGGACCAAATTGTGCTTTCGTGGCCGATAACTGTCCCAATTTGCTCGTGCGTAGAGGTATCCCAAAAAGATAATGAACTATATACGGAGACGACGACGAACTTTTGGTTGCGTGTGAGGGTGATAGAGGTAGGATATCCATTGGCATGAATGGACCATTTGCTGAGTAGGGTTCCCGTGGCCGTATCGAAGCACTTGGCTTCACCGTACGAGGCACCAAAGAGCTGACGACCGTCATGCGACCAGGTGAGCGATGACGATAAGAATGTTTGGACCGAGAATGGGATGTCCCACAGTTGCTGGCCATTGTCGGTGTTGTAGATGTGGATTGACTTTGCATCCGGGTTTTCGGCCGTAGCGATGGCAATGCGGTCACCATTTGGAGAGAATCGCACTGCCACCACCCAACCGTCGTGCTGCAGCGGCCCGAGAAGTCGTTCGCCCGTGGTCATGTTCCAAATGAATGCGAGCCCGTCACACGCCCCCGTCGCAAATTTAGTCGAATCGCGCGAAATGTCGACCGACCATACTGTGTTTGTGTGACCGGGGATGTCCAGGACCTTTTCGTGTGTCTGCGCATCCCATACCCTTACCCACGCCTTTCCACCGCTCCCATCTACAAGCCTGAGTCCACACAGCAACCACTTGCCATCCGGCGATAGTGCAGCAGCGCAGATCTCTGCCCCTTCGGCTCGGATTGGTTCGCCAATCTCGTGTCCGTCGTCTACTCGCCATCGCCGAAGCATCCCCTCATCACCACCGCTGAATACCTGCTTGCCATCCTCTGCGAAGAAGACTGCGTTCATTCCATGCTGGTTCTTGATTTCAATCCTACTCGAGCCATCTGGAAGTCTACGAGTAGTCGTTACAGGTACTCACCAATGACTGGCACGTACCTTTTCCTGTTGACTGCATACCTGTTCACAGTGGGCAAGTACAGAGAGGGGACTTGGCGGGCTGTGCAGGTCAGGGACTGCACAAGTTCCCCATCAAGCCCATGCTTTTTGTCTTATCGATGTAGATATAGATCGGTGTTGGATCTCCGACTCGGATATTCCCCGACACATATGGATGTCGTCCCCACACCGCTTGTAGCATCTGTAGAAGTGCGTAGAGTGACTCTGCTTGTTCATCAAGAGTCCGAGCATGGGATGGGAGCCTGGGAGGTCGTACGTTTGGTACTATTGGTGTGTTACTGACCCGAACACCGTGGACATCAGTGAACTGGGAGCCGAGGAAACTAGAAATTACCTTTGTGTTGCCGAGCAACCAAGTTTACTTGCTTTTTATTGGATCGCTGATCGGTTCACCATATCTTGAGCCGTACTTCTCTCCATCACGAGAGGTAAGGAATCCCCCAGCTGGCGCATTACCCTGGTCATTGCCTTGAATGGCGGGATGAGTCTCTGTGGCGGAGTAGTCTGGTGACCAGACTATGTACTGAGTAGTCTTCTGTCTGCAGTGGCGAGCCGTCTGATCGGCTTCGCGCTGAGACGGCACTCAGGGAAGGGCAGAGGTGAGCCAGCGAGCAGCGGTTGCTCTTGATGAGCAACCCTATGAAATTTGAGTAAGACGAAACAAACGTCCGTACGACAGGTGTGAGAACGAAACCACCCGGTTGTGCTTTACAGGCCGTGATGTAAAATATCAACGCGCGAGAACAGAGGACTAGCAAGGAAAGCAGAGGACGCGAATGAAGCCCCAAAAGAAAGTGTGACGAGGGAGGGTGACGAAAAAGTACTGATTATAGGCTAGCGAGACGAAGGGAGAAGGTTAGAGAGGATGAGCCATAACTATGACTGGCGCATACCTAGCGAGACGATGGGAGAAGGTTAGAAAGGGTGAAGACTCGGACCCCATTGTCTTGCTAAGCATGATGACGACTCCTGACGGAGTTTGTGTCCTGCAGAGACGGCCCTCTGGGGACTGGCACGTGACCGGCGGGTGTGGCTGGTCATGCCGGCGGGCGGTGGCTCGTATGGCGCACGTAAACAGCTGAGCTCACCCTATTAGATTAGTGTAAACGAAGTTAAACCCAAAAAGTTGGTTCGGGGTACTTAGTAGCGATTACATAAATGCCACCCCTGCATCGACAACAATAATCACGTTTTGGTCAGATCCAAAGTCATACTGGATAATGTCCTCAGGACTATTCTGCTATCATTGGAGTCGCTCGACACTCGTCTATGTATCACATCTATTCCGATCAGTAATTAAGAGGACACATTGAAAGAGGAGCGTATCCACGACAGAAAGAAGCAAACGAATAAGAGAGCAAAGAGGAATAAAAACGCCCACGCCAACCTAGTTCGTCTGCGCACCGACAGCCTATCACAACGCCGGTCAGCCAACCACGCCCGACGAAACAAAACAAGGAAACACACACCAGACGCTTCAAATGCTCCATAAACACCTGCAGGCTGACGTCGTCCGTGAAAATCGCCTGTCCCGCACCCGCACCCTGTGCAGACCCATACATGGACGCCGACATGTGCGTCGTCGACGGGTTCAACTTGGACAACAAGAAACGCGCTTGACTTCCCCCCTGATCACATACGATATACCGTGGGATGGGAAATCGGTCCGTCAAAAGGTCTTGGGCGTCAGAAACGGGCGCTTCGAGGAGTTCCTTGAAGTTTTCATAGCCTTCTTGGTCTTGGTAGCCGGCTTTGCGCCATTGGGCGACGGTTTCGCCATGGAAGATGAGGATGTGGAAGAAGGTATCGAGCAGGAGAATGACGTCGGGTTTGATCGAGACGCTGTCAAGTAGGACGGGTTGTGGGGCCACGTCAAAGGTGTAGGACATGAGCGTTGGTTGGATCATGATCAGCGAGTTGTTCACGTCTTCTTCGTTCAGGATATGTCTGGGAGATGACGTGAGGATGCATCAACGCCGAATGGAAGTGCTACTCGCCTGTAAAACGCAGTCTCGTCCGGACTGTTATTAAACACTTGCAAAAACTGACTCCGCCTCAGATGGAACATGAATTGCGGGTAAATGCTGAAGTTGTCCGTCAACCTAAAGCTTGCCGGATCCTCTTTCCTATAGTCTGCAAACTTTTGACACAACCGGATGAGCATGCGATCCAGCCATCTCAGCACATCTGGTGAGTCATCAATTTCGGCTTTGAAAACCGCTATTCTGGCCATCAACACGGCCGCTGCTTCCTGATCGAACGAGGCAGCAATGTTGGGTGATCCGGCTTCCGCAAAGTTGCGGGCAATGGTCGTCACCCGCAGGCGCTGCTGACCGGACGAGTGCTGATAATGAGTGACAAATTGAATAAGACCACGCGAACCGGGCTGGAGAGATTGACCCGCGGGGGTGACGACTTCAAAGTACACTGCAGCGGACGTCCGAGGCGTAATGCCGTTCAATTTCCATGCCGATGTTTGACCAATGCCGATCTCGGTCTCGCCCACACAGGCTGATTTCTTGCCAGCGGATATAGCATGCCCGATGAGACCGGATACTCTGAGTTCCTTGGTAGTCTATGGCGATGCCTGAGATCATAGGACAAGATAAGCAGAATCGGTTTCAAGTACCTGGACATCAAAGGTGGCATTGAATCCCATTTGTAGGAAATCTTGGTCGTCTTTGTTGAATACACGGAGGAAACTTTGCTTAAAGATTGAGGTAGCGAACGAATCAGAGAGGACGATGATGCCATTGGTCGAATTGGACATCGACTTCATTTCCAAAAGACCAACTTGATCGAGGCAACCAGCGAACAAATCGATAACATGGCCGTTGTTTGAAGCTCTCTTGGCAAGACTCTCATAAAACTATGTAAAGTCGAGTGAGATGGGCGACTAGCCAAGGGACACGCATATACCTTGACGGCGCGCTTGTAGTGCTTCACGCTATCGCGTTCGATGTCGTGATGTGAACGGATCGGTTCTTTGAGTTCGTTGCTGACGACCATACCAGGACCCTCGGTAGCGGGCCCACCGGCGAACAGCATGATACGAGCACCCGTGTTAGGGTATGTATTCTGACAGGATATTGTAAGTGGCGAAGAGAGCGAGACAAAGAGGACGCTGACCTCCAACAAGCCGACAGCGACACTGAGAGCCACACCGGTACAGCGAAGAGGACGCTTGTCGTTGGCTACGGGCCACGGATCACGGGCAAGGGTTTCGAGAATGCCAGTCAACTGAAATTCGCACTGTTGGACGGGGAGGAGGAAACGAGCTGCGCCAAAAGCCTGCTGGGGCATCGATTGCCCGGGACGAGGAGCAGCACGGGCTGTTGTGCCGAGGCCGAGCATGTCTTGGATTTGCTTGGGAGTATATTCCTTTCCACCGCGGAAGACGTAGGATTTGCTGCATTCTGCATAGCCGATTTCATGGACTTGAGTCTGGAGCGGTATGAGGCATGACGAGGGTGAGTGGAGGGAGACGTACCATGGTGCCATAGGTGACGAGACCGACGAGGGCGTAGGGTGGGAGCAGGCTGAGGCTGACGACGATGGCGTCGCGGAGGGCTTTGAGATCTTCATCGTCGAGACAGGTATCGACGACGAAAAGGAAGACGGGGGGCACCTGGACTGGACGGGAGAGGGTGTACTCGATGGTCGTGTACTTTGGGAGGAGTTCGGCGGGCAGGTTTGTGTTCGAGATGTCCTTGTAGTGCGGGGGGAAGGCGTTGCGGGAGAGACAGAAGGGACATATCCAGAGTTTCCCGCGAATGTCGATCTGGCTGGAAGGGACAGTGAGCGGAGGTGAAAAAGGGAGAAAAGACGGTACCAGTAGGGGTTGAGGATGGCACGACACGGGGGCTTGCACGTGACGGGCTCGTAGAGGACGGGCGGGAGATCCTCGCGGTGCTTGAGGGGGGTGTAGAGCGCGGATATGGGCACGACGGTGCGGGTCGCCTCCATGCGCGACGACGGCCAGACATTCCACGAGAGGCGCACACCTGCACAATATGACACACGGCACGTCTCGACACGGCACACACTCACCGTCGCGCTCCTCGACGTCCTCAAAGTTGAGCATCGTGATTTGGATGGGAGTGTCGACGTGGATGCAAACAAATACTGGGCGATGACTAAGCGCGCCTAACACCCAAATTTCTCCTTGTTTCCACCGCGCTCACGAGCATTCGTACCGGTCGTGTCCATGTAAGCCGTGCTTGTCCAGACACGTCCTACTCCACTGACCTGCTCTCTCTCAGGGTCTCTGTCCACGTAGAGTCCCCCGAAATCGCCAGAGCGAGTTTACACGTTGCCCTCCCGTGGTACACACATCTTTACACCGTTCCCTTTCTCTCACTCTATCCTTTGCTTGCCTATGCATACTACGCAAGGTATGATGACTGGATAAAGAGTGAGGAGTGGACGTTCCTTGCTTGCGTCTCCCTCGGCGCGGGTCATGCCCTTAGCTTCCTCGCAACTCGCTGGAGCGCCGCCGCAAAGGCTTGGATAACCACACGCACGGTATGAGCCTCCTCATGCATCTCGTACGCTCCTTGACGCGCTCTCTCAAAGGCCCCCTCCGTCGAACGCGCTGATTGCATTCGTCTTGTCCCTCATCAACACCGTGGCCAGGGTGAAATCGTACCACTGCTCAAGACCGTCCCCTCTCAGCCCATGTCATATACCTTCAACTACCAGCGGGATACATATGTCGTGGCGAATTCATCGCCTATCGTCTTCACCCGCCTCCCATATCCGTGCACAAGCCGTCCCCCCCTTTCAGATTTCCTCGCACCTCCTGGCCTCGCGACGAAACAAATAGACCCTCTCAAGTCTTTGTATGGAAAGAACGAATTCAATATCCCGATCCCTTCCTTCGCCGAACTTTTTGCTGAACATGCAACCGCCCCTTTTTTTGTCTTCCAGATCTTTTGCGTTGCCTTGTGGTGCTTGGATGAGTACTGGTATTACAGCATTTTTACTCTCTTCATGCTTGTCATGTTCGAGTGTACTGTGATTTGGCAGGTGCGTCGACTAAGATGCGCTTCCTCGCTGGAGCTTATGGACACTGTACAGCGGCTCAGAACACTGACCGAGTTTAGAACCATGTCGGTCGCACCCTATCCTATCCAGTGTCTCCGTGACTCCAAGTGGACAACTCTGCAGACGGATGAGCTGCTTCCCGGGGATGTGGTTTCGGTCGGTATGTCTGCTCCGTCAATGACTCGCATTGGCCATCTAACAGCAATTTACCCAGCTCGTTTACAATCGGAAACTGTTGTCCCTGCTGACATCCTCTTGGTCCATGGCACATGCATCGTCAATGAAGCAATGCTATCTGGTGAATCGACACCACTTCTCAAGGAGTCTATTCAACTGTTGGAAACCGCGGACAAGATCGATGTCGATGGTGCGCACAAGAACGAGGTCTTGTTTAGTGGGACGAAAGTGCTCCAGGCTAGCCCCACGAGTGAGTACCTCTGCTTGACTTCTCCGACCCATCCTCATACCGTTACAAGGCCAGGGACAAACCTCGGCAGGAACTCCTGACGGCGGATGTCTCGGTATCGTGTTGCGTACCGGCTTTGGCACAGCACAGGGACAACTGGTTCGGACGATGATCTTCTCCACCGAGCGCGTCTCTGCAAACAATTTGGAATCCTTCTTGTTCATTGGGTTTTTACTCATCTTTGCTATTGCTGCCAGCTGGTATGTTTGGGTGAAAGGTGCTTTATGATCCGATTCGCGATTTAGTACTAATGCTCACGGCTTGGGCGAGTAGGTATCGAGAGGGACCTCAAGAAGTCCAAATTGCTACTCGACTGTGTCCTGATCATCACTAGTGTTGTGCCACCAGAGTTACCGATGGAACTTTCACTCGCGGTCAACGCTTCGCTCGTAGCGCTGTCCAAGTTTGGTATGTGTCGATCCCTTTGAAAAAGAGCGTGGATAAACAAGTCAATAGCCATTTTCTGCACGGAGCCATTTCGCATTCCTTCCGCTGGAAGGGTCGATGTGTGTTGCTTCGACAAGACAGGTACAATTACTGCCGAAAATCTAGTTCTTGAGGGTGTTGCAGGCATCGAGTAAGGTTTCTTATACTAGTTAGTGTACTCCACTGACACTAATCGGTAGCGACTTTGACAAGCTGAGGCTTATTGATGTGAAAGACTCCGGCAAGCAAACCATGCTCTGTCTCGCTTCGGCGCACGCGCTGGTTCGCTTGGATGACGGTGTCATCGTCGGCGACCCCATGGAAAAAACGACCCTTGAAGCGCTCGAGTGGCAAATTTCACAAGGTTTGCCTTGTAGTGTGGCACTATCCATACACCGAACCTGACCCATGGTATGCAGGCGATTCGGTTGCTCCCGCCTCAGACAAGACCCCCAATGCATCACGAATTTACATCCGCCGTCGTTTCCAATTCTCTTCAGCCCTCAAGCGCATGTCCACCGTGTCTACCCTTCCTTCAGGCAAAGCCCTGGTAGCTGTTAAAGGTGCCCCTGAGACAATCAAACGCATGCTCGCACATGTACCCGAATGGTACGACGAAACATTCAAGTGGTATACCAGACGGGGTAGCCGTGTGCTTGCCCTCGGTGCGAGGGAGATGGAGTCGATATCCATTGACAAGGTACGGTCCACATCTTGGCGCGTTTGATTTCTCGATCTGAGCACGTTTTGTAGATTAACAAGCTCCACCGAGAGGATGTCGAGAGTAACCTCACATTTGCCGGATTCCTCGTTTTCCATTGCCCGTTGAAAGCGGATGCCGTCCAGACTCTCAAAATGCTGGCCGACTCTTCGCATCGTGTATGTATCATCGGATATTCTCTGGTCATGGCTATCATATTTAGCTGTCCTTTAGTGCATCATGATTACAGGAGACAACCCATTGACAGCCGTACACGTCGCACGTGATGTCGAAATTGTCGATAGGGATGCGCTCATCTTGGACTTGAAGGAGAATGCTACCCACGAAGCCGGTGTGTTGATGGTTGGCTCCGATGTAATCCGCCGTTTCCAACCACTTTATCTCTTTGTAGATCTCTGCTGGCGCACTGTGGATGAGAGCAAGATCATTCCAGTTGACCCTTCCAAGCCCCTTGACAAATCGCTTTTTGATGAATACGACATTTGTATCACAGGTGCCGCCATGAAACAGTTCCAGTCTCTACCCAGCTGGAACGACCTCGTGCAGAACACCTGGGTCTACGCTCGGGTCTCTCCCTCTCAGAAAGAGTTCATACTCACCAGCTTGAAGACCCTTGGATATGTTACACTGATGGCTGGCGATGGTACAAACGACGTTGGTGCGCTCAAACAGGCCCACATAGGCGTTGCACTCTTGGATGGCTCTCCCGAGGACCTACAAAAGATTGCCGAGCACCTAAAGATGGAACGGATCAAAAAGGTATACGAGAGTCAGCTAAAGATGTCTGCGCGCTTTGGTCAACCACCCCCACCCGTACCACCTGCCATCGCGCACCTGTACCCGGATGTCGTCGAGGCACAGAAGAAGGCTGCGGCCAACATGCAGATTGCGAGACAGAAGAATCCGATGGAGAAGGTTGGTTTTTGGTGGCTTCAGTGTAACATTGTGCTGATCTATGTGGTCTAGTTTGACCTGGCTTCGATGACTGATGCGTTGGCCAATATGGACGGCGACGAAGACATCCCCCAAATCAAGCTTGGAGACGCATCATGCGCTGCTCCTTTCACCTCCAAGCTCTCGCATGTTGCGGCTAGTGCGCCTTTTCCATCCGCTTTAACGCATCGACTTGAACTATCCCCTAGTTTCCCACATCATCAGGCAAGGTCGCTGTACGCTGGTCGCGACCATCCAGATGTACAAGATCTTGGCGCTGAACTGTCTCATCACTGCATACAGCTTGAGCGTACAGTATCTAGACGGCATCAAATTTGGCGATTATCAGGTAACTGTTAGCGGGATGTTAATGTCGGTCTGTTTCTTGTGCATCTCGCGCGCACAGGTACGGTGCATGTGCCTTCTTTTCGACGTCTTGTTGACGTTCGTTGCGTTGTACAGCCCGTCGAGAAGCTTTCGCG
Organism: Boletus coccyginus; assembly: GCA_025782845.1. Lineage (NCBI taxonomy): Eukaryota > Fungi > Basidiomycota > Agaricomycetes > Boletales > Boletaceae > Boletus > Boletus coccyginus. The sequence goes on from JAHZSR010000017.1 coordinate 380,881, forward strand.
TGAACGGCCACTGGGCAATATTTTTAATCTCTACGTGTTGTTGTCTGTCTTGATCCAGTTTGCCCTGCACATCGTGTCTCTCGTTTACATCACGAACTTGGCGCACTTCTATGAACCGTGAGTTGCCCATCTAAAGTCCTTTAACTCCATACCTTACAAGTCGTCCTGCTGCCGCAGGCCGGGCATCATCGACCTCGACGCCAAATTCGAGCCGAGCCTCTTAAACACGGCCATCTACCTCTTGGGTCTCTCGCAGCAAGTCTCCACGTTTGCGATCAACTTCCAGGGCCGACCTTTCCGCGAAGGGATCCGCGAAAATTCCAAGTTGTATTGGGGCCTCGTCGGAGCCAGTGCGGTTGCGTTTTCCGGTTCGACAGATTTCTTTCCCGAGTTGAATCGGTGGCTTCAGATCGTCGAGATGGACACTGCGGTACGTCTCGTGCTCTGCCCCCCGTGACCGAACGACCGACTCATTTCTCGCGCGTTAGTTCAAGGTCAAGTTGACGAGCGTCATGATCGTCGATTTCGTGGGGTGTTGGGTGGTCGAAAAGTTGTGTAAATACATGTTTGCGGATTTGGAGCCCAAGCCGTTGATCACGCGTGGACGGGAGCGGAGGGAGGCGAGGCGGTGGGCGGAGGCAAAGGCGGCGGAGATGGCGGGGGGAGAGAAGAAGACGCAGTAAGTGGACAATAATGGGGGGTTAGTGATATGAGAAAGAACGATAGTTTAAGTAATAATAGACTCGTTGCACTAGTCTAACTGCCACAATTGGATGCGGTCAACTTGCAACCGGAACGCATAACGGGGTCTGGTTGCTAACTCTCAGGGGTGCCCGTAACCGTTTGCCTCCATACTGACGTGTACGGTAGTACATGCCAGGAGACAACATCGAGTAAGAGTTTAGGCATGGATGCCCGCTGGCAGGCAGGCCTCTTGGAATCCAGATAGAGTGAATCAGTGTCACGGTTTCGTGCCTAGGGGGTCACCCTCGTGATCCCCAAAAGCCCACTTTCAACGAGTTCTACTAGCCTTTCAAGTGAATGCGAAAATTGCAGATGCCAAGGTTGATCGCGCTTTAAAACGGGCATACGGTGGGTGTTCGTGAGTAGTACTCGGCGAGAGACACACCGACTGGCATGACCGTGACTCGGTGGTAGGTCAATAAAAAAAGACGCTCTCATACTCCATCGTGAAAGGGCGATGATTGACTGGATCTCATCCGACTATTTGAAGTTGTCATGGCTTTCCGCCACGGCCATTCCATGGATGGATGGTGGTATGGTTTGTAATTGGAGTTCTCTGCGGTGACCCTGTCAGAAATGTTTTTGGTGCATGCCGAGCAAAAATTTCGGACGTCATCCTTGTACGTCGTGACAAATACGATATTTATCGATTCGCGAGTACCATAATCTGAGAGATGATCGATGATTGGCGGTATACCATGTAACAACGCAGCCGCTGCTACAGTTTGAGAACTACATGGGAAGAGGGTGACTCCGCGACAGCGAAAATAAAGAGACAGCAGGGTCACGACGACGCACAAAGCAACAGACCATACTGCATCACAATATCTCCACGACTTTAATACAAATGTCGTTAGCAAAGTTGACCTGGCGATCGATTCCTGGCATGACGATCTCGTACTCGGCAGCGATCCGCTTGAACTCTCCATTGGGTTGTTGCTGCAGCAACAGCGCATGGAACGATTGTTGCAGACGAACAATCAACCGCAACGCTCGAGTGTAGTCGTCCATTGTAGCCGCGGGTGGAGCATACAATGGCGAGTTGGGTGCAGATCCTGCCTCGGACTCAGGACCAGAGTCATACCCATCATCGTCCACTGCACTTTCCCAGGTGAATCCATCAAGTGGATCGCGCAGATCATGGATCCACGGATGTACGAAGATGAGCTTCCGCGGCTCAGTCAACGAGAGTCTGTCACATGTCCGAAACTCCACATTGCCAATCCCCGACACCCGAGCACGATAACGGTTCTCTAGACCACTTCCGAAATCTTGTACAACGACCCTTCTGACCGTGAAGATGATGCATGGCAAGTGTAATCGGCGGTTGGCGAAGCGGGCTGGTGGTAAACGGGTGATTTGGTCGTGTGTGGGTACAGCATCTGTCCGCGATAACGACTTTCTTAATGCTGCAACCCGCTCGTCCATGTCAACATCCTCGATGGCAGGCGAAGCATACGAAGTTTGACCATAAACGGCAAGGGTGGAGGGAAGGCAGCTGTTGTATAGCGATGACTTGCCTGTCCAGGAAAGCACTGTCACCTCCCCCGAACGAGCCACGATCTCCTCCAGCAGGTGGCCCAGCGCAGCATCTCGTTCTCCGTACTCTGGCCGGATATCACTCTTGAAAATACCAATCAGAGAGTACGCAACGTCTTCTTCCACCGTCGCATTGCGCGTTGAAGCTAGTCGCAGTTTCGCTCTGACACTGAGATTATCGGGGTTGAAAACGATAATGGTTTCGCGAGCGACACCGATGGCATTCGCGAGTTCCTGCATGATCTCTGGGGACTCCTTGTGGTTGGCACGGGTGTCACCGAGGTATGGCTTCCAGCTGCGATCGTAGAATCGGATCACCTTTGCTGCGAGAAGTTCTTGTGCAGTCCATGCCCGCGTCATCCAGATACTGTTGGTGAGATCGCCAAGAGCCGACGGAGAGTCTACATCCACAAGAAGGACAAATGTGGCTGCGGATGATTCGTACCAAGTGTACATCATTTTGAGCGACTGGTTCAACACTGTACTGACCATCTTGTCGATGCAACACGTATCGCTCCATGCCCACCGATACCCGTCGTTGCGAACCACTTGGCAGAAGTTGCGCAACTTCTCGTGCAGTGGGGACGAATCAAGATCCCAGATCGAGTTGGCCAGATTGACGTCCTGAAACGATGGTTCCTTGCCTTCCCATACATGCGAGAGCGTCACATATTGGAAGTATTCTTCCACAACCCGCTGGATTCGTCCGTGGTCCAACTCCTTCGTCATCGAGGAGACCAGTTCTTTGAATTGCGATTCCGACTTGAATGTATGCACACGTGCCGGTCCGTCGCACAGACAACCATTCCTGACGTCGATAAGTACAAGTGGGCAGATGTTGAATACCCCGTGAATGGCGTTGTCAATAATCTTCTCCGACCGGGAGGGTGAAACATATTTCTTGCCTAGTTCTGTAGAATATAAGTCACGACGTTATTCTGACGCTGGTAGAGTGACACTCACGACGAACGTCTTGATCGAGAGAACCCTCGACAAGTGAAAGCATGAGGGTGAACGCGTCCATTGCTGCATCGTAACGCTGCAAAGCATGCAGGGCTGCATGTCGGCCCTCGTACCCCCACGGATTTAAACGGTCTGCATCGATTGCCTGCATCGGTTGAACTCAGATCCGTCGGACACTACGGAGAGCCCAGCTATACCTCATCTGCATCCTTCAACGCATCCTCCCACTTCCCCAGCATTCCTCGGGCATTGCTTCGCTTGACAAGAAGACCCACGCGATTCGACGGCCTGGGATTGAGGGACAACGCAGTAGAGTATCGTTCTATAGCTCTCTTATGGTCCTTGGACCTCACTGCGATATCACCATTGCATTCGAATGTCGTCACACACTTTTGAACGAGATCTGGTGTCAAAAACTCAATACATGTCAATCAAGATCGGTGGCAACAAGGCATACCCGGATCCCACTCTGCCGTCATCTCTTCCGTCGACACACCTCCAACAAGTGTTTCAGTCATGGTAGAAACCGACTCTACTCCTTCAGAATGGACCACAGCATACATGGCTTTGGATAACTGTGACTGAACTGCAGTGGCAAGGCTATCAAAATCCCATCCAAATATCTTGCAAGTACATACAGTTAGTTGGATTGAGAACAACTTAAAAGAAGAGCTTACGAGTGAGATGACCGCTAGGTAAGGATCCTGTCGAAACGGGATGGCTTCTTGTGCACCCTTAAACAACTCTATCGCCCGTTCGTTGTCTCCTCGTTTCGTCGAGATGCCTCCAAGTAGGAGGAGCATATGAGCCTGTACAATGTCCTGTCAAACATTCCTCAACTGCCATCCCCACCGTGTACGTACCCGGACAGTGGTATATGGCGACTGATCATTTACTATATCAATCAAGTCGCCTACACGCAAAATAGCATCCTCGTGGTTTCCGCATTCGAACAAGATGATCGTCTAGTAAGGGAAACGAAAGATTGGCACTAGGCAGCAACGAGTGACAGGCACATGCCTTGATCAACAAGAGAAATTTATTCTCGCTTGGGACACCCTCACTGAACACGAGGTCAAATATACGCATCGCTGACTCGTGCTCCCCATTGCTGACGTGGGCCATTGCGTGCGCGATATAGCCAACGACCGATCGCCGAACCTCAATGGACTGGTGTGCGATAGTTAGCACGACATGAGACTAGAGACGACTCAAAGTTACCTTTCGGGCATCGTCGATGGCCACGTCGCACCGTTTCAAACGGGTCCGCACGAGAGCGCGGTGAGCCAGTGCGCGCGCGTGGTGGAAAGGATTTGAAGAATGCCTGATATGTTCCGTAAAGAGTTCCTCGACACGAGCCAAGTCGCCCTGCGTCCACAACTTGAATGCCGCGTCACTGATGTGCATAAAAGGCAACTACGTATGGCGCTGTGAGGGAGAACGGAGAGGTTAGACTAAGGCAGCGCTTGATATTCGAACGCACTCACGATGCAAAGGTAAAAGGGAAGCGAACCATGACGCATGGCGTGTTAGGCTCAACAGCATTGCCAAGTTGATCACTTACATTTTCTGTCAAGTATGAGACCGGAAGAATGTCACGCAGACTGCGGAGGATCACTTTCCCGTTTTCTTCCCCAGTCGCAACGCAGTCGTCATTGGGAGAAAGCGCAGTGGACCGAATTGTGCTTGCGTGGTTGATCATAGTCCCAATTTGCTTGTGCGTAGAGGTGTCCCAAAAGGACAACGAATTATTCGCAGAGATGACAATGAACCTTTGATTGCGCGCGAGGGCGACACAGGCAGCATATCGTTCGATATCAATGGGCCATTTACAGAGCAGGGATCCCGAGGAAGTATCGAAGCACTTGGCTTCACCATACGAGGCAGCAAAAATTTGACCGCCATCACCCGACCACGTGAGCAATGACGATACCATTCTGTTGACCGAGAATGGGATGTCCAATAGTTGCTGACCATTGTCGCTGTTGTAGATGCGGATCGACTTTGCATCCGGGTTTTCGGCCGTAGCGGTGGCGATGCGGTCACCATTTGGAGAGAATCGTACTGTAACCACTCTACCGTCATGCTGCAGCGGCCCGACAAGTCGTTTGCCCGTGATCGTGCTCCAAATGAAGACGGCCCCGTCAGCCGCCGCCGTCGCAAATTTGGTCGAATCGCTTGAAATGTCCACCGAGAGTACTGCCTTGGTATGACCGTGGATGTCCAGCACCTTTTCGTGGGTTTGCGCATCCCATACCCTCACGTTCGCCTTTCCACCGCTCCAATCTATGAGCCGGAGTCCACACACCAACCACTTGCGATTCGGCGACAGCGCAGCAGCACAGATCTCTGCCCCTTCCGCTCGAATTGGTTCGCCCATCTCGTGTCCGTCATCTACTCGCCATCGTCGAAGCATCCCCTCAGCACCACTGCTCAATGCTTGCTTGCCATCTTCTGCGAAGAAGACTGCGTGTATTAGATGCTGAGTATTGATTTCAATTACTCTCGATCCATCTGGAAGTATACGGGCAGTCGTTACAAGTATTTCCCAATGATTAGCACGTACCTTCTCCTGTCGACTGCATACTTGTCCACGGTGCGAGGAAGCTTGGTGCAGTGCAGGATCAAGGGCTCCGCGAGTTCCTCACTGCATATATGATGTATGCTCCTTTGGTCTTGCCGATGACGACACGGACCCGCCACTGCCTCTCTATTTAGATCCCCGAAATTCCCTGACATAGTCCCCAGAGCAATGCTTGCATAGTTGTAGGCGAATGCATAGCAAAAGGTCTAGTCAACAAATAAAGCAGTGCCAGCTGATTCAAATACGCAACGATTTGTGATAGGTCCGAGTTGTGTGGGGATAGTCACATCACGGATATATAAACTGTCCAACACCATAGTGGATGTGATCCGGTGTTCATTGATCGACTAGAGCCGCCCAACTTCAAAGGAGCTGCCAAAAGTGGCTTCAAGTTTTTCACACGAATCAGCATTCTTGCGCTACCGCTCTTGCACACTGGTGGCAGGTCCCCCGAGCTTTTTCAGCCCAGTTGGCACCATGCCCTATCATAGGTGGTATCTCAGAACCACGATCTGCCCCTTTTGAAGGACTCGAGCTCCTATTGTCTCTCGGTCAAACCGTCAAGTTGACACCACTCGGTGGGTCGAGATGTTGGCCTGGTGCTCTTGTCCGTGCCTCGTACTGCAAAACGGAAAGTGCTTACTCTGAACGACAGTTGAGTTCGAACCTTGGAATTGCTCGTCATCGTCCAGCCGAGAACAATCACTGGCATTTCAGAATGCAGAGGCTAACTAGGCTGGTACGAGGCACGGACGATTAGGTGCGCCTTTCTCGAACTCGCTCGCCTGTACTCGCTTTGTAGACTCTGTTGTCGGTGATGGGTCTGCGGTGGGCTTATCCAAATGTTCTATGCGACCATTAAGGCATGTCCGACCGGGACGGATGTCACGGCTTTAACTAGGTTCACCTCGTGAACCCAAAGGTGACCTCTATTTTCGTTCTAGCCTTTCAAGTTGATGCGGAAGTGCCAGATGATCTTCGATTGTGCTTTGAAGCAAGTGTGGTGCGTGTTTAGGTCATGGTAAGTTCAAACTGTAGTACTCGGCCAGAGTCTAGCACGACTGCGCGGTAGGTCAACAAGGCAGGGCTCCCTGATGCTCCATATCAGAAAAGGCGATGACTAGGTCTCTGAGCATTTGCTACCAGGGTTTCCGACTTGTGGGTAAGAGGATGTACGACGTCGCTTTTCCACGGATTAATTATTGTATGACCCGCTCCCATTCTTGCACACCAAAACAATACAATAACCATCGATTGAATAGTATAGTAGAGACGATGGGTGTGTTATACCAGACATAACGCAACCCAAAGGTATCAACCGTCACGAAGGGGCTACACTTTGAGAACTACATCATTGGAGAGAGTGATGTGACAGCGAAAACGACGTGACAGTAAAGTGACGACCAAGACTCCAAGAGACACCGTTGATGACCCATATCAGTGTCACAATATCTCCGCGACTTCAATGCGGATATCCCTAGCAAAGTTAACCTGGCGATCGATTCCTGGCATGACGATCTCGTGCTCGGCAGCGATCCGCTTGAACTCTCCATTGGGTTGTTGCTGCAGCAACAGCGCATGGAATGGTTGTTGCAGACGAACAACCAGCCGCAACGCCCGAGTGTAGTCATCCATTGTAGCGGCGGGTAGAGCATGCAATGGCGAGCTGGGCGAAGATCCTGCCTCAGACTCAGGATCAGACTCGTACTCGTCATCGTCCGCTGCACTTGTCCAGGTGAATCCATCAAGTGGATCGCGCAGACTGTGGATCCATGGATGAACGAAAACGTGCTTGCGTGGCTCACCCAACGAAAGCCTGTCACATGTCTGGAACTCCACATTGCCGATACCCGATACCCGAGCACGGTAACGGTTCTCCGGACCACTCCCAAAATCTTGTACGCCGAGCCTTTTGACTGTGAAGATGATGCATGGGAGATGTAGTCGACGATTGGCGAAGCGGGCTGGGGGTAAACGGGTGATCCGGACGTGTATTGGTACTGCATCCGTACGCGACATCGAATTTCTTAATGTCGCAACGCGGACGTCCATTTCAGCATCCTCGATGGCAGGCAAAGCATACGGTGTTTGATTATACACTGATAGAGTGGCCGGAAGGCAGGTGTTGTATGACGAGGACTTGCCTGTCCAGGAAAGAACTGTCACTTCGCCTGAACGAGCCACGATCTCCTCCAGCAGGTGGCCCAGCGCAGCATCTCCTTCCCCGTAGTCTGGCCGGATATCACTCTTGAAAATACCAATCAAAGAGTATGCAACGTCTTCTTCTACTGTCGCATTGCGCGTTGAAGCTAGTCGTAGTTTCTCTCTGCCGCTGAGGTGGTCGGGGTTGAAAGCGATAATGGTCTCACGAGCAACACCAATGGCATTCGCGAGTTCCTGCATGATCTCTGGGGACTCCTTGTGGTTGGCACGGGTGTCACCGAGGTATGGCTTCCAATTGCGATCATAGAATCGGATCACCTTTGCTGCGAGAAGCTCCTGCGCAGTCCATGCCCGCGTCATCCAGATACTGTCGGTGAGATCGCCAAGGGCCGATGGAGAGTCTACATCCACGAGAAGGACAAACGTGGCGGCAGATGCTTCATACCATTTGTACATCATCTTGAGCGACTGGTTCAATACTGTGCCGATCGTCTTGTCGATGCAACACGTGTCGCTCCATGCCCACCGGTATCCGTTTGTGCAGACCACTTGGCAGAAATTGCGCAACTTTTCGTTCAAAGGCGACGAATCAAGATCCCAGATCGAGTTGGCCAGACTGACGTCCTGGAACGATGGTTCCTTGCCTTCCCATACATGCGAAAGCGTCACATATTGGAAATATTCTTCCACCACTCGCTGGATCCGTCCGTCATCCAACTCCTTCGTCATCGAGGAAACCAGCTTTTTGAACTGCGGTTCCGACTTGAATGTATGCACTCGTTCCGGTCCGTCGCACAGACGACCACTCTTGACGTCGATGAGCACAAGTGGAGATATCTTGACGACCCCATGAATGATGTTATCGAGGATCGTCTCCGGCCGGGAAGGTGAAACATTTTTCATGCGTAGTTCTGTGTAGTACGGGTCACGACATTATTTTGACGCTGGAAATGTGATACTGACGACGGGTGTCCTGACCTCGAGACTCCTCGACAACAGAAAGCATGCGGGTGAACGCATCCATTGCTTCATCGTAGCGCTGCAAAGCGTGCAGGGCCGCATGTCTCCTCTCGTATCCCAACGGACTCAAGGGGTCTGCCTTGATTGCCTGCGTCGCTTGAATTCAGAATCTAAGCACGCTAGGGCGGACCAAGCCATACTTCGTCTGCATCCTTCAATGCATCTTCCCACATCCCCAGCATTGCCCGGGTATTACTTCGCTTGACAAGTAGACTCACGCGACTTGAGGGATCGAGGGACAATGCAGTTGAGTATTGTATTATAGCTGTCTTGTGATCCTTGGACCTCACTGCGACATCACCGGTGCTTTCGAATGTTGTGAGACGCTTTTGAACGAGATCTGATGTCAAAAGCTCAATGTATGTCGATCTAGATGGGTCGTGACAAGGGATACCCGGATTCCAATCTGCGATCACCTCTTCCGTCAACGATTCTTCATTGATGGTTTCGACCACGGTAGACAGTGATCCCATCACTTCAGAATGATCTGCAGCGTACATGGCTTTGCGTAGCTGTGACTGAATCGCGATGCCAAGGCCATCAAAATCCCATCCAAACATCTTTCAAATACAATGTGTGTGAATGTAGAAGAACCCGGAAAGAATGGCTTACAAGCGAGATGACCATCAGGGAAGGACCCTGTCGAAATGGGATACTTCTTGTGCACGCTTAAACAACTCTATCGCTCGTTTGTTATTCCCTCCTCTCATCAAGATACTCCCGAGTAGAAGGAGCATTTTAGCCTATAAAATGCCCTGTCAACTCCGCTTAGATTTCCACCACCACCGTTTACGTACCCGGACAGTGATATACAGCGACTGATTGTCCACTATATCGATCAAGTCACCCACACGCAAAACAGCATCTTCGTGTTTTCCGCATTCGAACAAGATGATCGCCTGAGTTAAACGAAAAATCAGTATTAGGCAGCAAAGAGGATGACGGGCACATACCTTGATCAGCAAGAGAAGATTATTTTCGCTTTGGGTACCCTCACTGAACACGAGGTCAAATACTCGCATGGCTGAGTCGTACTCCCCATTGCCGATGTAGGCGACTGCATGGGCGATATAACCAATGACCGATCGCCGGGCCTCGATAGACTAGCGTGTGGTAGTCAACATAGCATGGGAGGAGAGACGATTGAAATTTACCTTTTTAGCATCGTCAATGGCCATGTCATACCGTTTCAAACGCGTCCGCACAAGTGCGCGGTGAGCGAGTGCACATGCATGGTGAAAAGGATTTGAGGTGTGTATAGTCTCCTCTGCAAAGAGCTCTTCGACACGAGCCAAGTCGCCCTGCGTCCACGATTTGAACACTGCATCACTGATATACATAATGGGTAACTAGGACGCTGAGAGGGAGAACAGGCAGGTTAGAACAAGCGGGAGATTGATATTTGGACACACTCACGATGCCAAGACAAAAAGGGAGTAAACCATGACATCTTAGATTTGATAATATTGCCAAGTTAATCACTTACATTTACTATCAAGTACGAGACCGGGAGGATGTCACGTAGACTTCGGAGGATGACTTTTCCGTTTTGTTCCCCAGTTACAACGCAGTCATCATTGGGGGAGAGCGCAATAGACCAAATTGTGCTTGCGTGGTTGAGAACAGTCCCAATTTGCTTATGCGTAGAAGTGTCCCAAAAAGATAACGAATCGTGCACAGAGATGACAATGAACTTCTGGTTTCGCGCGAGGGCGATACAGGTAGGATACGCATTGCTATGACTTGGAATGGACCAATTACTGAGTAGGGCTCCCGAGGACGTATCGAAGCACTTGGCTTCACTGCGTGAGAGAGCGAAAAGTTGACGACCGTCACCCGACCAGGTGAGCAACGACGATAGCGTTTTAATGGTTGAGAATGGGATGTCCAATAGCTGCTGCCCATTGTCACTGTTGTAGATGCGGATCGACTTTGCATCTGAGTTTTCGGCTGTAGCGGTGGCGATGCGGTCACTGTTTGGAGAGAATCGCACTGTCACCACTCCAGTATCATGTTGCAGCGGCCCCAGAAGTCGTTTACCCGTGATCATATTCCAAATGAAAGCTCGCCCGTCGCCCGCCCCCGTCGCAAATTTTGTCGAATCGCGTGAAATGTCCACCGAGAGTACTGCCTTGATATGACCGTGGATGTCCAGCACCTTTTCGCGTGTCTGCGCGTCCCATACCCTTACACTCGCCTTTGCATCCCTCCAATCTAATAGCCTGAGTCCACACACCAACCACTTGCGATCCGGTGACAGCGCAGCAGCATAGATTTCTGCCCCTTCGGTTCGAATTGGTTCGCCAACCTCGTGTCCGTCATTTACTCGCCATCGCCGAAGCATCCCTTCTACGCCGCCGCTCAATACCTGTTTTCCATCCTCTACAAAGAAGACTGCGTATATCGAACCCCGGCGGTTATTGATTTCAATTCTTGAGCTATCTGGAAGTCCACGGGCAGTCATTAGTACGGGTACTCGGTAATGAACAGGACGTAACTTTTCCTGTCGACTGCATACCTGCCCCGAGTGCGCAGGTACAGAGATGAAACTTGGTGGGAGTGCGGGATCAATCAATATTCGATCGATCGATCGATCAAGGACCGAACAAGTGCAACGCCCCTGAGTTCAAATTTGGTGTCAGTTTGTGAGCCAAAAAAACAATTGCATGGCAGTATGAAAATTGTCATGTTTGCCTGTCCGCAACTGTGGTGTTGAAAATGGCATCTTTTTGACAAAAAACTGCCCGGAGAATTATCGGGAAGAAATCGTCGAAAATTTCTGACTGGAGACAACTTCATGGCCAAAATCTGGTGAAGTTTTCAACTTGTATAGTATCTCTACAACACTTGCTACAGCATGTTCGACTCCGTCTGTTTATCGCAAGTTGCTAGTCTTTTTTGTTCATTGCTACTCCATGGAACGTTCCCGCAAGATTCTCCGCAAAATCGCATCCGCCTCACACCGAGTCGTCTCTGCTGCCAACAAGTATGCTGACTACAAAGACTTACTCAATGTCGAACGTGCCCATTTTCAGTTAGAGGAGAATATGCAAAGCGTCTCCGCTGCTTGTGAGTGGCTCATGACCATCTTTCCTGTAGCGCCGCCTCTTCCACGTGGGTCTTCATTCGAAAGACTGAAGGATTGGCTTACGGGCGGTGAGCCGCGGGTGTGCTACGAAACATTGAATCAGATGGAGATGTTGCTCCGGGAAGACGGGGGGGCCATACAGATACCCACCGGCATGGGAGTAAGAGGTATGACAGCCACGAAAGACAAGATCGGCGAGGCTATCAACCTTTTCGATTCGCGCAAACGATCTTTTCACCTCTTGTTCGCGACAGACATCTGGTGAGTTCATTCAGCATCATGGCCCAAAGTACTATTCAGGAACAACGAAAGGGGTGTCCAACAGCAGAGGGACGTATTCCATGACATACACGATCCCTCCACATCCCACACGACCCCATTCATCCCACCGACGCCAAGTATGCATGACATACCCGTTACTCAACCCCGTTCCGACGCCCCAGATCCACACTGCCCCGCGCCGTTCGCCTCTCTTACATCACACAACACGACCCCATTCGTCGGGCCAAGCGTGTACGGCACACCTGTTACTCAACCCCGTTCTGACCCCCCGAATTCACACTACTCTGCGCCGTCCGCCCTTCCTGTCTCTCCCGAGGTGCCACATGCCGTACCATTCGGTGGGCCACCGGGGCCTGCTATTCAGGGTTCAGCCGACTTTACAGGCTATCCGCCGTCGTTCCAACACACGCCGTGGGCGATCCCACCGACGCGCTCGCCCCCGCGGCCCGTTCAATACCCGGCGACTGTGTACAATACTTTTAACCGTGGTGTTATGCGGCCTCCGGCGGCTCTGCCCCCTGTGGGACCTTTTACGCCCGCAGCAGTGGCATGGCCCATGCTCCCAGGGGTGTCACCATATCCGGCGCATGGCGGATATCCGACTTGGCAACACCCGACTCAACAGCCAGCCCCCATCAAAAGTCCCAGACACCCAACACCCCCGCACACCCGCACCTGATGCACGCCCACATCCTCTCCCGTACGTTCCCATGGATGATCTGCGCGCAGAACCCCAAGAATGGGTCTGAAGGAACCTGACTGCCAGGCTCGTCGTCGAGATTTGGAATACCCATCCCCAGCGATAGGACCATTGTGGGGTGCGTGCCTTGCACGTTAATGTTGAAATGTTTGCCGAGTTACCTCATGACAGTGCAAGAGTGAACTGCAGCAGCCTCTGGAGAATCCCCCCCACCACCGCTGTCGGAGCCAGCTTGTCAATAGTCGCCAGCCCTCCCCACGATTGGAGACGGTACGCACGACCTCGGATGACGACGACGACGACCAATTGAGGATAGAGGATATTATTTCTTGGTCGAGTTTCTGATATTTGGATTCGGTTGCATCATACCAGATCATTCTTCACTCTATTCACATTACATACATCGATCGAAACAATACTAGTATGATAGAGATGGTCGACGGTATATCAGATAGAAACGCAACGCGCGGTATAGAACGTCATGGAGTAGCTGCATCTTCAGAACTACATGATTGGAGAGACGGGGGCGATAGCGGAAAAAAAGAGACAGTAGAGTGACGACAACATAAGCAAGACACACGTTGATCACCCATATCAGGGTCACAATATCTCCACGACTTCGATACGAATATCCCTAGCAAAGTGGACTTGGCGATCGATTCCGGGGATGACGATCTCGTGCTCGGCAGCGATCCGCTTGAACTCTCCATTGGTTTGTTGCTGCAGCAACAGCACATGGAACGACTGTTGCAGACGAACGATCAGACGCAACGCTCGAGTGTAGTCGTCCATCATAGCCGCGGGTGGAGCATACAATGGCGAGTTGGGTGAAGATCCTGCCTCAGACTCTAGATCCAAGTCGTATTCGTCATCATCCACCGCACTTTCCCAGGCAAATCCATCAAGTGGATCGCGCAGATCGTGGATCCATGGATGTACGAAGATGAGCTTCCGCGGCTCAGTCAACGAGACCCTGTCGCATGTCTGGAACTCCACATTGCCAATCCCTGATACCCGAGCACGGTAACGGTTCTCTAGACCACTCCCAAAATCTTGTACAACGACCCTTCTGACTGTGAAGATGATGCATGGCAGGTGTAGTCGACGGTTGGCGAAGCGGGGTGGTGGTAGACGGGTGACCTGGTCGTGCATTCGTAGAGCATCTGTCCGCGACAACAAATTTCTTAATGCCGCAATGCGCACGTCCATTTCAGCATCCTCGATGGCAGGCGATGCATACGAAGTTTGACCATAAACGGCAAGGGTGGAGGGAAGGCAGCTGTTGTATTGCGATGACTTGCCTGTCCAGGAAAGCACTGTCGCTTCCCCAGAACGACCCACGATCTCCCCCAGCAGGTGGCCCAGCGCCGCATCTCGTTCTCCATAGTCCGGCCGGATATCACTCTTGAAGATACCAATCAACGAGTAAGCAATGTCTTCTTCCAACGTCGCGTTGCGCCCCGAAGCTATGCGCAGTTTTTCTCTGACGCTGAGATTGTCGGGATTGAAAGCGATAATGGTCTCGTGAGTGATACCAATGGCATTCGCGAGTTCCTGCATGATCTCTGGGGACTCCTTGTGGTTGGCACGGGTGTCACCGAGATACGGCTTCCAGCCTGCGATCGTAGAATCGGATCACCTTTGCTGCGAGAAGCTCCTGCGCAGTCCAGGCCCGCGTCATCCAGATACTGTCGGTGAGATCGCCAAGGGCCGACGGAGAGTCTACATCCACAAGAAGGACAAACGTGGCTGCGGATGCTTCGTACCATTTGTACATCATTTTGAGCGACTCGTTCAACACTGTGCTGACCGTCTTGTCGATGCAACACGTGTCGCTCCATGCCCACTGATATCCGTCGTTGCGAACCACTTGGCAGAAGTTGCGCAACTTCTCATACAAGGGGGACGAATCAAGATCCCAGACCGAGTTGGCCAGGCTGACGTCCTGGAACGATGGTTCCTTGCCTTCCCATACATGCGAAAGCATCACATATTGGAAATATTCTTCCACGACTCCCTGGATCCGTTCCTCGTCCAACTCCTTCGTCATCGAGGAAACTAGTGCTTTGAACTGTGATTCCGACTTGAATGTATGCACTCGGTCTGATCCGTCGCGCAGACGACCACTCTTGACGTCGATGAGCACAAATGGGCATATCTTCAAAACCCCGTGAATGACGTTGTCGATGATCTTCTCCGACCGGGAGGGTGAAATATATTTTGTACCCAGTTCTGTGCAATATGAGTCACGACATTATTCTGACGCTGGTAGAGTGGCACTGACGACGGATGTCTTCATCGAGAGACCCATCGACAAGCGAAAACATTCGTGTGCACGCGTCCATTGCTGCATCGTAGCGTTGTAAAGCATGCAGGGCTACATGTCTCCTCTCATACGCCCACGGATTTGAAGGGTCCGCCTTGATTGCCTGCGTCGGTTGAATTTATAACCGTCGGACACGAAGAAGAGCCCAGCCATACCTCATCTGCATCCTTCAACGCATCCTCCCATCTCCCCAGCATTCCTCGGGCGTTGCTTCGCTTAACAAGCAGACTTACGCAGTTCGACGGATTGAGGGACAACGCAGCAGAGTACTGTACTATAGCTCTCTTGTGGTCTTTGGACCCCATCGCGGTATCACCAATGCATTCGAATGTCGCCACACACTCTCGAACAAGATCTGATGTCAAAAACTCAATCCATGTCAATCTGAGTTGGTCATGACGAAGCATACCCGGGTCCCAATCTGCCGTCGCCTCTGCCGTCGGCACTTCTTCAATAAGTGTTTCAGCCATGGTAGCTCCTTCAGAATGGACCACAGCATACATGGCTTTGGATAGCTGTGACTGAATTGCAGTGGCAAGGTTATCAAAATCCCACCCAAATATCTTTTTTTTTAAAAGTACAGTTAGTTGGATTGTAGGAGAACCCCAAAAGAAGAGCTTACAAGCGAGGCGACCACCAAGTAAGGATCCTGTGCAAACGGGATTACTTCTTGTGCACGCTTAAACAACTCTATCGCCCGTTCGTTGTTTCCTCCTCTCATCGAGATACTTCCAAGTAGGAGGAGCATTTTAGCCTGTAAAACGCCTCGTCAACTTTGCTTGGATTTCCACTGGCATCCCTACCGTGTACGTACCCGAACAGCGATATATGGTGATTGATTATCCACTATATCGATCAAGTCATCTACACGCAAAATAGCATCCTCGTGTTTTCCGCATTCAAACAAGATGATCGCCTGCGTTAAACGAAAGATTGGTATTGGGCAGCAACGAGGATGATGGGCGCATACCTTGATCAACAAGAGAATTCGATTTTCGCTTGGGGTGCACTCACTGAACACGAGGTCAAATATCCGCATGGCTGACTCGTGCTCCCCGTTGCCAATGTGGGCAATTGCGTGTGCGATATAGCCAATGGCGGATCGCTGGACCTCGATAGACTGGCGGGCGGTAGTCGGCACGGCATGGAGCCAGAGATGATGGAATTTTACCTTTTTGGCATCATCAATGGCCATATCATGCTGTTTCAAGCGGGCCCGCACCAGAGCGCGGTGAGCTAGTGCACGTGCGCAGTGAAAAGGATTCGAAGGACGCATGACATCTTCTGTAAAAAGTTTTTCGACGCTAGACAAGTCGTCCTGCGTCCACAGTTTGAATGCCGCATCACCGATATACATAAACGGCAACTAGGGCGCTGTGAGGGAGAGCGAAGAGATCAGGACACAGGAGCGATTGATATTTGAATACACTCACGATGCAATGAGAAAATGGGAGTAGACCGTGATGGGCTTTAGATTCGACAATATTGCCAAGTGAATCACTTACATTTACTGTCAAGTACGAGAACGGAAGGATGTCACGTAGACCGCGGATGGTGACTTTCCCGTTTTCTTCCCCAGTCACAACGCGGTCGTCATCTGGGGAGAGCGCAATGGATCGAATTGGGCTTCCGTGGTTGATAACACTTCCAATTTGCTTGTGCGTGGAGGCATCCCAAAAAGACAACGAATTATTTGTAGAGATGACAACGAACTTTTGGCTGCGCGCGAGGGCGATACAGGCGGGATGTCCATTGTTATTGGTAGACCATTTACCGAGCAGGACTCCCGATGACGTATCGAAGCACTTGACTCCGCCGTACGAGACAGCAAAAAGCCGACGACCGTCTCCTGACCAAGTAAGCGATGACGAGACCATCTGCTTGACCGAGAACGGGATTTCCAACAGCTGCTGACCATTGTCGCTGTTGTAGATGCGGATCGACTTTGCATCCGGGTTTTCGGCCGTAGCGGTGGCGACGCGGTCGCCATTTGGAGAGAATCGTACTGCGACCACTCTACCGTCATGATTCAGCGGCCCGGTAAGTCGTTTGCCCGTGGTCATGTTCCAAATAAAGACGGCCCCGCCAGCTGCCGCCGTCGCAAATTTTGTCGAATCGCGCGAAATGTCCACCGAGAGTACTGCCAATATGTGATCGGCGATGTCCAGTACCTTTTCGTGGGTTTGCGCATCCCATACCCTCACGTTCGCCTTCCCACCGCTTTGATCTACAATCTTGAGTCCACACACCAACCACTTGCGATCCGGCGACAGCGCAGCAGCATGGATTTCCGCCCCTTCCGCTCGAATTGGTTCGCCAATCTCGTGTCCGTCATCTACTCGCCATCGTCGAAGCATCCCCTCGGCACCACCGCTCAATGCCTGCTTGCCATCTTCTGCGAAGAAGACTGTGCGTATGGGATGCGGAGTATTGATTTCAACCATTCTCGAGCCACCTGGGGGTTTGCGGGCAGTCATTACAGGTAACCCGCCAATGACTGGTACGTACCTTCTCCTGTCGACTGCATATTTATCCACGGTGCGCAGGAAGCTTGATAAAGTACACAGTATCTAGGGCTCCGCAAGTTCCCCACGCCGGCGATAATGTATGGATCCCGGCCCGTCTCTTGGGCACGTGCCATGTGCTTCTCGTGTTTAGATCTCCCATAAGTTTCCCGGCGTAGCCTTCTCCAGCCCTAAGTTGCGAAGCATGCCATAGTCAATCACTGAAACACCGGGGTCGATCACGTTCAAGCCACGCTGAGTATGTTTCTGGATGTATGGGACACTCACTACGGTGTCGGACAGTCTATATTTATATTTCAAGTTCTGTGATATATCCCCACACAACTCGGACCTATCGCACATCTTGCAAGTCGTCGCATAGTATTTGAAGCAACGTACACCGCTCACTAGCACCCCGAGTCTATGCCTACAGTGGCGATACTTGAACCGGAAGCAGTTCCGTATCAGGACGCTCAGCCTTCCGAGCTCTCAGGCTGTCTGGGTAGTCTGGTGACCAGACCGTACTAATGAGGCAACCCGTCGATAGACGCTGTCTGGGGCTGATGCGCGAGACGGCCTTGGACCATTGGCTGCTCCATATTCTCCAGAGACGGACTCGAGAGGCGAAGTTTACTACTGTAATTCCGGTCACGGTTGTCCGACCGCGGCTATTCGATTTCCTGAATACGTTCTGAATCCCTACGGAGTACTCAGGTGGGCGAAAGTTGATAGAGAAGAGGGCCATTCGAACTGGCAGCCTCAGGCTGGCGTTCTCGACGAGGACAAGGTTAGACAAGTATTACTGCGGTATGAAATCGATCTGTGTCCTACTGGTAGTATTATACAAAGTGTGTTAAGTGACGTGATTCTGTAACTTGACTCCACAAGGACCGACTGAGAGGGTGGCAAAGATATCACCTAAGAATGTCAAGATTGAGTATCGCGTCGGACAATCAAGAGCGTGAGCACGAACCGGAGGGGTCCTGGGCACCGAGTAGGCATATGCCACTGAGGCTGCTCTTCCGTGCCCAGCACAGCCTTCCACGTTGGTAGACGACCAGCTACTCGCTCGATTTTTTTCCGGTTCCAATTCGTCGCGATTCCAAAACAAAGGCGATACCCGTAAACCGTATCAGACGGATCGTCAACAAAGTGAAGTTGAAATCCTGGGAGGCAGAGGGCGAGGTACCCGAGGACTGCGCTTTCAATCGCGCCTCCCTTCCAGTCCGGTTGACCGATGTTATGATCCTTCGCGAACTTATAAACCCATTCTTGTGTTACTTTGTAGCCGTAGACACGATACGGGTGAGGGGTGGTGGGCTTCCTGGGAGGGACAGCAGATTGCGGCTCAGTGTGAGAGGAAGGCGGGCTGGAAGGAGGCGCCTGTTCTAACCTAGAAGAGCGTTAGCACTCAGTGACGAATCGCTTCCCGAGACTCACATTGTGATGGGGTGTAACGTGAAATTCTGGGCAGTCTGTGATGTGTCTGATGACAGAGTACTTGTACTTCACGTTGAACAATGGTATCACATGTACATGCACCCTGTTTTCCGTGTTACACTGTGCAGTCCCCCGCTTCAGTTTCCCATTGTCTGGGATTGTTCCATGACCCGTTTTTGTTTTCCCTGACAACTCTTGACGTCACGGTCTAGAGCCCACATTCCCCATTGTTCCACAAATTGGGTTATCCACAGTCGTTTGCTAGCTCGGAAATAAAAATGGTCAACTTTTACTTGCGTGTCCTTCAAGTTGAACGTCTTCCATATCATGTCCGACCGTACCAACTTCCGTCTTCCTGGTCATGACCTGCATCCTCTTGCCGAGCGCAAGTGCCTTCTCTCCTTACTCGCTGCGTATAGTAGACAATGGAATCCGCGCAATTTGGAGTACCCATGGTACGAACCTTGGGGACATATTCTCGCAGCTCTGGTGGCAGAACATCCTTCATTCTCCGTCGCCCCTCAACCGTACCTTTGGTACGACACGTCCCATGCATCCCAACCATATACTGCTCCTGGTCCAGACTACCTCATGTCTACCGAGGGCGAAGAATTGGACGAGCCCATGTTTGGGGTTGGAAATGACACACTGGATTCGATCCGCAGTATATCTGTTCCATCCCATCGTGATCGTGCCCGAATTCCTGATTTTGCAATCACTCACAAAGTTTCTTTCCCCAGACCCGATAACACTAGCCACTTTTCGCACCTCTCTCGCAGGGTCACATATGTTGGTTTCCCTTTGCTTGCGGAGCTCAAGGCCGCTGGCCCTCGTTCTGATGACATCCGGACAAGCTTGTCTAATGCCAGACAGCCAATGTTACTCACCCGCAATCAACTTCACAAACAAGCTCTCCACCTTTTCAATATGTATCCCCACCAACAATCCATCATACTCATTGCTGTCACCGGAATTTGGTGGTCGTACTCCATCTATTCTCGTGAGCTGATGGAGGGTTGTCCCAGTGTAAAAGACGATGCAGATGATGAGGGAGATATAGATGACTATGACGATGAAATGCCAGACCCATCATTCGACGATCAAGATGGTATTCACTCGCACTTACTGCAAGATCCATCAAATTTTGACCGTGACGAGGAAGCAGCGCATGCCCTTCAAGACCAGCTTCATGCTTATGGCTTTGCCCTCGACCATCTTGGGGACATGTCCGAGGAACTGCAGTTCCATACCATATTGCCCAACGGCAATCTCAAGCTTATTGACAATGGTCATTGGTCAGATTACTTGTTGTATGGAACTGTGTCGTCGAATCAGGTGTTCAGCTTGATCCTTGACCAGTTGTGTGACACGGTGCATTACCACTATCGGGGAGAGAGGGGCTAGGGCATTTTTTTTAGCAAGCGAATGTAGTGTAATTTGAAATGGCCCGAACATCACGATACATAGTTCTGATATCTCCCCTGGGATCACGCTTCGTTGCAAATGGCAGAACTGTCATTCGCGCATCCCTTCAGCAACGCCATTGTCCGACTTGTCCAACAAGTCCTCCACGTACGAGGTGATGTTCGGGTGGATCTGAGCGTTGAATGTCGGACTTTTACTGGGCAGGGGTGTGACAATATCTCCACGACTTCAACGCGAATATCTCTAGCAAAGTGGACCTGGCGATCGATTCCGGAAATGACGATCTCGTGCTCGGCAGCGATCCGCTTGAACTCTCCATTGGGTTGTTGCTGCAGCAACAGCACATGGAACGACTGTTGCAGACGAACGATCAGCCGCAACGCTCGAGTGTAGTCGTCCATTGTAGCCGCAGGTGGAACATACAACGGCGAGTTGGGTGCAGATCCTGCCTCGGACTCTGGATCAAAGTCATATTCGCCATCGTCTGCTGCACTTTCCCAGGCGAATCCATCAAATGGATCGCGCAGATCGTGGATCCACGGATGTACGAAGATGAGCTTCCGCAGCTCAGTCAACGAGAGTCTGTCACAGGTCTGGAACTCCACATTACCAATCCCTGACACCCGAGCAACGGTAACGGTTCTCTAGACCACTCCCGAAATCTTGCACAACGAGCCTCCTGACCGTGAAGATGATGCATGGCAGGTGTAATCGGCAGTTGGCGAAGCGGGGTGGTGGTAGACAGGTGACCTGGCCGTGCATTTGTAGAGCATCTGCCCGCGATAATGAATTTCTTAATCCTAACGGTTCTCTAGACCACTCCCGAAATCTTGTACAACGACTCTTCTGACCGTGGAGGTAGAGCATCTGTCCGCAATAACGAATTTATTAATGCCGCAATGCGCACGTCCATTTCAGCATCCTCGATGATACTGTCCTTTTGTCTTGTCGACAATGACTCGGATATGGATCCCGGTCTTGGCCACGTGTGCTTGTGTTTATATCTCCGATGTTCCCCGGCGTAGTCTCCAGCCCCAAGTTGAGAAGCATGCCATAGTCAATCACTGAAACACCGGGGTCGATCACGTTCAAGCCACGCTGAGTAGCCGACACTGTTTTATTTGCTGACTAGACCTTGTACCATGCACTCTAAGGTTTGCAAGCGGTCCTCTGCTTATTTGATCTGGAAGATGGTGTGAACGAGTGTAATGGCAAACAGGTTGATGCATTATTCGAAAGCCTGAGAATGGGGGCAATTTCAGCCTACTTTCCAAGATGTGCTTTCTACCGTGAACTTGAATGTACCACCCTCGGCCCTTCTCTTTGTTTCGCCTCCTTGACTGTCCTCCTCGCGCGCTCGGCGGCTCCAATCAGGAGGTCCAAATCTATCATGGGCTGTGTTTGAGAACCTGGCTCCAATTGAGAACCGAGGTAGACGACACCTGGCAGGGAGGATAAACAAGTTGGCGAGTTACAGCTCGTGTAGCTGTTTCGAGTTCGTGATGCCACACCAGAGCCAGAAGGTGGAACCAAACTGGATCGAGAAGGGTAAAAATGTTTCCGGGGAACTGGCAAACAACGGAATTCGCGTAAGTCGTCCCTTGGTAACGTTCAAATCTGCCAAACGTCACCAGCAACAAATAAACTCCTATTCGGTCTCATTCTGATCACTTGCTTGAAAACATGTCGTCGCCGTTGCACTTGGCGTGCACACCCATTCTTAACTACTCGTTTTGTCTCCTCTCAGCCATTTTCTTGTCCAGCAAGGTGTCGGAAACGCCCACCCTAGTGGGAACTGACGTTCAGGGCACGCTACCCCAAGCCCTGCCCACACGATTTTGCTCACAACACCTTCATTCTCCTCGACTTTTACACACCAACCAAGTGTAGCCACTGAGCGAGGCCAACGCCGCCATCCACTTTCTCCTGGAATCATTGTTGCGTTCTATCCGGACGCTCTAGGAGTTCAGTGAAACTCAACCCAAATGCAACCTAGTGAGGGAAGTCGACACGATCCCTGATTGATAAATTCTGATATCACGCATCAAGGGACCATTCAGCGCTCGTTTCAGGACCACAGACGCACTTCCGTCGAGAAGATGATCGTCGTCCGAATACGCAAGCCGAGTTCCTTGAAGAGCTTACGGTAGAAGCGATAGCAGTACTGTAATTGCGAGATGCCAACCGTGCTCGACACCGAGGTTCGTTCCCCCCGGAAAGCGGTATTGATCCATGTACGTGGGAAGGGGATAGCATAAAAATGGCGACTGTACCTAATGATGTGATGTGTCATTGATAACACAGTCGTACGATAATGCATCCGCAAGGTCCCGGATCTGGCCCAGTGAGCGGATGTCGAATCGGGAGTCCATGAAGCGATGAAAGTGTACAATCGAATCAGGGGAAATAGTCAAGATAACCCGTGCCAGTGGTACAACACTGACCCCTGTGGTCGTCATTTTCGCTTTGGTGAGAGAGGAAGCGGACACATCGTGCTTACCGAGGCACTGTCCTTGTGAACAATTTTCCTGTTCACAAGAGCGATTAGGCACTTGTTCACTCGAGCTTGATTAAGGTCGGGTGGAGTGATAAGCTCGATGACTGTGGATAGGTGAGTAGATGATAGGGTCCAAGTGTGCGCGCATACATACGTTTGATGCCACGACCGTCGCTGTCGATCATGAACTCGATGACCATCTCCATGTTTCGACGTAAACCCTGCATAACGTGGCGCATTAGTCCATTTCTCCAGTAGTGAAGCAGGGCACGTACGGGGTCGCTCCCGCGGAACTCGAGCGGGAGACACATGATGATCTTCTCGACCGTCATCTACGCAAAATCAGTTCCACGCCGTCCTTGAGCATGGCAGACGAGAGGCGAGCACCATCCGTTCTTTCTTTTCCTTGGCCGTCAGCTTTGGTTTCCCTTTCTTCTTCGGAACGGCTTTCGGTGGTGCCGATTTTGTGTTGGCAGAGGTGGACGAGAGGGCAGTGGTAAAAGTCGCCTCGTAGTCTGCGGTCTGGTTGAAGGTCGTCTTGTCCACATCCGTGATGGCGCTTGCATCGAGCGCGGAGGGTGGAGGCGGGGCTGCCTTTGCGGCTTCGGCGGCGGCTCGAGCGTCTTCCTCTACATCGATGGGCATCAGGGCATGCCCAGGAACAGACGCGTCACGTACCGGCGCGTTTGGTTGCGAGCTGGAACGACACGTCCGTTGGTGCCTGTGCATAGAACCATCCATCTCGGTGTATTCACGATCTGTGGAGCACGCACCTGCAGCCAGTCTGTGGTGAGCGCGTTCATGTCCATCGCGTACAGCCAGCCCGCGAAGCTCTCGTTGAAGGATCGGAGGGCGTCGCTGAGGCGGCGGAGGTTGTCTACGTTTGCGTGGAGGGCCTCGGCCTCGTCGACGAGCTCGGCCATGACGGGCTCGATGAACCCAAGGCCGTGTGGGGCATCTGGGTCGAGGGCTGAGCGGGAGAGGGCGAAGAGGGATCCCTGGGAGACGCGGCGGAGGGGCGTGCGATGCATCAGAGATCGGTGCCACGAAGGACAGCGCGTGGGAAATGATGTCAACAATGTTTGTGATTGCTCAAAAGGGTCCGCTAAAAGCTCGGCAAAAATATCCCCGCCGCCGTGTGACACGGTGAGGGCGGCCCTTTTCTCCCCCATGTCCCTTTGACTCGGTGAGCACACCCCGCGGTGCCGTGCACCCCGCGCTGAGCCCGCTACAGTGCTGCATGCGAACCCCGCCCTGTCTTCTCCCCGCCGCTTTTCTCCCCGCGACACCGGTTTTATTCTGATGGTCTTCAAGGGCAGCAGCGTGCTGTCGTGTCTGATACCCTCTCGTCTCGGATTCGGGCCAAACCAGCAACACGACTCTCCCTCGCGGACCCCGGATCAGGAAAAAAAGGGCAAACTCGTCGCCCACCATCCTGGCGAGCTAGAGTTCGATCCGTTCCGAGGAAACCCTCTGCCTTTCTACCGAGCCACTGACCCCGACCCTTGCACTGACCACTCGCGCGCACGCGCAAACACCGCCCCGTCCGGCTCGCTGTCCCCGGCTCTTCTCATACCCGATGGCGGCATAGGCCAGTCACCCGGCCCACTTCATCGCCCTCCCGCGCCTCCGGTCCGCCCAAAGCGATCCAGCTTCACCACCTTCTTTGCTTTCAGCTCAAAACGAGGGCCCACTCACGGAGCTCCCGTCGTCCACTTCCCACAACTGCAGCAGGACCCCCTCGTCCCTTCCCACTCTGTCCCTGGTCAAACACAACTACACCCACTCGGGGCTGACGAGGCATACCACTGTTCCAACCACGCTTCCTTGACCCCTCCCCACCCCGACGCGACAAACGCGCCTCCCTCCACCCGACTCTCTTTGCGACCGGATCTCAGTGGAAACCCGGATTTAGACTCGCAGTTTTCTTCTCCAGTCGACTCTCATCCGTCCCATACCCACTTTCGGCACCCTTATGCATATTCCTCTCCCCTTTATCCAAGACCGTACTCCAAAACTTTCGATACAGCCCCGCGTTTGCGCCATACTACTTCTCAACCTTTCCAACATCATCCCCAGGCGAGCAGTGGAATGCTGCCAGTACAGCTTGGCCACACATCCAGGTTACAGCCCGAGCTCAAGACCTCCATGTCAACCCCAAACTTGGCTTCTGGAGTTCCCCCAGTCCGTCCTAGGTCACTGCTTAGAAAGAAACCTCCGTCAAGGTCAAAGGGACAGGAACGTTGGCTATCGGCTGAGTCCTGGTGGGA
The DNA here is from genome assembly GCA_025782845.1 of Boletus coccyginus. NCBI lineage: Eukaryota > Fungi > Basidiomycota > Agaricomycetes > Boletales > Boletaceae > Boletus > Boletus coccyginus. The sequence continues at coordinate 406,426 of JAHZSR010000017.1, forward strand.
TGCACTGTTTTCTCCCTCCCCCCGTTTCAAGGTCAAGCAGGCACCACGTTCAAATCCGGTGACCGACAAGCCTGTCAGTAAACCTGTTCCAGGTGAACCGAATAGGAACCTCGGGGTTACCTTTCCCTCCGTTCCTGCTGCGCGTCAACGCTCGATATCTGCCACTTCTGCCACTTCGATTATCAAGCCTACGTTTCCTGTGCTCACGAGATCACGGTCTGCAGTGGATCTGCTTGCTCAACCATCGACGTCTGCTACCCCCCGTGCTGGCTTTGAACCTGCATTGGAACCCCTTGTGGACGAATCCACACCACCGCCTGAACAGGTTCCTGAGAGTGACGCAGAACTTTCTCTACCAGAACCACCTCTCTCGTTAGAACAGTATGTTTCTTGCCTCTTGTGTCTTGTTCCTCTGAACTGAGGTCGAAACGATATAGGGTTCTTGATGAAGGGGAGGCGTTTGAACAACAGCGAGCCAAGTGGAAACACCAGGCCTCTAAATCCCTTGGAAACAAACACACCCGTTCGTTCTCGCGTGCACGTTCCAAGTCTCTCGGTGAGAGGCACATTCGTCTTGGCCACCACACTTCGGAAAGCAGCAAAGCTCAGTTTAATCTCGAATTTCTTGCTGCCCGTACCCTACTTGGAAGCCAAGGCACTATGCCAACTGTGCACGTCACCAAGCAAAGCAGTACTTCATCCCATTCTAAAGCATATTCACATTCACATTCGCAATCAGCGTATTCTTGCTCTCGCTCCTCCCGCTCACGCGTCCACTCTCATTCACATTCGCATTCATTAGCCACTTCTAGTTCTTCCAAATCATCGCGCCATCTTCCACCACGCGGCCACTCTCGGAATGGGTCGTGGGGCAAAACAGCATTCTTGAAAGCAGGCGCCCTTTGTGGAATTACTCAAGACGAGTCCTACACTGCGGACGAAAGGGTGCCATCATCCTCAAGAGCCGATGTGCAAGACACAGTCCACATTGGCCATTCTACAAATGCTGAGGGTGTATTTGACGAGGGCAAGGTCTCTTCATCCGCGAGCGTTCCGTCTGGTGAAGTCGGCATTGCAATCTCTTCATCACTACCGCCCTCCGAGGGTTCCTTCCACCCCGACATGTCCGAACCCCGACATCTGGAAGGTGACCTGGAGAGTCGCTGGTCGTCAAAGCACATGCACAAGTCCTCCGGGTATGCAGGCCCGCACCCATCGGCGATTGATTCCAACCTACCTCAACTTGGCGTTGCCAACGATGTCAGCCTGAGACATCGGTTACCCCCGCGTGCCGTCATCCATCCCCCAATAGCTCCCATCGCACATCCGTACCAGTCTATGACGGCACGGCTTGAACGAGTGGGCGACAAGAGGAATGAAAGTGTTACATTGAAGGTGACCGAAGGTCAAGGGGCCATGGAACCGGGTACAGGACGCATCCCCTATCCGCATCTATCGCTCAGTCATGCCGATTTTGAGCGATATGGTGTTGGCGAGGCGCTTGTATATGCTTCACTTTCACGGCCAAAAGAGGTTCCGGGAGCCAAGCGAGCTGACGTGCAAACTCAATCGTCGCCTGCAGCCGAGTTACTTCCTCAGGAACAGTCTCCGTGCGAAACCACTGTTGTGCAACCCGAGGAGCGGACCACATCCTCATTGGCGATGGGTAGTATCCCATCCTTGACCAGTTCGACGATTCAGATGGTCATGTCTGCGTTCGATAACCCCGATGATCTCGACGAATTCCGGGACCTCTTTTACAAGCCTCGTCCTGCTTCCGGGGGTCAGCACCGGGAACCATGGGTGATGATCAACCAGGTGCCGACTGACGTGCGTAGCTCAACGTCCGGCAGCCCGCTCACTCACCTTGTCCGCAAACTGAGCGAAGAGGTCCATAGTCGGCGAGATCCCTCGCGGACGCCGTCCGATCCGATACTCGTCCAGAGGACCGAATCCCAGGAGGACCGATTTAGTCCGAGCGGGACCACGTTAGTGTTCATGGATCTAGCCCGGACGTCTTCCCCTCGGCCTATGGAATCATCTTCGCAACTCCATGTGCCCATCCAAGAGGAGAGCGAATCTACCCTGCAGCCTCTCATGGTTATCCCAGATGACGTCAATTCGTTTTATACGTCGTCAATTTTGGAGAGTCCGTCGGAAGATCACGAGAATGACACGTTTGGTAAGGATACATGAACTGCTAGGATCGAGGATCCTCGCTGACGCGTCATGTACGATAACAGGATATCCTGTCAAGCATGGTCAGTGCGAGGCCGTCACGGCCCCAACCCCTATCCAATCCCCCAATCGCCTGTCGACTCACCTCTCTATTCGAGAGGACGAGGACGAGGACGAGGAAGACGAGACCGCTTTTCTGAGTCCTGTGACGAAACGGTACGGGTTCATATCGGTCGATGCCGTCCGAGCGAGCTACTTTGACGACGTCCGATGTGTCACAAATGTCGGGGCTCTCTGATTTCCCGCTTCCGCCAAGTGCGCGGCCGGTGTCCATTCTGCAGGCGTACTCTGAAGCGTCAACGCGCTTGCCCGCTTCTGAGAGTCACGGTCAGTCTGACGATGGAACTGAGATGGAGCACAGGAACCGACATATGGACGGTGAAGAAGGCGAGGGGCGATCGGGCGATGTGGAGGTGACATTGCGGGCTCTGCGGATGTCGCCGCGCGTCACGAGCTACGTGAGTCGTGGGTCGACGTATGATGGGAGCGACGACACAGATCCCACCATGCAGCCTCACCAGGCATGACCACGATCGCGCGTCCTGTCTTTCTTGTTCAGGCATCCCCTCGTCTCCCAGGCTCTCTCCTCGTGTTTTTCTCTCGCATCTTGGTCTACCGAGTTGCTTCTGGTATCGATTTCGCGCACACTATCCACCTTTTTGATTTTGGAGGGATATCGAAACGAAAATAGAAGCGGTTGGTCAATACGTATAGCATATCATCCAGTTTTCACCCTTTCTTTCCCTACACCACCCCTACCTGCGACACACCCCTTCCTCCTCGTTCCGCAACGCTTCATTCGTCCTGCCCTCTCTGTTTCTCTCTTCTCCTCTCATCTCGCTTCGTTTGTTTTCGTTTCATTCTCCTCTGCATCTCATTTCCTGCCCTACTTGAATATAGCGATTCCCGTGATAGTGTATCTTTTGCCGCGCATCCGTTACTAGTAGCCATGGTTCATACGTGCCACTCGGTGGTCTCGAATGAACAATGCATAATCTCGATTCGAATCGTCGGTGAAACGCACACGGAGCACAGCTCGAGCGTCTTCCGACGATGAGGACGAGGACGTCCGACGTTCCAACGTTTCAACGGATCCCTTGGCAAGAGCGTGTATTCACAATCTGTGCACAGCACCTACGCGCGAACCATGGACACATACAACAGGTCCACATCCGACCAGCGGTTTTCGCCATGTTCCCAACTCGGCGCTCCCGCTCCGCAGTAACCAGACTGTATCCCAGCGCCCACGCGCTACCTTAACCATCGGACGGCGGTTCCAGCCGCCCCCCGCCATCGGTCGACCCGTCGGTATGCAGCTTGGTCAGGTCGAACAGCGGTGGATACATCCTGAGCGAGTTCTTTCGCTGATTCGCGAAATTGGCGTACACCTGGTCCCTGTTGGTGCGCGAGAGGAACTGGATCGAGGCGCCTTTGGCGTCGGCGCTGTTATCCTTTTGCGTCGTCGATCCGTTTCCAAAGTTGAATCTAGAAAGGGGGGTGGGGTGGTCAGGTGTCGGGGGGGGGGATGGGATGGATGATGGGGAGAATGCGTACACGGAATAGACGTTGCGCATGAACACGTCGCCGAGCAAATAGTCGAGGTCGTAAAAGGAATCGAGCGGTGGCCGAAACGCGTTGATACATACGGCATATTGATCGTTCTTGTCGATGACCCTCACCGGAGAACTCAATTCCATCGGGTTGATCGGGAACGCATTGTTCCTATCCCACACCCAAAATGGTGTCGTGATCATGGTCAGGCGAGAACGAGACGGACGGACAGACGTACGCAAATGTGAACGAGAGATTGACCTGTGCCAGACAGGGGATGAACCACGCGTCTTGGTCGGGGGTCTTGACGTGCACGGATCCGTTGAACTGGCTATAGATCGCATCGACGGCGTCGCTCGGGATATACGCCAGACTGGTCCCGCTGTCGATGAGCGCGATCGCTTGGCCTTTTTTCGTTCCCTTGACGGTCGACGTGAGGGGAAACCGCTTCCCGTTAATAGTCATGGCGTCCATCGCGATCGTCCAACGGGACGTCGACGCGACGGGGACCTTGGGCGCGTACGTGACATTGCTGAATTTGGGATCGTATTCGCCGATGGAGAGGTATCCGCCTGCGGTGTCCTCGCCATCATCGGACCGCTCCAGAGCGAGACCGATCAGGTGCGGTGTGGAGGGGTGTTGCGCAAACATGTTGGCCATGACGGATTGGGTGGACATGTTCTTGGTGTTGCGTTCTAGGGCGGAGAGGCCGTTGAGCCCTAGTCCGAGGATACCTTCGGACTCTTGATCTTCTACCTTGGAGACGCTGAGGAAGGCTTGGTTGTCGACTGCGTAGCCGCCGAAACTGACGGGGGCATAAGCGATGTTGCCATAGGCAGAGCCAAGACCATAGGTGAGGTTCACGGTGGTATTCGTCGTGCTGTTGAGCTTTAGCTTTTGGCCGGCGATAACCCAGAGATCGCTCGAGCCGGTGTCGATTTGGAGGGTAAAGTCTGAAAGGAAACTGAGCGAGGGCACAGTTGGAGAAGCGAAACGGAATACCACGGCCACCGACGTTTACCTTTCCGGTGTACTTTAGGGCAGAAAGTGACGTGTGTCGGACTAGGGGAGTAGGATGACGTACCTCCATGTTGGACTCGTTCACCAAAGTATGGTTATCGGACGATCCCTTGTCGGCATTGGGGGTTGCTTTCGCCGAGAACGAAAAGCCTTTAAAGGTGGTGGTAGGGTCTGCATCGTCAGTGTCGCTGAAGAGAACGGACGCGTTGCTTGCCAGAAGCACGCCAGAGGAGAAGGCAAAGAAGGTGGGTAAAAACATGGCAGATGAGTGTGTAGAAAGCGGAGTGGGCGGTGGGTTTATATACTTTGCCCAGTACCAACGGATGCGTTCGAAACGCGGCCGTATTTTGGTTAAGACTATCGGCAAACGAAAGGACCTGCACGATACATCGCGTTATCCTTTGCATATCTGCAAGGTGAGTTCAGTAGGAAGTGAGGCAAGCAGAATGCGCCATTGTTCCACGAACGTGCAGACTCGATACGGCATGACGTTGGGCATGCCTGTCAAAGGAGTGTGAGTACGCCCTTGTGAAGATGGTAAGTACATATGGCTAGACCAAAAAATGTGTTCCGGACTCCGTTCGACGTTGACTGGCCTAGTGATGCATAACTCGCCAGCAAACATGTACAAACACGTCAAGTAAGGTTTTTGGCATCTGCCGACGGCAACTTGGGGAGCTTGTGGGGAGCAGTAGAATAGCCGTGTAGCATGTGGTGGCCTCCGGGGAGTTACCAAACCCCCCTAGCCGAGTGGGAGTACCATGAACTCCTTTTGGGGTCTTTCGCATACGAGACCGTGTACGATATGACGCGAGGCAGTGGCTTTCATTTGTAAGTACCTCCACCTGACCTCCACCACGCTCTGCTTGAGTGGCAGCATGAGTGTTTCCTCGCCCTTGTCATTCTACCACTGGGCCGTGTCCGCCATCGCTTTGGTAGTTTTCAAGCTCACTGTGGACAAAATCCTCTCGATACGGACGGCGTTTGCAAGAATAAAGTACGTCTGCAGCATCTACATCGTTGTTTTCAGGCTAACTTCTACATAGGGATTGCCCGGGCTGTGTACCGCTATGGCTCAACCCGTTTAATGCACAGGCTCTTGTACTAGGCACTACATTCCCTATACCCGGCATGGCTGGGTACTACGCAGGGAAATTCTCATGTACGTCCTTGCATGTCTCTCCTCTGCATAACATTGCAAACGAGCAGACACCCAGTATACAAGAAATTCGGAGCCACATCCTTTGCGTCTGTTAGGATTTCAGCAGCTCAGCAATTCTTTTGGCTTGCGGACCCCGAGGCTATAAAACTCGTCGTTTCTGATCGGCACGCTTTCCAAAAGGATACCGTGTCGTACGAAATACTCAACATCTACGGAGAAAATGTTGTTAGTGTGGAGGGGTCCAAGTGGAAGCGCCACCGTTCTGTCACCATGTCTGCCTTCAACGAGGCAAGCAGTCTTTCGCTTGCCCCATTCGCCATTGTCCGTCTAACCTGGGTATTCCAAGGCAAACATTGCACTGGTCTGGATGGAAACTCTGCGTGTGATAGACGAATGGTTCGAACAACTCGACGTCACTGGTCCTGAGGTCTCCGTCGACACGTTATCACCCATGACACAGGTGCGAGGTATGATCTAATATCTGTGAAACTTGGTTCAAATCCGCTCCAGGCGACACTCCTTATAATTGTTACCGCGAGTTTCGGTAGACGGGTGTCCTGGACCGACGATTCGACGGCAGAGCGGCCTCCCGGATGCAAGCTCACCTTTCGATCTGCGGTTATGGATTCTGTCCATAATGTTATCTTCAGAGCTTTGGTCCCAGGATGGTTTTATCAACTTTCGTCGCTGATCAAAGTACCCCATCTTTCCTCTCGCGCGTTATTGACCCGGCTTGCGTTTGACGATTTACGAATCCACATGCTTGATCTCGTTGACTCTGCTCGTGCTGAGATTGCATCTGGTGAACGCTCTGGGGCCCCGGGCGCGGCATTGTTACGAAACCTCGTCGAGGCTAACATGAACCAGGACGACTCAAAGGGGCTGACTGAGGGAGAACTCCTTTCCGATATATTCGTGAGCATGCAGTTGTACGTCCACCTCACGTTGCTCAGCTATTACCCTCCTTTTAGGCTTTCCTTCTTGCTGGACACGGTTGGTTAATCTTATATTCTGCTTTCCTTGGGTCAGCCAGCAGCTGATTCTTCGAGCAGAAACAACCGCTCATACCCTCTGTTTTGCATTCGTATTGTTGGCCTTGCATCCGAACTGCCAGGAAAAAATTTACGAAGAGGTCTCCCGCGTATGGCCTGCAGATGCACCCGTCACACAATTAATGGCAGTGAGCTTGTACCACCCACTTCATGAACAAACTGCCAACCTAAATTCTAACAGAATCACAAAGAATACTTGGACAAGCTTGTCAGATTTCCGTGGTTTCTTGGCCATACTGGCACATGCTGACAGTTTGCACAGGGATATGTTGTGGCGTGCGTCCGCGAAACACTTCGTCTATTCCCTTCCGAGCCTCGTATATCAAAATGCGTGCATACGGACACCGTCCTACCCGGCACTTTTTTCAACGCTGGATCAAATGGGAATCCTTCTGTCGAAACCGGAAAGTTCTCGATGGCCGTTCCGATGGGGAGCGTCGTCGTGTTGGATGTATGGGCATTGCACATGAACCGTGAGCGATCTTTGTCTTGGACATGACCATGGCGTATTCGCCTTTTACGACTACCCACCCCATCGTAGCTCTATACTGGGGAGAAGACGTGGCAGAATTCAGGCCTGAACGCTTTATCGACACTGGGTCCTACCAGTGGCCGAGAAATGCATGTAAGCCCCGCAGTTCCATGACTGGGGTGTCTGCTAGATTTACGCTTGTATCTCAGATCTGCCGTTCTCAGGTGGTGCAAGGTCGTGCATTGGTCAGCGATTTGCAATCGCGGAAGCGGTCGGTGTCCTTGCGAGTGTCGTGCGTCGGTACCAGATCCGAGTTCCGGACGACCTCGCGAAAAAGCCTTTGGAGGAGCAGAAAGAGACATTACTAAAATGGACGACTGGTATCACGTTGACACCGTTGAATGCCCGCGTCAAGTTGTGTCGGCGGGTCTAGACTTGGCTCGAACGTACGTTTTCTGCTGATCTCTGCGTGTACTCTGTATTTGGCCTGTGGAAGTCTGGGTCGCATAAGGAATACATACATGGAAACATTGGATGCACTGGTTGAGTGGACTGAGGGATAACCCTTACCTCTCAGACGTATATATAGTACAAAACGGAGGAAGCAGCGCACAGAAAAGGGTGCATGTTCAGTGAGTACGAATAGTCATGTCAATCGTCCTTGTCCTGGAGATACCGCAACAACTCTTCCGATTTGTTACTAGCTTGTTGCAGTATTATGACGCGTGATTGTTCTTCTGTGAGTAGGACGAAGTCATACTTCAAAAGCTTGAACGGGCCGCCCTTTGGGAATCCGCGTTTACGAGCCTCCTTGTCATCGTCTATTTGTTCCAATTTCTGTCCGGGCAAGCACTATTGTGAGCAACTCGAAAGCGCTCAGAGAAACGCGACACTTACCACGACGAGCGACTGCTTGGCTCCAAACACGGCATCACTCGCGAGGTAATCACAGCCCTCTGGATAGAGTGCCGTGACGAGCTTGTGGTAACCAGGGGCCTTCACTATCACATGTAGGTGGCTTGGACGCATGTTATGGCGACCTTGGGAGATCAACAGTTCACCGACAGGTCCCTTCAATTGACGATCACATTCAGAACACGTGATGGATCAGAAAAACACCCACGTCGTCTAAAATTGCATAAGTGCAGGGAACAACGGCACGGTACCCAAAGCTGCCATCTTTTGCGGTACGCAATAGTCCACGACAGTCGGGGTGTATTCTGTCGACATATTGCATGTCGTAGAACCCTGGCGGCAGTGAGTACATAGGCACAGACATAAGTGCGTTCAACCGAGCTCATACCGTCCTGATCCGCCTCCCACGTATCGATGAGAGCGTCCTGGGATAGGGCTCACCCTCTGTTGTCAAGACTCGGCCCTCGACGTACATGTATTCTCCTTTGCCCTCCGATGCAATCGAACCGCCAAACTCGACTGGGGGCATCGTAAGGTCGGGTTGTTGTAAACGTACGTAGACTTACCGTCCTCGGCATTAGTCGGTGTGGAAAGGACCCAAGAGACTATTCTCCGTCGCACCCCCCGCGACGGGATTGTTGAGAGCGCCGACCAAGGCAGAAACGCCGAGTACGGAAGGATAGGAGGGCCATCTCCCTCCGCACAGGGGTGCATATCTGGCCTACACGAGTCAAGAACTCAATAGCAGCCATCCATTCGTCTGTGGAGAGGCTATGTAGCGAACGGTCAGTCATTGACGCTCGAACTCTCCACACAAGATCACGCACTTGGTCTCCTTGACGAAAGCATGCAAGTGCTCGACGAGGTGTTGGTATATGAATTTGTGTCGTCTGGATCGCACTCAGCTGGGGACAGGATGGGAATGGAACGACTTACGGGTTAGGCGTCTGTCCAACCAGCAGCAAGAGGATTTGCTGTTATGATGTCGGGGCTATCTGGCAGCTACGCAGCCAAATCAAGTGAGCACACGAGAGACCGCTTAGTACTCTGCAAAGACGGACCGGTAGAGGAAAGCTGGGTGGAGGTATTCCATTGGAGACGGCGGACTTGACAGTGCCCTGAGTGTCACTCATGCTCACTGACTGCGATTCTTCCGATGAAAGGGCGTTTCGAAATACTCGATACGGCGGGATCTCATTTTATGCCCGCTCACAGAGCCACACATCGTGACGACCAGATGCGCTTTGCCGGAATTAGCCCCGGATTATTAGTGAGCACTGAAACACCTTCACCCACTGGCATTTCTTACTCTCGAACTTCGTCGCACGCAGATGTTCTGCCCTGGGAGTCTTGCACCCAAAGCGCGACCATCGCGCGCAATCTGCGAACACCGCTTACCTTTGAAACGAGTCAAGGAAATGTTTGGTTTCGGTGACTGCCAATATCGACGGCTTGCCTATAGACTGGCCAGCAGACTAACTGTCAACAACGAATCTCACAGTAACTTAGAACGCGACCGTCACGTCTATTTGCTGTTGTTTGCACTACATGACGACTTCTCTGTAATAAGGAATACAAACGTTGCACCCGATATATAGTACAAGACGGAGGAAGCAGAGACAAGACGAGAGTGCGTGTTTAGTGAATGAAACATGTGCTGCAAATAGTCATGTCAATCGTCCTTATCCTGGAGATACAACTCTTCCGATTTATTACTAGCTTGTTGCAGTACGGCGCGCGATTGTTCTTCTGTGAGTAGGACGAAGTCATACTTCAAAAGCTTGAACGGGCCGCCCTTTGGGAATCCGCGTTTACGAGCCTCCTTGTCATCGTCTATTTGTTCCAATTTCTGTCCGGGCAAGCACTATTGTGAGCAACTCGAAAGCGCTCGGAGAAACGCGACACTTACCACGACGAGCGACTGCTTGACTCCAAATACGGCATCACTCGCGAGGTAATTACAGCCCTCTGGATAGAGTGCAGTGATGAGCTTGTGGTAACCAGGGGCCTCCACCATCATATGTAGGTGGTTTGGGCGCATGTTATGGCGGCCTTGGGAGATCAACAGTTTACCGACGGGTCCCTTTAATTGACAATCAGATTTAGAATTCCTGATGGATCGGAAAGACACTCACGTCGCCCGGAATGGGATAAGCGAGGGGAACAATGGCACGATACCCGAAGTTGCCATCTTTTGTGGTACGCAATCGCCCACGACAGTCGGGGTGTGTTCTGTCGACATATTGCGTATCGTAGAACCCTGGCGGCAATGAGTACATAGGCACAGACATAAGTGCGTCCAATCAAGCTCATACCGTGCTGGTCCGTCTCCCATGTATCGATGACAGCGTCCGGGATAGGCTCACCCTCTGTTGTCAAGACTCGGCCCTCAACGTACATGTATTCTCCTTTGCCCTCCGATGCAATCGAACCGCCAAACTCGACTGGGGCGTCGTAAGGTGGGGGTGTTGTAAACGTGCGTAGACTTACCGTCCTCGGCATCGTCAGTGTAGAAAGGGCCCAAGACACTATTCTCCGTCGCACCCCCCATGACGGGGTTGTTGAGAGAGTCGACCAAGGCAGAAACGCCGACCACGTCAGACAGGAGGATCATCTCCTTGACGCAAAGGGGTGCATGTCTGGCCTACACGAGTCAAGAACTCAATAGCAGCCATCCATTCGTCTGTGGAGAGGCTATGTAGCGAGCGGTCAGTTTTTGACGCTCGAACTGCACACGAGATCACGCACTTCGTCTCCTTGACGAAGGCATGTAAGTGCTTGACGAGGTGTTGGTATATGAATTTGTTGCGTCTGGATCGCATTGAGCTGGGCACAGGATGGGAATGAGAAGACCTTACGGGTTGGGTGTCTGTCCAACCAGCAGCAAGAGGTTTGCTGTTATGATGTCAGGGCTATCTGGCAGCTAGGCAAATCCAAGTGAGCATACGGGAGACCGCCAAGTACTCTGAAAAGACGGACCGGTAGAGGAAAGCTGGGTGGGGGTATTCCATTGGAGACGGCGGACTTGACAGTGCCCTGAGTATCACCCATGCTGACTGATTGCAATTGTTACTAGCGAAGTGCGATTCGAAATACCTGATACGACCTGGCCGGATCTCATTTTATACCCGCTCAACATACACATGTCCACACATGTGGGTCATGCCACATCGTGACCCAGCTGACTAGACACGCTTGGCCGGATGAATCAGCCCCGGAATATTAGTGAGCACCGAATTCGTACTACTTCCATAACTACATCTTCGTCCAGCCCGGCTCTTTGCTTACTCTCGAAAATTGCACGCAGATGTTCTGCGCCCCTGAGGAGTCTTGCACCCATTGCTAGCGCATCGCGCACAAACAGCGAACGCCGCTTACCTTTGAAACGGTCACGATGCTGCCATGCTGCAATAGATATGAGCATTCCCACCAACTCGGACCAACTCCGGGCCCTCAGGCTGAAACGTTCGAGATAGCCAGATCTGAATATCCAGAAGGCGGCCGATATACATCGCTACTCAGGCCCCCCGTATGGAGATTCTTTCGCCTCCGAACTCCCCTGTAGATTCAGCTATTGAGGACTCCTGGCAGCCAATCGCAGTAGTCCCGCGATGGCTTTAGTCATGCTTGCCAGATCACGAGGTACCAGTATGGCATTCGTGAACTCGGGTGCGACCCCCAAAAAAGCCCACCCACGTTCTTCACTCCACTCGGATCTAACCAACTGAACCGTGGACATCTGAACGATCTGAGCCCATGGTGCCATGTTCGATGTAGAGAGTAGTCTACCACCGATAGCTTGGTTATGGTAAGTGTCGCGTCGTTCAACTCCATCAAACTCGCTGCACCTAGTTTGAATCACCCCCTTTTCGAGTTCAATTGGTAGGTTCTTCCAGCCAAACGATGGCCCGTCTAGGTCGATTTTTTGAGACGCGGCTCGCATCCAAGATCCTACTTCTCATTCCACGAGCGCATTTGTTTGGGAATGACTCCGCTTTGAGGGTCAGTCTTGTGATTGTCAAGCACAAAATTCTATTCGCCGACTCAGGATGTGTTTGGTTTCACGGCAACAACGAATTTCATTGGACGGACGCGCGACGCGTCTGTTTACTTTTATTTGCACTACATATCGAGAACCTTGACGACACGGGTCATAAACGTTGGACACCTTTGAACTTTGACAACACCCGCGTCTTGATGCCCATACTCTTTCTTATTTGAAAACACCAAGTATCGATGGGTATTTCGGGCCTACTTCCACTCCTCAAGTCTATCCAGGTCAATAAACATCTGTCTGACTTCGCCGGTCAGACGTTGGCAGTCGACGCATACGTTTGGTTACATCGTGGCATCTATGCTTGTGCCACAGAGCTTGCCACGGGAAAGAAGACAAACAAGTGAGTTTTCAGTCATTCACGCCTCCCCGCAATTATTGTCGGCCTGTGGATTCGCATTGGTTGCACGCAACTGACATGTTTGCGTGTATCCAGGTATGTCGATTATGCCATGTCTCGGGTTCGACTCTTGCGTCATCACAAGATACGGCCCTACGTGGTTCTCGACGGCGGACCACTTCCTGCAAAGAAAGGGACGGAAAGCGAAAGGAAGCAACGCAGACAGGATAACCTCGCCAAAGCAAATCACCTTGCTTCACAGGGTAAACACAGTCAGGCCCGGGAATTTTATGTCAAATGCGTCGACGTGACTCCGCAAATGGCATACCAGTTCATCAAAGTATGGTTCGTTGATCTGAATAATCGTGTGTTGACCTCCCTAAACAGGCCCTTCGCGCAGAAGGCATTCAATACGTAGTCGCGCCATACGAAGCCGACGCCCAGATGGCTTACTTGGAACGCATTGGACTCGTTGATGGTATCATCACGGAGGATTCCGACCTGCTTGTCTTCGGTTGCCGCAAAGTGCTCTTTAAACTTGATTCGGTTTCAAGTACCATCACGTCTATATCCAGAGACGACTTCGGGTCCGTAACGACTGCCGATGCAGGCATATCATTACTGGGATGGACGGATTCTCAGTTTCGTGCCATGGCAATCCTCAGTGGCTGTGATTATCTCCCCAGTATACCTGGTGTCGGGCTGAAGACTGCGTGGACGCTGCTGAGGAAGTACCGCACGGTGGACCAGCTCGTTAGGGCCCTAAGACTAGAAGGGAAGAAAGTTGTACCAAATGGTTACCTCGAGGCGTTCAACTTGGCCGAGAAGGTATTTTTGCACCAGCGGGTTTATTGCCCCTTGGATGAGAAGTTTGTCTGCCTGACGGAGATCACCGCAGAGTATGTCATGGATGCCGAAACAGAGGCGTATATCGGGAGGTGGCGATATCTTTATTGGTTTCCGCGTCCAGCTAATGACGATAATGGCAGTGACCTGGAACCTTCCTTAGCGAAAAAGCTAGCAAATGGAGAACTGGATCCGATCACACTTTTGCCAATAGTGGATATCAATCTGGGCTTTGTGCCTCGCGTGTCGAAGTCACCTCCGCTTCATTTCGATAATTTCAATCGCCCGAGTACCCACGAAGGCAAACTAAAGGCTAAACTAGACCAGGGGACTGGCAGCCTGTTGCATTTCTTCAGTAAGAAGCATGTTGGACCTCGTGCTGATCTGCCACTTACCACACTCTAGCTCCTGAGCCCAGATCAGGACTCTCTCGCAGTAACTCAGCTCCCACGAGGAAAACGGGGGGAAATAACGGCAAAAGAACACTTTATGACGTTGTGGATGATGACTTGGCTACCAAACGGATAAAGACTGAGGGCCCTGGCTTCGATATGGGGCGGCGATCGCGCTTGAACGGCACCCATGCCGTAAGGCTAGGACTCGTATCCGCCAACCCTGACGAACTGCCTGAGGTTTCAAGCATTTCCCGAATGCATCATCGAAGCGACATCGCAACACGTGCGGCACACGGAAAGGAGAATATTGATCCCTGTCAGCATCTCGAAGGTGATCTGGAGGAGCTACCGCAAGGAATTCATCAAGAGGATGGATATATGTCACCACCCGCTTCATATTTCCGATTAGCTACTCCCGACCTCTCTTCTCCCATTGGACGTCCATTCGGGGTGACCTCAGGGGGGCATGAGAGCACTGATGATTTCGGTGCAGACGTCATATCAAGTCCTTTGGCAACCAAGCGGCGTTCTCCGTGGTTTCATAACCGCACCATATCACCCCGTGGAGCCAGGAAATTGGGGAATATCCTTGTTCGCGGAACTCCTCCGCCCATTGAAACAGATATCGGTGGCCCCGATCTCAGGGACATACTTAGCGTATGCTCAACGGACGAAATCGAGGAACTTGAGAACCATGAGACCTCAGGGGCCATGAGACTCTCTCACGAGCCAGAAACCGTCTCAATCGACCCAACATCATCAGAGGACCTTGGGCTGGATATTGGTGCACGTGAAACGCGGATGCATACCGTGGCAAATGGTTGGTGGAACAAATGGGCTGTGAAACAGGAGCCCCACCCAGCGCACGTGAGCAACCTCGTGGTTTGTTCGTCAAGACACTGACCCTTGGTAGAAATTACCTATGCTTAGACGTCTTGAGACAACTGTCACTCCTGATGGCAAACAATCAGGACAACGGTCTCGGCCGTGGTCTGCGCCACCAAACGCCACTCGACGTCCTCACGCCCTTCACGCGACATCAAACTCCAGAAAAATGGTGAACACTTCAGGGAAAACTTCAAAGCTCGATAAGAGATACGCGAACTGAGGTCCGCAGGCAAGAGCCGGGATCCACGTTGATAAGGTAGCTGCACCGGATGAGTTTACGCCCAAGTCAGGTAAGCGTTATGTGGCCAATGACTGGCTGTCCGCACCTTCATGCATCCACAGACTTGGATATTAATTCTTGGATTACGAATGCACGAATGATCGCACGACTGTTTCATACTCGGGAATCAGGCGCAGAAGTTGGTTGAGGCTTAGGTCCATCGAGAGAACCGGGCGTAATCTCCCGCGCGCGGTTGCAAGAATAAGACATTGTTCCTTCCAGACCAGGCGAATGCTAATTGCTGTACTCATATTGTTCAACGAAGTTCCGGGTGATCGGGGTGGAGGAACGATTTCCGAAGGCTGGCGTGATCAGTTCCGTAGGCAGCAGTAGGGCATTTCCTATGTTTATGTACTTTGTCCGCAGGAAAGTTTACACGAGTGATCTGTTCAAAGTAGGCGTAGGGTGGAGCAATGGAATGACTGAATCGCCACGCTGTATTCGCGGAGTTGTAAACTCGAGGACGAGGTTACTGGCAGCGAAGCACCGTCTGCGCCTTTCCTTGAGAGTGGAAGCCAGGGCCGGCGACGCTTCGGATGGTAATAATACCAGCCAATGATTACTATCTTTCTCGCTTCTCCTTCTGGATCTCAACTGGGCAGGGATCCATGTACTGCCTCGCTGATATGTGAACTTTGTGCATCTGCGCTTCGGATGATGTGTCAGTCGCCAGGGGCTTCCACAACCCATCGCCTCGCTTTATCTGACAGCATTTACCATTTGCGTTTCATAGGCTGTAAATTAGGCCAAGAGATGTGTCAATAGGGGATGGCTTGTCCAAACCGGGGGGTGGGCTTTTTTGCTGTGTGGTAACATCGCGCATGTCTGCAAGAGGCGTCCCGCTGTTCCACCCGCCGAACGGACTCGAATTCTCCTCGTGGCCAGTTATTACCATCCTGCTGCGAGCATGCGCAGCTCCTTTTATCTGAGCCCAGGAGCAGCTCTGCTCCCCCCAAGCCTCCCATCGCCGCCCATCTTAATTGTCTCAGGCAAGCTTACTCGATAGAGACCGTTTGTTATCCTTGCTGTGTTGCCAGCGGTTGTTCCCTTTTCCACGGTTAAGATTAGCGTAGTCTCCTGGTAGGTCCCAACCTTGTTTCGACCCACGCGTAGAGGCCACAGGATGATCTCCCTCCAGGCTCCCCCCCCGCCCACCCATGGGAGACTCAACCGGTAATATTTACTTTTCCAGCGGGTCGTCGCGCATCCCCCGCTCGAGACAGCCCTCCAACTCGGACGAACAAGATATTCTTCCCCATCTCCTGGCACCTCTACCCTACGAAACCCATTTTCACCCTTATCTTGGTGCTGGCGAGAACGCACAAAATATCAGCGTTCAGTTCATGCACTCCTGTCCCGGTCAGGATACCACCCAACTGGACTCTGATATTTTGCCACGACGTCTCACGTTCGATGAGGAGAGCTCCGCCATGGCCGTTCCTCCTGTGGCGTATCCCGAGTCATCTCAGCGCACCACATCGCACGCATTATCGCCCTACGCTACTGACGCATCCAGATTCAATAGTCTCTCTCCTTGTGACCTCGCCACACTGCATATCGTTGATGCGCCACTGCATGCGGGCCACTCGTTCAGGAGGGGCTCCTGGGTAGGTAGCAAGCTCGCTCCTTGTCAAGATATCTGACAGATGTTCCAGCCCTCCCACCCCCAAATGGGATATCATACCTGGATGCAGTCACCCCCAAGGACAGCCAGGTCCCCGGCGAGTGAGCCGCCTGAGAGCACCTCTGACGAGTCGTTCCAGGACTCCGACGTCGATGAAGTGACCCAAATGTCCCCGATGATGAATCAGTTTCAGATCCACTCGTCACGGAACGTCGACCTCCCCCCACACCACGTGTACCGTGCGCAGGCACTCCGGCCATCTGTCATGACTTTCCAGCTCTCTGAGACGATGCTGCAGCCCGTCGACGACCCCGAGAACCGACATACGTTGCGCCGTTTGCTGGATGTGAGCATCATTGGGGGCGACGAGGTAGAAGTCACGCACCCGCCCCCGTCGTCGACATTTCCGTCCTCGTCTTCGATTCCTTTCGGAAGCGCAACGTTGCAGGGTCCTGGCATGAGGCTTCGGCGCGACAGCGGAAGGTCAAGCAGGACAAGCCAGTACCGCGTGGCGATGGCCTCCTCCAACAGCATCCCCTTTCCATCGCCACACAGCGCCACGAACGCTCGTGTCGGCGACCAAAGATCCCCCAGAGTGAAGCAACAGAAGAAGTCGAAAATGCACCAGTGCGAACAGTGCAAGAAGGTGTTCCCTCGGCCAAGCGGATTGGCTACGCATATGAATTCCCATTCAGGAGCCAAGCGTACGTCCTTTGTGCGCCGTCGTCGGGTGACCTGCTAAGCCGTCTTGCGGGCAGCCTACAAATGCATCGTAGCAGGTTGTGAAAAAAGTTTCGCTGTGCGATCGAACGCGAAGCGACATCTACGCACCCATGGGATAAATCCGTCCTCGCCCGATGTCCTTTCTATCCCCCGTTTTACGGTCGGGTTTGAAGAACCGATGGTAACGCAGGTCCACGACGCCGGAAGACAGCCGGCAAGGTATAGGTGGATTACTCACAACCCATCACCTCACGAGAGCGAGTGGGGTCGTCCTCAAGGGTCTTCGTCATCAGCAATAGATGATGATTCAAGTATAGGTCTCGCGTCCCGAACCAGCATGTCTTCGGCGACGTCGTCCACTCTGTCGAATGCTTCCGACGATGATTACGAGGAAGTTGGGTCTTCGAGTGCCGCCGACGTGCACCGGTATCAGAACGATTATAATGGAAGCAATGACGAATTCCCCGGCTCTTATCCGAATTACAGGGAACCCTCTTGACGAGGCTGATTGAACGGCCCGATGTCTCGTCGCTCCACGTCACATTTCACACTCATGATTTCTTGAACCATATAATCATTTAATCCGGCTTGGCAGGTATGGGCTATGGCAAATATATTGCTGCGTTTATTGCACCGTATTTAACGAGACCGTTCGTGCCAGTGTATTACTTTGATCTTGGGACCGTATAGTACGCGATTCACAATTCCGATAGGTATTTCATATAAGTCTGGAGTAATAGATGTATCGGCATACTTGAGGTATGGATTAGGCGTGACCAGCCCTGGAAGATGGCCTTTGGCGTCTGGCAGACTGATTATTAGCTCACGAATTTAGCGCGATTTGTACACAGTGCATGTCTCACCCACTATTGCGCACACGTCATTAAATGAAGGGGTATGGACGATTGCAAGCGAAAAATATACAAAGTATGTGAGGAGGACCAGAACAATGGAGCATGCAGGGAGGAGCAGGCACCATTCACTGTCACTTTATGAGTAATAATAATATTTCTTGATGTGGAGTTGCGCACCGGCTTGGATACCATTTAACGCCAAGCCAGAGAATGTATTCGTCTGGCAGGAGTGCCCAAAGAACATAAATGACAAACAAAACCGAGGTCGACGACCAAGCGACGAATCCGTAAAATTCGGGAGCCCGACTGCGGTGTTCACGCGGCGGTTCAGTGGGAGCTCGTGCAAGAGGTACCACGGGCGACGTTGGTTCCGAGCGTTGCATCTTTCAACGTGGGCAGGGATTAGCCCAGCTTGACGTTCAGCGCAAGCTCCGTGGTGGCGGTTGACAAGGGCCACGATCTTGCAACATGCCGAGCCGCGTTACCGGGCCGTGGCCACTTATGGTGGGGGGCGGTCAAGCATCTCTCACGGCAAAGCCTGCTCGTTGAACATTCTCTGCGATGTCGATCACCGCGCTCCAATCCGCTAAAAAAGCACTTCGAAGGTCGGTAGCTAAGACGCTTCGCGATCTCACGCAGTCAGACTTGCAATCTCAGTGTAAATATCGGATCAAATAAGTTCGTTTTGTGAGTCGACGGCTGACGGATAATGCACTGGACAGCAGAGGCGATCATCGCCAAGGTCATCGCGCTCCCGGCTTTCAAGCGTGCCAAGACGATCAGCTGCTACTTGAGCATGCCCACTGCAGAGGTGCAGACGATGGCATTGATATCGAATATCTTGGCGGACAGTAATGGTACGGAGACATTTCTCTCGTTTATGTGATGCTCTGGGGTATAGCCAAAAGCAGGGAAGAAATTGTTTGTTCCAAGCCTCACATCCAAAGAGGGGCAGATGGATTTCGTGAGGTTGTACGATAACGAAGACCTTCGGACGCTCCCCGCCGGCTTGTGGGGTATTCCTGAACCGACAGCAGAATGGCAAAGCGAAAAACGCCAGAGTGGTATGTGGCTTCATCGGCGGTGCTTCAAGATTGGTAGCTAAGTTTCGCGTCTCACCAGTCTCGGATGCATCCTGCGAAAACCTCGACTTGATCATCATGCCAGGTCAGCATTACAGCCACATCGTCACGAGGCAGGATGGCAATTGAATTCGCCCCTTACACCACCCGTTCACAGGCGTCGCGTTCGATTCATCTCTATCACGTTTAGGTCACGGTAAAGGTTATTATGACGGATTCATCTCGTTCTATGTCGGCGATGCCAAACGACCAAGACCTCTTTTAGGTAGGTCATTATTACCTCTTAATATCATTCTCACGCAGCTATTAGTTGCATTGTCGCTTCAGCAGCAGTTGCTGGAGGTAGGGGAAGTCCCGATGACGGAGCGCGATTGGAAGGTAGATATGATCATAACGCCGAAGGACATTATTACCCAGGAGGACAGGACCTCGTGATCGTATAGCTTTGCTATCCGGGATCTGCGAATTGAGGAATTCCATGTCCGTTAGGAGCCCTCCTGGATGGTTCCATACATCAATTGGTTGGCATATCACACGGTAATTGCACTCACTAGCGCGTAGTTCTGTGAGGCGTCACCTGGGCGATGACCGCCTGGGGAGGAGAGAAGGCGTACGACTCTGGAATGGAATGTGTATACGAGACCAAATTAAAGAGGAATCACATTACCCTGCCACTCTCGAGTGTGGAATGATCACGAGACGATATGATCGCCCAGAAGGTAGGTAGTCAGGTCCTGAGCTTGCTTCAGCCCACAACCTGTGTCGACTAAGGAATAAGAACCTAGCTGAGGCATCATCACGGCCCTTGCTCCTGTGTCGAAAGTGGCTGCTGATCCGTCTGCGCTGAGTATCTTGGTTGCCATTTGCGAGGTAACGACAATCTGGTGAACACGTAAGCGCCTTCTTCTGACGAGGAACAACGTTCACCTACAGTCAAGCTATCGGATACACAGGCTTGAAGAAGGGTTTGTCTGATAATACCCAGTAATGTTGTCTTCCTTGACGAAGGAAGATCCCAATGCGATTGAAAGGGGAAAGAGATCGAATTCAAAACAAGCAGTCCCGTCTTCCATCGATCAGCTAAGAAGTGGTTCTGCATTTGCAATACCCACTGTTGGGCGGAGCTCCGTACGAAGGTTGTGCATAAATATTAGGAGGTCCGGTAATGTGCGAAGTCGGGCATAGCGTATCAATTCCTGACTGTGAGGTGGGGGGACATCTGTGGGAGAACTGTCCACTCGTCTTTGCATCAACTTACTGGATGAATTACCTGCGAGAACACCGGAAATGGCCTGTGGACTTGTCATGCCTTGCATATCTAGCGCGACGACTCAGCATCCCGGGGTGGGAGGAAGCACTGATGCATACCAACGAATATGATACGTTCGTCAGCCTCGACAAAAGTTCGCACGAAATCTAACGCAAGGGATTCCTTGAAACTGCCCGGGGGACCAGATATTTCCAATATGTGGCCTCGTGGGAGACCACCTCCGAGGATTTTATTCACAGCGAGGTAGCTGCATTTCAAAAGGTTTGTGCGGGACAACGAGGCTACGGACTGGCTCAAGGGTATTGCCTTTGGAGCTTGCGTCGCACTGATCAAAGCTTGAGAGTCCGAGATATCGATACCGAGTTCTTGGTAGTGCCACCGAAACGGAAGCTTAAGTTAGGCGAGATAGAACCTGGAGGGTCTCACCTTTGGATAATGTTTCTGGCGAGACACCCAAAAGGTCGTCGACCGTTTCGTACCCGGCGCGTCTCAGGGCCGCTTGGGTGGATGGGGGGAGTGAAGAACAATAGAAGAGACTCTTCGACATGCCCTCTTACGTCCTGTTTTAACACGCGAAGATAAGGGCGAGGCGAGGAGCATCTTACCTGGATGGTGGAATCTGGGGTGCGCACGCGGTCAACGTAATGTACCTAGCTATCGCCATCACTCAGTTCTGGAACTGCTCTATGAAAAATCACTGGCACGTGACCTAGACGCGTAGGATAAATTAGGGTCCGCGCGGCAAGTCGCTCTTGCCTTCTTCCGCTAGTTTGCTTCACGCCCTTTAATCAGTCTCGCTCAGTCTCTTCATAAAGATTTTTTCTGTTTTGTTTCACTCCCATTGTTTTCGCCTGGCAATCCTAGAAAATGAATCGCGACACACACCCCGATGTCCTTGGACAAACAACGAACAGCGGTAAGCTCCAAAGACTTGGCGTATCAATGAGAAGGTATCAATGCAGTCCTTGGTCCAAAAGCCAACGTCAGGACGTGTGGTGAGAAATGTCATAGTCGATGTCAACCGAGGGGCTTAATCCCCCCCAGGCCAACTCCGACAACCCCAAGATCGCCATGAAGAATCGACGACGCATGCCTCAATTCCTGAAACGAACAAGGGAGTGAGCTCCATACTTCCTAGCAACATCTCTTACCTTGTTTTCCTCAGGGACTCGCCGGAAGGTCTCGGTCGGAGTGTCGAAAACCAAAAGTAATTCAGTTCAGAACATCCTGCTGGAACTGACTGATATATGCGCTTCAAAGCTCTGTTTTACGTTCTGCTCCGCCCGCAGCAAGAAAACCGCGTTCGCTTCCCTCAAGTGGAGACTTGCGCCGGAACCTCTACGTTCTCGGTTTGCCATTCGATCTCACCAAGTGAGCTCCATTGTTCGCACAGACGTATAAGCTCCGATGTCCCCGTTCATATCTAGATTCGACTTTGCCAAAATCTTTGAACCCTATGGAACCGTGACCCACGCCGTCATTCTGGCCACGTTGGACAGTGCTTCTCGTCGGCGTGGCTTTATTGTAATGTCAACCCACCAAGAAGCCAAGGCAGCGACGGATGCGCTGTCACGCACACAGATAAAGTTCTCGATCAGCTACTGGACATTGAATCTCACCTTGACACTTTCCTCAGGGGACACATGCTTGATGTCTCGTGGGCGGTAGTTCAACGTTCCCAAGGTCCTGTGCCCCGTTATAGTTTACCGTTCAAGTTTTCCTGACTTGTTTCTACCATAGGATTCTTGGATGGAGCAGATCGTACGATGATGCTCGCCATCTCCACACCTACTATATCTGAACCCGACGGTTTTTTTCCCATGCCTGGCGGGTCAGAGGACCATGCAAATAACCACTGGGAGTTTAGCCACATACCGACCTCTAAATTGATGGTGTCCAATTTATCCGCCATACTGTTCACACAGGTCTCTGACTTACACCCGCTTTTTTACCCGTTTGGGCCCATCAAAGATATCAAGATTCTCGGATCTTCGCATGTCGGTCTCCCAGACACAACCATTACAGCTGTGGTTGAATACGTGAATGTTTCGGATGCTCAAGAAGCGAAAGAGGCGTTACAATACCAGTCATACGCCGCACACCCTCTCGGGGCTCACTATATTTGCGACGTAGGCACCCCGGCGCACACGAGGCAATCTCCGTTCCTCTCTGGGTCGCTTTTAGGGCACGAAAAATCCTCTGATATTCGCCTCAACCCGTTCGCTATTCCCTTCAATATTGGCTCGTACTTCTCCACCAGAGGTCAGATGTACAACCTCCGCTATGGTGCGGCAATCCCAAGCAGACTACCTAGCGACGCCACCCCTCTTTCCCCACAGCCTTTTCCGGCGCACATCAGGCACTACATGACGGACTCCATCTCCAGGTCTAGTTCTGCGACGAGTTCGACGTAAGTAATTCGTGCTAACGTCAACAATCCTCTTCCGACATGATGTTAGCTGGAGCCATGATAGTCGCCCACTTAGGCCTCCTCGCACATCGCACTCGTCTCTCAATCGCGCCAACACCTATACGTCGTATGCTTAGGACTATGGAGCGCTGCCGTCAGAATTCCACACGTCCGTCAAGTTGCTCTCATGCTCGCCCGCAGTAAGATTTGAAAAACCTCGCTGCCACCTCCGTTCGTTGCGCGATAACCTCAAGCCCGATTCCCCCCACTAGATTACCTTCTCGGTGTGATAATACGGGATCATGTATATTCTTTTGTATAACCAAGACTGCGCTTGTATAAATGACTGTACCCTTTAATTGTATGTAATACCTGTATTGGTTCTGGACACGCGTTTCAAACTGAAGTCGAGTCTGACCGTTTTCCTCGTCGTTTGACTGAGCTGCTCCAGCGACTGACACACCCGAAACAGGATTGGCTTGAATTGCCCAAGTCTCGGAATCGTGCCAGTGAACACGAACACCGTAACCGGCGAGGTATATAATTTATTATTGGGCATACACCCGATCGTCAAGCTGTGTTCCGATGCAGTCTAGCAAAGTGGGGCACTCGGGTGTAGTGGACGTCGGTCCGCCGATCTTTGTATGTCGGGGTTATCTCACTCTTTTGTTTTCACTATGGCCCGATACATGATCTTGGAAAATACTTATAAGGAGTACCTTTCAGTGAAATGGGATCCATGATCCGACCAAAGGATTTCATCATGTCGGCGCTCGTTACTCACCAGTAGACCCGGGGACTTATCTAGCCAACGCATCAGCATGGCTCAGCATCAAAACAGGCATATGCAAGTTATATGCAAGCAGACCCTCCTCCCTCCCAAAAAAAAAAGAAGAAAAACAACCTCTCCAAAGTAATGATGCAAGTGTCTGCATAAACGTAAAAGACACAATAGGAACCGCACTGCAGGACTATTATCGTCTGTGTGCGTCTGCGGGGCTAGAGTAGGAGGATAATGGCGGGAGCGATAACAACATCTCGTCGAGGGAACAAAAAATGGCTTTGATCAAGATCCGACCAAAAAGTCAGTACGTCAAAAAAGGTGAGCGAGCAGCGTGATAGTAAGGACACTGGCTGCGAGGACGCCGTGCATGCTATTGATGCTGGAGAGCGAGCTCGCACCGTTAATCAAGGTTGAGGCATTGGAGAAAGCAATGGAAGGAGTGTCCAACGTCGAGTTAGGACCGTAGACGTATGAGGTAATTCCAGGGCCAGGGGCAATGGTGTCGTTACATTCCACAGAGACGGATTGGTAGAGAGCATAAAAGTGGCCTGGCCAATCGTGAGTTTTTGGTGGGGAAAAGTAGAAGTAACGTACCGGCTGAAACATAATCAGGGTCCGACCAGTTAATCAATCCTCCACTCCACTTGACAGTGCCCTCAGGTTCCGAGGGCAGGCCGGCGGGCCAAAGGCTATGTGGTCAGTCGTGAGTTTCATTCGACGAGTTCAATCTGTTCATAGTGGATTCTACCTGAGCTGGATACGGCTGGGGGTGTTGGGGAACTCGCTAACACCGGTAACGTTGTTGACGCTATCAGCAGCCGGTATGGTCCGCGTGACATTGCCATCGATCAGGAAGGTCAGGGAGTCAGGTTGCCAGTCAATCTAATGCAGAGGTATTGAGATCACGGCATGCTATTGAGATCATCGGGGACGCACGGTGTAATCATGCCAGTCAGCGTATGTGTCGGTAAGGCCGGTCTCAGTGATACCGTTGGTAACCGGCGCTATGAAATTCATGTGTAAACGGAAAGGAGGTGATGTTTGGCATGCCTACGGATGTTGCCTTGCCAGAAGTAGTTGGTTTGGGCTTCGGTAGTTTGGTTGCCAGGGAACTCCCAATCAATTTCATCTTTGATGCTGCTCATAGTGATGAATGCAGTAACAACACCAGCCCAACGGCCAGTTTTCACTGGAAACGGGTCAGGCGAGACGGAGGAGGGGGGGGGGGGAGTGGACGTACATCGAGCAGTGACTCGGCCATAGTGGATGTAACGGGTGGAAGACAGCAAACTACCACCGCCGTTCTCGGTAAGGGTAAGAGCAACAGCAGCCCCTCCATTTGAAGTCGTATTGAGGACGGAGCCTTGCTGGAGCACCCAGTCTGCAATGAAGTGATATGAGTGTATCTTTATGAATTCATGTCGGCCGTACCATATTCGCTTGCATTTCCATTGAAGTAGGTGTAGTTGGAAAGGATGCGGGAGGTATCAGAAAGAGTATACTAGGCGGTGAAGGTAAGCGGCACACCCGTCGTGTCAAGTGCTCATCCTTACGTTGGCACTCTGGCATACGGGACTGGGCAAGCAGGAGGTGAGAGAGTAGGAACTAAGGGGGTTACACCCTCCTAGGCAGTACTGCTTCGGATCAGCACAGCGAGGTGGATAGAAAGGTCGAACTGACATAGCCACTGCCACAGAAGCCGTATTCGCCTGGTAGGTTGGTGAGTTGGATAAAGTTGATCTCGGATTTAGCACGCACTGCAGCACGGGTAGTCTGACGAGCAGTGATTGGTGACGTTGCTGTGTTCGGAGAGGTGATGAATATATTAATAGGGGGAGTGACAACGTACCAAGTTTTGCCCTGCGTAGCGAGTGCGGTGGGGAGCACGGAGGCAAGAAAGAGGAGGGGGACGGCGACAAGCATAAAGGAGCGACGAGAAACGACAGTACTTGGTGGCAGGGCCCGGGGTGATCTGTTATGTCTATCGACAAAAACCAATTCAATTGACGCCGAGGTAACGACACCTGCGCAAACATGCCACAACGCGCGCCACACCGACTTGGACGCGTCGCGTCTTTGTCGCGTCTTTGCCGTCGCGTTCAACGCCCAGCATGCCGTTACAGAAAAAAGCACCAGAAAAACCCTCGTCTCCAGAGAACATGAAACAAAAGAGTCTCATCAGCTTCTTTGGAAAGCCTGGCGCAAAACCTGCAAAACCGACCGGCCCGTCGACTCCAGCGCCAAAATCGGTGTCGTCCAGACCTATGCGCCCCCAACCAACCGTTGGTTCCGCGTCGTCCGACGTAGAGAGCACCGTCAGGGACACCCCTCCCACCAGTGATCCCATCGACGTGGACATGCTCTTGGATGAGCAGCCAGTCAAGTCCCCAACTAGGGGCAAGCCGGTGGGCTCACTATATTTCTCCCACTCCACTGCTCCTGCTTCACTTCCATTTCTCAGACGCGTAATAAGCGCAAGATTGTCATCGCCGATTCCGACGATGACCAGGATGAAAACTCGACTGCCCTCAGCAAGCCTCCTGTATACCAAACCTCTTCTCCTGACTATCATGATAGGTCATCCCCTTCTCGAGGTTACTGTCTCAGCACCCCTTGCCGAGATTGTATCTGACAGGTCGCATATATCCAGGTCGGACCAAAAAACCGCGCGTGGCAGTGCTCTCCTCTGACGAAGAGCAAGGCAGCGTTGCTTCTTTTGGTTCACGCTTGTCAAGGTTCAAGAAGTCCCCGGTGAAACGTTGTGTGTACTTGTCCTTGCACTCCACTACTTGTGTCATGCTTATTCCGTCCGTCAGCACGTCCTTCCCGCTCCACCTCTCCAGCCGATGATGACGATTTCATCGTCCCTGATGGGTCTGACGAGGAATCGCGTGGCCGCTCCTCATCTCGTGCTTCTTCCCGAAGGAGTACCTCGCAACGGTCGTCTGGACGTTCTTCCCATCATGACGATGACGGTGGGGATGAGGACGAGGATGAGCCCAAGCCAAAGAAGTCGGCTGCTAGACGTCCCACCCTCAAAAAGGCTTTTGGCAAAAATCCCAGTGGTGACAGCGCAACCTCCCCTTTCTTGACTGCAGCGGAGCAGCGTACTCAGGAAAAGAAAACTGAAAAGAAAATCGCAGATGATCCATTCAGTTTCTTGGTAGATGTCAGAGACGTAGGTCTCCTCCGCCCCAGGGCTATTGCTACCTAACATTCTTTGTAGAAGGATGGTGTGCGTCCAGGTGAACCCGGGTACGATCCCCGTACTCTGTATATCCCCAAAAAATCATGGATCGAATTCACGCCCTTCGAAAAGCAGGTAGGCCATTTTCAAGATTCATGGCGTATGTCTCTGATCACAACTTTCACTTAGTTCTGGGAGGTATGCTATTAGGATACTCCTGCTTGTGCGTGCATGATGCTTATGTTGTCAGATCAAGCAGAACCATTTCGATACGGTGCACCCTTTTTTCCCTCCCTATCTTTCAGTCTGACTGAGCAATTCTTTAAGATCTTGTTTTTCCAGAAAGGGTACGGTGATTTCTTCCCATTACCTTGAATCGCTAAACTGTCCCTGTTGCTTCCAGGAAATTCTTAGAGGTGTGTAGAAGCTGCGTAGCTGCTTTACCTCGGTTGACGTGTTTGCAGCTGTATGAAGAAGATGCGCGCATCGGTCACAGGGAGTTTGATTTAAAGCTCACTCAACGGGTAAAGATGTCAATGGTGTGCAGATTCCAGATGATTCTCGTGTTATCTTCACGAGGAACTCTGTAGGTTGGCGTTCCTGAGACGTCCTTCAATTTCTGGGCCGCGTAAGCATTGCTTTCATCATGTATATAGCCGCTGAGGGCTCAGTGATACCTTAGCAAATTCCTTGGAAAAGGTGGAGACAGTCATCGTCCCATACAAACCAATTAGCTAAACCCACGATCAGGCTACAAGGTTGGTCGGGTTGATCAATCAGAGACCGCGCTTGGCGCAGAAATGCGCATGGCCAAATCCAAAGGTAAACCTGTTGCTGACAAAGGCAAGGAGAAAATTGTGCGGAGGTATGTTGCGACCCGACGTCAGCCTCGAATTGGTGCTGATTCTATTAACAGAGAGCTCAATAAAGTTTACACCAACGGAACTCTCGTTGACGAGGAACTCCTTACGGATGAACAAGCCGGCCATTGCATCTCCATTCGCGAGGACCTTGATGCCAAGGAAGGTAGTAGCTTTGGTATTTGTGTGTTGGACAGTGCCACGTCGCAGTTTAACCTGAGTTCTTTCGACGATGATGTTTGCTTCACGAAATTGGAGACGATGATCAGGCAGCTGCGTCCAAAGGAGGTGATGTTTACCAAGGTAGTGTACATTCCTGCCACACCTGATATTGAAGTGTCGTTGATTGGACGGAAGGGCAACTTGTCCGTGGCAACAATACGCCTTCTGAAAGCTATTTTGCCGTCATCGTGCCTCTGGACAAGTCTTCGTGATGTTGAAGGCTTCACATTTGAGCAGACCTTTGTAGAACTGAACAAAATGTTCTCCGGGAATGAGGACGTATCTATGGACGAGGACGGCCTACTCAATGAAGCTGTACCATCCAGTATCCGAGACATGGCCGGTTGTCGGCTCGCTATAGAGGCCCTCGGAGCAATGACATGGTACCTCCGCCAACTCAATATAGACAAAGATTTGTTGACTATGAAGAACTTCAACATCTACGACCCTATGAAAAGGGGAAGGAATCTGGTTCTGGATGGCCAAACCCTTAGTCACATCGAGGTTAATTGATCGAATTGGCTTCACTTGGCAGCAGTTCACGGGTTTGAGCAGGTATTACACAACAACGAAGGCACAGACGAGGGGTCGCTGCACAAACTGTTGAGTAGGTGTATCACCCCGTTCGGTATGTCCATCGCTGCGTTCGGTTTCCTCATGCTTCGATGTAACATCCGCTTGATAGGGAAAAGACTCTTTAGAATATGGCTTTGTGTTCCTTTGCGTGATGTGGAAGATATCAATGATCGGTGATTACACAGTTTCGTTAGGTTTCGCATCCTTAATGTCCGTCTTTTGGCAGACTTGACGCTGTTCAGGAACTGATTAACCATGCGACATTCGAGGAGGAATTTACTAAACTAGTGAGAGGTCTTCCTGACCTTGAACGCATTGTCTCCCGCATACATGCGAAAAACTGCAAAGTCAAGGACTTCACCAAGGTGTTGTCTGTACGTAACTCACGCACACCTGCCGAATTTTCTGCGTTGACATGAACATCATACCTAGGCGTTTAAGAAGCTCAACGAAGGTCTTGCAAGCCTAGCAAACAACTCCGAGTCTTTTGCATCCAAGACAATACTGGGTTTGCTGAGATCCGCGCCAGATCTTACTCCTCACTTGAAGAACGTAACGTCACGGTTCACCATTGACAAAGGTAGATAATGTGACTTCCGAGGTATCGAATTCTGATTTGTTCCAGAAACGGACGAATTACTTCCCGTGGACGGAAAGGACGACGTTTATGATGATGTGATGGAAGAAATCACGAACCTCGAGAAGGAGCTTGATGGGCAGTTGAAGAAGTTTGAGAAGAAACTTGGGTAAGCCCAAGCTGCCGTGGCGGATCGATCCTCCTCACATTTTTTGCAGATGCTCTCTGTCTTGGTGGCACAGCGGGACAGGGAACAAGGCAGGTATTGATTGCGATATTGTTGAAATTATTAATATGGAAGACACAGGAAATTTATCTCGTCCAAACGAAAGCTAACGAGAAAAATATTCCTGACGACTGGGTAAAGAATAGTGCCACCAAGGTAAGATGTTCTGCCCCAGTGTGACCTCTACCCGTTTACGAAGTTGCTTAGGCTGCCAAACGCTGGGTCGTACCCTCCTTGCAGCCTACTATCCGTTCACTAAAAGAAGCACGCGAAAACCGCACTACTGCCATTAAAGAGTTTAAGGGACGGCTCTATGAGGAATTTGACACTGACCGCGGAGTGTGGCTTCGAGCCGTCCGTGTCCTTGCTGAACTTGATTGTCTGTTCTCACTGGCCAAAGCCTCCGTTGCCATTGGCGAGCCTTCTTGTAGACCTGAGTTCGTGGAAGGGGATGCTGCATTCATTGAATTCAGAGACCTGAGGCATCCGACCCTGGCGGAATTGAAAGCGAGCTTCATTCCCAACGATATCAAACTTGGTGGGGATGTGGGAAGGATTGCCTTGCTGACAGGTGTGTTGAGATCTGTTGGTCGTGACTATCTTGTGCTAAAGCCTGCTCGTAGGGCCAAACATGGGGTGCGTATTTGCTCGTCCCATTCTTCCCCTACCGCTAGACTGATCATTCCTCCTTACAGAGGCAAATCTACAGTGAGTCCCAGAGACCGCTCGCGAATCATGACTCGACCTTTTTTTTTCAGGCTATGAGAATGACAGCAACTGGTGTTGTACGGATACGTTTGTCTTTTCAGTGAGAGAAACTCATATGTGCATAGATCATGGCACAGCTTGGAATGCGTGTTCCTGCCCAGTCAGCTCGGTGAGTTGTAGTGGAATGCCTCCGTGATCAAGAGGATCCTCACCAGAACCGGCAGGCTTTGTCCCGTTGATGCAATCCTGACCCGCATGGGGGCATACGACAACATGTTCTCGAATGCGAGTACATTCAAAGTCGAGTTAGATGAATGGTGAACTCTTCATGAATCTCGTGAGAGAACCACTGACTGATACCTGCCCTAGCTGCAAGATTTTGCGTGACGCGACCCCTCGGTCACTAGTCATTCTGGATGGTAGGCTGAATAAACATTCAATTTACTCTGCTAACGGCTTCATCCAGAACTGGGCAGGGGGACTTCAACCTATGTAAGTTTGCTCTCCAAGATCTCCAAACGCAGTCAGCGCTTATGATCTCTAGGATGGAATGGCAATTGCTGGTGTAAGTGAATATCCGGCCTGTAGTCCCCCCTGTTGATATATTGTATGGACAGGCTGTTCTGCACGAACTCGCCACACGTACCCTTCCTCTAGCATTCTTTGCTACACACTACGGTTCACTCACGGATGACTTTGCATACCATCCCAACATTAGGAATATGCATATGTCAACAAGTCTCGACGATGAACAGCAGAAGGTATATTTTTGTGCCTTTCTACTCTAACCTTACCAACCCACGCCCAGCTCATCTTCCTTTACAAACTCGTTGACGGTGTCGCTTCCTCCTCCTTTGGTACCCATGTCGCCAGCTTGGCAGGGGTACCCTCCGAGGTGGTTTCGCGCGCCGAGGTTATCTCGGAGGACTTTGCAAAACAGTTCAAGGCCCGGATTGATGGCAAGAAGAAACAGCTTGCGTCGAAACTTCCCCTTGTTGCGCAGGCTGATTTCAAATACTTGTTGGCGCTGGTAGATGGGAATTCAAAGCTCCCGGACGATCCGTACAAGAAACGGGAGCTGCTGAGGTTGTTGAAGGGAAGTGTGAGAGCTTGCCTGTTGTGAATATGGCACGATTTTTTTTTGCTGTATTTTATGCCTTTACTGCTCGATACCGTATCACCCTCATCGCCGTGCACTGACATTCACCGTAGTTCATACCTCGTGCATCCCCGCGGTTATAGTTACAAGTCGTTCATAGTATCAATGATGTGGCCTTCATTTTAGGCAATTCGTGGTCGGAGATATCGTGCACCTGTTTCCTCATCGACTGATGCGGAGAGCCCTCATTTGCGGCGTGATCAGAGTGGAGAATCCGTTCACGAACCGCATGTTTGCGAGATCTGTCCAGCCCGACGTCGTTTCGCTGTTCTCCTCTACAGGCAGCGATCCTTTGGGGTTGTTCTCTGTGCATGTTGACGGCAGTCTACCCTCTGATTCTCTCATCCACCTTCTGAATGACTCCACTTCACTTCCCGCACCACCTCCACCGGCCGCTCTGATTACGGCGCCATCTGTCTATCATGACCAACACACGGATGCCAGCCAAGGGCATCAACTAAACCAAACCGTACTTCACATCCAATCTCCGACACTGCGCAAGACGTTCGTCCGGTGTCCCCCTTCGGTTCCGCGGCACGCGTCTTCCGGCGGTGGAGAGCTCGGTCTGAAACATGCCTGGCTACACATCCAGGTCCGCGACCTGGGCAGAGACTGGTCGTTCGAAGTCGGCATCGTCGACAAGATGGGCAGACAAGGAATCATCCGATGTTCCACTTTTCAGGTGCACGTTGTTTCCCCGTGCGCGCGCGCGCGCTCTCTCTTGGCATGGATCCATCACTGACTCACGGCGATGATGGTGTGATTCTAGAAATCGCCCAAGCTCGTGCGTAATCATCGCGGTGCATCTCCGGTGCTCCATCTCCCTCTCGCATTTCCGCCGTCTTCCTCGAGCCCGCTTACCGCATGGTCCACCATTACGCTCAACGTTGCGAAATTCGTACCCCATTTCGCTTCGCAAGCGCTCACCCACTCCGCAAGCGAATTAACTGACGCCCATCACCCGGCGGAGAGAGGAGGGACGTCCAATCAGGTCCCCTTGCCTTCTGGGACGTATTCCCATCTCGCCTTCGTAAAGATCTATGCGACCTGTCGCTTACGAAGGATCTGGCTGAGCGAATCCGCTCCTATCACGAGAACCCCTTGGGAATTCGAGCTCTACGGAGATGAAGGCGTTACTTTTTGACTTGTTTTTCGCTTTGTTGCCGAGATGTGTTACGAATGCCCGCGTTCGCGTTCGAGCGCGGAACCCGTCCTTGTAGGACTTGGTTGCAAAGTAACGATTGGAAATTGAACGAGCTTCTTCCCGTGCATTCTTTGAATGACAGCGTCGACGCCGATCTGGCTAGAGTAAAACCGATCAAGCGGACCTATGGACGATGCCGAGATTAAAGACCAAGGCGTCCGTGTTCGCTGAATGAAGCTTCCTCTGGGAGCCAAGTACTCGGGAAATGTGTGCGAGGTACGCCACGTTCTGTTTGACGGCACGTTCTTGACGACGGTGGGCGGTACGATACAATGTTTTCTTCGTTTACACTCGATCCATTGCACCACGCCGCCACCGTCATGGAAATGCATCACGAGTGCGCTCATGCTGCAATGGTACCTTCTCGTAAGAGTTCGCCGGTTGTTCCCGACGTTTTTTTGTGTGGTTCTGTCAAAGTATTGTCACTGTTCAGGAGGTGGTGCCATCGACTGCGGAGCTCTTCCCCTCCGCAGTCCGGATCACCAGGGGTATGTGCACTGCCCACGGAGCTAGGTTGCGCTGCTGCCCCTCGGTGACTTCTAACGTTGTGAATGCCATTCCCCTGGATATCACAGCAATCTCGTGTGGACTTAGGGGCTTGACGCGTTCGCCTTGGCCAAAATCACTCGTGGGTTACCATTTCCTGAGTACCGGCCGACTCGGTCAGTACCAACGTGTGGGGGATCCGTTCAAAGAAATCGCATGTCTGGCGAAACCCGGGATCCCCGGTCCACTGACGCTCGTAAACAGCCGTGCAACGCATCATTTGAGGGAAAGAACGCGTATTTGCATTTCCGAAAACGTGCGGGCGCATACCAGCACGCACTGTGCTTACATGCGTGATTATCTCAACGCACGATAAGGGAGTGATGGCTCGGATTACGTTCCCTTCTGCTACCTAGCGGAACGGAACGGCGTCGTTCACCAACGAGGTCCAGCGTTCATACAGGATATTCTATAACCAGATCAGCCTATCATACTCCCCTGATACAGGAACGCCTCGGCATACCGGATTTCGAGCTCTGCGGAGATGAAGTCCCGAGTTTTTATCTCCCCATCGCACGTTCGCACAACGTACACTATCTGCCATCTCGTACCACCAGCGTGGCGAGCGCCTTTGAGTCCTCTTGAGATCAATGATCGATGTGGCCTCAGATGGACTGGTCATTTCCGCCGTGGGTTTTATGGTGTGGATGGGTGGTTCTCCTGCTCCTTTCGGTTGACGTTTTTGGTGCTGCTAGCTCTTTGGATGAACAAAGGCTTCACGCGGCCGAATGTGCGTGGCAATCGTCGCAGAGCACTCCTCGGGAAGACGCCCCACACGATCTGGAGGACGAAGTTGGTGACTCTGTCATCCAGACCGAACAAGCTGGCACGTCGATTCTGGAGAGTATCATTTCGGGCGTGAGACCTCTAATCACGAGAGCGGATGAGCGACCCACAAAAATGATTTAGACGAACTGCATTTCAGGGACTAGGACGATGGCGATCTAACTTTGCCGGAATGACAGCTGCCACTGCCTTGGTGGTCGGACGAACATGTCCATGTCACGTACGATGAGGCTCAGGCCCGAGACACATGTCGGCATTATGTTCATTGTAGATGGAATGAAATTACGAAGCTGCCTGATGGTGGCACCAATGATGAAATGATGAGGCATCTGTCCACCCACACGCCCGAATGGAAAATAAACGGACAAAGAGACATTGCGGGTATTATCCTAGGAGAGATGAGATCCCTAGAGTCAAAGCGCTGATCATGAATGGGACTAGCCGATTAATGTGCGGCAAATTCCATGTATTTTCCCAAGAGGTTGGGACCATCGGTGGGGTCGTTGCGCGAGGAAGATCGCGACGTCAACGAAGCTTTCTTGTCTTAGTTTAACGTTGTCATCACAGCATGCGCCATCCCTATCCCTCGGAGTGACCGAGGCATATGACCGCGCGGACGATGACTGGCTTCGGGCGATAGGTGGAACTTCACCAGGAAATGACATGCCGTATCAGCGTAGGTGGGGTGGCCCGGATCTGTGAGGCGGTTACAATGATCCTGAGTGATCGGGAACTAGTAATGGCCGGTCGTTACCAGGTTTGTGCCAAGCCCACATTGCGTGTCGCGCTGGTCCGGGCTGGCGTTAATGGATCAGCGTGCGTCCATTTGGCTTTGGGTCTTCAGGTGGGTGCTCGTGTCGGTCGACACCATCCAAACTGTGGCGAGGGAGAACCTAGCGCGATGGCCCGCCATTTGGCTCGAGCTAGGGCATGGATGTTGCAACCCTCCAGACTGGGCGAGGCGCAGCGCCAACCCTTTTTGCTGCATTGAACTTGTTGAGCGGAGTTGCCGTCACTTGCGCGGAGTAAAAAGCTGATTGGTTTGGTGAGGTCGCGGAGATGGAAAGTAGGTAGTTTTTCATTTGTTTGAACTTTGGGATCCTGGTGCTAGGCGGATGGACGAACGCGTTGAAGACATCTTATCCGACGCGCTGGAGATTCTGGGGGTTGAGAAGGTTGAGGACCCGGCATACGTCCAGTACGGCTCCTTGAGACTCACGGTGGCTCCCAAGGTAAATTCAAACTACCGGGGATAACCCTAGCCGCTGATCACCGCGTGCTCATCGTTTCGCTCTATTATTAGGAGGGAAAGGTGGGTGTGTCCGGGTTACGCAATACAGGTCGACCCATGCCGCTCTTTCAAAGGCGAACACGTTGCTTGCGGATCACCTCTTTTCGCCTGCGCTCGTCCTTGCCGAGCTCGTCGAACGGGGGGTCCTCCCAGTGGCAGGGCACCGGAGTAAGCCGTTCAGACAAATAGATGCACCGGATCGGCCCTTTATTAATCCATGTTTTATTTTTCTTCTCAGTCGTAGAGCTTGGTGCAGGGTGCGCACTGCCATCGCTACTCGCGGCGACTATGGTCCGTCCGCCATCCCTGATCGTCGCGACCGATTATCCAGACGACGGCATCCTTGGTAATCTCAAAGCAAACGTCGAACGAAACAGACCACATTACCGACCGCCTTGCCAAGTTCATTGCGTAGGGTACGAATGGGGAACGGACGCCACCCCCCTTTTGTAGGTGTGACATCGATTCATTGCACCATGATCACCGCTGTACATTTTTCTTTTTCTTTTTCTTTAATGCGTTCTTTTTTTTCGCATTCTTTCTAGGCATCTTTCGCAACGCATCGACAGCATGTTGTCAGGCTATGACATCGTCATCATGTCTGATTTATTGCACTTCGATTCGTCACACGAGGTGCTCGTACGAGCTCTAACATCGCTTCTCGTCAAGTCGTCCCATGCGCGCGTGTACGTCGCTGCAGGAAATTACACTGCGCCACACGTGTGCGACAACTTTCTGAAGCTGGGTACCAATGCCGGCTTGGTATGGGAGGAGGAGACGAGTGGTAGAAGTGACGAACGGCCTGGTGAGATATGGATGGGTTCGATGACCGTAAGCGGGCTCGACACCGCACAGCTCAGTACCCGAAAGCGTGCTTGTCGCTGGTGGATAGGACGGTGGAGCGGTGCAGTCTTGACTTGATAGAACATGCATGTTATCTTTGATCGATCCCACGCCGTCACGTTCTCAAGCCTCGAATGGAAGCAGAATCACGCCAGCAGTGCATCTTTTTGGCATTTCCACCTTCAAAGTTTCATTCACGTTCAAGGGCGTAATACATCCGATGATGGGCTCGTTTGTTGGATCGCGCGTGATCTTTGCAGACATATAATTTCGTCCAACACGCCACTTACGTATCGACGGAACTAAGGGAATGCAGGACAAAAATCCCTCCTCCTTCGATCATGAGCCATGTCAAATACGAAACATTTCCGTATCACCTCACCGCCAAATGTCCTTCCCGCACCCTACATTGTCGTAATCTGGAAGCAGATCGCGCCCATGGAAATCCCTGGTATGACTGCCGAATCGCGTTCAAAGACGGAGGAAGAACCTTGTGAATGTGCAACGGATTCATATTCAATGGATGTCAGGCACATGGAATGGGTCTAGACATGGAACGTCTGGATTAGGCGAGGCGTTGCGTCATCCATCCCTAACTCATGTTCAGACGCCGATTTGGGGCGCAGCGATGGCGTCGCAGTGTGGGCTCTCTGTTGTGCTTTGAGTGTGGTGCAAGTGAGACTGGGTCCGAAGTTGTGGAGCGAGATAAGCAACGTACGTTACATCTGTGTGTAACGTGCAGGGCGCCACGGCGTGTCTCGCTGTGCATGAAACCGGTCAGCAAAAGCCCTCGGCTGCGCTGCTTTCAGTCACGCCCACCATAACACGTGAGACGTACAGAACCCCGTCTGGAACATCCAAGTCACTGACGCGCACCGTGACGGCCACCACCGTGAGGGTTAGTGTGGGAACAACCCTTGATTCCTTTGGTGAGACATCATCAAGCGAGAGTGTGAAAATATGTCTCACAGAAGAACTTCGAGGCTCTGTACATGTGGGGCGTGGTTAGCATACCGGAGGTTTTTGCCCACGTGACTCTGACTCCCCCGTACCGCCAGGACCCCTGCAGGGATAGTTCAATCTTTCTCAGATCTAGCCAAGGTCAGTTTAGACACGAGTCAGATCTCTAGAACGAGTGTCGTCGTAGCATTGACGAGGACACTCGAACCTAGTTGTCGTTTGGCGAAAGCCTATCGGAGGCTATTGTGCATGCACGTGACTCTGACGCCATTGCCCCAGGTCGATTTGGACCCCCTCGGACCACAGAGTTAAAATTTACAGTTAAAAAAAAGTGCCCTGGGAATGGCCAGACGAAAACACTCGGACCCAACCGCCTCCGGTCCAATCGCATTGACACCGAGCCCTTTTGAATGTCGGATCCCAAAAGGCAACTCCAACTGCCTTGTTTATTTACTTATTTTTGTCGTCTCGACCGCACTGTACCAGCTGCGACCGCTTCCAGAGGACGATCATCACCGGTCTACGCCTACGACGGAATTGTACGTACGACGCGTACGACGAACGAACACTCACGTCCGTTCGTCCCGCGTACATGCGTACCCGGGGTCCACACCCGCACCGTGGCCTCCGTTCATCCACTACTCGCCCCGAGATGACGGATCTCACCACGCCAACATCGCCGGGCGTCCGCGAATGGTCCATACCTGCGCGAGATCCCCGCGCCATCGCTTATGGAAGTGTGTTGCATAACGTGACGGAGGTCCGTGTATCAAACTTTTGGCGTCCCTCACAAACGCTTATTTTGTCTCCACACGAGGTGGAGCGATCTCGAGCGGGCGGCGCAACAACCATACGGGATCGGGTAACTGTTTTTTCTTGTCACGGCGTCGGGCTGGTCCGGCGCAGTGGGGTGGCGCTAGGTTTATGGCTGGAACGGGTGTGCGGCGGTGGACAGGTGGCATGTCCCACCTTCCGGAAAACTCTTGTTCATGATCGTCGCTCGCCTAAGGCCGTCAACTTTGCATTCGGATCTGAGATGCGCCTCTTTCTGGTCGTCCGCGGATCAGGCCAGTGCGCACTAGGATACATTATACTAGATCATCGCTCGCTTTCCATTGGATTTGCAACATAGCCATAAATGACAAGTCATGAGGCAGGTGGTGACCCCCCTCGCGGAAATATGAAATATGCCCACAATTTTTGGATCAGTGGGCTAAAGTTAATGTAATGTGTAAGCCATGACACCACACTAGTGCTGGTCATGGCGCCAAAAGCGCGCCGAACTGATGCCATCTGTGGTACTGAGGTACGTGTTCCGAGACAGCTTTATTACTCCCGCGGCGCGTCTGGAGTTCGCAAAGAACGTTGACTCCGGGTCGTTGCGCGACTTCCGGCCACCGATGGGCGCTGTCAGTTCGGGGAAATTTTTGTGTCATACTGGGCGGGGAGATAAGGTCGTGATCCGTTGAGATTTTGCATTCATTGCAATTGGCACGCGAATTTCCATAACAAGCTAAGGCGAAAGCAAGAACGGGACAGTCAACTAGACTACAAGAAATGAGGCCATCGGCAATGACCCAATCTACACAGACACGAAGGGATGCCTCGACGGGTATCCCGTCTTATGACAACGCGAACTTGATCGCGTATACGACTGTGGCGAAAAGGGGGTGGAAGAAGATGAGATTCGGTGTACCTGTCGCCAACGTTTGGCAAGTTGCGAACGTGCAAGTCGACGGGTTTTGTTCATTGTCTTTACTTTTTTGAGTTTAGGACCGTGAGAGGGTCTGTCGAAATGCAGGCTCTCATCGACTGCCAGAACGACCTGTGTGATCTTGAGCAGATCTACCTGGAGGTCCGCGGAAGATTCACGAGTGCGACGCGTTCCACATGGATATCTTGCGATGTGGGCGGAGTCGGAGCGGTCGGGATGATCAATGAGGACTTGATCTGGGGCGGTGGGATGTGGCGAAATGTACATAACTCCGCTGTTTTATTGGTATCGCGTGATTTATCGGATGAACAAATGGGCCATGCGGGTCACGATTGTGATTGAGTGGTTGGTGGGATGCGGGTGGTACAGCGATTCCGATGTGGTTGGGAGTGCGAGTGGCACTGAAGTGTGGAGGTGGGGCAGAATCAGAGAAGATCTAGAAAGGGGGGAAAGCGAAAAGCGAATCTGAGGGAGCACATGGGTGAGGACGTACCGAGGCTGAGCGACAAAGCAGCAACGCACGTTGAGAGCCGGCCAATCGGGAAGAAGGCGTCGGCCGAGTGAATTCCGCGATCGTGAACGTGGTTTTTGGGCGCTTCGGCGGATCGTAATCGATGGGGTGTGCCGAAGCGGGAGGAGGGTGTAGGCAGGGTTTGATTAGGTCTGGAATGCCCTCTGCCGCACTAGACGCTTGTTGTGTGTTCTGAGTGGCGAGTCAGAAGAAGGGTAGTTGGATATTTGTCTGGATCCGGAGATCTGGGACATGGATGAGGCTGGCACATGGCGGGGACAGGGAGAAGACGCGACACGATGCAGAGTGCAACTGGTTATATTCAAGTTTAATGTCCGACACTGGAGACGAGTTCAAGCTTCCCGCTGCCGTGCATCCAGATGGGCCTTGAACGTTCAATGCCCATCCGGATGCACAGCAACGGGAAAGGACGCGCGAGGACGTGCAGCACGTATCATAGTATGAACAGGGCATGGTATTCGTGCTTATGTTATCTGACAGAGGATGAACCGAGAGAGAAGCTGGGACCGGGCCCATCACATCGGCTAATAAAATAAAACAGTGCTGAAAAAAGGCGGAATACGTACAGGGGTGTGGGGGGAGCTTGCGCGGGGGCAGGGTCCGCGTATACCCAAAGCCTAGAGCACCAGACTGCAACTGCGGGGCATGTCGCCGGAGGGCACGTCGAGAGTGCCAGCTAGTGAAGACTGATGGATGAACGCATACCGTTCCAAATGGATAGATTGCGCTGCACGGGGATGCGCTACTGGCAGACTGGGCTAGCGTTGGGGAGAGGGACGCCCACGGAGAGCCTTCCTTAAAAGGCAAGTCTCCGGAATGGCGGATCCTTTCAAGAAGTCGATGACATAAAAGGGAATAAGGAAGCAATGGGGGTCAGCACGAAAGAGAATCGAGGTGGGTGTATTTTTTCGAGGTATATTATAAATGGCAAGGGTTTATGTACGCATGGTGCCTTGGGCTGACAGAATAGATTGGGTTCATCAGATCCACTCCTCCAACAGACTGTGCCAGAATGGCTCGTACAATTTCATCTCTGATCCTCTTTATAACATCCTCCCCGTCTCTCGCTCCCTCTCCCCCGTCCCCGCCCACCCTCGTCCTCGTCCTCCTCTTGCCCCCGATCACACTCGCAGATGTCCTTGGATCACTTCCCCATCTTTGCCGAGCGTCGGTTTCAACCCAGCGAGAGGCAGTCTTACCCGACCCACGATAATAACCTTCTTCCTTCCGCTTCCTCGTGGTCCTACTCCTCCAGAACCTCTCCCGACCCCCACACTGCCTTCCCGCACCAGATCCCGCCCTCCTGGAACACTGCCCAATACCCCACATGGTCCACTCCCTCCGTCACATACACGTCCCCCCCGCCTCCCTCGCCTCCCCCGTACGTCGCCCTAAATCCAAGTTACCGTCACCCGGCGTTTACGCTCTTCCAACACGCCGATTACCCACCATCGTCCTCCCGTCCCCTCATCAACTCCATACACTCCTCCCTCGCTTCTTCTTTATCCCAAACAGCGTCCTCCACTCGTACGGCTCAAAATAACTTATCCTCTATTGCTCCAAACCCAAAGTATGACTCCCATCCCTGGGGCGATGGGCTCTACACGATCGATGATCCGGAAACCGCATCAAACTCCGAACGGCCTGCAAGCAGTGTGGCTACTTCCCCTTCGGCACGCGCTTCTTCCATCTCTTCTTCTGCCAGCATCCCCCCAGTAAAAGTAGAGCCCGAGGACGCTGTTGCCGCAGATTGCTTTGTCATGGAATTCTCTGCCGCCACCCCCGCTGCCCAGGCGAGCAGCTCTCTCGCCCCCCCGACAGAGGTCCCCCTTCGTGCCACCCAGGCAAGCAAGGCGATGCGCAAGATGATGGGTGTCTTCCGTCTCAATCCCTTTTCCATGCATGAGAGCGGCGCTCAGCCTACAACTACTTGGACCGGCGAGGAAGCAGGTCCTCTCGAGGAGGAACCACAAATGTTCGAGTTCCAGCTCGACTTGCCAGGCTACGAGCGTGCACCCAGTGACCCGGTGCAACCGCAGCCTGCTTCCTCAAACAACCTTGACCGCGATTTCGACAACACCGCCAACTGGCCCGAGTGTAATGAACCACCCCTCCATTACTCGCCCGCCTCTCAGCCGGTCTGGCTCGGAAATGACTCCCCGGCGTCTTATTCACTACCGTCCCTACGACCATACAGCTCCAATCCACCACTTCAATCGCCGTCCCCTCGCACTACTCCACTAGATCATACTTCGTCAGACGTAAGTTTGTTCTCCATCCTTTGATCAAGTCCTTTTGACCACTCTATAGTACGCTCCTTCATATACTCTACCCGTTCCAAGTAGCTGCGCTACTTCTATTGACAACCTTCCGCCCATCTCATCGATGGCCCGTCGGTGGCCAAATACGACCAGCCTCCAACATCCCTTTATGATATAGACCTGCAGCAGCACTCGTGAACCTCGCCACTCCACATCGTCGTCAGAAGCATTCTCGGGAGAATCCGCATCCAGTGTATTACTATACCACCCTTTCCGCTTGTTTCTGTCGTGTCATTCTATCCTCGCAGCAAACTCCACGTCTTTCGAGGTACTTCGCGACCGTTTGTCTTGATGTCTTGTTCTTCTCTTCTTGGGCACACCTTCAATACGGACAGACCACCACCGCATCTAATATTGTTCGAGGGGTTGGAATGCATGTAGTATACGCCTACAATACATACACATCATGTTATATCTTGCATACGCTGTGCCTTATCGTCTATCAGCTGCTCATCACCGCCCAGTGCATGTGAACAAACACCCACAGCCATGATGCACGAACACGCCACGGATCCGGATCTCATTTCGCATCATTTCTGACGCGTTTTTTTTTTTCAGTCTTTTAGGGGATGTCCTTCCGACTGATTACTGAGCGCGATAACGTCAGCCAGTCTCTGACGCGGCCTGAAGGCCAGATAGGTGATTCACGCTGTTTCTGATCAGTTCGATAACCCGTCACCTTGAATATAAACCAAGCACAAGGCAATATGGAGCACCGTTATTTCGGTCAAGACACCCTCTTGCCCCACGATCGATGCGAGGGTGCGTCACATGCCAAAGAAAAGCGCTGATTGCAAACGAAGACCGAAGCGTCTCCAACCGTCCGTCGCCGGGGGCGATAATCCTCACCCCGCCTGTCAAGTCCAACGGGAGAACTCGGGATGTGAACGACAGGTGGACGTCGCATCGGACGCACGTTGAGCGAGGGACGGCGTTATGGCATTGGCATGTATGTAT
The DNA here is from genome assembly GCA_025782845.1 of Boletus coccyginus. Lineage (NCBI taxonomy): Eukaryota > Fungi > Basidiomycota > Agaricomycetes > Boletales > Boletaceae > Boletus > Boletus coccyginus. The sequence goes on from JAHZSR010000017.1 coordinate 449,055, forward strand.
TCTTCCATTGCGACGATGAGGTGTCGTTTAGATACCCGGGCCGTACGGCGTGACGAGGCACCTGGACCCATCGCGGTGCCTCCTTGCCAGCAGTGGCCGTTGCCGATCTCCGTGTGCGATAACGGGGAGCGCCCGGGAGAAACCAGGGAAAAAGAAAACAAAAAGGTACGCCGTCACGGTCCATGCTAGGGCCCCGGCAGCGTTCGAGACCCTCGGCGAGGTGGCCGTGTGCATGTGTCAACGCGCACCGTCACGGTGATCCCCATCTGTTGGCGTTCGACGTGGATCCGTGTATGCCTCTCTCCCCCTCCCCCTCCCCCTCCCCCTCCCCCTTTTTTGGGCGGCGTGCAACGAGCGCGGGCTTGGCATTTGCAGGTCGACGTCAGTGATCGTTGTCGCCGAGACTGTCGGATTTGAACGACGTGCAAGGACGCAGGGGGTCCGTCCCGGGAGATGAGTCTCCAATGGGACAGTCACCGTTCGGACGGGCATGCGGTGCGTCGTAACCTATATAGTACAATGTGCCGGCGAAATATAATCATGGGGTACATCCTTGTTGAACCTTTTTTTCCCCAAGAGGCGCGACGCACTGCGGAGCGATTATTACAAATCTCGTAACCCCTACATCGAACATACGAAGGGCCAAAAATTACTCAGAAATCTCAGTGGGTAGGTTGTCGTATGAGCTCTACACTACCTACGATCCCTGTAAGACATACCCCGTTGAGATGATGGTTTGGCTGCTCGTGTTGCCCCAAGGTAGACTGGTGACCAGCCGTCTAAAAGAGGCAAGCCGTCGATAGAGCTCCAAGGGGTGTGAGTTATGAGAGAGTTGACTTTCGGATTCGGAACGATCATGCCAAAGGAGCGGACGTGAAATAAGCGCTCGCAGATAGGTAGGCCGCGAAGCTGAGTTGTCATAGTAAGCCTGTGCATGCGGCGCGAGTACCCTCGGGGACGTTATTCGGTATGCCTTCAAAGACCCATTTCATTGTAACTTGTTATCGGTGTGGCCAAAATGCACAGCTAGGAAGGAGGACTCTATACTTATCGCCGACTGGCGGCGATCCGGGAGTCTAGAGTCTGGCGGATCTAACAAGTGACGTACCGTTGGCGAGCGGGGTCAGGCTGACTTTTGCTCGAGCAACCCTAACTTCTGACAGCTGGGGTCCTCTCCTGCGGCAGGATTCAGCAGTGCGAGGTGTGACCAAGTCATCACACACATTTAAATAAAATAATATTAATATACTTATCTCAAAAACTTGTAAGCTGTTGGGATTCCCCGCCGTCCACTTTTGGACTGTGCGGTTTAGAGGGTAGCAGTATCAGTGCGATTCCAGTACCCACGTTCCAACACCCTGTGAGGATGTGACTGATCCACTCCACTGGCACCCCGCGCGTACACCAGTCTCCTCAGGAAGCAGCAAAGTACAGTCAGTCGTAAGCATCACTCAGCATTCCGTACTGAGCACGGTGACGATGTCGACACTCGGGGTGGGTGAGCTGTCGATGCATGCTGCTGGCCGACAAGAGGTGGTCCTGCGGCTTGCCCTTCTCAGGGAGCATTCGCCTGAGAGCGTCTGCTGCGACGGTAGTCGAGTCAACCCCGCCCGGGATTCTCTGAGAGAACCTCAAACGCGATTTACTGGACCCAAAGACGCCACATGAGGGCTTCTCCGAGTGCGCCCTCGCATCAGCCACTCTCACGCAGTGGGAGGCTTGGTCCATGTCCTACTAGTAGCGATCTTGGAGATGAATTTCGACACCAAGTTGAGTGATGCAAGGAAGGTGCGACAAGGACAAAGGAGCAGGGATGGAAGAGAGGAAAGAGGAGGGAGGGAGGTACGCATCTGTTTTTGACTTGTGTGCCGCCACCTTGTCAGTATCGAGGCCCGGTTCCATTGAGAAAGAAGCATCGGCTTCGTACGAAATCAGAAAGTTGACACACTGTGGCGAGCAAACTTCGTTGACAATGATGTCGATGCTGCAATTTCTTGCGATACCAATCTGAGCGGTTTGGTAAATAAATGGCAAGCGAGACAAGGACACAGCAAACCGACGTTGACGATGGACATTGCCAGCTGGTGTGGAATTTGCATACGTAGGAGGTAGGGCTGGAGTGGCTTGGCGGGCGACACTTGGTAAAGCCCTTGTCGAAACCATTTTGAGACAACTAAGGTAATGCCGAAGTGACCAACGACCTAGCGACTCCGTTTGCCGTTTGAAACATTGATATGCTCAACTACTCGGCGAGGCTGTCTCCACTGGCACTCGGGGGTGACATCGATGCGTGCTGCTGGCCGATAAGAAATAGTCCTGTTTGCTGCCTTTGTCGAGTCGGGGCGTTCAGCCTACGGGGTATGCTCAACGGCTAGCTGTCGCACCCGCACCGCGCTTGAAGCCCTTCTGAACGTCGGGGAGGCATGTGTTTTTAGGGTACGAGTCAACACCACCCGGGGTTCCTCGAGAGAACCTCAAACGTGACAAACGTGCACAGCATGTAAATCTCTGATTAATTATACTTATTGAGTAGTATTTAGCACTTATCTTATGTACACTACACTTGTCAGAGCTTGTCAGTCACACCTTGTGTGACTGAACGAATGCGGCGGTACCAGGACCCGGAACGCAGTACCGCAATCTCGTTTTTGTTACCAAAAACCAACCTGGCCCTGCTCGCCAACGGTAGTGACGATGACAGCATCGTGCGCCGAGATGGTGGCGTGACAAGACCATACGGAAGTATCCATATCGGTGTTCTGCCTTAGTATGGGCGCGGAAGATTGCTGGTTCTCGTCCACGAGGACTAGTACGAGATGCCGTCACAAAGTCCATGTTCTGTTCTATGATAGCATACGGGTGGTACGTGAGGCCCGCGCTACGTGCTCGTGTGCGTTGTGTGGTGGTCAGCACCACGGTGAGACGGTCTCAGGCACGGGGGACAAACACGATGTAGGTCCCCGTCGTCACGGGTCACGACACTCTCAGCTGAAAGATGCAATGAAAATGATGAAAAACGATGATCCCAAAGCGGGCACTTGCACATCCGGTCTTCCCGGAGAGATGGCACGCATAACTGCCGCACCGTATGTATGATAATTCGGAGAGTCTGCGCGTGCTTCGAGTCCGGGACAGGTGTATGCCGGACAACTGGATGAATGGGGAAGAACATCCTTGTGCACCACCGTGTCCTGACCTGAGACAGGGCGTATCTGGATCACGTATAGCTGTGCGGGTTGACGTTGCGGAACCATCTAGGCCCACGTTCCTTCATTCCTGGGGTTCATAGAGAAAAGGTAAATTTCGGAGTTCGTCGTGTTACGCCGTCAGGATGCAGCCTGTGCACACCAGGTAGCATCTGAGGTTGCCACGCTCCTGTGTATCGGGAACGTCTCATGACCAGTGGTTCTCGGCAGGGCCCACCCGCTGATCTGAGCAATCTTGTTCTCCGTGTTGTGAGAACGTTCGAGACTTCCGAAGGGTCTCTATCGTGGTAGGTTGGGTAAAAGGAAGGCGGGGTTTTGTCGGAAGCGAAATTTGTGCGGGGCGTGACGAGCTCATCTCTTGGATACCAACCATTTGGGACGAGGATACTTTGACCGACGTGCGAATGGCCGCTCCGTAGATAACAGAACGTACGTACTTGCGAGTCTACTGATGGACGCTACATTGTAGTGATTACCTCTATACACGCCGCGGCACAGTATGCGTTTTTCGTCCTACATGCCAGTGGCCATGATTCATCATCGTGACCGCCTCAGCCTCGTTCATCCACGACGACTGCGGTGAGCTACACTGTTATCTACGACATATAGTACACACGAACTGACTTGTCCTCAGTTCGTTTACTGCTTAGCGCTCGTCCTCGGGACGCTCTGGACCTTCGAGTCCTTGGTCTTGGCACGAAGAGAATGAAGTCGAGTAGGTCCCCGTTTTACTCCCGATCAAAGACACAAGGTGGAAGTGAGAATCTTGCCTATCAATATACGCACAGGTTCTTCGGCATCGCGTTGACGTGAGAACATAAACGGTGCAAGTCAACAGACACCGAGCGGCGGTAACTCCAAGCCACGATCAGTGCCGTGCGAGACAGAGCTTCCCGGTAAGTGTGGATCACGAGGTCAGTCGCCGTACCTCGAAGCCAATTAGAACATACAGCTTGTTCAGCTGGAGGTCATATGTTCTTGGTGCCACCCACGAAGATGGATACTCCGTCTCAGCGGGTATAGTGCTGAGATGTGCGTTCGGCAGATGGCGAGTAAACCTCGTCTGGATATTGGTTCATATCGGTGTCAGTTCAGACTTGCTTCAGTGGTCGACATGCAGGCATGACGACGAAGCTTGCTGTGAACCCACATCCAACGTCGCACGAGATGAAACGCGTATCGATGGGGGTGACGTGCTTGGTGCGGAGTCATTGGACTTCTTTTCATGGAAAGACAAAAAGGACTTGAAAAAAACGCGGTTAGTTGGCCGATTATAAAAGGGTGCTCCTCGCTTGGTACGCAGTGAAACTCTTGCCCGCATCTCAGGCTCAGCCCATGGTGACTCTGTGTATTTGCTCCAAGGAAGCGGAAGACCTGGGCTGTCGACGAATGACATCGCCTCGTTATTTCGGTCTTCAGGCGACACCTGTTGTGGTGGTTTGAAGTCCGACCCATCGCACTCGGATTTCGGAGACGTATCGCGGTGGGGACATTTCTACATCGCATCTGTGGGTTGGGATTCGAGCTACACAGTCCATGTTAGGGGAAGTGGTTGACTTGTATGCTCGTTCTTTGTGCTGCATTCGAGGATTGCGGCTGGATGAGTGGTTTGCGGTGCCACGGACCGACTGCCGGCATTGTTACTAAAAAGGCAACGAAACCCACGCGACTGCCACGAGAGCCGAAGAAGTGTGTCAAGCAACCACGCGAGCGGCGAGATCACACTCTAACAGAGCGAGTCCATACGCCCTCATCCTCTCTCTGTCTCTCCACATATCTTACTCTGGATCCCGCTGGAACACTTTTCGCCTCGAAAGATTCGTTTTGATGCTCGATAACGACGAGTTCCCCTCCGGCCGACGACGAAGCGTCGACGTCGGTGGTTTAGCGCTCGCACTCGAAAATCAGGGTTTAGGACATGGCTGGGGCGGCTGGGACCAAGTACAGCAAGGAGAAACCCGGTGCGCTCATTTTCGGAAATCACGCTTGCTCTCCTAATCCATTCCAGCTATGCTGAATTGCTCTACGAGATGTATTCTCAGACGCAGACCACCGTCACTCACTGCAATACCGATCTGTACGTCTTCCTTTACCACTCGTTTTTCTCACTCGTTCAATGTGTGTGCTAGGTCTCCGATCGAGATCCCCCCAGAAACTCGCAAGCGCTTGATTCGTGGACTCGACAGTTGGCACTTTGAACCTCACAAGCTACCCGACGAAGAGGTCCTGTTCTGCGCGCAGATTTTATTCGAGAGTCTGTTTCAGATAGAAAACATGCAGAATGACACGGGGGTTTCTCTCAGTCAGTTTCACGTGTGCCTTGTTGCGTTTCATGTGCACCTCATGCATTGATGACACAGATGGCATATCAATCTTCCTGAAGCATCTCCGACGCCTTTACTGCGGAAGGAATTCCTATCACAATTTTCAACATGCACTAGACGTCCTGCAAGCATGTCAGGCTTTCTTGTGTGCTGCAGCCGTCGTTCCTCCGGTCTCCATCCTCTTCCGCGATGCCCGCCCATGGCGGCCGGATAAGAGAGACGGCCGCCTTGTATCCACCCTCGAAAATATCGATCTATTTACCCTCTTTATCGCGGCCATCGGCCATGACGTTGGTCACCCGGGTTTCACGAACGTGTTTATGGTCAGTTTATCGCGTGTTTAACACTCATGGCTGCCAACTCACTGGCACTCGACTCCTAGAAAAATGCAGATGCACCCCTGTCAGCTGTGTTTGACGGAAAATCAGCTCTGGAGCATATGCATTACGCCATCCTAATTCAAGTCATACGCCACCACGGTCTCGGCAGTCTGCTCGATCGACCGAATAGGGGACAATTATTCCGAAAAACGCTTGCCGGCATTATTCTCGCAACCGATATGGGCGTCCACTTTGAATTCATGAAGAACTTTGGACTTCTCGTGGCTGGCAAGGACTACCCTTTGAGCTACCGCAAGTTGCTGTTGTGCCAGGCACTCATCAAGTGCGCCGATATCAGCAATCCCGTAGGTTCCCGCGACATTCCTGACGCGAGTTTTACTCACCCATGCGCCAGAGCCGACCGCCAGGCGTATCGCATTACTGGGCGGATGCACTGATGGCGGAATGGGATTGCCAAGCATCGCTGGAAAGGCTGTGGCAGCTGCCACCCTCAGTGCAGTCTTCGGAGACACCTCTGGCTCAAGTTCGCGGGCAAATTTTCTTCATTAGCAACTTTGCCAAGCCACTCCTTGATATTACTGCGAGAGGCATCCTAGGTCAGGCACAACATTGTATTGTCTAGCTTGACGCTTACCGTATTCTTAGAGATGCAACAGTTCGCCGACCAGTGTACCTCGAATCTCGCCATGTGGGAGACTCGCTGCAACGAATTGACTTCTACGGAAGAAGTGCCACCACCATCCCCAAAGACGGCAGCACCCGCCCGATCGGCGGCAGACTTTCTCACATCGTTCCCGCTCACGTTGCCTACATTTGTTCTAAGCTATCAGGATGACCAACAGCCCGCCGGCGAGTGGCACGCGTATTCACCTTCGTCTCTATCCTCATCCACATCTTCCGAAGCAATACCCGACAATCTACTAGGGGACCAATTTTCCCCACCTGCATCGCCATCGCCGTCCATCGGCTCGGCTTCATTCATCCTCGCCCCCCGATCCTCGTCGTCCAGCCTTCGTACGAGCCCCACCACCAGCGAAGCCGCCGCCTTGATGCGTGCAGCATACTCAGCTGGGGTGCGCAAAAAGCGGAGTTTCTACAGCCGATTGTCGTGGACCGCAGACCTGAGTCCTATGTCTTCCGTGACGAGCCTTGCCGTCACTGCCGTCGCCCATCCAAAGGCGATCGTGGCCAATACCACGCACGTTGATACCCCAAACTCTCCCTACGTCACCACTGTTGGTGTCGTCGTGCCATCGCCCGAGGGAGGAACGCGTTGCGCCGTCGGTTCGGTTCTATGATAGCGATCGAAAATATATCCCATCTTGGTGTTGGTGGCTCAGTTATCGGAACAGTTGATCGGGGATGATTTACACACACATCTATACGCGCGGGAGCGGGACCTGACCCAAGGAAATGGCGCGCGTGTTCGCGTCGGGAGAGGGTTGGGCTTTTTTTTTTTTTTTGGAGATTCTAAGTTAACCCCCAGATTATTTTTCATGCGTTCAGGTTCGTGTTTGCGGCATTTTGCATTTTTAGTTTTTCCTCTGTTTTGCATAGGAAGTTTTGATCTTTCATTGCTCCATCACGCCAATGTATCATGTCAACGACAACGTATTATTAGCGCGACGATCGTATCTTGATTCATGTGTAGTACGAAGTAGGGCAGAAAAATGGATGAGTGGTGGTACGACGTGGGACAAGTGCAAGTGAAAAAGACGTCAGGTGGCTTTACGCTCGATTTTGTCCAGAAACTGGAGGAGCGCCGCGATCACTTGATCAGGCGTTTCCTGTTGTACCCAATGTCCCGCACCTTGGATCAACATCACATCGTCGCTCTCCATCTCAAAGAGGTTCCTCATCTTCTCCACGCCGCCCGGCACCTGATACACGCCCCAATCGCGCCCGCCAGCAATGAACGCCGCAGGAACGTGTACCTGACGCCCTGAGAGCGCCACAAGCTCATCCACCCGCTCCGCTGGCGGCGGTAAGAGCGCAGACCGATAATAATTGAGTCCGCCCTGGAAGCCGGTGCGGGCGAATTCGGAGGCGTATACCCTGCCAGCCTCGGCATCCTCCGAAGGCCATGTAAAGTGTGGATGCTGGCTGGCATGCCGCTCGATCAGCTGCCGCATATTCTCGTGTGCTGGCATGACGTAGTACTCTGGAAGTGTAGCTAGATCGCGCGCGATCGCGTCGATTGTTGGAGATAGCTTCGAGGCAGAGGAGAGGGGGTGGGTCGTGTTACCCTCCCACGCACCGCTCTTCATGTGATAGTAGCCGCCCAGAAAGCAATAGAGATCTTGCGGGCGCTCTCCGAGCATGTCTGTGTTGGCATCGCAGGTGGAGAAGTAACTGGTGTAGTGCTTCCTGGGGGGAGTGAGAGCTGCGAGGGCGGTGGAAACAGCCTGAATCTTGCGAGGGGTTTGTCCTTGGCACTCGCCGGCTCGCCCCGGTTGGGGGAGAAGGGGTTGTTGTGGCTGTTCCACGCCTGCAAATGGAGCACTCATGAAGACGACGGAGCGAAAGAGCTCTGGGTGAGCGGTGACGCAGTGCCCAGAGACGGAGGATCCAAAATCATGGCCAACGAGCAAGGCAACGGAGCGATGTCCAAGTGCCTTGACAAGGGAACAAATGTCTTCTACGATGTTGAGGACATGGAACTGAGCGACCGGGCCATCATACTGAATCTGTTTGGGTGTCCCGTCGTGTTGCGTGACGGTGCGCCCGTACCCTCTCAGGTCGGGTGCCACGACATGGTAGCCCCCACGAGCTGCAGAAAGAGGGGCAAGGATTTTACGCCATGAATACGCGAGCTCTGGGAAGCCGTGCAACAGCAGGATCAAGGGAAGCGATAAGGGTTCGCTTGCGATATTCGGGAAGGCTTCGATAAGGTGCGTTCGTAGACCGTCCCGATCGTCAAGGGTCACAATACGCGAACGCAATGTGCATCCCGACTGGAGCTGTTTCAAGTCCATGACTGCGCCTGATGCGGGGAATGCTGGTTGTGGATCTGGTTGCGAGGGATGCTCGTCGCCTAGCCCCGAAATGTTCCTTGGTCTCCGGTTTGGGAGTAACCCATGTTCAAATACGGTTATTTGAAACGAATAGAAATCCCTTGCTAACGTTACAGTGGCTCGTGTTCATCTAACCAGTCACTGATCTGAACACACGATGCACCCTGCACGGCGAGACCAGAGCGAGTACGTACAAAGGCGGGCTGCCCGATTGCTTGTGTTCTCGCATTGACGGATAGGCCCCTAGTAGGAGAAGGATCTGGACTGTTGGAGCCTTGGTGGGAATGGGAAAGTCGTCGGTCTACACCAGTAGAAAGCTGCAGTATCCCTTGACTGTATTCAAAAAAGTGGGCGAATGCTTTTATATCCCTATTCAACACTTTAGTTAGGTGAGCAGACACGTGGTGACAGATATCATTATCATCAGATGGGGATATATTTGGGTCGGCAACGTGCCAATGTCAAGTGTCGAGACCGGCTTGATCCTCTCTCGCCGCGAACAAGGTCGTGAATGCACCCGAGATTATGGCACCACTTGAATGAGGACGTACTAGCAATGCTCGAATTCATGTAAGAGGTACATAAAGCAACGTGTTGGATCGACCTTATCGCTGGTAGCCGGGTTGAGGGGACACCTGAAGTGAGCCAGAAAAGGGTTCGTCCTGAGTTATGCAAGGCAATGCGGACCCACTCCACTCCAGATCGAAGCAAGCGGTGTCCAGACGACCGTCGGGACAATGCCATCAAATTATTGTAATTCAATTAGGAAAGTCCTCACCGGCGCGCATTTGGACTTATTTGGTTCACCCTCAACCCAGATTGCAGTACTTAAACTCTCGTTGTCAGTTATCTTGTTCTTCTCCCATCTTCGTCTCCATCGTCCACGACCACCCACACCACCTACTTCATTTTAAAAGTACGTGTCCTTACCCCTCCTCACCGGCGGTATCATTCCCCGGTCGCTCACCCTGTGTATCCTAGGTCCTCGACTCCTAGACCCTCGCAATGTGTGGCATCTTTGCTTACTGCAACTACTTGAAGGACAAGGTAAGCCATCCTTCTTGTCTCAGCACCCGCGGCGCCCTTGGTAGATGGCTGCACCGTCAACTGCCCGCGCATATATCGCGTTGTGGACCATCGCTGCCACATGGTGGTCATATTCTACTTCGGCATCTGATTGCAACATTTTTAGAACCGCAAGGAGCTCCTTGAGATCCTTTGCAACGGACTTGCTCGTCAAGAATATCGTGGTTACGACTCGGCTGGTATTGGTATCGATGGGGACAAGCCAGGCCAGGTCGTCTATTTCAAGGAAGTTGGGAAGGTGGCCGGGTTGCGCAAGCGCATCGCCGAGTCAGACATCGATACTACCAAGGTCTTCACCTCGCAGGTTTCCATTGCCCACACACGTTGGGCCACCCACGGACCCCCCTCAACCATCAACTGTCACCCTATCCGCGCCGGTTCAAGCGACGAGTTTATTATCGTCCATAATGGTATCGTCACCAATGCTGTTGCTCTCAGACAGGTTCTCCAGAGACGTGGCTACAAGTTTGAATCGGAAACGGACACTGAGGCTGTCGCCATTCTCATCAAATATGTTTGGGACTTCGCAACCCAACAAGCGTATTACGTTTACTGAATTGGTCAAGACTGTTCTGAAGGAGCTGGAGGGCTCGTTCGCTTTTGTCTTCAAGTCTGTGCACTTCCCCGGCGAGATTGTCACTGCTCGCCGTGGTTCGCCGCTGCTCATCGGTGTCAAGACCGACAAGAAACTCAAGGTCGACTTTGTGGATGTCGAGATTTCCGGTACTGATGCCGATAGCAAGGTAGTTGATAGTCGTAAGTATTGTTGTCATCTCAGCACTCTCGTCTGCTCACTAGTGCTACAGTTGCCCCACCCACTTCTACTACATCGTATCTGGTACCGCCCTCATCCGGCCCTAAGATTTCTCGCAGGCAATCTCGTAACTTCATTGCCGAGGATGGTACACCACAACCAATCGAATTCTTCATCGCTTCGGATGCATCTGCCATTGTGGAACACACGAAGCGTGTCCTGTACCTTGAGGACGATGACATTGCGCATGTTGCTGAGGGTCAACTCCATATCCACCGCCTTCGCCGCGATGAAGGCCAACCTGACACCCCCGCAACACGTAGCATCGAGACGCTGGAGATTGAAATCGCTGCGATCATGAAGGGAAAGTTCGACCACTTCATGCAAAAAGAGATATACGAGCAACCGGAGTCCGTCGTGAACACCATGCGTGGACGTGTCAACTTCGACGATTACAAAGTTACGCTCGGTGGTCTCCGTTCATATCTCCACATTATTCGTCGTGGTCGTCGCATTGTGCTCTGTGCTTGTGGTACAAGTTACCATTCTGCTTTGGCCACGCGTGCCATCTTCGAGGAACTGACAGAGATTCCCGTCAGCGTCGAACTTGCCTCTGACTTCTTGGATCGCAAGACGCCCATCTTCCGTGATGATGTCTGTATCTTTGTCAGCCAAAGCGGAGAGACCGCCGACACTATCCTTGCTTTGAGGTACTGCCTCGATCGTGGGGCTCTTTGTGTTGGTGTCGTCAACACCGTCGGTTCTACCATTTCTCGTGAAACGCACTGCGGTGTCCACATCAACGCTGGTCCTGAAGTCGGTGTTGCTTCAACGAAGGTGCGATGCGTGCTCTTCAGTTTACTTGATCGATCTAACCTTTCTTCACAGGCGTACACCTCCCAGTACATTGCATTGATGCTCATGGCATTGCAATTGTCCGAGGACCGTATCTCTTTCACACCACGTCGCAACGCCATCATCGATGGCCTCCGAGTACTTCCAGGGCAGATCAAGGGAGTCCTCGCTCTTGACAGTAACCTTCGAGAACTTGCGACTGGCGTACTTGCGAACTCCCGAAGCTTATTACTGATGGGGAGGGGATACCAGTAAGTAGGCAGTTATGGTACTGCCGCGGACCATGCTCATAAATCATACAGGCACGCCACATGCTTGGAGGGTGCATTGAAGATCAAAGAAATCAGCTACATGCACTCGGAGGGCATCCTCGCAGGGGAGCTGAAGCACGGTCCGCTGGCCCTGATCGACGAAAACATGCCCGTGATCATCGTCATGACGCAGGATTCGTTGTACCCCAAGGTTCAATCGGCCTTTGCACAGATCACCGCTCGCAAAGCCCAACCCATCGTCATTTGCAACGACGGCGATGATGGCATCAAGCAGGGTGTTAAGACCATCCGCGTACCCAAAACTGTCGATGCTCTGCAAGGGCTGTTGAACATCATCCCCCTACAACTTCTCAGTTACCACTTGGCTATCAAGAATGGTTTCGATGTTGACTTCCCGAGGAACTTGTGGGTACCAGCGAATTCGATTAGTTGATCATTTGCTCATTGTCACTTCCAGGGCCAAGTCCGTCACCACCGAGTAAACCCGAGGTAACCACTAGTTTTATCGCCTTCGTGTTAGAGCAAAAGCACTATCGACAGCATCGCTTTGGACTTTTACTGTATACGTTTCACGGACACGTTTCTGGTAGTCGATGGACGCTTTGGGATTTCATGGATGGACTCGCAGCTCGAAAAAAGTACCTTTGTTCGCAGTTCCCCTACTTTTATTCTTCGCATGTTTGCCGTCGCTGCTGCACCACAATCTCCTGTGATGTTGTAGACGCGAGAAGGAATGCAACCGACGTAAATTTCACCTCCGCACTTGCTACATGTTGGAGCAGGGGTGTACCCTGATTTCGGGTTAGGGAGTGTAGTGACGGACATTCACCCCTAAACTAATCAGGTCAACGCAACACGAGACTAGTCCAGACGCTTGGAACGTGTCTGACACTGATACGCCTTCTCTACCGCATGAGCTCCTCAAAGGCGAACTCAATTTTGCAGATGGATGGGACGAAGAGGCCCATAGGACACCGAATTGCCGCCTCAGAATGAAAAAACCCACGTCAGTCCGATGAGTCGATATGGATATGGGAGGTGGTGAACACCTGAGTCTACCCACCTTCAACACGTGATGCTGCCTCAATAAAGCTCCACGGCAATTAGCGAGCGTGGTGACCACTGGAAGGAATGATGAGCGCTTGAGACTTCTCCTTTCGTCGAACAGCGGCGCATGGCTCGTGGTCGGTCAACGGACGCGACGTGCACCCCGGTTCGACGAGCTCAAATCCGAGTCCTTCAAGGGACAACGACACACCGGGATGGCGATTAGTGGGTCGCATCACTGGACATACGAGAGCGGGCAGCAAGGAAGAGCCAGGCTTGTGGAAGGTAGTATATCCGAGTCGGAGGCGAGCCGACGCCCGGAGGGTTCGCATTCTCGCGTGTGCTCGATGCGCTCTGGGTCGTATACAGAACACACACACGCGCGTCCGCAGATCAAGTTTGACATCGACAGAGGCGTGCACCCAAGAGATCAGGTGCGCCAGTAGGATGAAGTATCATTGGTTGATAGGTGGCCCGAGGTGACGATGGATGCCTTCGTCGTGTCGTGCGCTCTTCTCCGAGTTTTGCTCCAAGCTGAACTTGTGTGGGCACTAGAGATCATCAGGTGAGCGTCTCTCGGTCTCGTCGTCATCTCGTTTCCATGCGCTCAACGCGCGCATCGACGAGGTTAGCATGTCGTTAAACAGGACCAAGGCACGTGCCCGACGCGGATGCAAGGTCACAAGTACAAGGTCTGGAAAAGCGCATCGTTCCGTTTGGTAGTTCGCTCCAGCTGACCGGGCCGCGTGCTCGTACACAAGTCTGTCATGTCCAACACGTGGAGCATCAACACCAGGGACAGCGTGAGCGGGAAACTGAGCTACTCGAGGACACGAAAGCCCGCGTGCGGAGACTTGCCCCCGTCATCGGATCGTAAAAGGTAAGCTGGGTGCGGACGAGGTCATATTGGGTAGTACGAGAACGTTGCTTGTCCACAGGTGTTGTTGCTGAAGCGGAGGAAACAGAACGCCCGAGCAAACAAGCAAGGGGAGGGAACGTAAAAGGGCCGAGCCCGAGGAGGATATCTCAGATGTGTCCGTTTAGAAACGTTGCAGTCGATCAGAAACCTCCCTGAAAAGAAGTCAAAGATTTTCTTGGCATGGGGAGTCCCAGGACTGAGGTGATTGGGTGTTCGACGTAAAGTACGCGAAACTGAGGCAGTTCTCGTTCACGTTCGAACACCTGATGAGTGATAACCATCAAATATGAAATAGAGGTATCGACAGGCGCATGTATGCACGAGATGCGCACCACATAGAGAAATCACCCACTTTATTTTCTCTCCCTTATCCCCCCAGCTTTCACTTTGCCCTCGTTCTCCCTCGCCCTCTCTCTTGCTGCAGAGTCTCTCATAAGTTCCCCCTCCCGTCTCCATTCTCTCTTCTCGAATGCATCGTACTCTTCCTTTGCATCTACCCACCGTTCTTGGACATCCATCACGTTCCCTGTCATCGGTCCTTGCGGCAGTCGTGAACAACGGATACAGATTTGGCCGAGCAGACGCGGGTGCAGAACTCGAATCGACAGTGCCTTGTGGTGCAGGGGTATTTTTAGGAGGGACAAATATATAGCCAGTTGCGCGGTCGATGGCACGGGATAGGTGCAGCATCGAGTTCTTGTCCTTTATGTATATGAATGGGCCAGTCGCGCAACGAGTGAGACGGGTGGTTTGACGGCGGACCTACCTCGACGGCGAGTGTCTCAAACCCGACAAGACCGTAATCTTCAATCACAGATATCAATGCCATGTTCAGCGCCGTAAAACGGGGCGAGGTTTTATTCAATGCGTTTTCTAGATGGGATAGATCTTGTACCTCGGTATAGAAATCGAGATTAAAGTCTGGATGCTCATTAGGGCCTCCACTGGTACACAAGGGTGCACAGAAGTCACATACCGAGATCACCATACTGAGATAGGATGTCGATTTTGGAAAGCACGTTGATATGTGGCAACTCGAGCTGGAGCATGGTTCGAAGGGAGAGGAGCAGGACGGACACGTACTTGGCGGGGTCGGTGACGTAGTGGGCATCACACAAATGGACGGTGGCCAGCTAGCCACGAATCGTACCCTCGTGAGGCACGGCACTGGCCCCACAGAAAACGCAATCACGCACCCGGAATCCAATCTTGGACAGTCTCTGGGTGATATGCTTCAGAGACGCGTGGATCGTTCCCAGCTCGACCTGTCCGGGGATATCGAACAGGACGTATGCGTCCGGTCCCAGTTCGTTCAATCTTGCCTCTAGCCAGTCGAAATTTGCTTCGAGATATTCCATGCAATACAACATGCCGCCGTTGGGACCTAGCCCGTGGGCATCCATTGCGTCTTGGAGGGTGATGAGCGACGCGATGTCGATGGCGCATGGATATGGGATGTTATCGTTGGCGGGGTCCAAGTTGACGATGGAAATGGGGCGCTCGAGGGCAGTGAACAGTTGGTGTTTTCCGTAGCAATAGGTCGATTTGCCGCTTCCTGGAGCGCCGCAGACGATCTCACCGAATGGCATCGTTGTGGAACGAGTCAGTGTTTGAAACCGATTGATTACGGTAATCACATCCCAAGTTGCCTTCCGACCTTTTCTACTCCAGCTACAACAACGCAAGACAATCGCTCGGTGATGATCATTGCGAACAATACTACAGCCTGTGGGAACAAGACTGACAATGGCATTCGACACGCAACGTAGAAGGGATTGTTTTCGGGTCCATCGTTCGCGATGATGCGTTCAGGTTCAATGGACTGTGGCGCATGGGTCGAGAAGAGTGGAGACGAAAATGAAACGAGTCGAAAGATTTTGCCATTCGCGCGAATTAGTTTCCCTCCCGTAGTGATATTGGTTACCGCATATTTCTGTTTCAGCAACTGCGAAGAAAATGTTTTGGTCTAGTAACCTGGATTGGCAACATTGAGATCCAGTGCCAAAGTATCATTGACTCACAATGTTTGTAAGTTCTCTCGATTCTGAGGTGGAGATGATTTGTGGGTGACTGCCGATAGTGTAGCAGAGACGACGGTCCGCCGCGAACGAAGCTGCAACTGTGCATCACGAGTATCTCAGAGCAAGTCTGGATTTCACACAGCAAATGTCAAGCAACTGTACATGTACTACATAGACGTTCGATGCAAAGGAAAGCAAGAGGAGCAAGGAATATTCTTGCATACCAGCGGTAAAAACAAATCGACATCGTAATCCGCAAGCAGGGATGGCCATTCTGAACTATACCGCGTGTAACCAGGTATCAAAACACATTACCAGGCGTTCCACCAACGCCTGTAAGGGCGGCACACCATCTGTGAAAGCGCCGGCCCTGAACAACCCCGCTCTCATGAAACCATCCATTAATACATTTCCCCATAGGACAAGCCAAGTCATCGTCCAGACCCATCCTGCTAGGCCACACACCTTCCTTCCCGTCAACTGCTTGAATGCCCGCTCGGCAAACATCCCAGGGACCATCATTCCGAAGCCAAGAAGCATCCTCCACAGTTTGCTCGTGCTGTCGAGGGAACTGAGCCCAACATGATGGTTCGCTGCAGAAGAGAGGAATCCCCCGATAACAAGGCCAGCACGACCAAAGATGAAGGAAAGTGGATAGCCGGCCTGAACGAGGAATATATGGCGAGGCCACTGGTGCCACCTGCGCCCCCAGAACTCAGTTAACGACGTGGAACGCCACGGAGAATCAAAGCCAGGGGGCCATTGAGCGGGGTCCTGCCCAAGGACAAGCACGCCCACTATGGTACATAAATGGTAACCCGTCTGGAGGAAGGTGTAGGTTGCGAAGCACCCTACAATGGAGATGATGCTGGATCGCAGGTATCGCAAGTGGGGAGGTAGGGTTTCGTCGAAGATGGACCATCCTGAAATGGAGCCGGGTCCAGCTGGGGAGAATGATCGGATGGCCAAATGTAGCACGCCGCAAATGAACGCATAGGCAGCCGTGGACAGAGCCACATGCGAGACGAATTCGGTGCGGTTGGACGGACGGGTCTTGGGCGGAATGTACAATCCACGTGACCAGTCCCAATCGCAACTGCGGAATGTGAGGGCAAGGTCAAAGGCGTCCATGAGAGTTGATGGGGTACTGTTCACAGGGCGGAGTCGCCTCACGAGCGGCTCTTTCGCCAATGCGAAATGAAGGGAACGGGTAACTATTAACAACATCGGGTGCTGGCATCGAGTTCTCGAGTTTAAGTGTCCCTGATTGGTTTAAAGAAAGATTGTCTGAGAGGACTCCTGCTAAACCGTTGTGGAATTTTCGCTCGAAGTCGCTGAGCGCCATATCCATGGATGTACGCAGTGCCAACAATGCGATGACCGGCCAGAGCGCCACTCTGAGAGCGCGGGTCTGAGGTGTGATGGCCAGTACCGCCATAACGAAGTAGAAAAGCACAGGAGGCAGGACATATGATACCAACGTCGCAATGATGATGGGAGCTTTGCTCGTCGGGACACCGATAGCGCTCCACATAGCAGCGAAGGACGTCGCTCCTGCGGATTTGTGTTAATATAGAAGACACGAGGGCGGTGCTCCGCTATCAGGAGGCAGTACTCCGAGAGTGATGGTAACTGAAGACGGTCAGCCGGACGTTCTCACTGCAGAAGAAGATACAGCAGGTTGCCCCCTGACGTCCCCTGCTCTCTTTATTCTGTTGAATTTCCTCGCGTGTTTTTAAGTTGTCGCCGTCGGCGCGGCCGCTGCGCGTCTACCCTACCGCCATTACATATCTCGTTGCAGAATGTTTTTTGCTGTAAATCTGACGTGGTCTGAATGACTCTGTGACAGACGATCCGTGCGTATTGCTAGACTTGACGGTACCGTTGTAGAAAACCATGTGTGCCTCGGTGACGATCGCTGCATCGTGACAGGGCCGCTGACTCAGCCGTGACCGCCCATGAGTGATCGTTCCCAAAACATCGACGACGCTATCGTACTTGACCACAAGATCTTGTTCGTCGGTGCGAGTTCCAACAACTGTCGTACGACTGCGCGCTGACCATCACCTGATAGAAGAGGAAATACTACTGCTCCGAGGTGTCCTAAAACTCGCACTAGTAGCGGGTGTAACTTCCTTCCTTTCGTGTCCATCCCCGGCGTGGGTATCTTCAACCCCTACTGTTGGGTCCATGGTGAAACGGTGTTGAGATGATCTTCGGGATCGAGATTCCAGACACTATTGCAGTCCTTAAAGCAGCCATTAAGAACTTGAAGCCTGTGGCTTTTCGCGACATGGATGCAGATACTCTCGCTCTTTACAAGCCCGGGGGTCCGGTTCCCAGACGCAATAAAGAGAATCTCAGCAAAATCATTCCCTCGGAGCGTTGCGAGCTCTTGGAGATGGACGAGTTATCAGGGGTGTTCCCGGCTACCGCCACCCAAGCGGCGTATCCATATCATAGATTCATAGTGGGTGTGCAGCGGAGGCGATCCGAGCTTCCCCTTGTAATTGATTCTTGTTTAGTTGTTACGAGGCAGTACTCTCGATTCCAGGTTTCAAGTTTCGGCCAGGCTGCCAGAGCGAATGCAACCACGAGTCAACTTTAACATAACATCAGGGACAGAGCCGAATCTTAGAAGCGTAGCTGACCAGCATATACGTTTATACAGGATATCAGGAGACGACAATGGACTCCGGGAGAGTCTTAACAAGACGAGTGACGGTGAACAACTCCCAAGGGGACATTCTGACCACTCTCCAGGGCGTGTCAGTTCTTGACCCTTTCCATGTTGTTGTCGAAGTTACAAGCGGTATCAGTAAGTCGACTTCACGGCCTTATTCAGTCCTTCTGATCCCTGAATGACAGGAGGGGCGCGACAGAATTTCATCAAAGCCCGTCCCAAACGGACGTCACCATCTGGTGTTCGCATCCTCCTTCGTTCCGTGAAACGCAATGGGCGGGAAATACTTAGATACCCTGTGGCCGTCCTCGTGGCCACGAGGACGTCATTCCTGCAACACTACTTCGGCCAGTTGTTAGACAACTGCCGGACCGGAATTATGACAGAAGATAATAGCCAGTTCGTGGGCAAGTTGGCAAATGCCATGTTGGATTTGTATGAAATGAAGCAGTGCATATACAAGGGGTTGACATTGTGTTTAGCGGCCCATCTCGACTTTAACCCACCAAACAGGAACTCAGTTTATGATGGATGCGAGTGTCTCTGGATGACGCATGACGTATGATCACCGAGTTCAAGAACGAGGCAGCGACCTCAGCTTCACAGCCATATATGCAAGCTGTCGCGTACTACCTGCAGACAAGGTGGGTGTACGCACCTAAAATGTCGGGGTCTGCCTTGCCACCCTTTCTTTTGGTGCCTTTTGGTTGGTATTCAGGGTGTTTCTGAATAAACGACACTTTTCTCCAGGACCGTAAATTGTCTTCGCTGGTGCTGCGTAGAATCCTATCGCGCAGATCCGTTCAGCTGCTCTGGCGTTCCACTATCATTCACAGATACTCGAACCCAGCTCACCCTGGCACGTCACATGACCGCGTTCCGCAAGGCTGTCAGAATGCTGAAGGAGCATTACGAACCCTTATCCTTATCCTTTTCTGTTCGTGGAGACGGTATTGCCAACACGTTCTTATGACATGATGTTCCCATGCTGCACAGAAGTCAAGTTTCTCGACAACGAACGCGTGAAAAAATGAAAGCACGAAAAACATCCGTTATGCGGAGCAGCTCGCGGGGGGTAGAAAGAATGGCCCTGTGATCTTCGGGACCCTGCAAGAGGACCCTACAGTTCATACTTGCATCAAATTCACCCGACGTTACCGAAGGAGGCTCACCTGCATTGTGCAGAATTAAGTTTCGCCCCAGCTTAGTACGAGGATTCGAAGACCTCCCTGGAGGTTGGTACATGGTAGTCATAGACAAGCTTATTTGTTACGATTTATTGGCCGACTTGGCCGACCTCCCCATACCAGTGTTCGAGTCCATTGGGGCAGCTGAAGACACTGCATGCTCTCCAGTCGTCCCGGAGACATGCGGGCCCAATTTCCCGATGCAATCAAGTATTACTTTCACACTTATCTACAACTTAGTAGCCTACCGCGTCAGACCAGCCAGACCGCCGTGATCATCCCACGGACGGCTGTAGGCATTGCCACCAAATCAGAGACTACTCGCTGCACATCTGTATCGGTCGGCCAACACGCCGACGATGCGGTTTCCGTCGTACCGATTGCAGTCGAATGACGTCGTCGAGGCGTTCAATTCGAGTTCATACCGGCAACACCCATCCAATGAAACCTAGTATCACATTTACATATTCCACAACAGAAACCCCGAGACAATCCCGAACTTTACCAAGGAAACATACGCGACCCAATCCTTACATTTACAATGGCACATTTCCGTCGAATTCGAAAAATCAGTTGATGGTGATGGGAGAGCAACCGACGTTGACGACACCAGTTCTGCACGGGCATTCGAGTCTGCCTCAGACGACGTGCAAGCAAAAGGGAGCAACAGGATGGACTCACGAAGCTGTTTCCAGCGCAGCAAACGGGCTGCTGGGTGCAGGAGCTGCCAGAACCACTCCCACCGATGGTGGTCGGGGAGCACGCAATTCCGACCTGGCTGCTGCCACTGGAAGGGGGCGCGGGGAGTCCTATCAACCCAAAGAGGTTGGTGACGAAGTAGGAAGAGGACTATTGGAAAATGGCCGCTCAGTATTTTCACGTCACTGGGGTCGACGAGAAAATCCTCACCGAGTAGGTGCTGTCGCAGCACTGGATGCTACCCGTGTTGCACTGGCTAATATATTGGCGAGCTTCAAGCTCGGTCTCAGCAGGAGCGGCAATCGCAACCCCGGCGAGGGCAACAACAGAGACGAGAATGGTAGAGAGACTGAATGAACATGTTGGTGTCGATGTGATAGAATCGGATATCCTGATGCTCAGTGATGGCTACACCCATTTTTTATACCTTGAGCTCCCCCCCTTGTGTTCCTCATGGCGCCGCCACGCCCCTTGGAAAAGGGGGGGGGACTGAATGTGTGACGATGATAGATCGACGTTCCTTACATTCCTCAGTGTCAAGAGTATCGTGCATCTGACCATGTTCGTCTGAGTGCGGTGAGTCCAACCCGCGTGCAATCAGGGGTGAGTACGAAGGATAGACGTACGATCAATGCCAGTCACGAAAGCTGTTCGGGCTGAAGGTCGGAGCTGAGGTTCGCACCGCATTCTACCTCACGTCAGACTCGCCACTTATGAAGGACTGTCCAAGACTGTGCCTATCGTTCCACAGACAAAGATGCCAGCACAGGAAGACACATGATCGCCATGAGGCAGGAACAATCTTGATTCGGAAGTCATCAAGTTTGGCCGGCGTCTTGTGGTTCGTTTGGTACATGCATGACATGACTCTCTGGAAGACGACGGGGTCCGAATCCGAGTCGGTGGTATCGACCCACCACTGTACAGGCCCCTAGGAAGGTGGAGGATTGAAGACACTAAGCCAGCTTCTCAGTGTGCCTGGATGACAAAAATTACCTGCTCGCGAGGCCGAATCGTGGCCTGAAAAATCCCACTGGCCCAAGCCCGACCCCTGTTTGATATCGACAATACGCCCAAACAAATTGATTATTTGTTCCTTGATAATCTGCCATTGATCTGCCAGATCTTCAATGCAATGTTTCGTTGACTGGAAGATTTCCCAACCACCACTCATTATAATGGATTTCGTTACCTACTGGTACGACGTGTTATCTATCTATATGATACATTTTCAATTATCTGTGAACTCCAGCATCCAGTTCGTGTGGACAGTCGACTTCCCTTGCCAGTGAGAATCTCATCGAAATTACGCAACATGAATATATCATAATCTGCCAATACACGACGCGATCGTACACCAATGCACATCCCTGCATATTCTCACGTGCAGCAAGGTTTACACCGACCACTGGCTTCCTGGCATGTTCCCAAAACATAATAGGGTAAAAGGGTAAGCAGGCTACGTTATCAAGGTCCTTGCGCTGTCGACCTAACACCAATGCATAAATTCTGAGGCACGACGTATCATAGCCCCCTACTTATTGGATGTGCATCCGGATCAAGGTGCGGGAGCATGCACTTTTTTAAAGTCATTCATGACGAGATGCTCCTGTGGTAATGTGACACACTGGGATCACAAGGTATGTCGAATCCAACGATGGGCCAGAGGAAGCGGTCATCAGCGCATTTTTCTGGGTGTCGAAAGGTTCACGAGGGATGTTTTCCAGAGTACAGAATTGAGTGGTTGACAGTCACCAAGTAAGTCCCGAATTTCGATTGCGGACCCCCTGTGAAGCAGCATGATCTATGGCGGCAAGATTCATTTCATGCCTTGGTGCACGGGCTGGGCTCATCTACATGACAGCGAGTGAGAGCGACGACTGATTCGTGTTTAAATCCGACCCTAGTGCGTTTTTTCGCCGATATCATGGCATAACTTGAAGAGACTCCGAGTCCAACTTTGGAGGATGCCCTCATCTCATTTCCAGTAAAATTGTGTCTATTCTCTCATTTCTTGCTTGAGTAGTCGGAACTGCTACGGTGAATGTGGCCCAATTGACCATTGTCAGTCACCGAAGGCAGCTCTGGAACCATCGACAGACTTCGTCAAAGTTCCTTCGTTGATGTAGGCACTAGCTCTGACTAGATTGGCGCCATCAGCGTCCCGGGCGAGTTGTCAACGACCAGCAGCTTGGTAGTCACCCCACACGTATGTCGAGGTGCTGGGCTCACTGGTGACTGGTTCTCTTGGTCGACCGGTGATCCCCACTGGAATGGCCAGACACCCTTCAGCAGAGCCGAGTACGATTCTGTATAACCCGCGGTTGACATAACACCTGATCCTGTCGCAGTCGTTCATCGCTGTTGCTCATGTAGGAATGGCCTCCGACTCGAGCTGCGATGTCTTTTTCTTGCACAATTTCCTCTGGCTGTAACATCAACGCCAAGTCACTATCTACTGAGGCTGAAGCAAGTTGTCCAAAGGGGTTACTGTGCGGAGTTTGAAATATGACGGGATGAGTTTGAGGTCCGATGCTATTCCCAATTGCGACTTGCTTAGACTCCAATTTTCTCGACCGCCTCGTTTTCCCCTTTGTGCAAGTTATCACAAACGCCCGTATTTGTTGGAAAGAACGATGACACCGCTCAAGCCTAACAGACAGAGGAAACCATACGCTGTATGGTATTCGCTTTCAAACACACATTCCTTATATTCACGCCGCATTCCATAGCGTCCTCGAGGCTCCGATGGTGCTTGGCTCCATGACCGTGCACCCTTGTCCTCATCAAAAGGAAACAATGGAATCACCCCAACAGCACCTTCCGCCGCTGCACTGAACACAAAGCTCGTCGTATCCAATCTTCATTATGAGATCACGCCTAAAGACTTGGTGGTGAGCCACTTGGTTCCTTGTCGCTTTTTTTTACAACTCATTTCATCCAAAGTCCATTTTTGGACAAATAGGCACGCTCGTTCGCGAGCCACTGATCAGGGTACGATGATTCCGAATTCGAATGCACGCAGTCACGTCGCCCCGTCTGGTCACTTGTGTCGTGGTCCCATTCGCGTGATTAAAAAGTTGGGGTTTCGATGACCGCTTTCGCTTCTGGCTCTTCAGTAGGAATGAACACCAAGCTAAACCTGAGAAATCACCTTTTGCTTTTAAAGTACGATCGTAGCGGTCGCTCCTCCGGTGTTGCCATCATCACATACGAAAAGCCAGCGGAGGCGACCCGTGCCAAGAAAGAATACGAGGGTAAACTCGCAAAAGGTTTGTGTTCCTTGCCGTGTTGGCAGCATGGACTCGGCGTCGCTTTGATGGATGAGTTCGAGGTGTTGACGTTAATTCTCAGGACAGCCCATGGAAATCGACTTTGACACTGCTCCCCCTCGACGTCCGCGGTCTGCAAGTATGCCTGGCATTTCGACTGCTTCGTTGTTGAACAGGATCGAGCGACCTTCCCTCGCTGAGCGCCTTGGAAACGGCGAAGACACGAGGCGGACAACGACGTATGTCGTACTACTTGATGGTGGCTGTCATGCATACTCACGTTGCTCTCGTGTAGTACAGGTCCTGTTCGGATGAGGGCACCTAGGGCACCCCGGTCTGTAAGAAGTGTGGCACCAAGATCAAAAGTTGGCCGGCCGACCGGTCGGCCGAAGGCCAAAACAGCAGAGGAACTGGACAAAGAGTTGGATGTTTTCATGGCGGATGATGCCAAGGATACTGTGGCCGATTCGGAGACCAAGATCGTAGAACCCGTTGCGGCGCCACAGGATGTGGAAATGGCGTAATTAAGGGGTTCCGTTTGGGACAGGATGCGATATTTTTGTAATTTATGGTTGCGGTCTTGCACGTCGTTGAGGTACTGTGACAATGGGATGCCCGTTTCGATACTTAAGTCGAGATGATCCTGCTCAGAGTCGGGAGTTGATGGTGGGGGTGCATATTTGATAAGCGGGGTTTTGTGGTGGGCTTGTCGTGATCCAGGGGAGACAATGACATGACATGTCTTGTTTGGCCGAATGTTCTCGGCCACTAGCATCCCGTTACCTCTCAGAAGCCTGCACTCGCAACTGGAGAAATATCGGACACGGAATAAATATCGTATCCGAGCGTTACAACAATCACCCGTTGTAAGAGATGAATATGTGAATGATACATTCCAGAGATGTCAAGCTATGTACTTGACGAAGTTGCATACCATACGGGCGCTTCGGGGCCGCTCAGGCTTGGACCAAGATTATCCTGGGCATGAGCATCGAGGGGGCAGGTCCAGTCTGATTCACCTCTGTTCCAAAAAATGTCCTGTACTCCCGAGTTCCGAACACCTGTCCGAATGAATTCCGTTTTAAACAAACGGAGTAGAGAAATGCTGAAGTGGCGTCGAGGGCAAAAGAGACGAATGATGATCAGCCAGATACATTCTCTGACTGCAGTTGCAAGCAACGCATCAGTGTGTGCGGGAACGAATGTATGAACACAGACCATTGGCAGGTAACCTACCTGTGGGGCCGAAGAGGGGTTAATTTGCAACGCATCAAAGCGCATCATGGTAGTGGCTGTTTCTTTAGGTCCTGGTCGTGCTTGGAGCCCTCAGTTATTGCCTCCTTTTTTTTTTATACCTTGCCGCTGCGTTCAGCCATGATCTGTAGTATCGGCGTGATCTGACGTCCGCCGGCGGGACCCCTTGGATCTGTGGGCACACTGGCGTCGGTGCAGGGCAGCACGGGTTTGTGCTTTGGCCAGGCGTCGTCGCTCTCTTCACGCCTTTCAGCGCGTCACGGTGGGGCGCTGTTCGTGGGCATATTCGGGGCTGCTGGGTGCCTCGTTCGCCATTCCTCACCTCGCGAGCGCTCTCAGGCCCGGGCCCGCGGCAGCAGACTGCTTTGCAGCGGCCCGGATTGGCACAGACCCCCTCCCCATCTCGACGCCATCGACTTATTTCAAAATGAGCATCGCGTCAATGACTGAAAGGGAGAGGTGTAAGTGACCAAAGGCTGTGGTCGTCGAGGTAATCTCCGACGGTGGCGCGTTCGTAGGCGTCGCGAGAGCGAGTCTTGGTAGACGGATGGGGGCGCGAGCTCAGAGGCTGGATGACCACCAGCTGCATCCCGTCCGCGGCTGGGATGGGAGGGAATACATAGCCTCGGCGGTGGCGATGGTGAGGAATGGCCTCGAGTGTCATCCAGGGACAGTCATCGGCGAATTCGAGGGGAATGAGGCGGGCTGTGAAGACCTCAGCCGGAACGAGACATGTTTGATGTGTCGCTTAGCTGTTACTGTGCTCGCCCTTTGTGGCACCACCCGAGAATGTACTCACGTCATCCACTTTCCCGGCGCCCGAGTAGCGAGTTGATCGACTCGCTCGTTTGACACCCGACCCGCGCCGCAGTTGCTCATTTGGCTTAAAAGCATCCCAGACGTGTCCTAGACAAGCCCAACTATCCCCCGACATGTCTACCTCTACCGAACTTGTATACACACCCCTCGACGAGATACCTCAGGTGCGTATTCGCCTCTCACCGTACTTCAATCCACCCATTTCCGTCCACCGCCAGATCCACGCCGACTTGCGCAAGAGTTTCAGGGCTGGAAAGCTCAAGTCCATCGACGCCCGCAAGACCCAAATTCTCCAACTCGCCTACCTCCTCAAGGACAACTATGACCGGTTCAAAAAGACGTTTGCACAAGACCTCGGTCGCCCATCTCTCGAGACGGCCTTGTGCGTTCCTTTGTGTCTCGATAGATGCCTCGCTAACGATCTCGTCGTCGACCCACGCAGCCTCGAACTCGACTCGACCATCAGCGACTGCAAGATTGCTTATGACCGTGTCGACAAGTGGGCGCGCCCAGAAAAGCCGCCTTTCAATATCAACTGGGCAGCCTTTGGCCCCGTCGTCCGAAAAGAACCCAAGGGCATCATTCTCTCCATCAGCCCGTTCAACTATCCCGTCTGGTTGGCACTCGGCCCCATGGTATGCTGTCGTTTTTCCGTCTTTCCGCTTCCCGGGCACTCATGTCTACCAGATCGGCGCCATCGCGGCGGGCAATTGTTTCGTCCTCAAGCCGTCCGAGTTGTCGCCCGCGACCAGCGGTCTCATTGCCGAACTTATTCCCAAGTATATGGATCCAGACGTCGTACGCGTCGTTTTGGGTGCTGTCCCTGAGACGACCAAGGTAACGCCATCCAGATATCCCAGACATGTGATTAGCTGATCTAGCGATTGGCAGCTTCTAGAATTGCCTTGGGACCACAGTGCGTGTTTTTAGCGTGGCGCGGTCTGGCAGTCTGAGCTGACATGTGATAGTTTTGTACACCGGAAGCGGACGGGTTGCGAGGATCGTGTGTGCCGCGGCTGCCAAGACGCTGTCACCCGTCTGCCTCGAGGTAGGTCACGATGCATGCGTATCCTGATCGGGTTTGTGACCGCCTTTCAGCTCGGCGGCAAGTCCCCTGTGGTCATCGACCCCAAATGTGACCTCAAAACGGCGGCCAAACGTATCATGTGGGGCAAGTGTGTGAACGCAGGCCAGACCTGCGTTGCGCCAGACTATATCCTCGTTCAGGAAGACGCTCAGGACAAGGTCCTCCAAGCACTGAAAGACGTGTTCGTCTTTTGTCGGTATCTTCCACAGCTTCCCATCGCTGATGCCCGCCGTCCTTTGTAGGCACGACGAGTTCTATCCGAATGGTGCCGTCGAGTCACCTGACTTGTCCCATATTATCAACAAGATGCACTTTAATCGCATCAAAGGCCTACTGGACAGGACGTCTGGAACGATCGTGTTTGGTGGCCAAACCGACGAGTCCAGGCTATTTATTGCACCTACGGTTGTCAAAGGAGTGAAGGGTGACGACTCGTTGATGAGCGAGTAGGTCGATGCCTTTCAGAATGCGATCATGAACTAACTCCATCGTACAGAGAATTGTTTGGTCCTGTCCTTCCTGTAATAGCCGTCAAGGACCTCGATGAGGCTATCGAATTCATCAACGACAGGTGATTTTTTTTTAGTTGCATACGGACGTCGTCATAATAATTCGTGCAGAGACCACCCACTCACGCTCTACGTCTTCTCGCAAGACTCAAGGTTCAAGAACAGAGGCAAGTGGTCCGGTCGATTTGACATGTTGTATGTTTGACTTTGGATTGTAGTTTTCGACAACACTCGGAGTGGTTCGGCTATCGCCAATGATACATTGGTCCATTGCGCAGGTAGATTATGGTATTCTGGATGACCATACTTCATATGACCGAACCACTTCCATAGCTGACGGTCTCCCATTCGGTGGTATCGGGCCCAGTGGAAGTGAGTGCTTGCATTGCCTAGTCCTTATGTGACTCGAACGGAGTTGTAAACTCTAGGTGGTTACCAAACGCGCAAGTTTACCTTTGACTTGTTCACTCACCTGAGAGCGTCGCTTGACTCTCCTTCCTGGTACGCGTGACCGCACAGATATACATATTACTAAACTCATGCGCTTGGAAAACCAGGATTGACAAGATTCTGGGGAGCAGGTTTCCCCCTTACAACGTAAGCCGTTACTCCGATCGAGGCATGCATTTTACCAATGGTTTTTTCCCTTATCAGGCGAAGAAGGAGTCCTGGCTCTCAGATGTGCTTGGGACGGGGCTACCACCACGTCGTCTCCCCGAGCCTGGCCGCGACGGTGAGAGCAAGGCAGACTCTGCTCCCGTGCGGTCTCTTATATTAATTTAAGTCTGTAAACAGGACGTCACGGTGAGTAGTGGCGGATGGCAGACGTGGGGGATCTTGGTCGGTGTGTTGGGGATCGTAGCAGTGTGGAGACAGGCCGACGTCCTGGCACTGTTTGGTTGGTTGAGCGGACTTGTGGGTGTCTAGGCCGAACAATTTCTACAGTACATCCTTGTTTCTTGTATGTCTTTCCATATTCTTCAGCTCCAGAGATAGATGTGGATATAATGTTATCACGCGTCGTCTAATAAAAGCGTCCCCCGTCGTGCTACAACGAACCATGTACATCTTACGCCCTCCTCCAGGAAACAGCCCTGTCCTCTTCCGACTCGGATGTATGTGACCCGCGCGAAGACGTCCGCCGATGTGTGGGCGCCGTCCGAGCGGGCTGACGCGCATGCCACGCCAACGCCTTGCGCTGTTTGCGCGTCTTCAGGACCTCGGGCGCGACCGCCCGCAGCGCGTCCACGCGTGACGCGGAGAAATGGGCCACGAGCGGGGAATGCGCGAGCGAGAGGAGCGCTGCTGGGGTGTACACCCCCGGTGTGGGCAAGGGTATCGGTACTGTGGGTGGTGACGTCAGTCGGCGTTGGAGGGGTCGGCGTCGGCGTGGGATACGTACGTGTAGAGGGGGAGGGGGAGGGGGAGGGGGAGAGGGCGCGTGAGCTCGACGAGGGCGAGGACGTTCCGGATGAGCTGGCGGAACGTCTATGGATGGGAACGTAGAGCCCTTGTGAGGTGGGGGTCGGGATCGGAGAGGACATGATTCGAGTTAATTAGCTGGGTGTAGCATCGTCAAGAGCCCAGGTTTATATACAGTGTGGACGTGGCAAGACATGGCCAACGATGTGCACTGGAAGGTGGTCGAGCGTGGCGAAGAATGTTCTCCACCATTCCTGAGACGCTGAATCACTCATTCTGGATCTGTCATGAGCGGTGATGCAATTCGTGTCAATGCGTACGTGCAAATTAGTCAGATACATATGTATGCAAGCTACAACGAGGGTCATCGACATCTTCAAGCGTCAACAAAGCTCTTGACGTTGTCCAACCACCTCGCATACTCCTACACAGCACATACGAAATCAGCCACCTCCACATCAGAGCATGCCACCCATACGTACCTTTTGCTCCTTGTGTTCAGAGTACTCTGGGATGAACGTGGCAAGACCCTCGTTCACGCCCCGCTCGTTCAGCCACTTTTCAAATTCTTCTTGAACAGCCACGTCGAGCGTGTCAAACTGTGGGCCAATGTACAGTCCACGACGTTTCCAGTCTGCCTCTGCAGTCAGTTCCGTACCAAGCTTGGCATCTGCGTAGAAAGAGATATTGTCCACAAGGAAGGCACCCTCTTGGCACATCGTGTCTATGTTGAGCGAACCCTTGACACTGTCCTGTCCCCGAACCACCTCGTCAGCCTACAACGACAACCCAAGGACGACGCAACGACCCACCTTGGTGACCGAAAACGACACACGAACGGGGTACGATTGAGCGTGATCATCCTCGCCACCCTCGTTCTCTTGCTCAAACTCGGACTCCTCTTCCGCATTTTGAATGTCCGCAATCGAGAACATGACGCGGATGCTTAGCGCGCCACGTCCACAAGCGTCAGCGCAGATCAGTCAGAGAGAGTGCATAGACCCACTTTTCGTTGCCAAACCTTGCGCGTGAGCGTGACCTCGTCGTTGCCCTCGACGTCCTCGATCTGCGGTACGACAACCCGTGAACATGGACCGCGACGGGCGTAGAAACGGGACTGACCGTCCATACGCCCTGCTCCTTGAACGCCTTCAAGAACCCGGGCTCTTCCGCGGCAGCGCTCTCTTGCTCATACTTGAGCTCCTCGGCCAATTTTTGTGAAAAGACGACGTCCGCTGTCAGGAGTGAGTGGGGTTGCGCAAGGCAGGCAGGCCACGACGACGTACAAGCACCGGCGGAGAAACGACTGGGGGTCATTGAAAACGCGCGCGTCGCTGACAGCGCCATGCGAGGGGCAGAGAGCATCGTCCGTCCGCTGCGCAGTGCCGGACGCGCAACACGAGAGGACACGGAAGTAAGCTGACGAAGAGCACGGAAGGCCGACATCGTGTGCAGTACTAGTGTTTCGTGGGGGCGAGGAATGGTGAAAGGACAAGTCCCTGAAAGTAGGTTAGCCAAATTTTAAGCAAAGTGTTTGGCAAGAGCTTGTGAAACAAACAACCGTTTCTCTATTTGGAAGGTCCGTTCACCCACTTATGCTTATCTTTACCGGGACGGGTAAATCCTAGGAAACTCCCCCAACTAGCGAAGACGGAATGTCAAGAGTCGTGTTACCGACAACACAACGTTGCCAGTTGCGCAAGCTTGCACCATTAATATCAGTCACCATTTCTCCCAGAGAATATCAGGACATTAGATTGCTTCTGCCACGTCAAATCGTACATACAAATGACACCTATTCAACAACACAAAACAGGAGGGCATAAACAGAGAGGACGAAGAGCATATTGTTTCAGAGTTAGGATCTACCATCGCTCGCCGCACTTGTGCGGCGAAACATGGAAGGGACCAAACAAGTACAAGTGAAAGGAAATTCAAATGACAGTTCCACTCGTGATTGGATCCCGGCTCGGGCAATCGTTTCACCAGTAAGAGGATCCCAAAGCATCGCATCACACCTTCCATCGGCGCCCGAGACCAGCTTAAAGGAGAAAGAAAAGGCGGATGGGTTCAGAATCTCGGAGGGGAGGCAGAATAAAATCAATTCAGATCGAACATTGAGAAAAAGCAGCAGCAAAACAACTTCAGTGAAACATAGATGACACAAACAAGAACACCAAGGCACGGAACGGACAAGACTGAGGAGGCAACGTAGAGGTCGTGTGCACAGCTTGCACACAGCAAACCATCAGTCGTCATGCTCGGGAGGGCTGTTCGCTCCAGGGTCGGATGCATGTTCACTCCCTCCGGCCGTTCCGCCCAAAGTCGGACTCTCTTGTGCAGTCGCGGCAGCCTTTTGTTTCTTGGATTTTGCCTCGCCACCTTTGCGAGAACGCTTCTTGCCAGAAGTAGCCGCACCATTAGTCTGCGATGCCTCGGCGGGATCAATAGTGGTTACCGGGGTCCCATTGGAAGGCGGGGGAAATGTGGCTGGAGCGACCGCAGCGTAAGGGAAGAAACCCGGCGGCGCTAGCGGATAGTATGGTACCATGGGATGGGGGTGGTTCGTGCCGTTGGTCCCTTCTGGGGGAGATTGGCCCTCGTGCGAAGGCGGTATAAAACCCGGCGGCGGAGGATAAAAATAGGGATAAAAGCCTTCCGGGGGCGGCGGGTAGTGAGGCATGGCTGGAATTGGCGGGGATGGCTGGCTACCACCGGGGTTCTGCGGAGTTCCGTTTGTGGTTTGCCACTCAGACTCGCCGTCCCCGGCTGGCGACACTTGCCAAGATAAGGATGCGGTTGCTGACAAGATTACGTGTATACGTACCGACAAATGAAGCTTCTGCATCGGTCTTGGTGTCGGTGGGCTTGTCCTTGCGCTTGTAAGGGCCACGCTTAATGCCTTTCTGGCGCTCTTTGCGAACGCCGTCTCTACAGGACTCCTGAATCCCATATTTGGTGCAGCGCTCACAGGGACGGGCATCGTCGCAGCGCTTACATGCGTTGGCACAATTGGTACACTGTTCGCCAGGTTAAAACCACGAGATACAAGATCAGAGTCAAATACTGACCGCCATTTTGACTTGCTTGCGCTTGGGACGCTGTCCATTGGCAGCAGCAGGCGCAGATTGAGAATACTGCGCAAAGCCTATTTTATTTTGACGTGAGTGCCGACGGTTGGATAAAATATTGCGCACCTTGTCCAGGAGGAGGGTTTGGGTAAGAAAACATCATCCCCGGCGCTGCTGGGAAAGGAATAATGTATTGTGGTCCCTGCGGCGCGCCGTTGGCGTTCTCGCCGTGACTCGAGTCTGGGGGGTGGGCGTAATATATCGGGTATCCAGGAGGATAGGCGGCGCCTAGTGGCTGGGCATACGGGGACATGGCGGGTGGATATGGATGTTCTTGAGCGACTGGACCAGGATTCTTTGCGTGGTCGTTGGCCATTGTCATGGTTGGGGACAAGAAAAGTGACCGGGGATGCAGAGATGGTCTTCTATTTGCGTAAGCAGATAGGCGCGGGACTGTGGGTCGGTAAACATGTTGGCAACGAGATCGGCGGGGTGGAAGAAGAACGTCGCGACGATACGGTCGGGCGAGGGTAGTTATAAGTACGTGGACAGGAGGGTAGGTAGGAGAGGGCAACTCACTCCGCTCGAAATTGCTTGTTTTCCGATCCGTCGCCGCTCAGAACTTACTAGTTTCAGCCCCCCGGCTTGCGTCTGAGCAATCTCCTCTTGTATTCGGCAGTCCTGGAATACGACCAAAAATATGGGTTAGGTCCGCGCGGGAGGACAACTCGCGGTGCTGCAGTGGTAACTGTGCAAGTGAGGAAGCGTGCACGTGCGAACCAAACCTTACAGTAAGCAGCGCTTTTGGGGTTGGACCGTGCACGCCGATCCGCCGTCTGCTCGTCGCGAGCGGCGACGACGACACCACACAGGTGCGCGTCACTCACTACTGAAATAGTGCCATAATTATCCTCTCTGACGTCTCCTGCTTCTTTGCTCTGCCACATGATTTCTGTTTCTCCGCCCCAACCACGACCAGCTCCGCTCAAACAACACAAAAGCATATGTACTTTGTCGATTCACTGGCCAAGCGGACACGGCTTAGACTATACTCAATTTCTCATACAAGGGTACAGTCGATTGTTCGTGTCTTGGCGAATCAATCAAGACTGTACGTTGTTTGATGGCCCATCCCTGCACAGCGTATCTAATTCTGCTCACATGGCCCGCTCTAATTCCCCCTGGATGTCCGCGATCCAGATTCTTGTAGGATCGCCGATAATTCCACTTAGGATCCTTTCCAAGACGAGAACATCCACTGTTAGATTGCCTGTCCCAAACAGTCCTCCACCCACATGCGATCTCGTCGCCAGTAGTGGGATCGAAAAACTGTGAAAAGAATACGGCACGCTTGTGACACACCAAGGGTAAGCATCTTCAATGTTTACGGTGATCCTCTTGACAAGTCAGCTATCTGTGCGAGTCCATCGGCAGCCTCGATCTCACCACATGTGAATGAGGGTATTGGAATCCTTGCCATACGACAACCAAGTTCTGCTACTCTGACTAAGCGAATAAACATGTACCTTGCAGCTTCGGTGTGATCCAGCCGCCACTCGCTCAACCCGTACACAAATGCAAGGCGGCGAAGCACCTGTAAAGGAGCGATCGAGGAAATTGGTGAGTCCAGGATATCGTCTGTATTTACTCATTACATTGTGGGTCCCTAAAGCCAAATCTCAGCTTCCTTGCTTCTGACATTATTGTGTTACGAATGTCTTGGCGGACCCTGAAGCTCTGAAGGACCGCAGGTCCGGCATATAAAGACCCCATCCGTAAGTAATATTGCGAGGAAGTTTGACCAGTGACAGGAACCGGACTCTGTGTGGGATGGCCTACGGTACGCCATATTCGGACACCTTTGTTCGGATTACGAATCTCCCGCGTTACTCAGCGAAGTGGCCGCTCCTCTCTCCGACCTGGAAAGAGGTACATTTGCAAGGTTGTTCCTTGACCACCCCTATCACAAACTATTTGAGAGCTGTGAATGGATTAAGGTCCTTCCGATGATCGTGGGTTCTATCTGGTCAGCACGTTTGGGTTAGGATCAAGTTGTCTGTATGAAACCAGACTCAGGAGCCCGGAAAGCGGGGTCCGAGACAACCCACGCTTGGTGGATCGTGCGGTACGCATCGTGTCAAGCATGTTCTCTAGTTTGTAGGATCTTGACATGTATTTGTACTGGGTAGCTTGTCTGGTCACCAAACTTGTCGGAAGGGTGAGTGCGGCGGATCATGCATCAGATCTCGCCATTCGTACGCATCATGATCATGTTGACTCTCTTCCAACCCCAGTACTAGCTATCTGCATACCAGGATGTACGCCAAGACTCCAAAGGATTTCGAGGACAATTCTCGCTGAGTGCAATTACCTGAAATGTAGCTCTCCCCTTGATAGAGGGGCTTATGGTCAAGCAATATGTAGTTCAAGACCGGAAAATCGGTACGGACCTCTGACGATGCTTTGGAAAGCTAACCTGATCTCCCCGCTCACCGTGCAGTCTTCATTTGTGTTCTCGGCGACAGTGGCCCGCTCATGGCCGGTTTTTCCCTATGACATTTATTCTCTCACACACGTCGACCCGGTTAGTGTGACAGTCTGGTGATGTTTATGCCATGGATGTTTTATTCCATTTTCGTTACCACCGGGAGTATAAAGATACAACGGAACTGCTACTCCAAGAACTTCTATATCACCCATCCTCGGCATGTCCTCGATAACGAACAGGCCTGCCCCGGGCATTTCTTACTTTACTCCCGCACAAGTGCCTGCAGCTGGTACCGCATATGTCCCACAACCAGATAACAGACCAATTCCAAAGTTATTCCAGCCCATCAAGATAAGGGGGGCCACATTCCATAACCGTATCTTCGTATGTGCTGTCGTCCGGTCTTTCACGGTCCAGCAACAAATCAAAATCGACTATAGCTCTCTCCACTTTGTCAATATTCCGCAGAAGATGGCCACCTTACCGCTTGGCATCTAGCTCACCGTTAGTACACCCCCTTGTTAAAGTGCCGAGGGCTTTGACAAGTCCCCAGTTGGCGGTATCTTCACTCGGGGGCCCGGGTTGTCCTTCATCGAAGCGACGTCCGTTGTACCAGAAGGACGGATCACACCCGAGGACTCTGGTTTGTGGAAAGATAGTCAGATCGAGCCACTTCGCAAGATTGTCGAGTTCGCTCATTCTCAAAACCAGAAAATTGGTATTCAACTTGCGCATGCAGGTCGCAAGGCATCCACGGTCGTTCCATGGCTGCAATATGGATTGGTGGCCACAGAAAGGATCGGGGGATGGCCTGAAAATGTGTTTGGACCCTCGCATGTGCCGTTCAACGAAAAGTTCCCAGTACCGAAGGAACTTTCCAAAGCCCAGATCAAGGAGGTCGTGGCCGCATTTGCTAACGCTGCAAAACGCGCGCTGAAGGCTGGCGTCGACGTAATCGAGATTCACACTGCCCATGGATACCTGTTGTTCTCTTTCTTGAGTCCTCAATCTAACAAGCGTGCGGACGAGTATGGTGGTAGCTTCGAAAATCGTATTCGCCTCATCCTGGAAGTGGTCGATACTGTTCGCGACATCATTCCCAATGACATGCCCTTGTTCCTCAGGTGCGCGATCTGTTGTTAGTCCACTGATTATTGAACTCACGGCATCAGAGTCTCTGCAACTGAGTGGCTCGAAGAGGCCCTACCAGATGAGCCGTCTTGGCGAGTTGAGGACACCGTCAGGCTTGCGGGTATACTCGCGGAACACGGCGTCGATTTCCTGGACGTATCGAGTGGCGGGAACCACCCTAAAGCCGTTATCAAAGAGGGTACAGCCTATCAAGCGCCATTCGCGCATGCTGTGAAGCAAGCTGTTGGCAACAAGCTCGTAGTGGGATCTGTTGGTTCGATTGCAAATGGTGTGGTCGCCCAGGGAGTGTTGGACAAGGGACAAGCCGATGTCGTTCTCGTGGGTCGATTCTTCCAGAAGAATCCCTCCGCGGTATGGTCGTAAGTCACTCTAGGCTTCCTTGCTTGTTTACCTTGACGATGAGACATGTTGTCCTAGGTTTGCTTCTGACTTGGGGGTGGAGATAAAAGTTGCGAACCAGATAGAATGGGGTATAACGGGTCGTAAGGGAACTGCGAAGAAAATAAATTGGTAGTATGCCTGTGATTAGAAGATTGTGAGGTGGAGACGAGTGAAATGATACCCGTCACTTGGTACGTCTGTGAATTCTCGTGGTAACTTGCTTGAATTCAGTGGCGGTCATCCCGGATCGAGGCGAACCTGGCAACAAAGGTTGGTGGGTTGTCTATTTCGGATGATATACTGTCACAGCTGACAATCAATGTAGTTACAGTCGCTGGTGCCAAGTTGACGACTTCCCAGACTCCTTGTTGCACATGATTTAGATCCGAGTCGGATGACCGTGACATTCCTTTGCCGCCCGGAAGCACGCTATAGACGCCTTGCCAACGATGTCTGATCGGCACACTGATACGGCCGAGAGAGCATATGCTCAATCGTGTTGTCACACGATCCCAACGTTCGTAGCGTTCAAGTTATCCCTTGGCGACTCTACCACAGGCGATTTGAGCCCCGATCGTCATTTTAGTTACGCACATGGTGGTGGGGCGTAACGTGAACCTGGTGATTGTCGCGCCGCGCTGCGAGTACAAGTACTTGCACTCGCTGTACATACAAGTACCCTTGAACCCACCATAGTATGCATCCGACTCGGAGGTTCGTTCGCTCACTGTCTGCACTATTTGCGTCTGATCATTGTATCCCAAGATTCGATCATTCCCCTTCCGCGTTCGCTCTCATCCTTGACTAGAATTTCATCGACCGTGGCTCTCAGCTCAAACGCCATTTCTCGATCCACCGACTTTTCCGTTTACTACAGAACCGGACTATCTCCCAAGCCCAAACGTGACTAACCAAGTCCTTGGAGACGCTCTGGCCCGCTCTAGCCGTTTATGGAACGTAAAAGCTGAGAAGTCGTGAAGACATTCCATGCCGCTTCTCGCACATCTTGTAGGGGTGGGCGCGGGCGGCGAACGAGGAGGGGAGGGTATTTCCAACAGGATGAAAGAGGTGAAATTAGCGCTCCTTCAGGAACACACTAGTAGCGTCTGCGCGATTGTGCGGGTTCTGGTGGAACCTGTGCATCGTTGCCTTTTCTCGGTGCTGGCTTGGGCCCCCGCCGTCACTCGATGTTTTCCAAACCACCGTGTTGAATCTAGCTCGGTGGGCCAGCATGGAATTAGGAGGTACTTGTGTCCCTCTGCCGATGTGGAAAGCATTGTAAATGATGTGCCCACCAGTTCGAACGGTTGCTTTCATGGGCAGAATATCTCGTCGCAAAGATTAAGCAAAGAGGGGGGGAGGAATTACATCAAGAAGACGATCGACCTCTCTCCACTCTCAGTTCTTCTCGCTTGAAAGGAGAACATGCGTCTTGCTAAACTCGTGCCGCTCGCTTTCGCTCTATCGTGAAGCACTGCGACTTTTCCCACCCGGGCATCCAGAGCGATCTGTCTCTTTGACTTGCCTCGCACATGTTCTTCGTGATTACTACAATCAATTCGGAGCGGCGGGGGACCTTGAGGTGGCCATCGTCCTTGATCGGGAAGCACTCGATCTTCGCGCACCAGGGCGCTCACGTCTGTCGATATCTCTGAGCGACCTTGTGGTTGGTCTTTCAACTCGGAAGAATGGAGGATTTGGACGTGACCATCGTCCTCCACCGGGAAGCACTCGTCCTTCGCCCACCAGCGCACCCTGATCGATCGACATCTCCGATCTGAACAATCTTGCGGTTGTTCTCTCCAGAGTCTCCACTCGGTCCCAGTGGTATGGCGACGCATCCACTGATAACGAGAATGCTATTTGAATGTAGATAGCATTAGACTAGGACTACTAGTACTCTGTCTATCGTAGTATCATGGACTTGAGACGTTCGGCCGATGTGGTCTTCGGGGGATGTTACTGACACCAAGCAATGTGATTGCCTGGTTTGTATGCCGAACACCGAACATGCCGAGGGTCGTTGAGCCCGAATTCTTTTGTCCCAAGGGAGCACGGTTGTCCTGGCTTCCATACAGTAGCTTGGGGGGATGGAGGATCTCGACGAGGCCATCGACCTCCACAAAGAAGCACTCAACCTTCGCCCACATGGCCACCCTGGTCGTTCAGTGTCTTTGAACAACCTTGCAGTTGTTCTCTCCGTTCGATACAAGCAGCTCGGGGGTATGGGGGACCTCAACGAGGCGGTAGGACTATGTCAGAAATGGTAAACCGGTTGAAATAACACCGTAAAATCCACTCATATATGGAATATGCACCACATGGGCTAAATGATATTCATCGTGAACCCATCCGACTGCGACTCCCTTGGATTCTACCTTTGGACATGTGAACACCGTTGCGTTACCGACCTCCGAGGTCCCATTCCCGCTATAAGATGACCCTTGTTCCGACTCTAGCCTACAAACTCAGACGGATCACCGAAGGGGGGGGGATGTAAGTTGCTCCTTTTACGAATGGAAGTCGACTTCAGCTCTGGAGTATTCTTGCTTCTAGTTGACTTGCCATGATAGTCGGCTCATGCACCTCGGGGTGATCATCGAGCTAGGACTGGATCATATCGATTGGATCCGCCGCCGTTCGCCAGCCGCTAATGGATCATTGCCAATGTGGCGCTCTTGTAGTGACATTTGATCTCTCTGTGACGATGTTTCTGGTGTTAAGCTCGAAGATGCCTCATGGATGCTCTCAGCTTCCCGATTTCCGAGGTCACACTGGACCGGAGTGGCCATACCGACGCCTAACATGTGAGGTTTGACTTCCCGTTGTCTCCTCGCCAACTCGGGGTCGGGGGTGTTATGCGGCACGTTTTACCCCTCGTTGAAGTGGAATTCCTTTTCCATGCAGGCCATCGTCAGGGTTTAAAAGGGCCCAGGTGCTCTCTGCTCCTCGTCAAACATTTTCACCTACATCGCCTTTCTTTCGTACTACCATGTTCTTCCGACTATCGTTTGTGACACTCATCGTTGCTGCGGTTGCCCTCGGGACGCCGGTGAAGCGTGACGAGGCAAAGGTTCGGTCGGACCTCGAGGCTCTGTATAAGCAATTGCAGGCGCTCGACACGTCCGTCAAGGGATTCCCTAACGAAGGTGCCACGCTGGCCGAGGTATACGTGAGTGTCCCTAGCGGCTCGCTGCCCTCCTATTGTATTACATCTGAAACCTGATGCACGTACCTCAAAGGCCATCCACGAGGAGGCTGAAAGTGTTGATACCTCTCTCGAGACCACGACGAATGATGTTAATGTAGGTGTCCACTTGCACGCCGCCAATGTCCTCGCTCACGATGACGACTTCCTGCTTTTCTTTCACATCGCGCGATAGGGGA
Organism: Boletus coccyginus; assembly: GCA_025782845.1. Taxonomy (NCBI): domain Eukaryota; kingdom Fungi; phylum Basidiomycota; class Agaricomycetes; order Boletales; family Boletaceae; genus Boletus; species Boletus coccyginus. The sequence continues at coordinate 488,305 of JAHZSR010000017.1, forward strand.
GCCCCGACTTCACTGATTCGCAAGCCGACGCCATCATCGCATATCTGGAAAAATACATCGTACCCATCGTCCAGACAGGTACTAACGACCTTGTAGCCAAACAACCCGCTGTCAAGGCCATCCATACGGAGTCCATCGCTGAGTCAGACCTCGAGACCATGAAGACCAATGTCGACGAATTAGGCAAGACGATTGTTGGCAAGGTGCCGGTACGTCTGTCATTCCTGGAGTAGACGTAGGCGTGCCACGGCGCTTTAGAATCCACGCCTATCCCTCTATCAGCTCCATTTGTCACGTTAAAGCTGAGCTGACGTGGTGATAATATGCAGGCGAGTAAGCAGAGTTCTGTTGAGGAACAGTTCAACTCTATCGACAACGCACTTTCTAACGCGATCACCGTGTATTCCAGTTGAGCTGGGTAACCTCTTTAGAGTGGTTGAGCGCGAAAAGACGACCGCCGGATGTTCCAGATATAAAGTATGCGATGTGACTCGGTGTATGTGCTTTACGCTGCGACGTTCCAATAAGGGACGAGAGTTGTAGTGATAATGAAGGATGGAATCTTGGAGTGACCATAACCTTCATATTTTCTGGTATGGCCGAATTTGAGCTTGAACTTCAATGGGGGTCTGAGTGCGGGACTCGGAGAAACTCCGCTTACTAGTACTAACTTTCCTTTTTTCCTACTACGCCGGAGGGTAGTTGATGATGGAGTATCCCCCTCCCACGAATTGTTGTCTTACGAGGATAGTTTGTTAGTTCGGCAAATTCATCCAACTCTAGAAATTGGATGCCAACTGATCTACGAGTGAAGAAACGCAGCCCCGACCCTGGCTGCCCTGCCACACATCCTTCCTCCTTCATCTGCACTGCAAGCTCGCAATGTCAAATGCCGAAACTATCCCTGGAACCTCGGATTGGCGCTCTTTGTGTGAGGCTCGTAAAGCTGCTCAAGACGTGTCCATCCCAGAAGAGTGGAAGATCAAAGTGCCGCCGGATACATCTTTGGACGTTCGCCTCGTCATGGAGGACTGTGGACTTCTGTCTTCACGAGAGCTCGACATTATCAATCTCGGAACGACAGATGTCTCCGCTTTGGTCCGTATGCTTGCCAACAAGGGCTCGGGGCGGTATACGAGTTTAGAGGTCACCACTGCGTATCTCAAGAGCGCCATCATCGCGCATCAAGTTGTGAGCCTGCGGTCCGTGGATCTCGTCTCTTGGGCATATCTAACCATTGGTTCAGACAAACTGTCTCACGGAAATCTTCGTTCAGCGTGCCCTCGATCGGGCAAGGGAAGTTGACCGGTATCTGGTGGAACGCGGCGAACTTATCGGCCCTTTACATGGCCTACCGATTTCACTGAAAGACCAGTTTACAATGAAGGGCTTGGAGACGATCATGGGTACCGACTGATCTATGAAGTACGGCGCCGACTATTGACATCACACCCTTTAGGGTACGCCTGTAATATCGGGAAGTTCGCAGAGGATGACTGTGTCCTTGTGGAAGTCTTGTACGAACTCGGAGCCGTGCCATTTGTTCGTACTAATGTGCCACAGACACTCATGGTAAGTTCGCTGAATTTTGTTGTATGCGCCAAACGAGATCGTGGGGGAAACAAAACTGCATCTGATCTGACGTCACTCGACCGCGCAGTGGGGCGAAACACATAACAATGTATTCGGCCGCACGACGAACCCCTACAACAGGAGGCTTACTCCTGGTGGCTCCTCTGGCGGAGAAGGTGCGCTCCTTGCGATGAGGGGTAGCCCCTTGGGCGTAGGCACCGATATAGACGGGTAATATTTCTGTTCACTATCGAGCATGGGGTTCAATACGAATTGGCCGTAGATCTCTCCGTATCCCCAGTGCCTTTTGTGGACTGTACACACTTCGGCCGTCGTACGAACGCCTTCCCTATCATGGCGCCGCGAACGCCTTGATGGGTCAGGAGTCTATCTCTTCTGTGCTTGGCCCCATGGCTACCTCTATCTCGGCATTAAAGCTCTTCACAAAGGCCATCATAGATGCCCGTCCCTGGGATCGTGACCCGCTCGCGATCCGGAAAGTGTGGAGCGAGGAAGAATACCAACTGGTAGAGCACGGTGGTGGAAAAGGATTGTGCTTTGCGATATTATGGGATAATAAAGTAGTCAAGCCACACCCACCTCTCATTAGAGCTATGAACATGGTCAAAGAAGCACTCGAGCAGGAAGGACACCAGGGTAGGTTGCACCCACTGTCGACCTTCATTCGGATTCTCAGAACATTGCCCTAGTTATTGACTGGGAACCTCTCAATCATATTGACATCTATAGGAATGCTGTAAGTTCATGATGTGTACTCGGGAGCTTATCTGACACTGAGCATACAGCAAACTATCCTGGCCGCTGACGGAGGGGAAGACTATCGTAGGAGTTGCGAGGCATCTGGTGAACCTTTGATTACTTCAATGAGCCCTGAGGCGGCTCCGCATCCGTTCGACTTGGAGGTTTCACTCGTGAAGAGTCTAGTTGGACCTCCGAGGAATAGAACTGCCTGGGAGGTATGCTCGTGATATTGCCTGCCACATAGCACTGCCCCACCACCTCTCATCCCTAGCTATGGCAACTCCATAAAGAAAAACGTGTGCTACGCAAGACGTATCTAGACCACTGGAACGCAACTAGGAGTAGGACAAATACTAACAGACCAGTCGATGCTATTATTTCACCCGCCGCAGCTTATCCTGCCTGCCCACACGGGTTAAATTAGTAATGTCGTGTCCTGACTTGTGTACATTGAGTTCTACTTGCTTCACCTCATTTAGTGATTCGTTCTATACGACCCTTGGAAACGCGATGGACTACACCTGCGCTGTCTTTCCTGTAACATTTGTCGACCCCGAAGTTGATCTCCCAGTAGCTCCTCACGACTTCCACAACCACGAGGACGAGGCGTTTTATAGACTCTGTACGTTCTCGCCATACACGTGCTAATTCCAGCCTGACATCCAACAGACCATCCGGATGTGTTCCCCGGTGTACCTGTTGGACTTCAACTCCTTGGTCGCACGCTAGAAGAGGAAGCGGTGATCGGTATGGTAGAATTGGTAGACGCAGCCATTAAGAGGAATGCTGGTGACAGGGTGGGAAGCGTTCGTGGAAAAGTGTGACTTGTCTTGCAGAAAAGAGGTGAACTATTTCTTTCTGGCCTAAATGATACGTGTTTCTGGACAGTCACTCTACAAGTCAAAGCAGGAAGTCTAGCGATCTGGCTAGTTTATTCTATTCGTTCTATGGGGAACAGTACATAAGGCTACATTATTTGAAGAGAAACAAAGGAGAATACAAGGCTATATCGATACATTACATAGAATACCCGTCAAAACTAAAGATAATTAGATCCATATCCCGGAAAACTGGATTGGTTAGATGTAGATTGCGTGGTGGACATGATGTGGTACTGCTGATCATGGAAACGAGCACTGTGGTAGGGAGTCGCCGCTCCAAACCCGGCATCGGACTGCCAAGTCTGGGGCCAATGACATGAATGACCTATGGAAAACGATGAGCGCTTCAATCGAGTGTCGTTCGATCTACCTACCCAAATGTGCCAATGTCGTGCCTTCAGGCCCAGTTCGAGTGGGTGTTTCATACGGGATCATGGTACTAGCCTGGATTTCGCTCTGGCCCCCAGTCATCGGAAGAGTTAGAAGCAGGTCAGTCGCTTCAAGTGTAAACATATTAGCGGCCGCCCATGGAATAGGGTGTGAACCAACAGACCTTTCCTTAGGATCTCCTGCCGCGTCCGCAGCTCTTCTCCGGTATGGCCCTTGATGACATCCCGGAGCATCTGAAAACACTCCCCCTCTTTTTCACGATACCCCCTTTGCAGAATGACTTTGCTTGGACGAGACGGACTCGGAAGTGAGGGTGGACCGGGTGGGAAGGGCTGGCCAGAGCGATACATTCCGCTATCTTGAAGTCCTGGCTTGACGGGACGATGCATGGTCCTTAAATACGGTTGCACGGTGCTGGGAATCTGAGCAGGCAGTGCCTGCGTCTTTTTTTGACGCCAATCATTTACTGACGCCCGCACTGCAAGGCTTTGGCGTGGCACCCCAACGAGGAGCTATTCCAAGTACTTGCGACAGAGAGCAGTCCATGGAACGTGCACCTTGACCTGACGGGGTCAGACAACAGATGTCGAACGTACTGAAAGTGGAAGACCATCCGAGTAACGCGCTAATACGACTCGGATAATATTCGGGACAAGCGCTTAGATAGTAAGTTAAAGTTAGTGTCCCTTCCCAAAAGTCGTACAAAGATGAGCGGGTGACTGAGCACCGAGCCAGGGCAGGTGCCTTAAGTAACTCCTCATTGATCGGAGCACTTGCAAAATTTTCAAGAAGCTCGAGGTACCACCACAACTTCCACTTTGAAGCTTCCCCTACTTTCAACGGACCCACGAAATTCGTGATTCAGGAAAAGGAAAGGGCTAGAGGCATGCTGGCCCCGCAAAATAGTTTGGGAAAAAGTCCTCTGAGCCGCGAGGGATTGGAGGGGATCCATTAAACGGATGTTATAATTCCATATACTCCGAACGCGGTGTAAACCGTGTGTATGTGTCAATGCTGGCGTTTTTACTTGACGTCACTTTCGGTAAGGGAGCTGCGACTGCGCTAAACGTGTGTGGTTTGGGTCAGTTCCAGTTCCGCTGTTGTGTGGCCATCGATTAAACTTACTCTGAATTCAGTTCAGCAGGCTGTCCTATCCCGCAAATCTCCGAGGGGCATCGCCATTATTACTTCGAGTCACGTGACTGTCGGCGCCTCGTGTCCTTCATTCCTTTCTTCATTCTCTGACTCGTTTATATATATATATGCAACTGGCTATATGATGGATAGCCGCAGGCTGGTTGGGGGGGTAAGTGCAAGCGATTGCATCAGCGGTAAGCCCAGATGGGCGTGTGTGGTGATGGCACGGACGATAGTGACTGACCTTGACGATCCTCGGACCACAGGTCACTACCCTACGGGTCAGACATGACATCTTGAAGATGGCGAACTGATCGGCGGAGCCACAGCCTACTTTTTCGACTCTAGATCAAAGTGCTGTGGTTATTAATCTGGTGTTTCTAAGGTTGAATCACATGCTAGTCGACGTTAAATAACCGGGTCGTGCTACACGTTTATAATGAAAGCAGGAAATATACGTAAGGCTACACTATTTGAAAAGTAAGGAAGGGGGATCCAAGACTTCACCGACTGTCTTTCAACCCCACTGTTGTGGATTGTTGGACCAGCTCTCGTCGTATTCCTGATAATTGCCTGGTTCCAAATCAGAGTCCATGTAGTACTGCTGACTGTGGGATTGGGCAGTCTGAGTGTAGTAGGGATTCTCCACACCATACTCGGCACTGGATGGCCAGTCCGAAGGTTGGGACCAATGAGATGATTGGGCGGAATAACCTAAAAGGCGATGAAAACCTCGATCGAGTGTAACTAGAATTGGTACCTGCCTGAATGACCTGACGTCGTCATGCCTTCGGGCCCGGGTGGAGTAGGTACTCCGGGTGGAGAATACGCTTCATAGGGGACTGGAGGAGTGACCTGACCTTGCCCTTGTCTCCTGGTCTCCGAAACGGATGAGAGCAGATCAATCGCTGTTCATGTAGATCTATCAGTTGCAATCCTTGAAATGACGTGTGCACTACAACCTTTCCTCAGGATCTCATGGCGCGTCTGCAGCTCCTCACCAGTAAGCTTCGTGATGACGTCTCGGAGAGCGTTGAAACACTCCGCCTCCTTTTCGCGGTATTGCCTCTGCATAGCGACTTTACTATTCTGTTGGGGCGGGGTGGATGATGGATGCGATGGAGAATGAACTTGGTATGTACGAGACATTGGCTGGTGATGGGGATAACGAGGTGATTTCCCGGAAGTGGCTGCCTGGAGAGTGTTGTAACTGTCGTTGACCGTGACCAATAGTCGACCGGGTTATTGGTTCAACGAAACGATGCATGAATGCTTAAATACGATCATAAGGCATCAATTCGTTTATCAACGTGTTAATAAACGCGCACCTGAGGAACATTGTCTTGCGCCATAAAGCAATTTTCCGTTCGATATCCTCGTTCTTCAGATACAGTCCAATTCTTGTAGATCCGTTTGAACGGACTGGGTTACGTTAGTAAATGCTCGGTACAGGTTCGCCATGAGGCGGGACCGATGAAGAACGCCGGGTAATACGGGGGGTGGGCCGACGACTCGTTGTCCGATCCACCGAATTGTCACTCACTACGCAAGACACAGCGGGGAAGCTAGAACTGTTTCCTCGGAAGTATTTGCACAGATTGTTTAGGAATTGCCTACTGATAGTTTTGGCCCCATAGCTCGGATAAACCGAGTAACGTCCCAACAAGCCCAGGCATGTACTCGAAACGTTTGTCCTCGCGATGAACTCTTCCGGATCGTGTTCGCACGTTTCGTACCCCTTCTTGAACAACGGATATCGTGAGCCAATGAAGCAGGGCTGACAAGGTGCATGTGATAGTGGCATGTCAAGCTTTGCTTTAATAAAATAGAATCCGATCAAGAAGGGGCTTGGGGGTGACGCAGATGAAAAAAATTACCACTCAATAAATCCCCCTGATTCCACGGCTATGGACACTCCGCTTGTGTTCTTTCGCTCTGAAGAAGAGCACCAGTTGTAGTGATGAACTAAAGAGCAAAGGCATTGCACAGACTTTGGTCCCAGCAGATGTTACCCTAACGTCATGATATCATGCTAGTTGGCTGTGGACGGTTTGCAACCCCGATCGGGCCCGGGATGATCCAGCCGATGAACCTGCCAGTAAAGAATTATTGCTCGACTCGGGGTTGACCATAAACACTTGGTAGATTGGGTGTCATTTTCTTAGACCCGAACTTTCGCCATATTCTCTTGTCGTAGCCAACGATACGTGGCCCGGGCATGGTTTGCAAATCATTTAGAACGCATTTCACAGCATCCGTTACTCACCTCGTGGCGTATCTCAACGCACATTATGTAAATTCAGGTAATATCCTTTGACAGGTTCATCCCAGTCGGAGGCATGATATATATTGATAGCGAGCATCCGCTAGTGACGTGCAAGTACCACTGACGGGCTTCTAGAAACCCAGGAACACTTACTTCATTTAAACAATTCCAGTCGTCGGATGTTGCTAGGACTGAGACTGTGAGGCGCACATTGAGCGGTGCTCATGAAGTCCGGATACTCCGAGTCACTGCAGTGGCAGTATCTTTCCGGCAATACTTTTGAAAGCTGCTGTAATCTTGTCACGACTCGGACTTTGGGATCGCCTGATCACTCGATCAAGCCCGTAGTACCTAATACAATGACTATGGATTCCCCGCTTGTTTTCATCCCTGAAGCAGAGTATCAGTTGTACTGATTTACAGAGAAAAGGTACTGTATGATAGATGCCATATGCCATGGCTTTGGACGGTTTGCAATCGTTATCGGACGATCCAGCCGATGAACTTGCCAGCAAAGGTTTACTGTGCGACTTAGGGTTGACCAATAAACGTATCAGTGCGTTGTCAAGGTCGCCATGGTGTTTCCAACGCGTCACGGCGTGCGTGCTGTACCGAGTTCCTTGAACCTCGATTGACAGCGTGTAGTAGTAGCTGGGCAGTGTTTCAACTCACGTGTATTGCAGTGAGGTTTTTTTGGGAAGCATAGCAATCGACAGCCCTGGGAGCATCACAAACATTGCAAAATCCTGAGATTACAATAGATTGTGATATTTTCTATTATCACGTGCTATGGACTGTTTTGGTATATCAGATTTCAGTCGCTCTTGTTCTGGAATCTCAATAAACACTTTTTCCGAACTGGAAGCAGGCCAGTTTGAACAAGCACCATCATTCTGATATCTCCAGACAACTGAGTTATATTGAGATCTGAGTAAAGAGACATAGACAGCCCAAAAACTTTATTGCCTTTCTGATATTACAATCTATTCCATAAAGTTACAAGCAGATGGATGGCAAGACGGTACATTCAAGTTGTGGAAACAAGACAGCAAATCTGAGTGGTAACATGGAAAATGTGCCCAGAAGTGTGCGGAATTGGCAAACATGGGAGTAAAGATATGCAGATATGCAAACTTGCATGCAATGCAGCAAGACTGAGCAATATGGAATACTGTGTGTAACTTAACTGGCACATTGAGGGTCAAGATGATAATAAACATACATACCTGAGATCTATGCATTCTTTACCTTCTTCTGGGAACTCTTGCACTTTGTAGGACTTCCTTGCATTACATTTTTCTCCTCTGATGCTGACTCCCTGTAGTAGCTGGTGTCACAACGAAGTGCAATCACTCATGCGCCAATCAGGCAGAATGTTTTACCCATCAGGTAGCATTCAGGATAAGTAACAGAAGCATTATCTAAATATAGGAGGATAGAAGTTGTTGCATATATGCGTGTGTAGTGACTTACTGAGGCACATATATTTTGCAACTTGCTTGCCTCAATAGGGCTGTCAACTGTACTGTATATGGCTACGGCCGTATCCACATGGTGAGTATATGGGTATGGGCTGGACTGTACTCCAGCCATACTTAGATTTTCAGTCCCTTTGACTGGTATAGTACATGTAACCACTACGGCCAGTAACGGGTTATTACAGCCATACTGGGTAGAGTACTCATAGGACAGTCTTATAAATCTGTACATTAATACATGTACTCTACAATCTCAAAAGGGGTGATCTCTGAGGATGTCTTGAATAGCGGTGTGTGTGAGACGAAGCCGTTGTTTGACTAGCATCAGCGTTCGGATGGTTTCTGGGTTGAGGCTTGCATGGTGGAGAGAAATTGTATCACGGCTTCCTGAAAAAATGTGCTTGACAGCAACAGCAGAACCTAACAGGGAGAGATGAGTAGGCACAAGAAGAAATCAGTTGTGATCTCACCCGGAATTGAAAGAATATCTCTCATGAAATGAGAAAGGTTAGGAAACTGTGAATGGCAAGCAGCCCACCATTGCAACGGATCGCAAGCATCGAAGTTCTCACAGGGGAGCTTGAAGTACTCTTGGACCTCATCTGTGAATGCCTGAGGAAGGCTTTGGTAGTGGGATGTGAAATTGACCTTCTGAGGGGAGTTGTTCATCATAGAGGTTGATGTTACAGGAGCTGAAGTGGCTGGAAGTGGCTTGTTGTACTTGGAGCAGAAATGGGCATGAAGGGCTTCTTTGGAGGTTTCGAGGTGGGCACAGGCATCCAAGTCGTCACCACAGTCTGCGAGAAAGCCGCTATACGAAATTCAGGGATCAAGAACTAATAAACTTGTTAGCGAGGTAGTGTGTTATGATAGAGTGTGAATATATGTGATGCCCAAGTATAATATGGTGACACGTCTGACTTCCCATAGTAGTCGCTTAGTTTTCAATGGGCATTGAGAAGACCTTGGCAAAGAGGGGCTGGAGTGTTGTTTGGAAGTGATGACAGCAAGTCAACAAGGGAATCCTGTAATCCATGGAAGATCGCATGAGTCCAAGGCAGCATTGGATCCTTCGTTGTAGACATTTGAGTGGTGGTGGACCGAAATGACTTCAGCCAGTGGGCAACAAGTGCTATGGCTTCCCAATCCTCATCTTGAAGCTCGTGTTTGCGGAGTTCCTTATTCTTTGCAACGAAGTCATCTAGGACACTACGATAGTCCATAGCATGACCTGACAATGACATTAGTATTGCATAGATCAATTCTGATACTAGATAAAACCTTACAGAGCATCTGATGGATAGAGGACCACTGTGTCATTATGTCAAGAATGAGCATTGTGGCACGATGTCCTAGGACAACACTGGCTACCATAGTCATCTTTTGTAAGGAGGCATTGGCTTCCTCTAACCATGCCTCCCATTGCTGGAGGCTTGAATGCATGCCCCAGGATGATGGTTCTGAGCTAAATTCAACAGGTGAATGCTCAGTTCGAAATCCAACAGACAAACTCTAAGAAGTGAAACCTACTTTCAGTATTGCAGTTAAGACTCCACTGAGCTTGCTAGCTACTACACTCGAGTCCTCTTTGAACCCATCTGCATTACCACCAGCATCATCATCATGCTCCCTGTTCAATGGGATAGTGATGGAGTCCTGATAAGTATCTTTCTTGTTGTCTTTGACTGCACTGATTGCTTTCAAAAGCTAAGCTGGCAGATCTGATTAGTTTACAAGTAGAAATAATCAATCTGGCATCGACATACCTCCAATGCTGCCAAATGAACTGTATAAGGCATGCACCGCATCTGGGCATGCAACGGACTAAAGTTGATGAAATCTTGCCACAGCAATGTTGCCAGGTGTTCGACCATGGTGTCGTTGTTCGAGGTGTTCAAGTTGTCTGCATTGATGGCAATTACATGATCCTTGAGACTATAAATATTGAGAGTGTTGTAGATGGCATGGGCCAAATTCTCACCTGAATGTTTCCTGACCAGCTCACAGAAGTCAATCAGTAACTCCTCTGCAATCATCAAAATTGTGAAGCGAATACTGGCAAGTGTTGAGTATCAGGAAAATTACATACCAAGCTTCCAGTCGTCATTGATCCAGTGTATGATGATTGCCAAGAATGTGTGACCATTGCTTGAAGTCCATGCATCGAGAGATAAACTCACTTTCGAATCAAGTTCCTAGAACAGAATAATTAAACACTGCTGCTATTGTGGCATGCATCATACCTTGACCATCTTCTTAATACCCTCAATAGTGTCCTCACCCATTTTCATAATATGATTCTTTAAAGCGCCTCATGTGGGATGTCAAGTGGCTTTGAACTCATATGCGTATACTCCAGAAGGCAGCGGAACTCGGGCTGTTCTATCTCATCAAATGGCTGATCACAGGCAACAACCCATTCTGCTACATATCTCTTGAAAGTCTCAGTGTCAAAAGCCTTTTCCTGGTCATACAGTCAGATTAGGATAGTGTGGAGTGAAACTGGAATAGACTATACTCGCTGTGTTCTCATGTGACTGCCTTGCAAACATGGATAACAAGTTTGCAGATGCCGCCTCTACTCATCCAAGATAGGCATTTGTTGCCTCCACATCCAAGACTTTTGTCGTGGAGGCAATCGCAAGGTCATCAGGAGTAGAAGGCTTGGTACGATCCTTCAAAATAATATAGAGCCTATACATGGCTTGAAAGTTCCCCTTGAGATGTCCAACTAAGCCTGCAATGGATATTTGAGAGACATCTGTACAAAAAAAGAGAGGTTGCTTACCATTCACGTTATGCTTCATAGCATGAGTCACCGTGATAACCTTGTGAGTTCCATGATGGCACTTGTAGTGCCTGTCACCAGGGTTACCAACTTCTCTGTGTGAGTTCATGGAGATGGACTCATAGAAGTGGTAGATTGGATTTTGTTTTCCTGCTGGCTGTACATGCAAGTCAAACAAATCAAACAAGCAACAAACTACACTGCTTACCTTCTGAGCCAAAGACTTGATTGACATCAGAGACGAGTCACAGCTGAGACCACCTGGTGTTGACACTCCCTCATTGGGAGTCTCATTCGTCATGGCATGAGCATGCTTTGAGGTCAAAGTAGATGGCCCAAACTGAGCCTTGGTAATCTTGCATTTGCATGCGCCCATCTTGCAAAGTTGCTTACGGCTACCGCGGCTGAGATCAACAACCATTTTCCTCAGCAGAATGTCAGCAAGCTACAAAAGTATTGGGTAAGTACTTAAGATGACAAGAGAAACACTGAGCATGTACCTTGTCATTGGAAATCTGTGCCAACTCAAGTGTGGAACCATCACTGGAGTTGTCACCTGATTCGGAGCCACAGTCTGATTTGAAGCTTCCATCATCTTCATCATCTGAAGGCTCCTCAACTGGGAGCACCTTGAATGGATTACTTGAAGCGAGAGACAGAGGGTGAGCAGCACTACTAGAGATGTTCAAGGCCTGAGCAGCACGTTTGCGCTTACTCAGTTGGATAAAAGCATCGGATTCCTGGTTAGAGTCCAGTTGCTCATGAGCAACAGCAGTCCAAGTATCAGTTGGTGGTCTTGTTGCGACGACCTCAGCCTAGACTTGGAGGTTGGGCAGGAGCAGTGGGATTAGGGAGGGGCTGAGCATCATCTGGGTCATTGAACCACTGGATATCCTTTGGATCTTTGAGACTGCTGTCAGGATTCTGTGCACATTGTTCTGAAGACATGATGGTTAAGCAACACAGTGGTGTTGGATGAGAAATTCAAAGATATCTTTTATCCTCAGAAAGGCCAGCTTAGAAAATTTCCAGCCCTGGGATCAAGGGGAACGTAGGCAATGGAGACATCCTAAGCAAGATGGGCTGTTGTGTTGTGAGCAACGAGCATGAGCAAAGGGGAACATGGACAATAAAGATGTCCTGATTGAGATTGATTCCTATGCTGTGGGCATTGGGTGCAAGGAAAGGGGAACATGGACAATGGAGACATGCTGATCAAGATGGATTGCTGGGCAATACAAGAGCAACAAGTATGAATGGGGATTAAAAATCAAGACCCGTATTACGGCCAAAACGGCCATGAAGATACAGGTATATATGGTTGACTACCAGCCCAATATGGTTACAGTAGTCAGATTACTAAGTAGCCACCAGTACGGTATGGCACCCATATGACAGTACCGTACATATGGTTTGTACGGTATACGGTTGACAGCCCTATGCCTCAAGCTCCGTCTGGAAGTTAAGGACTTCTTGGGTATATCCTAGGGTATAGGTTGGAATTGCATCATACATATGCTAGCTTACAGACTGCATTGAGGGCACTTACTTTACTTTTGGTCTCTCAGCATACTCCATCAGCAAGATGCTGGTTTGTAGTCATGAAGGATTCTTCTGATAGGACAAGGTCACATTCTCGCTCTTGATGCCTGGCCAGCCTGAGGCCTGATGCTGTCATGGAGTGGTGTGGGAAACATCTCAAGCAAAAGGCAGAGTGGTTTACTAGTACCTTGTTACAGTTTTTCTCCTTTTCCCTCGTCTTTACCTCTTCTGCTTCCCTCGACGAGTACACCGTTTCTTTGGTATTACACAGACAATCTGGGATGTAGCGCTACTTACGATTAGTCCTTTTCATTCCTCATTCCTTCTCCTTTGACTTCTTTCTTGTTTTACGAACATTTATCTCCTCGGCCGATTCTCTTACATCGGCCTCGTAGTTCCTATCTTTCCCCTCGTGTTACTGCGGATGACGTGTATGCTTACTTCATCATTCTCTTGCCTTCTTCTTCTTTCTACGATGACGCGTCCCCAGGTACTTATACCCACCTGTCGTGTACTTGTATTCTCCATTCTCATTCTACGCAATAATAGCGTACTCTTGATTCCTGCAGTCTGATCAGGCACAGTCCTTCGTCCCTCGTCCAGCTTGTAAATCCCTGCAGTCCGATTGACTCAGGCTTTCGTCCTTTGAAAACCATTAGACCTTTGTACTTGCTCTGACGTTGAGTCTCTTCGTGAGTACCTCCAGAGAAGTAATCCCTCGAGTCTCCTCTTCGTGTACGCTTCGCGTAACAAAAGAACGAGAATTTTCTTTCGTCCCTCCTATTCAGGAGTAGGACATCCCCACTGTTGGAAAGATTTCCAACCGTGCCCTTCGACGAGCCTACGGGCTACCACCTGACGACGCCAACGTTGAAACCTCGGACATTGACATTGATTTCCAAGACCCTGAACCCATTAAAACACCTCGCGCCACTGTGAACCCGTACCAGGCCTTAGTCCCTGCTACCCCTCGATCACCAGGAACCCCTAGACAACCTCGAACTCCTGCACCTCCCCGCACCCCAGCACCCCCTTGTAATCCCAGTCCCATGTCCCACGCTCCCACCAAACTCAAGGCGGCCCTCCCCGCTGACTTTTCGGGAGAACCCTCTGATGCCACGCGATGGATTAAAGCCATGCGCACATACTTTGCAATTAACAAAGACATTTACACCCTCGATTCGCAACGAATCATGACCACTCTCAACAAGATGAGTCAGGGACGAGGAGTCTCTTTCTCAGAAATGTGGTATGATAAAATGGCCGACATCCACACCGACCCCACGGACCTTACCTTTGACAAATTCACTGAAAACTTTGAATCCACGTTCTTCCCCTTTGACACCAAAGCCACTGCCCGCCACGAACTTTCTAAACTCACACAGAAATCCTTCCGCCGCCCTGATGGAGTCCACGATGACGGATTCCAAAAGTATATCACCGATTTTCAAAACCTCGCTGCTCGCGCAGGTATCACCGACGACGTCACCCTCATCGATCAATTTTCCTTGGGACTCGACCAACAACTCGCCACTATGATTCTTTCCATGGCTACCATCCCCACTACCGTCAAAGAGTGGATTGAGAAGGCTAAGATGTTTCATGCGCAGAAGATGCGCATTCTCGCCTTACAAGGAGGCAAACCCTCCACATTCTCTCGTCCAACTTCTTCCTCTCATGACCCCAATGCGATGGACGTTGATGCCATCACGATCGCCAAGTTAAACCCCCAAGAGTGTGCCAAATGCATTCGAGAAGGTCGCTGTTTCCGCTGTCGTAACACAGGACATAATGCCAACCAGTGCAAAAATCCCTTCACTCGCTCACCTCGTCCTCCGACCACTCGTCCCCAGAATATTCGCACCACTGACACTGCTCCTGCCGCCCCCGCTACCTCGACTTCGTCCTCCTCTGCCACTACGATTACCACCCCCTCCGAGCTCTCCTCCTTCGTCGACTCCCTCAAGACTCAGGGAAAGAACGAAGGAGAGATCCTTCAGGTTCTTCAGATGTGCTATGAAGACACTGCACCCACTAAGGAGGAAGTTTCGGTTTTGAACATTAACCAGGATTTTTAAATCGGGGAGTCGCACCGACGTCTTCTTCCTTTGACATTCACCATGTACTTGTAGCACCACGAAATAAACGTACTCTTCATTTTCCCGTAAAGTTACAAGTTGGTAACCAAATCGTCGTCACCACCGCCCTCATCGACTCCGGTGCCACCGGAAACTTCATCGACCTTGGACTCCTTTCGCACATGAACTTCCCCATAATACGTCTCCCTAACCCTATTGAAGCATATAACGTTGACGGTACTCTCAACAAACGAGGTACCATCTTGTGGAAAGCCAGACCCCTTGTCCACATTGCTAAACAACCCGAACATCTCGAACTCATGGTTGTTTCTCTCAAACGAAAACAAATCATTCTCAGCATGCCATGGCTGAAATCTCGCAATCCTCACATTGATTGGGCTTCCCACACCCTCTCCTTCCCTCGTATTCCCTTCAGTCCCTCTCCTATTGAAGAACCTCCCCGACGATATCTCCTTCGCCTCCTTGACCTTGATGTCGATCAAGAGATCTCTTCCTTGTTTGCAGAACGATATCCCAATGGGGTTGATGCGTCTCCCAGTGAGTACCTCCCCCAAAGCGAAACGATCAATAAGATCACTCTGTCCACCCAACTTGCCCAGGAAAGTAAACCTCTCGAGACCTCTCTTCCCTCTTGGTGTGCAGACTTTGAGGATGTCTTTTCTGAAAGGACGTATAATCAACTTCCCCCACACCGTTCTTTTGACCATACCATCGAACTCAAACCTTCCTTTGTCCCAAAGATCGCCAAAGTTTATCCTTTGAACCCGAAAGAACAAGACTCGTGTCGAGCTTTTATCGACGAACATCTTAAGACTGGACGTATCATCCCGTCTAAATCCCCTCAAGCTGCACCTTTCTTCTTCATCCCTAAGAAGGATGGCTCTCTCCGCCCTTGTCAGGACTACCGTTACCTAAATTCCCACACCATTCACAACGCATACCCGCTCCCCTTGATCCCTCCTCTCATCGACCAGATGAAGAACTCCACCTGGTTCACCAAATTTGACATCCGTTGGAGATATAACAATGTTCAGATCAAGGAAGCTGACCAATGGAAAGCCGCGTTTGTCACTCCCTTTGGACTTTTTGAACCCACCGTCATGTTCTTTGGTTTCTGCAACGCCCCTCCCACCTTCCAGGCCTTTATGAATCATGTCTTTGCTGACATGATTGCAGAGGGCTGGCTTGAAGTTTACATGGACGACCTTGGAATCCACACTGATGGTGACCTAACTCTCCACCATGAATGCACTCGACGCGTTCTCCTTCGTCTTCGCGAGCACAACCTATCCCTGAAGATATCGAAATGTACCTTTGACACCCCTCTCATTGAATTCCTTGGTATGATCATTGGTCAAGGACAAGTCAGGATGGACCCCATCAAGACCGCTGCTATCCATGACTGGCAACCCCCTACCTCCGTCAAAGGGATTCGTTCCTTCTTAGGCTTCACTAATTTCTATCGGAAGTTCATTCCCAACTTCTCTAACACTGTCGCCCCCCTCACCTTGCTCACCCGAAAAGACCAACCTTGGCTTTGGACCTCTCTCCAACAATGCACCTTCGAATCCCTCAAAGCCACCTTTTCCACCGCTCCCGTCCTGACCATCCCTGATGTCACCCGCCCTTTCTCTATCATGACAGACGCCTCCCTTCTCGCTGCTGGCACAGTCCTTCTTCAAGCTGACACCAATGGCGACCTTCACCCATGCGCTTACTTCTCCCGTACATTCGCTCTTGCTGAACATAATTATGACATCTATGACCGCGAACTCCTCGCCATCATCCTCGCCCTCGCGGAATGGCGTCATTACATCCTTGGAACCACCCATCCAATCACTGTTATTACCGACCATAAGAACCTTTCCTATCTCAAGGACCCCCGCAAACTATCCCGCTGCCAAGCTCGCTGGTCCCTTTTCCTTCAAGACTTTGACATTCTTTGGAAGGTCCTTCCGGGCACACAGATGGCCCCAGCCGACGCTCTCTCTCGTCGTGACCCTGTCGACACTTCCCAGGACAATATTGACTCCTCTATCGTCCCCGATCCCATAGTTATTAATGCTTTGGACCTTACCCTTGCCTCACACATTAAAAACTCATCTTCTTCCGATCCCCTTGTTCTTCGGGCTCTCGCTAACCTTGCTGATGGTTCACCCTTATTTCCCCATTCCTCTATTTCTGACTGGTCTTTTGATAATGGCCACTTATACTTCCGTGGTCGTATGTATGTTCCCCCATCCTCACGCTCCGCTTTGCTTCATTCGATCCATTCCTCTCCACTCTCTGGTCATTTGGGTCGTTTCCGTACAAAGGCCATTCTTGAACGAGACTTTTGGTGGCCTGGACTTTCTTCCTTCGTCTCTCATTTTGTTGCCGGTTGTTCCGTCTGCCAGCAGAACAAGGTCCTCACTCACCCGACCACCCTGCCCCTTCTGCCTATCTCCTCCTCGTCTTCTCTTCCGTTCCGCCAGCTCTCCGTCGATCTTGTCACTAATCTCCCCCTCTCCAACGGTTTTGATTCCTTGATGGTCGTGGTCGACCATGGCCTTATGAAGGGGGTAATTCTTGCTCCTTGCTCGAAAACAGTTGATGCAAAAGGAATCGCCCAACTCTTTTTTGACTTTGTCTTCAATGTAGAATACTCAGTAAGTCACTATAATATTAGAATAGTAGTACCTGTAGAATACTCAGTAAGTCACTAAGTAAAACTAAAGGTAAGTGGTCCGATGTAAGTACTGCTTAAGTAAGCATGTAATACCAAATATGGAATAAAGATTCCAACACTCCCCCTCAAACACAAGGGGCTAACTATTAGCTGTAAGTGTTTGTCCAAACAGAATAGAAGGTAAGATCAGAAGAAATATACCAAAAGATTCAATAAATGACTTGTAGTATAGTCCGTATTGATGTCCGTAGGTGGTAGTCGCGGTGCGCTCGAGCAGTGTCCATATATGGTAAGTCGCGGCTCGGCTGCAGAGTGGTGCTGTTGAAGTGCGCGCACTCGCCTCGATCGACTCCAGTGTCACCGTCTTCACGTATCGTGATGTGCGGTTGCTCCTACAATATATTGAATGAATATACAACCTTTCTGGTGCGTCCGATCTGCCCGATACGGCCTCGATACGCCCGAATGACGTGGTGAGCGGTTTTCCTCGCTCAGGTCCGACTGACTCATCTAGGTTGTAACTTGAGTCGTCCTCGGCGGCGCGGTGGGTCCAGATAGTCGGTGGGCGACCTGGGATAAGCGGGAGGTGGTGCGGATGGCCTAGGTGCGTCCGTCGTACCTTGTTTGTAACGTCGACGCTGACTCGCCTTGGTATCAGCTAGCGGGTCCGTTTTGACTCGTTTCGAGTCACGGCGTGCTCCGCTCGTTGCGCCATCTGTCTGGCCACTATTCCCATCGTATCCGCCGCCGTCAATAACCTTTGGGCGGCCCCAATCGACTTCTTCGTCACTCGACGCCTCCTGCTCGCTCTCAGGCCCTCTTGGGTCCTCATATCGACGTGGCGCGTTCGTTTCGGCGACGCGCGCGTTCCCGTCGCTCATGGTGCGTGTCCCATCGTATTCGGTGCGGTTGATAACCTTTTGGCCGCCCGAATCGACCTCGACGTCTCCCGGATCTCCCAGCTCGCCCAAATGGCCTCCTGGCCCGGTACCTCGACTTGGTGGGATCGTCTCGCCACCGCGCGTGTCCCCGTCATCCATGGCACATCCCTGGGTGCCCTGGACATTGTCCGTCACGCTTGCGTCGCCGCTCGGCTCGTCTAGTTCGATTGGAGGTCTCTTAGGTGAGTTTCCTCCCTCTGTGCACTTCGAGCATGCGCGCTCGCGTTCTGATGCGTCTCGCAGCTTCCTCGGCACGTTCCTAGGGTCCTCGACCTCTCCCGACGCTCCCGACGCATCCGTCTCGGCTGCGGTACGCTCGACGTCGGCGCTCGTCAATACTCGGCACTCCCCCTCGAGCTCGACGCTCGGGGGTCCGTTCTCTCGTGCAGATGGGTTGGCTGGGTGTGTAAGTGGTGGGGGTGGGTCTGGAGGAGTCCTGGGTACGTCCTCTTCGTTCGCTGAGATGCGCTGACGCTGTTCTTCGTCTCCCGACGCCGTTTGTACGCGCGCCGTCGCGCTCTCTCTCTCCCATTCGGTCGGCACGTTCCATCGTGTCTCAACACTCTCCCCCTCGACCTGCGCTACCTGTGGCGCTTCCTCTGCGGCCTCCGCGTCGTCCGCTGCGTCCGCGCTTCGATGCGCGACGCTTCCACTTGGATCGACCTCACCGGTCTTGCTCCCTGGCTCGACCTGGACGCCGCCGCAGTCTTGCGGTTCGACTTGCGACCTGCCGGGTGGTGCGTCGGGCTTCCCAGCTCGACGTTCGTTGTCGTCGCTGCCCGCACCCTCCTCGGCACCTCTCGATGTCCCCGACACCCTCGTCTTGACCCGCACCTCGCCTCCTCGACCTCTCGTGCCCGCTGGCTGGTCAGGTGGCTCTGTGGGTGCGTCTGGACGACGCTCGTCGTCGCCCGTCGCATCCCCAGTGTCGTCTGACGGTCTGGGTGCGTTCGTCGACTCAGCGTCTCCGTCGTGGTGGATGCGCGACGCGCTTCGTGCGCTCGCGCTGGTGTTCGTCGGCCAGTCCGTTTCATGCGCGGTCAGCTCCCTGCTGCCGCTCGTCTGACCTGCGTGCTCCCCCTCGAGCGGCATGCTCTGGGGTGCGTGCGGTAGTGTCGTGGTGGTCTCGTCTTCGGACGTCTCCACCCGACCGTTTGCTGGACTGTCGACGCGCTCGTGCGCTCGACTCCGTTCCTCGTCACTAACCCGTTCCCCAGCGTCCTTGCAGGTCCCCTTGGGCTTGGTGCGCGCGTGGTCGACATCGGTGTCGCCACGATCGTCTCGGCTGTTCCGTGCGGCGGGTCCCTCGCTGGTAGCTCTCCTGGCTCCAGTCACTTGCCCACTCGCCTCAGCCATCTCACCGCCCTCTTCGCCTGCCATTTCGGCTCGTTCGTCGGCCGTTTCGACCTGTCCGCCTGCTCGTACCTCGAGCGGCTGGTCCTGTGGGTTGCGCAGCACGTCCGTCGGCTCTGATGGCTCGGCGCGTGTTGCGTTCGGGTTCGTCGTGTCGACGGTCTTGTTGTCGACTTCCCGACCTGCTGTTGAGCTGCTCGCCGGGGTCGCGAGGCCTACACCATCAGCGCTTTGGTCCGTGGTCTCCATGCCCGGTCCACTTGCTGCGGCTGCGCCTTCGTCGACTCTCCCGCGCGGCTTCTCGCCCTCTCGTTTCAGCTCACGACGCTTCTTGTCGTGTCGACCTTCGACCTTGGCGTTTCCGGACTGAGTCTCGACTCCTTCGCACTCGCGTGCCTTGTGGCCGCGCTTGCCGCACTTCTGACAGGTCCCGCGGTATGTTGTAGGTACCCGCGCCGCCACTTGTGGCGCTGGACTAGTGGGCTTGTCGAATAAGTTGCTTAGGTAGTCGTAGTACTCGTGAGCGGTCGTTAAATCGGTATGGTCCCAAATGGACAGTGGGGTGGTGGTCACCAGCATGTACTGCGCTTCTGTGTCGTCGCGCATCCACGCGGCTGCGCGCCACGGGTCCCATGGCCCGTTTGGCTTCGTTTTGGTCCCATCGAGTAGTCCAAGTAGATCTTGCACTTCCGCTGCTTGAAAAAGCTTCTTGCGGTAATCTGACCAATTCCGCCCGTCTGCCGCAAGGTCCGGAACGAGAAATTTCTTGCCGTTCTTGGCTCGTGTCGAGTAAGGCATTTCTCCAAGCCTGAGTGAGTGAACTCTTGTGGTCACTGAGAAGCACCAGGGCTCATAACCTGTAGAATACTCAGTAAGTCACTATAATATTAGAATAGTAGTACCTGTAGAATACTCAGTAAGTCACTAAGTAAAACTAAAGGTAAGTGGTCCGATGTAAGTACTGCTTAAGTAAGCAGGTAATACCAAATATGGAATAAAGATTCCAACATTCAAACGTTTCGGCCTCTACGACTCTATCATCTCCGACAGAGGCCCACAGTTCACCTCTGCCTTCACAAGAGAACTAGCTCGCCTCCTCAAATACGATGTTCGCCTCTCCACCGCTTATCATCCCCAAACTGATGGACAAACCGAACGAGCCAATCAAGAGATTGAAACGTATCTTCATATCTTTTGTGCTCATAACCCACATGATTGGGCTAAATTCCTAACCTCCGCCGAGTTTATCCACAACTCCATCCCCCATAGTTCCACAAAAGTTTCTCCATTCTCCCTGCTATATGGTTATGAACCTCACACCTACCCCGCCCTCGGAAAGACGTTCATCCCAGCTTTGGAAAATCGCTTATCTTCCCTAGAACATGCCCGAAAAGAAGCTCTCGTGGCACATGAGTCTGCTCGTCGGATCATGATTTCCCGCTCTTCTCGTAAGTTCTCCCCCTGGACAGTAGGCGATAAGGTCTGGCTCGAAGCCACTCATCTCCGTCTTGGATACCCTTCCCGCAAACTCGCCCCCAAACGCCATGGACCATTCGAGATCTCCCAGGTCCTATCTCCTCTCACTTACCGCCTTCGTCTACCTCCCACATGGAAAATTCATGATGTTTTCCATGCCACTCTCTTATCTCCCTATCGCCAAACTGAAGCACATGGTCCCTTCTTTCCCCGACCTCCGCTGGACCTTATTGATACCGAAGAAGAGTATGAAGTTGATCACATTGTATCTCATAAAGGATCACAAGGTCACTGCTTGTACCTGACCACATGGAAAGGATACTCGTCGGCCGAAAATACGTGGGAACCCGAAGTTAATCTCCGCCATGCCCCTGCTGTTCTCTCTTCTTATAAACGGACCCATCATTTATCTTAGTCCCTATTCTTTTCCTTCTACCCAGGAAGCGGCGTCTCTCTGTGAAGTACCCCCCCGCCATATGTTTTTTGACGATTTCTTCTTTCTTAATAACCAATATGTCCTTTGTTTCTTCTTTTGCTGCTCCTTCGTCGTCTCCTTCTTCTTCCTTATCTTCTTCCCCACTACGTTCCAGGCGTGTCTCGCCTACCTTGCTACCCATCTCTGCCGCCCATACGCTTTACGCCGCCATCCTCGCCACTCCCGCCCTCCTCCACACCGTCGAGGCCCTCCCCCTCTATGACGAAGACGTCGTGACTCAAGAACTTGTCCGTCTTTTCCATGAAGTCTCCATCACCCAAACATATCACTTTCAAGCCGCCCCCAGTGATCTACCTGCGGAATTTGGCATTCCTCTTCGTCTTCACCTGGCCGAACTACCCCGGCGAGTTTTATCTATCCTTCATCTCTACGGTTTTCACCAATACGTAGAACGCCTTTCTCCCGCCATCATTTACCCTACTTTTCGTTGCATCTATCTCTCCTTGCCCATGGCTGACCGAGATCGTTACCTCAAACAAGCACAGTTACCCACCGTCACGGACTCTCCTCCCCCTACTCCCATACTGCCCGTTCCCTCTCATGCCCCAGCCCTTATCACACGAATTCACTCCCCCGCCTCTTCCTCTTCCTCCTCCCCATCTTCCCCCACCGTTGTTGAGGAAGCTCCTGAGCTGGTAACTTGGTCCAACACTGTGGAAGCTATTCATCGTCACCTTCCTGACGGCAGTAGAATCCTATCTTCACCCACTCACGTCATGCCTATCCACCCTCGTCGTCCCGCCTCTGCCCTCACCGAGTGCTTTCGGTGTCATCGTCTCGGCCACTATCACGAGGACTGTCCCAATTACTCCTGCCTGTATTGCCACCAATCAGCCCCGGGTCATCCTCAGTCTGCTTGCCTTCGCACGCAATGCGACTTTTGCCATAATTGGGGACATGCACGCCGATTTTGCCCTGAACGAGTATGCGGCCATTGCAATCAACATGGACATCTGGCAGATGACTGTCCATTTGAGGCGTTATCATACGAACAATCCACCATTTTCCATGGCCCTTCCTCTCTCCCTCCCGATGCAACGACCTGATGGACTTTTTATCGAACCTGGAGTTCGATTGTACGAAGGGGGTAATGTTACAGTTTTTCTCCTTTTCCCTCGTCTTTACCTCTTCTGCTTCCCTTGACGAATACACCGTTTCTTTGGTATTACACAGACAATCTGGGACATAGCACTACTTACGATTAGTCCTTTTCATTCCTCGTTCCTTCTCCTTTGACTTCTTTCTTGTTTTACGAACATTTATCTCCTCGGCCGATTCTCTTACATCGGCCTCGTAGTTCCTATCTTTCCCCTCGTGTTACTGCGGATGACGTGTATGCTTACTTCATCATTCTCTTGCCTTCTTCTTTCTACAATGACGCGTCCCTGGGTACTTATACCCACCTGTCGTGTACTTGTATTCTCCATTCTCGTTCTACGCAATAATAGCGTACTCTTGATTCCTGCAGTCCGATCAGGCGCAGTCCTTCGTCCCTCGTCCAGCTTGTAAATCCCTGCAGTCCAATTGACTCAGGCTTTCGTCCTTTGAAAACCATTAG
Organism: Boletus coccyginus; assembly: GCA_025782845.1. Taxonomy (NCBI): domain Eukaryota; kingdom Fungi; phylum Basidiomycota; class Agaricomycetes; order Boletales; family Boletaceae; genus Boletus; species Boletus coccyginus. The sequence goes on from JAHZSR010000017.1 coordinate 511,712, forward strand.
ACCTTTGTACTTGCTCTGACGTTGAGTCTCTTCATGAGTACCTCCAGAGAAGTAATCCCTCGAGTCTCCTCTTCGTGTACACTTCGCGTAACATACCTGTCAGGTACTGCTCCAAGTCAGAGCACTGGGTGATGGGCCTGTCAAGTTGTTTGTCATGGTTGTGGTGGGCATAGGGGCATGACAGTGGGAGTTCAGGAACTAAGAGCGGAGAACAAACAATCTGAGGATTATTTGTGCTGAGATTGAAATCTTTGGACTGTGCCGACACACTCAAAGATCTTCAAGTCCATTTTTACTATGAATCATAACTAAGATGGTAATTGATCTAACCAAATCTAGTATACATCTCTGTTTGGGTCCTTTCCTGTATGCTGACATCTTGCTCAACAATGCCACAAAGCTCTTCTGGGCTGGTCTTGTGTTGATGTCACAACCAGGTGTGGTGGCACATGTACAGAAGCATTGGTGTTGCTTGCAATGATCAGAGAGCTGCAGTCATTGCTTAGCATTGCAGGCAAGTTTGGATGCACTGCTTTTGATGGCACGTCTGTTGGGTATGTGACATGTCTTGTTGTGGCCCATACTGCTGATTTGTTTGGGCATGGATGTGTTATCAATAATCATACTCCACTGGGAGATATTGGAGGTGATTCTGGCACACAGGTTTGGAGACATCAATGCAGATGACTCACAATGGCTGCTCAAGATGGCCAATGAGTCCCCTCTGGGTGCAGACTTGTGATGACGTGCAGAGAGCATACTGGTCAGTGCTCAAGAAAAAGTACAATGTCCTGGTCTTGTCATCGTCTTCATGGTACCCCCTCACACCTTGTCTCAACGCTCTTTTTGCTCACACACGCACACCACATCCAGAGATCATCACACAAGGTGCTTTATTTTGTGCAGCAGGTGTCTACTGCACATGGGAGTGCTGTTGGGGCATAGTCATTGCAGATGAAAGAGAGGAGGAGCTCAACAAAGACTTATGGACTTAGGAAGGGTATGGTTCACTGTAGTTCGAGTCCGGTCACGGGCACCAATTTGCCTTTCACATCATCTGCAAGAATGTAATATCTTCGATTATCAGAACTGGGTGGTTATAATATTACAATACGATTGGGGTGTGCGGAGCCTTAGTTCTCACGATAGCTCGTGACATAAGCAACCAGTCGCTTCTCACGTGCTGTGAGGGAAACTCAGCCATATCGGGGAATCTCACAATTCTGCAATTTTTGTGATGAGATCGCAGGGTCGCATGCCCTACCGATTCACTGACTTGACTTGCAACACGACTTCCTCACGCACGTTCCGACAATGAGCGCATACTCGCATTTAGCTCTGAATTCCGTCTATCGAACGGCCCAATATCAGGGCAGTGACTCGGAGATCTGGCATACCGGGCCGAGGAGGCGGCACAGGCTGGCTTGATGCGCTTTCAATTTGTAAAGCGCCCGACGTTCATCGGAGTGTTCAAGGAGCCATATCCGCTAATGGCCCGAATAACCAACTCCTCAAGGCCTCATCCTTGGCGATGATAGGCTAGGTCACAAGTGTAAGTTACTGTGTAATGTGGCCCTATTTTGCTTCCGATGATTTGCCCTCCACGAGTCACGTAGCGCATTGCTTGTCGGCGTAAGGTACACCAGCTGGCCGGTGATGACACGACGATAGAAGATAAGCTTTCGTACAGCATGATAATTATGCCGTTTTCACGTAAAGGACGAGTGGCGGGCTATACTTCAACATATACCATCGCACTTATACGGCATACGGAACGCTCAGACTGTGTTTACCGCAATGCGCGGACTGCAGACCAGAGTACTAGTATTCCCAGTAAGGTCTACCCAAATATTGAGTGAATTAAGTAAATAAAAACACGAGGGAAGAAGCGGTCAGATTTGATGAGGATCGCACACCTCTTGCCGTGTGCGTTGGCGGTTGTCGCCCGAGGCGACATGTTAGTTCTCGACACAGAAAGACCGAGATTCACTTTGAAGACCATCATCGATAAGTAGTAATACCGGACCAACGGACCAAGATATAGAGCGAGAGCCTTGAGAATTGAAATATTGAACTGCGTGTGGCACAAGTTGGGCCATTGCACATCGTGCTGAAGCACTGGAGGCAGCGCCGAGCCACCTGGTTGCGAGCAGGGATTGTCGTACCAGCAGTGGCGCTGGGGTGTTGTTGCCAACTCGAACTTGGTTTCGTTTGGACGGTGCGTGCATTTGGTGCGGTGGAACTGAAGTCGGATGGTGGTGAGCGATGTATTGAGTGCAATCATGTTGCCTCGTTGCGGCAGTCGTTCCAAATCTTGTAATATGCCCCGAGGTGCCGCGTGAACTACCAGTGTAGAATGTCAGTAACTCACCTGGCAGCTGTCTGTTCTTTGACGTCATTCATCGCTGTTTCCAACTTGGCGGTCAGTCAACGTTCTCGGCTATTGGCTCGTTCTCAATCTTAACGGTGCCTTGGCGTGGTCCCGGCTCAGGCTTGTGCCTTTCGGGTAGAATCTCTATCGATCACCGGGCCCGTGCCCGCTGCGACTCACGGGACGCTCCTGCCCGTGTCAGCGATTTGCAACTTAGATTGAGTTTTCAAACTCAGATTAGGACCTCCGGAGCGCCGTGCACAGACTGCGGACTAAAGTGACTCGATGATCTCCTTGCAATTACTGTGCGCGGGAGTCGCGCTGCTGTGACTTGAGCTCCGTGACATATGTACTACTTGCGTGCCTGATGGTCGGTGTTTGGCTCTACCGCAGTAGCTCATATACGACCTGTGTGCCAGTCGTCGTTCCAGCATAAAAAATGTGATACGGCATATAATTGTCCATTCAAAATATTCAAGAATTATACAAGGATCATAATAACGAGAACGCAGAGAGCGCCAAAAAACGCCGACGGACTATGGTAACCCTCGTCCCCAAGCAGCAACCATAGATGAGACAAGTGTCCACTTGCCATTCCATAGCCGTTTCACCCCATCACCCCCATTTGCTTTGACGATACCGTCCACGTAGGAGATTTTGCCGGATTTCAATGCCATCGCGGCTCCAACCACGAACAATGCACCCACGAACAACACTCTGCGTTCTGCAGACGTGAGTGCACCTAGACGGCGCAGGCCGATCCTGCGTGGATCCAAAAGTGCTTTGGTCAGCGCTCTCGGAGAAACTTTTGCTTTTTTCACTGGAAGGCGGGGCCCGGGGGGCGGCGAGGGGGGCGGCGAAGGTATGACAATGCACGAAGAATTGACTAGAGTTTCCAAGTAGTCGTCGGTGTAGTGGTATGGCAGTTTTTCAGGTACGGTACTAATTGGCAGAGGTCTCCACGTTCGCATGGCACTATCAGGTCCCAGGATCTCAGTGACGCGAAGTGAAGGATGAGATGATGGGTATGCAGTTAAGAGGTCATCAGCTTGACGGAGGAGGTAAGGGAGGGAGAGTGGCACTTGTTTTGCTCTGGATTTGCTTGGCGCAGACTTGTCAAAGTGTGACATAGGTCCATTTTCTACAGCAAAGGATTTTATTGGGGGAGAAGAACGTGTTGGGTCCGAGGATGAATGCGAATGTGGTGGTACATGATCAGATGTGGAGGGTGCAGAGGTGTGATGATCAACGGATGTTGCCTCTTGGACCAATGGCGTGGTTGACTGCACAGGGGAAGAAGGCCCAGACAAAGGAATGGGCGAAGCTGGTCGTGAATCAGGCAGTGGAATTGACGCGGCTAATTCTAAAGTTGAGCTGTCTGGACCACCAACACGGTTCTGGTTTGTGACTTTTGGCGGTGAATTTGGTTCTGTGCTCGCATTAAGGTTGTTAGCGAGAAGCGTGTCATTGCTTTGGGCCACATCTGACGGGACTGGGCATTGGATAGGCTTGCGTCCAGCTCTTTTGAGAATTTTACGAGATACACGCGTTTGTGTGTCCTTGCGAAGAATCCTGAGTATTCTGTCAATATCTTCAGCACTTCGCCCCTCATCTTCACCTGCTCCCCCGTTCGAACGAGACACCGCAATGGACCTCCCAGAGACCATCCCAGCTTCTGCGACACGATCTACTTCAGTGACCGTGCCTTCATTGTTGCCAGTGTGATAGAATTCCGGCTCAACGTCAACCAGCTCTGGCATGCCACCTAACAACGAGTGAATCATCCCATCTTCGTCTTGTTCGGCAAGTAAGTAGACAGAAGGTTTGCGGTGCAGGATGAGCTGTGGGCAGTGTTCAGAGTGAATTCCCCAAAAACTGAGGAAGGAAGCGGACTAATAAAGAGCTTTGGAGTTAGTGATACTCACAGCAGCGGCGAGCCACACCACGGCAATCGGCTCTCGTGACAAAAGAAAGTCCCATACATGTTGAATGAGCGGAAGAGTCGGGACATCGTGCGAGAAAAGTGTCAGCAGATGAGAGAGAGCATGGTATGGGAGTGGTGAAGTGCTAAACACCAAGTTGCATACTGTAGTCAGCGTAAACGAGGAGGGTCTCGAGAGTACGCACCTTTCCAGGAGCTTTGCGTATGCAGGATCCGCAAGCCTCAACAAGTTTCTAAGTACCCTGGCATGGTATAATCACATGTTGAAGAATTATTGTAGAGGGCGCCTTTGGGATCTCACCTCAATAAGCCGAGTACTGGTTCGAGTCCAACTCCCATTGCATCCCGCACACGATGAAGCGCCATCTTTTCTGCACATGCGAGATGAAGAGGCCGCGGCAGAGTGAGGAATAAGACGGTCATGATGTCGTGGAATCCTTGGAAATAATGAAGTGAACGACGTTTCCGGAACAACGACACGAGGAGTCCATGCAGATCACTTTGAAGTGCATCCCGAGCGGGCGTAGTTCCAGATTCTGATGCAAGGATGTGATTCAGTGAATGTGTGAATGCCGACGCGGTGCCATTCCGTACCACCAGGGTATAATACAAAGCTGCGATCTGTGTCCAGCTTGATTTGCCGTTCGTCTGCGTGTGCCACTAACTCATGCATCCCTTCTTCTTCCGTCTGATTCTGATTTCCGTCTTCATTCGTACTTTCCACCTCTGAGTATGGAGGAGGATCGGAGAGCGGTTGTGCACCAAGAAGAGCAGGCCTAAAATCATTTGGTCAACGGGGAGTGGATCGAGAACCGTTGGACACAATGCACAAACCATATTCTGGCTCTGTCCTCTCCAAAGCCTCCCGGTTGGAGGCTACGTTCTCTGAACGAAACCCAGCTTTGCTCGTCGCCATTCGTAGGGCTCATGATGGCTCAACGCATCCAAGTTGTCTGTGGCAGCTTGCATTGAGCTCGCCTACCGGGTGGACTGGTGTCATTACGTCAGCCACCTTTGACAGATTCGGACCAGTGTGGATTCCAGCAAGACAGCACAGCCACTTACAACAACGGCTCGAAACCTCACATACATCGTTCAAGCTACCCCCTGTGACTGGAACCGGGGCGCTGGTGCAAAAGTTTATTGTCCAACCGGCACTGAATCGTCATTTTGGACCCTGGAAGTCAATCTATCTGCCATTGAGAGGAGTACCTTAAAATTGATGATCCTCACTTCCAGGAGTAGGAAAACGTGTAAGTCGATTAGTATGCAACCACCAAGACCATGGATTCAGTATAAACGATCCTTCGCGTCCCAGGGCTCTCGAGGAAGATCAACGTCGATCATGCTTCACCACCACCCACATGGACATTCACCACCTCAGCCCCACCCTCAGCCCCACCCTCAGCCCCGCCATGCAGCACGATCTTTTCATCAAAGCTCTTCCCTACGCCGTCCTCCCCTTGCTTATCTTCCTCGTCGTCACTCACGGCTTCCTCTACGATCGCTCCTTCCTCTCGCAGGACATCGAAGGTACTCTCGAGTACGGCGAGGTTCTGACCTGCACAGATGGCTTTGACGATCTGACCTTCGTGCGCGGTGTGCTGGGTGCGTCGAAGGGAGCGGGTGAGGTATGTAGAGAGTGCATGAAGTGGCCAGGTGGTCGGGACGATGGGGAGTATCTGCATGAATACGTCAATTACCCAATTCGAAGACGGGTTATTTAACAGTTAATGCAAGATTTGAATGGCCAGAGCAGATCAATGCCATCGACGATGCGGTCAACTCATCCCGATCATTCACAAAGGTCCATTGACAGAAAAAAACGACGAAAGCACTCACATCAAGAACATCCAGTCTTTTCGCTTGCGAGCTCAGAAACCGCGCTGTCTGTTGCGTGTCCCTGAAGAGTGCAGAACTTCGTCAGTTTGTCACTCCATACACGAAGGCGGGACTCACCCATCCTCCATGTAAGCTTCCAACAGCATTTTCAACATGTCGCCATCATGTACTCCCGTTTCTTTTCCTCTGACCCCTGCCGCACTACTACCTCTTGCGAACCATCCACTCCAATCAGACAACCCACATCCTTCCGCAGCACTTATGCCCATTTTTGTACTAACTATCCCTGTTAAGCCACCACTCGACGCATACGACTCAGCCGTTGATGTGTCCCGCAGAGTGTACAGCGTCTCAAGAGTGGTCCGTGTGGAGGGGGTCTGATGTCGTCATGTGGGCAAGTATCTGTGAACATGAGAATGTAGCAGACGAAACATGGCATACCTTCGAATGTAAAATGGCCATCTCAAGACCAAGTATTTTGTCCCATCCCCCATCGATGATCCTGTCTTGTATATCCTTGACAAGTTCTTTGCCTTCCCTGAGAGACTGAAGGAGTAACAGTGTCTTAATGCGTGCACGCTTCGATGGGGAGTCAGGGGTCGTCGAGGCGAAATAAGACAAAAATGATGAGCGTAACGGTGATTGTGAAGATGATGTAGGCGGTGAATCCGACTTTGGTGGAGGTGGCGAAGACGTCGTAGCCGCAGTGCTTGGGGAAGAGGCATACGACGCCGCTGTAAAAGACGCAGAGCGTATCAGCTGGAGCCGCCAAGTAGCTCTGCACATCTGCATAGTCGACAAACCTTTCGCTCTCCAAAGCCTCCCGACACCCTCGTCCCCAACGTACTCCAAAACTTCGTCTACGCAGTTCCATACGAGTTCCTCAAATAATTCTTCCTCCTCCGCTGTCTCCTTTCCGCCCCTTCCGAGTCCTCTACCAACGACTAACCACTCTAGATATCGCTTTGCGGCAAGTGCGTTGGTATTCCGGAGCTCGGAAAGGATGAACAGTTCGTCGGCTCTTTGCGTGTCTTTCTCCCGATCTGCCGCTTTCTCCCTTCCGCGGCCTGCGGCTCCGGTAGCCCGGCGATGCCGCGTCGGTTGTGAGGATGTCAGTAACTGCATGATATGATGTTCAAAAGCGAGCATAAAAAACACGTGTGTGAGCAAATCAAATGATAGGTACTCGGAACGGAATATATATGCACCTTCAATCCTCTCCCAATGTCTTTCCCAGCAAGCCATGCTGCCCACTTCTTCACCAAGCTTAACCTCTCAGGCTCACTTAGACTTAGGCCTACGCCAGCCATCGAAGTGGATTGATCGGACCGGGTGGGAGCAAGTATTGTGAATATCTGCCCGAGTGGATCGACCACCAAAGCATCGACATACGTGCCTTCCGCGAGGCTGATTCATATGTTTTTTTTTGGAGAGAAAGCAGGTATCAAGTCGACCGGGGTTATGGACGGACAATCAACAACCATCATATGGAGTACCACTTACCCAGCTAAAATATCCACGATCTTCCCACCATCCCCATACACTTTCCACATCTCCACCAGAGCACCCCAGAAGTTCATCTGCGAAAGCACTGGTGCCAAAATTCCTGGACGAAATGGAAGCACAGGTCGCGGGAGGCTGGGTGACGCTGTCTGTGAGGGGTGAGATGTGTGTCGTGTATGTAATGGTAATGATGGGATAGAGATTTGGTGGGCGTTCGAGGGATATGTATGCGATGTTGATCCAGGACGTGAGGATGGTCGCGAACTGGACCGAGAGACGGGGCGCGAGGAAGAATTAGATGGGGCGGCGGGAGGGGGAGCGAAAAGTGCCAAGAGGGAATGGATATCTCGTGCATATGCATAGAGAAGGGCCAGGGCTGTTGAGGTTATCTAGGTGAACGATACAGGATTAACGTTAGAATCGTTACCCAGGGATGCGCGGGCGGTGGAGATCGCGAAGAAGACACAGGGAAAGTAAGAACAAGTTATCGCAGCGGAAAAGTGATACGAGATAAAGCACGCAAGATCGCAGCACACGGGGTATGGTGGTCAAACCTTGGAACGCGTGGGGTAAGATTATCTTGATTCCCCTCGCTCCGGACGGACATGCAGTATAAAACAAGAATAACACGCACCTCGACAACATCTCCTGACCACATTTCAACGCACCCCAACACAGCAGCCAAAATGCTTTTCACCATCTCGTTGGCTTCTCCTCTCAACCCTTCACGCATTGCGATCGTTGCTGGATGTGTACGCGTGCCACTTTTCGTGTTAGATTTGGAGGTTGGTGGCTCTGAGTCGGCAGGTTCATCCCTAACTGGTGAGCCAGGTATTGCGCCAGGACGCAAGTAGGGAGAATAATTCCTGACTAAGTTGGTGGCGACTGAATGTCAGTGCCCATACGTCATTTTAATTTATTCGTTGCAGATGGTAGGGCAGGGACGAAACATGGGAAGAGAGGGAAGAGGGTGAGTTGAGTTGCCGGCAGGTCGATTGGTGGTGGGAAGTTGATAAAGGAGGAACAAGGTGACATGCGAGGGGAGGAGGGAAGGAAAGGAAGAACGCGAACCGACTTACTGATATCATCGACACTGGTTTCATCAGGCATGTATTCTCTAACGCCAACCCAGACCTCGACCTCGACGAAATCCCCCTCGACCCCTCGTAGAGTTGTGCTACCGTCCTTCTCGTGACCCGGAGGTTCATTGAACAAAGCGGGCCGTAACTCATCAAAGTAAGAGACAGGGACACGAGGATCAATAGCTCCCCTGACGAAATGGGCCGTTGCTTCTCGAAATCTGGTCTGACGCATGAACGCAAAGGCAAGACACTGGTGTAGGTAGCGTAGTGTCTCCTCGTGTACATGAACGTCAGCGCGTTAAGTCCGAGTATCGCACACTACCCACCTGGCCACCCGAACTCGTGCTCCCCAGCGCAAGATCAGCCTCAGCTCGATCTAGCAGCGCTTCCGCTTCTGCCAGTCTGCCATTTTGGAGAAGTGATTCTACTTGCGCAAAAAGTGTTGAGGGGAGAAGTGAATAGATGGAGGTCTGTCCGAGTACAAGGACGGGTGAGCGAGGATATGACGAATGTCCCATCGCGCCTTGGCTCGACGCAGTCCAGGTCGAAGTCAGGTCATGTGCAGTGAGGGCGTGGGACACTCCTGCCTGTTACAATTTGGAACTCGAATTAGTGCGTCCATGTCTAGGTTTGGGAGATGCGTGGCTTCCTCGTTCACGATCCAGGGGCCAACGAATGGACCCACAGAAGTCCTGCGTATTAATGGATACCGGCTCTATCATACAACGCAACCCACAGCCTGTCACTCTGCGCTAACAACCTGCATTCGACTTATATCCAGCCCCTAATGCTCACCGTCGACCGTATGGATGAAACAAGTCCTCTCGGCGACTCTGTAGCTACATCAGAGGAGTCGCAGTCAGAGTCCTCTGATTCGTCATACCTGAATGTTGACCTCAAGAACGACATTGAAGATGAGGAAATGGACACTACGGCGTCTGAACAAGTGAACCAAGAGCTGGAAGAAGTAAGGAGTGGTATACCTACTGTAATCCTGAAATTACACCCACAGATATGATATGTTTTTAGGTTGACGTTGAAGCTACAGAACAATCTCACTCCGAAGAGGATCTTTGTTCCTCTATCCCAGGAATCCTCGACTTGGTCAGCGAGCGTGGCAGCAACGGTCTAGGTATGATGGCACACGACGTCTCAACTCAGCTCTTACATTCACAAAGTCGATAAGATTATCATCGCCCAAGATTCTCTCAAGCGTTTCCTGAACAAGATTTCTCCTGGCACTTACATGTCCTTGACAAAGGTCGATTTCAAGGCCCTCGATAAGTTACAAGTCAAACACATTGGGATTTATGGGAGCAAAGGCGAAATTGTTCGCTTTTTGGCCTCCGTAGCTGTCATAGACGAGGCCATGTATGTCGCTGCCCAGCACGTGATTCACTTGTCACTGACAACTCGACAGTTCAGCCAGGTTGATCGATCCCCCGGAAACAAAAAATGAAAAGCCAGCTCTCCGCTCTGGCCTATACATCTGCCGTGTTTCGGCGCCCGTCGGCGGAGTGGAAAGGATGTATGTCATCTACTGGCCAGAAGAGTCGACTTGGGATGATGGTACTTCACCACCTGTGCGCAGAAATCGCATCACCTTCATGAGGCAAAGTCACCACGGAACGTAGTATTTAAACGCTCGCTGACACTCAAACTATCAGATTCCTCGCGAAGATTTGTGATCAAGTCACGGCCTTGATCTCCGAAGACCATGCAAAATCCATGATTTGGAGCAGTTCGGTCAGCGATGATCAGCTTTCTGAATCTGACGAAGATGATACCGATCGATTATTCACCTTCGAGGTTGCGAAAACAATGGAGCAAGAGGAGGGCGTCTCCGTGCGCCAGGGATTTGAGGCATGTTACCTTCTCATCCTTTATCCGGGTATCAATGATTATCCGACTTGTTAGTGCGCCTCCGATGAACTCGTCGTTACCGAACTGCACCCAGAGTGCAACATGGACCCCGAGTTCTTCAAGCCACACTTACTATTTGGCGAAATGAAACAAGAATATATAACAACACGATATGTACCTGTTAAACGCTCCGTTGAGATCCTCAACACTTCTTAGATCAGCGCATTACAAGATGCTTTGTATGCCCTTTAAACCACATCTCTCTTCACGTTTTTCTGACCCATTCACAGGCTGAAGGAGCGTCTGCAGGTATCAGAGACTATTGACCCCGAATCACTCAATCACCTGGTCCGATTGGGGCTCGACAAGCGTTTCCCTGACGAGTGCGGTATTTGGGTGAAGGAAGTTAGCGCCATCTGATCGGCTGAGCAGAAGAACATAGACGCTCAGCGAAAGAAGGCTCAGGATAAGTTTCGCGAGTCCAGAGCCCAGGCGGAATCAAGCATCCGGTTCGCGATTGTCAATGCTGTGTTTTCTGGCTATCCGTTTGTCGTCATTTCTCTCTCTGGCCCTCGCTTACAAATAAAGTTATAGCACGCTTGATCATAGCTCATCCTTCGCCTCTGCCCCAGCTCTCACTCCCGCTGAAGAATCGAGTCTGATTGGTGGGTCTATGCATCGCTGGCTCCGTGCCCATATCGATGACATGTCTTAGAATCCTATTCCAACCTCACAACGACCCACCCGCGTATTGTGGAAATTTTCGTCAATGAACTTCGCCGAGCTAATTGTAAGACTATCATCGATGAAGGCTTCAGAAAATCAAAGGAGAAGATCCTTTTCGTCCTCTATTTATCCCGAAACCTCATTAACATGACTAAGACTCAACTAATGACACTCGTTCAATCGGTTTCCAAGGATAACAAACGGCAGTTGGAGACTACCCTGGCCACTATCCTCCACGAGATCGCGACGCCAGCGGGCGAACCATCTAAGCCGACGTCAACTGAGATACGAAGTGCTGATAAGATGCTTAAGGGAGGTGGCAACAAATCTTCTCTCGTCAATGACCCAAACTTCATCGCGGATCTCGAGGGTCTCTCTTCCACGACGGTTCGTTGCCGTGAAACGTTGCCGGTCCCAAAGGGTCTTCCTTGGGGTCTGCACCAGGGCTCAACGTCCCTTCACCGTGCGCGATGCCCAGGGAACGTTGATGCGCCTCTGTCATCTTCTCCCCAATCTCCCGTTCATCCCTATCTTTGCAGATCATAATAAAATGACATAGAAGGGTCAGCTCTGATGGACGCCATCAATCACGAGGAGACGGAGACGCACAGCTGATCGATATCGATGTGCCATTGATCAGGGACGTGTTTCTTGGGCAGGTTGTGGTCCGTCTGTTTGGACGGCCTGTAACCACCAGCACGGCGGGACTAGTCGGTAGTGTTCGAACTGAATGGTTGGATTGAGACATACTGCTGCTCGTGGTCCTCGTATATTTGGGGGTTGCTCACCTTGGACATCATGGCGCCTGAGCGACGGTCAGGTCCGGTCATGTCTCTCTGATGTCGTGCGTAGAGTGGTTCGAGGTTGAGATGGTTTTAAGATGGGCGTGACATAGGAGGTCACCGTCATGACATCATGAAATCGACCGCACCATTTCAAAGCGACCTACCTCGAGTGTCAAATTACCGTTTTGCAAGTTGAATCAAGTCGATAGGCAAGTGACTGATGGACGATGCCTCGCGGGAACTCGTGACAAAGTGAAATCGTTCAAAAAATCACTTGAATTACAGAAGGACATACGAAAAACGATGGGCAAGAATGTAGGGACCACCGGCCTGGCATCTCCGCCTACAGATGCCATAGCACTAAGACGTGCCGAAAAGACGTCCTTCTCCGCCCTACTTTGGCACAGACCACTCTATGACAGGCGTGGACTGTAATTTGACTGAGTGCGTTGAAGAACACGACCGTGGAAAGTCGCTCGAGCGTCCGAGGTGAGTGTCACGTGTTGGGCTGCGGGCCGCCGGGGCCGGTCGTGTGGTGAGCTTGTCGAACTTCAAATTTGAAGCCAAACCATCGAGCTCAAGAATTCAAACGGCGGATATGTAGAGTCGTCTGCTGGAGACCAATGGTCTGTCAATGCTTTGCAAGGACACATTCACCATCCTGAACTCCGACGTAGCATTGACAAGTTCAACAAAATCGCGCGATGCAAAAGGATCTGCAAACAAGCTGCCAGAGTCACAAAGTTAAACTCATCGCTCACCTAGGCTTTTGCTGCGTCATCGAGGGTAGTCTCCTGGATGCGCGTTTGTCCGTGGTGTTAACACCGAGGTAAAAATGTCGAGCCTCAAAGCGTTAAGTAATACCCTGACTTACTTTGCCAGGTTTGAGAGGCGGGTGCCTCAGGCCGTCGTGCACTTCCTGCGAAGGGAGACGGACTGTTCGTAGTCACAACTTGGCTCACAAATGATTTGTCGTCTCGATTCTACTGGTCGTTAAGCCCTCGTTGCGGATGTTGACGCTTTCCTTGCTATCTGTGACCATCCGCAGGCTGCAGCCAGACATTCCATTCTTTTCTATTTCATTGGCCTCGTACCGTCACGGTGGTTGGCTACTTGCCTCTCTCTTTGCCATGTTCACCAACGGGATGGGCGGGGTGTTCTTTCGTCCTCCATGGCCTCCATCAACTTGTCACTGCGCGGGATGGAGCGATCAATAGTTCAACCATCAACGCCTCTGCCGCGGGTTACTCGTGCGATCCCGCCGAGTGTCAGCTCCCCAGTGCAATCGCGCGAGCATGAATCCCTCAGGTGGTCTCAGTCCGGTGAGCTGGGTTGCCTGTGTCGTGCTCATGGTCTGATGCACCACCAGTCCGGGTTTCTACAATTCGCTGTTTTCACTGCAGGTAACGAGATCGTCAGCCAAATGTCAGTAGAAACGTTTCTGCTAGCTGTTCCGAGGATGATCTGATTTTGCATTGAGGACCACCCACGTCGGTGTTCCGCCCTGCCGAGATCAGTGGGCCCTAAATGTGCTCGCGAGGATATCCTTGGGCGCCATCAAGGGCTTTTGTACACCATTCCTCAACTACACTAACGAGACATTTCATCTACTTGCTGCCGCTGATTTCATCGACCACTGCCGCCATTCTTGTCACCATCGCGGGCACAGACGCTTACTGACCACACGTTGGGCTATGGGCTTGCTATGGTCTAAGGAATCTGTCGAGGGGAACCACAGATCCCCGGTTCTGTGAGATACCCATGTATGCCTTCTTTTACGAGGAGTATCGGTCCGCACCTCATGGACCCCTAGTTGGACACTGCAAATGGCGCGCCGGCTGTGAATAATACTGCCACGCTTGAGTACATGGTGAATACCTTCGCTGCACGTTACGACGGGAACCGTCAACCTGGGTCGTATGCACGCCTATCCATCTCTCCGTAAGTCTGTTGATCGTTCTGTGGTATTATTTTTCGGGTGCTTATGCGCGCTATAGACGATGTACCCCGGTGTCGATGCACCCAGCTCGATCGTCAACATGATCAACCAGTACTTGAATTGGCTTCCGGAGCAACAGGATGTATGGATAGTGTCCGACGAAGAACTCCCTGTCGGCGTGCAGAACCCATCCCAGTCTCTCAAGTGGATATCTTTGATCTCCTCGAGTTCCCGACTCCTGACATTGATCCGATGATGCACCTTTGCAATAGCATACCGGCCAACGAGCGAAGTTTGCTCGACGAATATACCTTTTCAGATTTCCCGTTTTTGAAATGTGTGCTCTGTTTCTCCGTTGTCGGATGCCCCACTGACTATGACCTCGATCAGCACGGCTGCCCACAAGTTGAACCTTGCAAGTAAACCTCGATCAGATATGTCTGTTTGTAGAATACCTCACCGGTGACCAATTCCAATTCTCAAACATTTGTCGTGTTGCGCAGGCCACGATAGAAGACGCTATTGCCAGCGACGACGTCTTCCTCGGACCGGTGGGATATGTGCTGACATGGAAAAGGCAAGGGTCGTACTCTTCACTGTGTTCCAGCACTCATTTAATGACCCTCCATATCTAGGATCCTGTCGCTCGGCTGCCACAGATCCTGCTCATTGGCTAGATAGAGTTTCTAGATGGAATAGCATCTGTGGTCCCAAAGTCCATCACACCACATCAGCACCCCTGACTTGTGAAATATTGCACACAGGGCTCCACATGGACACTGTAGGTAATACTGTGTGGAAATACAAGCTGCATTGTGTCCTCTGCCCTATCCTATGTATGTATGAAGCAAGGACTAAACATAACAAAAAGTATGGTAGGAAGTATCACAAAACAGAAAGGGAATTAACACCAACATGAGGTCCAAGACTCCCCAAATAGAGATACATCACTGAAGTCAATATGGCAGGCTCTGCCTGAAGATATCACTAAAGAATGGACAGGAAGATGAAGGGTCTTTCTGTTCCAAGGAGCAAGCCAGCCTAAACAAGGAACTTGAACATTAGAAGATTGAATCCAGCCATCCACCTCCTGAAAGTCAACAAAGAAAACAAGTTTATGAAACATCCACACTTTGATGGAACAATCATGAGACCCAGTGACAATATGATTGCCATCAGGTGAAAAGGCAACAGATGTGACCTGATTTGAGTGGCCCTGGAATGGACCTGCCACACACTGACTAGTGGTTGCATCCCAAACCCTAATGGTCTTGTCATCAGAGCCAGAGAAAATATGTCTGCCATTGGGTGAATATGCAACAGAGTGGACCCAATCTGTGTGCCCCTGAAATGGACCTGCCTCACACTGACCAGTGGTTGCATTCCAAACCCTAATGGTGTTGTCACCAGAGCCAGAGACGATGTGCCTACCATTGGGTGAATAGGCAACAGAGCGGACTGAATGTGTGTACCCCTGAAATGGACCTGCCTCACACTGACCAGTTGTTGCATTCCAAACTCTAATGGTCATGTCCCAAGAGCCAGAGGCAATGTGTCTGCCATCAGGTGAATAGGCAACAGAGGAGACTGAACTTGTGTGCCCCTGGAATGGACCAGCCACACACTGGCCAGTGGTTGCATTCCAAACCCTAATAGTCTTGTCCATAGAGCCAGAGACAATATGTCTGCCATCAGGTGAATAGGAAACAGAGAGACAACCAGCATGTCCTTGCAAGGTATGAACCTCTGCTGGCCAACTGCCTGGGTGTCCTGAAGTTGCAAAGATATGCTTCTGGAGGTGCTCAAGCCAAAGTTCACAAAGTGGTGAGCTGGTTGGAGTCTGGGGCATGGCTAACATATAGAGGTGGGGAGTGGATTCTCTGAGGACAGGAGCAAACACTTGAATGAAATGGGATGCCTCTGATGCCAAGGTGGCTATCTCTTGGTCCTGATAACATTCTCTTTAGCACTCACCACATACAATCACACTGAATCTTACCTTGGGCCATTTGGTCAGGATGCTGCAGGTCTCTAGGGCAGATAGGATAGGTGATAATGGAGAGGAGAGGGAGAGAAGGCTGATGGTTTCAAGCCAGTAGGGAAAATTTGCTTTGAAGAAGAGGGTGATCTCTTTCAACAGGTCTGGGGTACAGGTGCCATGTTGCAGGTGGTCCATCCAGTATTGGCATGAGTAGGCCAGATGGGGCGGAATGGCCTTGTTCACTCGCATTGGCAAGTCAGGAATGGCACTGTTGCGCACCCGAGAGTCCTTCAGGTCACAGATGTTGAATCGGAGCATATTTCGCATACAAGCAACCAATGCTTGTCCAAGACAGAGACGATGATGCGATAGAATGTCGACATGAAAAATGCCACTGCGAGCTTTCGTCCAGTAAAAAGTCATGGAACGAGCTATGGAGGGGACGGATGGGCTTCTCTTCATCAAACGCTCCGTCCAGTAATGATCCCATGGGTTTAATGATCGCTTGGGCGTTCAGGTCTCCGCCGAGGAGAGCCGAAAGGGAAGAGAGCGACAACGGCTCATTGAGTGCAAGCACAACCGCCATCACCGTTCGAAAGCGTTCTCGAGTATTGTCCATGGTGAACAGCTCACTTAATATAGTCTCGTACAGCTTGTCCAACGAGTGGCCACCGTCAGTGTTGGCAGCTTGCAGGAGTTGGTCAAGTCGCTCGCGTGGGTCGAGCCCGACAGCACCCTCCCCATCGACAAAATGACACGCTGTGGATGCCCACTGGAACAGATGTTGGGAATGATGGACGAGTAGTCGACACCATTCCCTGTCCGGCCAACAAAACTCGAGTTCGGCATATCGATGAAGCGAGTGGTAGACGAACTTCTCAATATCTCCGTCGACGACATGTCCTGGGACGGCGCTCATTTGTTTATGTGTAATCTGAGGACCAGGCAAGAGTTCGGCCAGGATGTCGGTTTCCGGACGAGCAGTGATGAGGAACCGAAGATTGGTCGGAAAGGTGTTGTCAGCGATGTTCTCAGAGATGGCCCGTAGAAGACATCGGCGACTAGCTGGACCCCCACTTTCGTCGAGAGCGTCGATGACAATGACTAACGGCCCGATGATGTGGAGGTGCTTGCTAGGTTCGATGATGAGCCCCTCGACTTGCTCTATGGGCGATTGCGACGTGCGAAGCGCTCGATCATCTTTCACGACCTCCCATAGCGCTGACTTGTACTGCGGATCGTGATCGGAGAGGTTCCGTGCGATAGTGCTGAATAGATTTTTCGGGTTGCGGTTCGCAACATCGGTACTGGAAAAGCAGTACGACGAGCCCAGCCGTTTTTGCCCGTCATATAGTCGAGCGATCGTGTGAGCCACAGCAGACTTGCCCGATCCAGTGACCCCAGTCAGAAGGCACACTCGGGGAGCATTTTCCTCGGGATTGTTGAGAATGTCACAAATTTCTCGTAGCAAGGACCCGCACGTCCTTGCTAGGCATCCTTTCTCCCGCTCAAACCTAGCTCCGAACGCATACGGCATGTCGTTCAGGTCCATAGATTCCGCTGTATTCCAGGCCTGTGAACTACCGACCACACTCCCAGGACGCTGGACCTACCAGTGTGTTTCACGACATTCATCATACGAACGACGGTGACTCCTGTCTGCACTGCAACTCCCTCCACGAGTGCGGTCTTGAGTTCCTGGAACTTGTTCTCGTAACCAGTGATCACTGCATCGATATCAGATATCGTGTATTTTGCCGTCCGAAGCCCTAGATGCGGAAATTAGTTGGTGGCCAGTATGCAGCGAGTGGTGACTGACAGAAGCTCTTTCCTTTGACGTATTCAGTGATGAAGTACCCGCACTCGGTCACCTGCTGGATCAGAAGCATGATAGTGTTGATGTGCTCCTTGACTGCCTTCAAAGGCTCAGCATCGGAGACGAACGCAAAGACGTCGCTCATCGAGCCTGCCAGGCGAATGATCCGCTCGTCACGATTTTTCTGGTTCACGAGCACCTGCGTAAAACATTATCAGCGGTTAGCGATGGTACGGATATCGAGTAACAGACAGACCTGATTCGCAGCTGATATAACGGACCAAGCTAGCGACGCATACGGGTGAATCTGTGCGGTATTCCGACCGTCAGGGAGCCTCAGCCGGCGAGGTGGTGAGCACCAAATACCTGTGCAATATCGACCACAATCTTGTTAAAGAGATCGATCCGCTGCAACAGAACACCCAATGTAGTCTGGAAGGTCTGCGCCACGGTCAAGACGCCTGTGCTAGTATTGACCGCTGAACTGAGGTGGTCAGCGACTGCGGGGATGGGGCCGAGCGGGTTAACCGCTGCGGTTGCCACAGCGACAGCGTCTGAAGCTTGACGTTCGTCTGCATTAATGTCCGCCAGTGGCTCGGCAGCCAACGCAAACTTGATTGTGATCTCAGGAAGATCGGACCCGACGGAGGTATCCTTGCGAAGAACATCTCCAAACACTTTGATCACACAGCTCGCGTCAGTAGACCAGGTCGTACAAAATGTGCTCGTACCGCCATCGTTCAACTTTGCCAATATCCCGCTGATCGTATCAGTGAGACTTCCCACAAATTTGTCCTTTCCGACGCGGTGCTTCTGGTAAACATTTACGAGGATGACGGAACGATCGTCCCCATCACTAACGATATTCAGTTCCCTGGCGTGGAGCACAGGACAAGTACGCACAAGTAGAAAATTTTGTCCCAAGAGGTGTGATTCCTTGCCTCTTTTGCGCCGTCCGTCGAGCGTGAGGTATCACCTACGGTAAATTGGACATAGTATTGCCTCGCAAGCGGCATTTTGCGCGGTGCTTGAGTTTGAAGCTCGATGTCTGAAAGAAAGCTAAGTCGCATGCAACGGAAGGTCTAACGTTGCGACCCCACCTCTGATAGTGATTATTTTTGCCCTAGAACCACGTTCAGCACATTCTCAACACAATCGGGGGTTCGGAGGTAATCAATATCCATACATGACACTTTGAGTTGGACTGGCTGTATTCATGGCGTTATAGATGAAAAGCGGTGAATATACGATGGCTTCGGACGAGAGAGATGGTAGTACTAGGCGTACGAGGTTGCAATGCGGCGGTGTGGACGTACACAGCCAATATTGACAATTAGCACGTGGCGACTAGATGTCCGACAAGCTCGCCCGTCAGCTCCACCTCATTCAATGCTCCCTCCGCTTGGCGAACGCTTCACCCTTCAAGTCTTCCCTCCTCGGTGCCTTGACGGACGCTGGCGGAATTGGCGATGAGGAGGCGGCGTGCGCGCCTTGCTCGCACGTCCGCCTTGTCGAGCACGCTTCGAGATCCACGTTGCACGCGAGGTTCGAGGTCGCCCTGCCGCACTGTATAGACGTCACCGAGCCCGCGTCCGCGTTTTCCAACGCAGTCACGTCTCCCATGACGCGCAAGCCGCTGGGATCGAGGATGCGTGTCGCTCGACATCATTCTTCTTTTCGTTCTTGTTCGCCGGACGATCTTCCTTCCCGGGTAAGGATTGTTAAATAACCTGTCCCTCGTCCACCTGCTTTTTCTTGGGATCCAGGTCTCTGGGAACGGGGTTACTGGTTACTGACCACGCCTCGATGGGAAACGTCGTCGTTGTCGAGAAGGTGACATGGGAGCGGTTTAGTGTTTCATTCTCTGCACTGACTGCCGTGGGGAACATTAGGCTCGACCTGGACAAGCACGGGCACCCACGCCTGGACGCTACTACTGTACACCGAAACGCATAGACTGCATGTTCCGGTTCGTAAGTATAATCGAGTTTGTTCTTTCTCGAGATACACAACTGTAATCTGTTGTAGACACGATCTGAGGTTGCAGTGCAGACGAGTGACCCTATGATCCCGGGCCCCGGCCATACGACAGCCGTTACCCGCGCGACCGTGACCACCGAGGCGGTCGCCTGGGTCGGCGGGGTTACGAAGACCGCCCACGTGACTATGATCGCGAATCTTATAGCACCCTATCGTTTCGTTTCATCGGAGCTGT
This sequence comes from Boletus coccyginus, assembly GCA_025782845.1. Taxonomy (NCBI): domain Eukaryota; kingdom Fungi; phylum Basidiomycota; class Agaricomycetes; order Boletales; family Boletaceae; genus Boletus; species Boletus coccyginus. The sequence continues at coordinate 531,777 of JAHZSR010000017.1, forward strand.
GCCTTAAATTAGCCAGTGTGGCCCACTTGCTGTGGTGGTGCACTCCGAAAAAAATAAAACTACATTTCAAACGATAGTGATGATGGACAAAACAGAATCAACTGAAAGCAAATAAGAATAACGACAATACAGAGACATTCTTTCTATTTCACTCATCGTACTGGGTCAACTTCGAAGTCCGTCAGTCCCAAAGAACAAGGAAGAAACTCGGCAGGACTTACGTCTAGTGTGAGGGTCCTCGAACTGTTGACATCCTGGTCTCGGTATATCCCCACCAACGAGCGGCCACGCTCGTACAAGGAACCCTTGAGACTGATGACAATGAATTGGAAAGAGTCCGATGCTTGAGAGCGAATGTAGTTGGCTATCTTGGCAACGTTTGTGTTGTCTAGGGCTGCATCTACTTCATCCAGGACGAAGAACGGTGCGGGTTGATAGCTAACATGGAATGAAGAAGGATATGTTGAGGTATCACCAATTGAACTCACCTGTGGATTGCAAAAAGTAACGCTAGAGCAGCGACTGTCTTCTCTCCGCCCGACAATTGTTCCATATCTCGGAATCGTTTCATCGGCGGCATAGCATGATACTTGATTCCGGCACTATAAGGTTCCTATTGAAAGCAAAGATCAATATGCTAAACGAATGGCCACGTCTCCCAAGGATTACCTCGCTATCCTCTAAACTTAAGTATGCAACACCTCCCATGGGCGCACTCTTGCCCTTTGTAAGGTCCTTGTATACTTCATCAATCCGTTCGGAGATGTGATTGTATGCCTTGTTGAATAGTTCACATCTACCACCGACGATCAACATGCTTGCAAATCTGGCGACCGAGAAAGACTACCCACCTCTGACGCTTGATCTCATTGAACTGATCTCTCGCTGTCTTGGAATCCTTGCGTGCCTTCTCCGCCTCTCGTTCAGTCTCGACGAGTCGGGCTTCAACATCGTCCAGTCTTTCGATTGCTTTCAGGTTTGGCGCCATACGCTCGATGTCTGCGCTTAGTTTAGAAATTGAGGCGTCAAATTCGGCAAGGGTTTCCGGATTGTTGCTCTGCAAGCATTGAACCCATGCACAATAATTGAGATACTCGACGTAAACTTACAGCACGTTCCTCGTCATCCAATGCAGCAAAGTCAACTTCGATGCCATAGTCTTGGACTTGCTTAGGTCGCTGGGTGCCGTCCTCGTCCTCGTCAACATCCATCGCCACTTCATCACGTAGGTTCTGCAACGGTTTCAGCACGTTAATGCCACAATAATTTGGTATTATCACCTCTTCCATAGGTACGTTCTTCAAGTGACCTGCTAGAAGTGGCAACCTGATGTCCTCCAGTCGACATTTACGATATATTGAAGACCGTTCAAGCCCCAGCTTCTCGATTTCGTCATTCTGGGGTCGATTAGAAATTAATCAATGATGGGTGCATGGGTGGAAAATAACAAACCATTGATCCGATCTCCTTGAGCGCCTGGTCGAGCACCTTCGCCGCGCGTGCATGCGTTTTCTTCACCTGTTCCACGACCTTGTTCTTCTCTTCCAGTGCTTCATTGAGTGCGTGGAGCCCTTGCCGGAGAATTTCGATCGCTTCTTGACCCGACGCAATCTCAACTTGGATCTGACGTTTCTGTTCCTCCAGCTCGACTACTTTCGCTTCCTCGTCTTCTCGGGTTTTCTTGAGCGTCGCCAGTCTGTTCTGAGTAAGCTGCAGTTGCTCTTCCTCAAACTGGATTCTGTGAGCGAGCAGTGATGTTAACAAGACGCCCAAAGTCAATGAGGGGCAAATTTCTTACTGGTGCGTCAAGCGCGCAATCTGTTGATCAAATCGATTTCGTGCTTGGCTCTCTTCTTCTGCCACTCTAAGTTGACGTTCTTCATACTCCCGGATGTGATCGACGCCGATCTTGGTGCAGAAAGAAGCAAAGACGCCACGCTCGGCTTCGTCAATAACTGACTGGAGCATCGATATGCGCGAAGTAAGCGTGGCATGCGTAGCTCGAGCCTATACAGAGAGGGGTCGTAGGATCAATTGGAAAAGGGAGATTTGTTTATTCGCTGACCTTTTTGAAGTCGGGTGCAAGCTTCTTCAGCTCACGCTCGACGTGCTTGAACTCATCTTTTGTACCATTATGGCGAAGTTTAAAAGCACTCTGAGACTTCGTGAGACCTCGATCCAGAGACAAGGCGTAGGTTCACAAACCAAATCATCCTTGGTTACCGTGATGGCGCTCTCCAGCCTCGTTATCTCAGCAATGATATTTTCATCTACTTTACCGCGCGCCTTGGAGCGATTAAGCTCCTGGAGTTGTGCTAGGAGGTTGTCCCGGAGGCGGACAAGTCCTGCGTGGTCCTGTTGAATGAGGCACTATTAGACTGAATAAGTGAAAGCAGACCTTGGACATCCTTTTCCTCCCACTTCTTTCCAGACCCATGCGTACTTCGTCCCCCTGTCATCAACCCACTTTTATGGATGACTGTCCCTTCGAGCGTAACAGCTGAAGAACGCGCATGAGGCTAGAGTACCCTCGCTCCTCCACGACCGCTTTCCACCTACCTTTAACCTCTTGACCTTTCTCCCAACACACGTACTTCGCTACCTCCATTGTATCACATACCAGAGCATTCCCACACACGTGGTGCATCGCCCGTTCAACAGCAGGTTCGTACTGGATGACATCGACGGCGAGTCGGGCTCCTTTGGCAAAAGAACGGAACTTGTCGTTGACAGGTTTTACGGAGATCGTGTCGAGGGGTAAGAAAGTTGCTTGCCCAGCTCGCTGGGTGCGCAGGTACTTGAAAACGGATAAGCTGAGACGGGGATGCATGGGCAATTGGAACCAACCTCGATGCATTCGATTGCCGTTTTCTCCTCGTCTACGACTACTGCGTCGATGTTCCTACCCAGAATTACGGAAACGGCGCTCTCGTATTTGCGCTGCGTGGGCTTGCACAGGTCTACCACACGTCCTCTGACACCTAGATTTCCAAAGAAAGAATTGGGATGACCCCAAGGTTCGCATTTATAAGTTAAAGCGTACCAGGGAAGACGCGCTGCAGGCTAGCAAGGGTCTCCTTGAGCTTCACTTCCCGTTCCGTTTCGGTCCTATCGATACCCGCTTGGAGGAGACGCTGATAGACATCTGTAAGCTTTTCATTCGCCTCCGTTTCGAGGCGGCTAAAGATTTGTTGAGTCTCTACGCGGAGAAAAAGTGAACAAGTAGCCATGCAAAACATACGTTATGCGAGTCCGTTCGCTCTGATGATTGTCATATTCTTGTTTAACACGGGCCAAGTCGGCTTGCAAAGTTGCCAGCTTTTGCTCAAGCTAACAAAATCGTCAGGAAATTGGCTCAATACTGGTGGTGGCCGCGATACCTCTGTCTTTTTCTCCCCCAGGCCATTTGCGTCTTCACTCAGCTTGTTCTTCTTGGTTTCCATCTCCTCTATTTGTGTTTCCAGCCGGCCAAGTGTACGTGACGCGGTCTTTTCTTCTCTCCCGAGCGCCTCAAGTGATTGACGCTCAGCCACTGCCAATATACTTGCTTGTGCTTTTCTGATTTGATTTCAAAGTGAGCAACGTACTTGTTTCAGAGTTGGAATGTCCTCACAGAGTGCGGTATTCGGCAAGACTCTCTTCACTTAAAGCTGTATTATCTTGGGATGCTCGACGGTACGCCTCTGGTGATATGACACGCCCATAATAAATGAATTCCCTAGTATGAAAGAAGCATGGAACGGACCTGTAGCTTCGTCCGCAGCTCTACGCGCAGTTTGGAGGTCGCGGTGAAGGGTATTCAACTTGGCCTGTTGGCGCTCCTCGTCCTTTCCAACTTGTTCATGCGTGGCTTGCACATTTTGCGTCTTTCTGGTGGAATGCTTGATCTTCTCATCGGTTGCAACCAGGTCGGGCTCCTACACAGGTGTTAAAACACGGATAGCTTGAACCGAAAGTGAAACACCAACTTTAGACTCAACAGTCTTTTCTGCCTTCTTTACTTTCTTTTCTTCCTTGACGACAGCGGTATGAGCTCTAGCTTGGTCAGCACGAGCATCTTCCAGCGCCTTGTCATGTTTTTGCTGCTCCGCACGCAATCCTGCAAGGGCCCGTGATTTCTTCTGAATGTCTCTGGCATTGGCTTCGAGAGCCTCTTCGATGTGGAACAATTTGTATAGGATTCGCCGCAAGATGAAATCGTCCTAGAAGGCACATGAAGAGATGATTGTGATGGTTATCGCAAAGGTACGAACTCTTTCTTGACAGAGACCCTCAAACCGCTCTGCTTCACCCTTTTGCTCTTTATACTGTCGTATTTCACCAGCAATGCCCCTCCTCTTCGTAAAATTGAACGTGGCGTTCTCGGTAGCTCGCTCCTGCGCTTCCTTTGCCTTTTCGTAATCCGGCGCCAGCTCGAGAGAACCAGAGATTTGTTCGATGAGACGGGTAAGTTCCCGTGGCGATTGAGAGGCGACGGCTTCGACATCCCCTTGGAAGACGAGGAAGTTCTTTGCTTTGACAAGGACGTTATGGGAGACGAGAGCAGCATTGTAGGCGGCATACGTCACAACTCTATCGTTGAGACGATACTCGGATGCACCAGTGGTGGAAATGCTATGGGAGGGTGAGATACACGGACAGGCAAAAGTGGAGCGAGAGACACACGTGCGCTGAAAGAACCATTCTTTCTTATCTTCGTCCTCGTATACGGCGAGGACCCAAGCTTTCTTTGCTGTGCCCTCACCCTGATTCTCTTCTTCATCGCTGTCGTCCTCCCCGTTATCCTGATCCTGAGTAACCTCCGAACCGTCAGCGGGGCCCCGCGCGAGGCGCCGACCACGATAAACCAAGTCTTTGAGCTGGCTACTCCGAAGTTGGGCACTCTTTACACCAAGCACGAAGGAAATAGCATCCATAAGATTTGATTTTCCAGCGCCATTTGGACCGATGATGGAAGTAAAGTTCTTGAATGGGCCGATGACTTGGTGACCGCTGCAAAGATATGTCGCACTATACGGACGATGACTAGCGCGGAGACTCACCGATACGATTTGAAGTTGGATAGCTCGATGCGAACGAGCGGCATCGTCTCAAATCTGGTCCGACTTAGGGGAACAGTACAACCGCACCAACAAGGACGCGTCCAAAAACACGTACGTCACAGATAGTCACAGTCACAGATGCGTACTTCTCAGCTGCCACCAGAAATCGAAGTCCGTCGAGCATGGATTCAAATGAGAAGCTCAGAATACTGTAGGCACATATAGCGCATCACGATGGTACGCGTAACAGGTTTACCCCTCCAATACTGATGTCTACGGCCCACTCCCGCTTGACTCAGTGGCCTAGGCTTTCCGACTCGGTGGCTTCGTTCGTCGAATGCGAACACCCTATTTTCACTCTGGTCTACCTCATTTCGCCCTTCCAGGTTATCGGCAACTGCATCCTTATTCATCCGATTGAATGGACTCCGTGGACCCGTGATCCTCGTCATGAACCTCTGCGATCGGTCAGAGGGCTCGTTATAACTTATGGTGGTGGAGGAGCAGACGCGCCCTGTCGAATGAAACGTCTGAGACGTTGAAAAACCTCGCCAATATCCCCTCTTATCCGATTTTGCCGTTCACTACATTGACGCCAGCTAATGAGAAGGTCCGCTCTCTCGGAACAGACGTAAGGTAGCCCCGAGCTAACGCACTTCAGACCGGGCATCTTACTGCGTTAAGTCCCCCTGAACAATGAACATACCATACAGGAACTGTTCCTTCGATTTGAAGCCTTATCCTCGGACCATGGGTGATGAGGATCGGATGAAGATATGTCCACAACTCTTATAGGGGCCGACTTAATTTGCCATGTGCCACTGTCGTCCCCGCCGGCTCTTTGTCTATCCCACAACTCCGTTCAGCTCTAAATACAGATTCTATTGACGAAACCATAGCAAACACTAATATCTAATGGCACCCATATGTACATTACTCGCGTTTGTTATCTCTATCGGCAGTTGATTCAAAAAATTGGAATGGGATTCTGAAGCTCAAATGAATGACTAGAATTCTAGGTATCGGGGATCACAAGGATACGCATACAGTTCACCCCTCGCGAACGCACACCTCTAGGATTGTCTCCAGAACAGATCACGTATAGTACTGACCATAGGTGCTCAGAGCACACGGACAAGCCTGGCATGTTCCTCATGATCGTTGAGGGACAGGAAGTCACTGCTGGGCTTTATAGCGTACTGTGGGATATCGGACAGCGAATGTGTTTGGCGGTGCGTGTCCACCTGCGGGGTCAATCATTGAATTGACCCTCACGTCGTGAGAGCCACTCACTTACTTCCACATGAATGGCCGTGGGCTCTCTCGCGGGCCGAGCCCGTGAGTGTGGTGGATTCGCGAACACCACTCCGCCCGATCTTTCATTAGAACGACTGGGTGATTGAAATGAACTGCTGGTAAATGGTAAAAAAGAACATACTACTTACTATACCGCAGGGATAGCAAGGTTGAAGTTATAGAGTCGACGAACTACGCGCGAAGCCATGATCTATGATAGGAAAGGAAAGATTCGATGCGTCTAATGTTAATGACATGAAAACGTACGGTCGAGGCTATGGCTGCGGGAACATTGAATATGACACTCATGACAGGATTCAAGTCCATGATCATGAATATCGTGGCCAACAGGTTTGCCAAGAAACTGTCCATACATAAGTGCCAAGTGAATCAACGATGGCGCGAAAAAGAACTTACGCGAGGATGAAGTAAACTAGTCCGTCGGAGAATACCATGCGGACCAGCTTGCTGTGGATTCCGGGAGTGCCAGAGATACGTCGAGTCCACGCCAGTTTGTACGCGGTCAGGCAGAGAACAACAAGATCGAAACTCATGGAATAGATGAAGGTGGCAGCAAGAATAGTCGTGTTACTCTTGACAATTGTACAGCCAACACCTTGGACCCAGATCACCTTAAGCAGTACACCTAGCCTGAGATCAGTATGTGTTAGAAGACTAAAAAACGCATGCACATACCTTGCAAAATAAGGGACCAGTGGCCGAGGATAAGTAAGACTATGATGCCAACTATCCACTTATTTTGAGACCAAATTGCTATACTGTAGTGGTCGCGATGAGTGGCGTTTAGGATGGGCAACTGTGGCAACTTGCGTGCGAAGTGAAAGATTGATACTAGCTAGCCCGAGTGCAGAGTCACCAGCAATCTTGGCGGAAGTTAGTTGTTTCCCCCACCCCACAGCCAGAACGACGAACCTGATTGAATACATACAGAGCTTGACAGTTGATCTCACTATGTTTTCCCGTTGAGTACGAGTAATAGAAACAAGGGGTTGGACCAACTTTGGTGTGTCAAGAGAAATCAGTCTGTGATCCGGGTCAACTATGCTGGAGACCAGGAACGGGAGCACCTACATTCCGATCATTGCAAATAACAACAGGTATCGCCCAGCGAAGTAGAAAATCTACAATGGAGCATCATTATTTGCACTTTTCATTTTCTTGTTTCACACGTTGAACTTACAAGGGGCCAACGAAATTTCTTTTTCCCGGAAATAACAGCCCAGTCGAAATCGAGGGTGAGTACGATCTCCCACCTGGCAGTAAATGCTTTCTCAGCATGAAGTCTGAGATACTCGGCAACCTGGCCTTACCCATAGAGGCCCAGCAACGCATGCACGAGTCTGTTGAAAACCGCTGCAAAACGGGTCGTTACTATGCGGAGGTATCAGTTGGCAGATTTACCGACTCACCTAAGTCCGTCGAAATTTCCGAAAGCGACTGCCAATCGGTCATTTTGGTAGGATAGAGTTGGTAGAGATGAGCGAGTGGTGAAGTCGCGAAGGGTGTTTGAAACAAGGAAGAGAAAGCAGAATAAAGAAATTCACAAAGAGTCCCGTATTAAAAGTCCCCGTCGGTTTACCCTATACCGTGTTCAGCTTCTGTGCCCGTCGAGGCCGCGTGCAATGAATAACACACGACAGTGACGACACTCGATTCAAGGAAGCCGAACGCGCGGTGATAATGCAAGCGCCAAAACATCCCCGGCGGCCCGTTGCTTAACGGCACCAAGATGGTCGCACGGAGGTGAAACAGCAAACCTGCGTTCGATCGAGACTGATTCCCACCATAACAACGCTGAGATTTCACTCACCTCCAACCTGACACCAAAACCAAAGATCACGCATCTGCATCATCACCGCAACACTTCTGAAGCAGGTTCCATATGCACTCGAGTCGCTCTGATCCTGAAAGCAGCGAATATGATCGCTGGACGGCGCTGATGCAACACGGCACTTTGTAGTCCGAAGGTGTCGCGATCATTCTTCGAACCTTCTTTGGTGGCTTACCTTCGGATGACTAGCGCAATCTCCGCTGACCCACGCGGCATCGGGTTCAACGCATCCAGTTGAGGAGTTCCGCCTCGTTCTCGCGACTCCGAGTCCCCGGAGGGTAAGGTCTAGCTAAGATCCGGTTCTCAATGGATAAGCTCACTGAATAACCCAAACGTTCCTAGAATCTACATAATTCGAGTGCTTGATTTGTGCAACACATGCAGACCGAGATATTGACGCTTGCAAGGCTGGACTGGAGGTGAAAGTGCGTACTTGAGTTGGCGGGCCATTGTGCCAAGCATTCTTGATTGGCACATCGTACAACTGCCAATGCGATTCCGCATAGCGTTGTAGATCGTAATAGTACCAGGCACGTGCCTCTAGTTTAGCAAGGTTCGGCGGCAATCAAGAGGGAGCATACAAAAAAAAGACCAAACCGACGGAAGAAGAAACAAGAAAGACGTTCGGCTATTGGCACCAAATTGACACTCGAGTGCCCGAATTCGGAAACTTGAAAGGCGGCTAGCGGAAATTGGCACAACACCCGCTATCAAGGTTCAATCATCACATCGACAGCTTGGAGGGTTCAGAATAAACTGGGTGGTCCAACTTTCTTTGACGGCACGTCTTGTGCCAGTGACGGTCAAGTGGCACTCAGCTACTTCGGTTTAGAAGCAGAACGGGGATGCGAGTACAATATCTGAGATCTCAAATCAGAGAGCATTTACACGATCTGGTCGGAGCCCGTGTCTAGGTATGGTAAACCGGAGCATCAACGGAGATGAAGACATGCTAAGTGTACCTTGAGTAAACTGGTAGAAATACCCAGTGACTACGAAGAATTAGAGAGGATAGTTTTGCGATAAGCCAAAAAAGAACTCCTTGTCAAAGCTCGATCGCTGATCCGAGTCGAGCATACAGACCCGGTCATGAGAGACCATGATGAGACTTTCCAGGAGGTTCGCCAACTTAGTGTCTCATCTCGTTCTGGACCTTTTGAAACGGCGGCACTCGGAGGGGATCTACCGAATCTGGCCAAGGCTTCAAGCCACAGACAGCGCTCAATTTCAAGATCAAAGGTGCCTGAAACCGGGGGTGGCACGTTCAATCGTCGCCTCGGGGTGCACAGGGTCGGGTCTCACACTACAAAATAATTTTGTGCCAGTCCAGTGATCCTTCCCCCTGGTGATATGCGACGACCAAGTCAGTTTGGTTGAGAAGTGGATCCAGCAACGACGGCCGGAGGACTACATTCAGTGCGTTTACTTGGACGTACTATAGGCGATACGGGATAACCATGGATTTCATTTTGGCCAACTACCCTGGTCCGTCAACGTTTCACCGTCACGAGTCTCCGAGTCAGACCTGTCGCATGTTGCCGCACCAATTACCGCCGAAATTAATATTGGCCATTGACCATAGAGGCTCCGAAGAGCCTCCCCTGGTATCGGTCGCTCGCGGTACGCACTCCACAATGTGATTCGTTGAGTGATCATCAAAAAAGGCACTATCTGCATAGTGTAGAATGGGCGCTCCGTGGTTCCTTGTGTTTTTTCTTTAAGATAAAGATAGAGTTGTAGAGAGCCTGACGACGCGTTTTTGAAACATGTGATCCGTGGTCGGAGATATCATAGCACAGGTGGCGAACTTCGAAAATTTTTAGACCACACTAGTACGCCGCCGTCTGCAAATGCGACGCGACCCCATAAAGGCGACACTAGCGGGTTCGCGAACCTGCAACTCGAGTTTACAGAAATGACCCCTGAATTTCTTTTTTTTGCCAGGTTCAAGTTGGCGTGCTCAGCCGCTTTCCAATCACAGGTCTCAAAAATTTTGGCTTGTAAGGATAATTTGCAAACCAGACGCAGTTACGGCATTTGATACACGTGCTCGGGTCCGCTGAGCGCTGCGGTCTGACGGGATCAAAACCTATTGTGATACGGTGGGGACTGGCACAGTTGTCGTGATTCTCTGACACGCTGGACGGGCTGCAGCGGCGGGAAACCTTGGAAGGAAAGCCCTCGAACATCGGTCAGTGACCTCGCGCACCAAAGAAGCACTTCTATATCGGATATGGTATCGGGTACGTGAGTGGAAGTCGACTTTCCATTCCATTCAAATTTCAGGGTGAAACGAGCAGCAGGTGAAAATGATTGGCAAGGGGTGCCGGCCATTTAAACGCCATCGCAGAAGTGACGGCAATCCACAAACGCCTTTTAAGTGCACCGGTCGCTTCACGATACGTGCCCCCCATATCAGCCAGTTGACCACCTTCACCGCGATCAGATCCGCCCCCTGATCAACACAACTAATGGTCGACTGGAAGTCTCCAGCCGAGATACAGGCTGACGCCGGTGGGTCGGGATGCCCCACACACGACTCATTCCGTACTAACCACGGTCACCGTCAGTCGCCTTCAATAATTTCATGCATGCTCTCTTAGGTCTCTACATGTAAGTCATCTTTCGAGCTTCTGCATGTATGCACCCCTTATCCATGGTATCTATAGATGGGAGTTTGTCACATCGCTCGACTTCGATTGGCAGTTTATCTCTGGAAAGAAAAAGTTCAAATGGCCATTGGTAGGATGGTTCGTCTATTACCAATAGTCACTCGGTAACAAGCCCTCCCCAGTCATTTTATTTTGCAGGACGTTACTGTCTATTGTTTGCACTCATAGGAATGTGAGATTGATTTCTCTTCATCTGGGTGCTGATCGTAACGTTCATCGTAGTGCCATTGCCCTCAACGTCAGGACAGAAATCGATTGCCAAGGCCTTTACACGTTTAATCAAGTATTTGGAAATGCAACCGTCGGGCTCGCGAGCATCAATCTCTCGATCAGAACGTAAGTCAAGATATTGAGATCTTCGTGTATCGTTTCTTACAAGCCTCAGTATGGCCGTGTGGTCACAAAATAAGTATGTTGTCACCTTCCTGATCTTGGTAATTCTCGTCCACTGGTCGTTCCTATTACATGGTAGGTAGTTGGGCACTGCACCGGACGTTTTCACATTTCACCCCCTAGGGATCCTTCTCAAGGCTGCTTGGATTGATGGCGCTTGCGTCATCACATACACCGACAACAAGATCCTTGCTATTTGCTTTATATATTCCATGGTTTTCGACTTCACCGTCCTGTGCTTGACTGGCTGGAAACTTGCGTTCCCTGCAAGTGGCCGGTCCAAACTCGTTGATCTTATATTCAATGACGGGCTGATCTACTTTCTTATCGCGTAAGCCTGCATATATTCACCTGCGCAAATTGGCTCTAGGTAGAGCTAACAGATCTGTGCCTTTAGATTCTTGTCAAACCTCCTCGCGACTGTGGGTAACGGTCATGCAAACCCGGCAACAGTCTGACTGATTGTTGGCGTTAATTCTAGATTTTCATGCTGCTTAATTTGAATGCGGTTATGTCCATCATTGCAAATGTTCCCGCTGCAATTGCATCAACTGTAAGTGGACAGGAGACATTTCGCACTATCTAAGCTAATTCTAAATCAGATTGTAGCATGTCGAGTGGTTCGGAGATTAACAAACTTTACTTCTCAGAGCGTAGGGGCCTTTACGTCTGTATATTTGAACATCTGGTTTTCGCTCTCCTGACCCATTTCTCGCATAGTTCGACTACTCAGTCAACGGTTGCATTCCGCCCACCTCCAAATTCGACGTGTGCTCGCCACATCTCCGTAAAAAAAGGGGATAGTGTTCACATACAGGTCTGTCTTCCCCTCATGTAGTGGTTATCCCCGCTACACGATCTGACGAAATACATTAGATGGGTTCTCTTGTAGGTCGCACGGACGCAGAGTACGATGCCGCTGGAAGAATTCTCCAAGGCGAGGAATTCGATCCTGAGGCACAGGCCATCAACGACGAATTCAAAACACCCCCATATTAGACTCCCCGCTTCACGCAAAGGCGTTGTGTCCATTGCCAGCTTGCTCTCGTATCTCGCGATTCCCCGCAAATGACTGTCGCCCCATCGGTAGAATTTCTTCTTGTCAGAGGATCTGATCACTTTCCTATTCTCGTATCGCACCTTGTCGAGCCCTTCGTCTGATTGACGAGACTGTCAGTCAGGCCTTCAGTAATTTGCAATCTTGTGACTGCTTTAAGTTCGTTCACGCCGGACGATCCGGACTTCTCCTTCTTGGACCTTTCCCTCTACCGATGGGCCCTACGTATACCATGCTAGTTATCACGTCGTCGATACGTTCTCTTGAAACCCTTGGAGCGAACACAGAATTTGCCAAAAACTGTAGTAAAATAAATTGCACACTGTATGGATAGCTCCCGGATCACGGGTAATGTTGAAGTATAATCGAGTTTGTTTTTTCTCAAGATACACAACTGTAACTGACTGACGGGGCTCGCCGACTCCCGGGATCGATCAATGACCGTAGTCGGCCAGACGACGAGGCTTCAGTGATATCGACTATGACAGCTCTACTTAACCTGACCATTTGCCATCCACGTCTATCTTCCGGGAAGGATCCCAACACAGCAGTCTTGGCCAAGTCCCTCGTTCCCGCTGTTCTGCCTGCCAACAATGTGCTCATAAAGGTTGATCGTTTTGGATATTCTGCCAACAATGTTACCTACCAAGCCCTCGGCGAGGTTCCTCATTTCCTGTATGTTTGCTTTGACACGCTCCGGGATGCACTGAGATTTACGTAGATATTTCGATTTCCACGAGGCACCAGAAGCTCCAGAGTCAAATGTATCACCAAATACCCATGGCGTAACGCCGGTGTGGGGGTTTGGAACTGTTGTTGCTTCAACGCTTCTAGCAATTCACACTGGTGAACGAGTTTTTGGTTACTTCGCACCCACGCGTTTTCTCGCCCTCTCAATTTCACCGCAAGACGTCAATCGATATGCATTCGTTGTTTCTCGTCCCCATTTGCCCGAAGGTATTGTCCTCCCGTATACAGATTTCATATCATTTTCACGATTTTTAGACAGAAGACCTTACAATCAAATTACCAGGTGCTCTGCGGATCCTCTGTACGATCCGTCACCAAGTGTGGAGGATCTCACTATGCTTTACCGCCCATTGTTCTGGACTTCCTTCTGGTGCGAAGACTGGATCAACACCTCGCAGTATCGCGGAGGAGCTTCCCGAATCCTCATCTCCTCTGCGTCGGCCAAGACTGCCTTCTGTCTGGCATACCTCATCCGTAAACGGGGTTCCACTTCGGACAGTAGTAGCCCCACGAGGCAAGTCGTTGGCCTGACGTCTAGAAAAAATCTCGAGTTCACAAAAAATCTTGGTCTGTACGACCATGTGTTGGAGTACGATGGATTCAAAACCGCAGCTGTGATGAACGAGCCATCGCAAAAGTGGATTTACGTCGACCTTGCGGGCAACGAGAACTTGAATTCCAGAGTACACAACCATTTCTCTAATGCCAAATTGGACCTCGCTGGTTCTGTTGCACTCGGCTTCACCAACCTGTCGCCATCTTCGAGTGGCTCGGCAGCAAAGTGGATCACAAATGAATTCTCTCCACACAGTGCCTCGACAGCCTTCGAACAGTTCTTCATGCCAGAATGGCTCGCGAGACGTAGGAAGCAGCTCTCTGTTGGAGAGATCACGCGATTGCAAAAGTACGCGTGGTCTGGGCTCATGCAGGATTGCAAGACTTGGGGGGTTGCGATTCGCAGGGTATATGGAACGCAGAATGTGAAGAAGGCATACGAAGAGGTGGTCAGATCTGGCATTCCTCCTGATCAGGGTCTCATCTGGAGCATGTGGGAAGAAGAGGAGGTGAATGCGCGTTTATAGGGGCGTTTAGGGGGAGAATCGATGAATTACCACCCTGCGTGCACGAGTTATGAATTACCCATGATTAATACCCAGTGGGAATGCGAAGACCATGGTCCATTGTCCATGTCAAGGCTGAACTTGGTGGTGAATGATGTTGAAGCGCTGAAGTGGCAGCCAAACATACAAACGCCTTGATTTGGCAAGTATGCCGACTACGCATCATATCCACAACGAATGAGTAGGGAAATTTGCTCTACATATTCTTTGCCACCACTTCAACACTGTTCACGCCTGCATGCCACTTCAGCACATACCACAGCCTCCGCACAGCGCTGGGGAGCCATACAGAGGCAGGTCTTGATATCCCATCAACTCTCCAATGCTCAGCTGCTGTTGCAGGTCTACGTGCCCGTATCGACGCCAGCCAGATTCCGTCCCCAATAGACTCCATTGAAACAGACAAGGAGACATGGGAGAAGCAAGTGTACATGACATTACCGGGTAACAATCCGCCGCTTTCCACGACCGATTTTATTGCCTTTGATCAAGGTGAGAGGATCAATTGAATACTTTATACATTGGGTGTTGGTTAAGATCATCGAGAGTTCTTTTCTTGACCTCCCCAAGCATGCGGCGTACGCTAATGCCATAGCTGACGCATTTGCGATATAGGCAACTCGAATCCCAAGTATATGCGTGTCACGACCTGGAATTTGCCCAACTCGGCCCACCTCACCCGAGAATGCGATATACCCCTCGCTGTGGTGGTGCAACCATTCGCAGACCTCGACCCTCGAGAGGAGCCTGTTCCTCTAGTCGACTGCGGGCCGAGTGGTCCTGCAAGATGTGCCCAGTGCAGAGGGTATATCAATCCCTGGTGTACGTGGGTCGCGGGTGGTAGCAGATGGAAATGTAATTTGTGTTCCCACGAAACGGAAGGTTCGCCATGATTCTGATTACTTTCGGTTCACGGGCTAGACAGCGGCTTAGTTTTACAGGAATATTTCAGCAACCTGGATCCTAATTTCATGCGTTTGGACCATGCTGATCGCCCCGAGCTGAACAAGGGAACTGTCGACTTTGTCGTCGAATCTGATGAGTACTGGGCGCCACCACCTCTGCCAAAGTTGGCGCCAACTTACTTCACCCCCGAACCACCGCCACTAACACCCCGAAAACCAGTCCCATTACATTATCTCTTTGCCCTCGACGTTTCTATCAACGCTTTGGAGTCTGGTTTTCTTCATTCTGTTTGCAGTGTTCTCTTGGACGTCCTGTACGGAGGTACTGCGACTGACGGATCAACGTTTGAGCCCTGCTTTCCCCAGGGATGCAAGATTGGCATTCTTACCTTTGACCAGACGCTTCATTTTTATAACCTGTCTGTAAGGGTAGCCAGAATGACGCACCGAATTCCGCTCAACTGTTCACTAGGCAGATCTTCCTCGAGCGCATCAGCTGGTAGTGGGGGATTTGGAAGAGATCTTCCTCCCTTTGCGTGACGGACTCTTTGTTGATCCATGGGAGTCGAGGTGCGTTTAGGATCGAGGTGTCATCACCTTTCACCTGACATATCGTGGTAGGACAGTGGTCCAAGACCTTATTGGTTCCCTAGCGGAACGCAATAGTCTGACCGTTATCAGGGAGTCGTGTCTCGGCGGAGCTCTTGTAGCTGGGCTTGCTTCTCTGGTGTGCAATACAGAGTTTCATGTTACAAACATGCGCTTATAATACTCCGACAGGCTGGTCGAGGGGGTCATATCGTCACGTTTCAGTGCACCATGCCCACGATTGGACCTGGTGCTTTGGAGCCTCTGACGGATGAGAGTCACGTTTACGGTACAGATAAAGAACGCACCCTCTTCATTCCCCGTGTACAGGCATGGCGTGACATCGCCGAGGAATGCTCCGACGAAGGCATTGGTGTGAGTATGTTTTTGGGAATGAGTAGAACCATCGACCTTGGTTCGATTGGTATGATAGTTCCAACCTTCCATTCAAGGAATCTGACGCAGGTATGTTCAGGCATCGTTCCTTCTACTACTGGTGGAGAACTGTTCTTCCATCCTCGATATAATCCTCCACGTGACCAAATCGTACTAGCCTCTCAGCTGCGGAGGTTGGTTACGCGGACCACCGCATTCAGCTGTGTAATGCGAATTCGTTGCTCTCATGGTAATGTTCCGTGTCCTTTAGCCACTTCACACTTTCACTTCCCTTCTCTAAGGTCTGCGGGTATCGAAATACCAGGGGAGTTTTCAAGAGCGCTCACCCACGGACCTGGCGTTTGGTGTTCTTGATTCCGACAAGGCCGTGTCCGCACTGATAGGACATTCTCAAACGCTAGATGAACGCCAATACGCGTACTTGCAGTGTGCGGTCTTGTATACGTCCATTGATGGTCAGCGACGAGTACGAACATGTAACACTGCCCTGCAAGTGGTATCATTGGCTGGCAACGTATTTCGCTATGCCGACATGGACGCTGTGGTGTGCCATGTTGCTCGAGACTGTGAGTTATTGGTGTCATTCGATGATAGCTCGTTAACCTTTCTGATAGCAATGGCGAGCCTGTCTCTACGACGAATGGCTCAGATTAGGGAAGATTTAACCGATAAATGTTCGTCAATTTTACTTGGATACAGGCGGAACTGTGCTGCGGCTACGGCGCAATCACAAGTGAGCGAGTCAAGTCACGACTTCTGCATGTCTCTGATACAACCCACAGTTGATAATACCTGAAGCTTTCCGAGCGCTTCCACTCTACATTCTAGCAATAACTAAGTCGAAACCCTTAAAAGGCTCGTTTTCGTGGCCGTCTAGTGGGTTTCGACTCATGATTGCTTACAGGACGTAATGTTTCCGCGGACGTTCGAAATTACTATGTAAAGAAGATCCTTTCAATGAGCGTCCGCAACACGATGCAGCACCTCTATCCCCGCCTTCTAGCTCTTCATGACTTGGATGAAAATGCGGCATTTCCGGATGCTACGACTGGCCAGGTATCTTTGCCGTCGCTTATGCGAGCCGGCCACATGTTCATGGAGGGGCATGGCGTCTATCTCATAGGTATCTCGGCTGAGCTTTCTGCGATTGGCAATGATGCCAAGTCATGATAATGATTAATTGATAGATAACGAGGAGTTTATGATCTTCTGGGTGGGCGCAAGCGTCTCACCTCATATACTCCTAGCTCTGTTCGGCGTCGATGATATAGTCGCCTTGGATCCGAGCAACATGGTCAGTTTTGTAGTGACATAATGAAAAATGACCCTCGATCCTATTTATGCAGACGGAACTCCCTATTCTGGACACCCGGCTGTCAAAACAAGTTCAGTATATCCTCGGCCACCGCTATGGCCAGCGTGGACGGGTTCCCAAGATGCTCGTGGTCCGCCAGAATTTGGACGGGATGGAGATGGAGTTTAGTGATATGCTAGTCGAGGACCAAAACAATGGTGCGATGTCCTATCTCGACTGTAAGTCGCCTTATTACGCAACAAACCAGCCCGCCCTGAGACCAACTGATCCGATTTCTTCAGATCTCTGCCTCATTCACAAACAAATCAGTGTTGCGGTGCGTTATTTTCGCTCTCGCACTATGCTGCTTGTCTGATCTGACAAACCCTAGGTCTCTAACGGAGGTTCTCTTTCTTCGGGCACCAGCCTTCGAGGATCGCCTTGGTAGATTGAGTGTCATTTTGTTAGAGCCGAGCTCTCGCCATATGCTCTTCTTGTCGTAACCAACGTACTTGTGGCATGGTTTGCAAAACATATAGAACGCATTTCACAGCATCCGTTGCTCACCGCGTGGAGTATTCCGATGCACACTGTGTTCAGGTGATGTCCCTTGACAGGCTTATCCCAGGTGGTGGCATGAATCATATGTGGTGAACAGCCGTTAGTGCCGTGCAAGTACCGCTGACGGGCTTCTAGAAACCCAAGAACACTCCATACAAGATAATACTGTCGTCGGATATTGCTCAGACTGAGATTATGTGGCGTAAATTGGGCGGTGCCTTCGTGAAGCCCGCAACACTTTCCAGTATCCTGGTATCCTGGTCAAGGTTCCCGTATACTCCTGCGGGACCGATACCCCTGGTCGAGCTTCCGAGTTCGACTGGAATCATTAAAGTCAAAGTCCCGAACGGCTTCAATACTTGCTTCCAACTCGCGGTACAGAAGAAAAAAAAAGGCTGGCTGCCACTGGCAAGGCCCGTCTATCGACCGATTATTCCCTAGAGGGTTTTATGAGTCTGAGAACAGTGGTATTCTCAACGGAACATTGCCAGCCAGAGAGACCACATGCGGATTTCATCTCCATCATACTGCTAGCGGCTTGAGGGGCCAAAACCTTGCGTTGTCTCACGTTCATTGTAAAATTTTTGAACCCGTTGGGATTTCGAGCAGGACGGTTGGGCTGTCGTCCAAACTCACCAGTAAGACGACATCCTTGTGGCCACCGACTCACCCTAGATGGACCCAAGCCCCCATGTGATTGGAGGACTCGATCATGTGCACTGCGTTGCAACTTGGAGATGGGAACTGATCTTAAAGAACCTGAAGGCAAGTTGCTATCTTTGGATTAGAGCGAAAATAAAAATGAATGAACAGAAGATTATTTCGTGAGTAGATGGTCGTCACTTCGGCCATCCCCAGCGTTCGATGTCAAGAGCGTGCGGGAAAAGTGAGGTTAGCCACCATACAGGTTCACATGCTCCATCTTCAATCATAATGACCAGCGAGATCAAAATAAAGTTACGACAGCAGAAGCTGTGGAATATTCCCCGGGATCAAATCTACCCTTCCATTCCGACCCCTGAGAAAGACGGATGCATGAAGCGTGCGTGATCGAACAAGGAGTACACCGTTAGCCTGGGTACTGGAAATGTGACGTTCGAGCTCACAACGTGTAGGGAGGCAGTATGAGGATCCTTCCTGAGGGAACCCCCTGTGGCAGGGGGTGCTTTGATCTTGAAGTTGCTATGCAGTACATGACATGATGCTACGTTCGCTTGGCTCCAGAGCCGTTTCCATGAGCTTGTCTCGCCTAGAGTCACACATACCCTCACATTAACGATGATCGATATCGATGAAGCGCTTGAGGGTGTGCATCGTGATGGACAGTGTCTTTCAGGGGGTAGCGGTCGGTCATGATGTCCTATGTAACTTGTCCGACGCAAATCAGGGCGGTGATGTCCGGGGTGCCCTAACTGAGAGTCTGGACTAACGGCACGATGGTAATGCTTAACTGATTGTGACCGAGAGACGAGCACTGAGCGCCGCGGACAAGAGTGTCGTCAATGCCACATCGCACGTGTTCACCGCGGCCGCATGTTGGAAAGGCGTCTTGAAGTTTTGATACATATCTTTATCGTCGCCACCGGCCTCCGTTCTGTTCCGAATACATGGTAACAGACAAGTAAATACCCTGGCGAATCCACGGTGAATGGGCACGGAGGAATGTGTCGTATTGGAGTAGGCCCACAGACGTGAGGCAGGAAAGTTGTGTCGTAAACTCAGATGCAACCGTGGCTCGATGTCGCCGAGATGGCAGTGTCACACCGTGACCTCACGCGAGTGCGGACGAGCAAAGTCCATGCGCGCATGAGACAGAATGGCAGTCGACCAGCTCTGTTTGTCTGCTACGGTGGTGGTGCGTTCCACAGTGACGTTCTTGGCTTGCACGTTTTGATAGCACGGGCATTCTCGTGCAATGGGGCTCTGGGGAAGCAGGAATCGCGAGCAAGGAGTAACACAGAAGTCGAGACGCCGAAGCGAGCGCGGTGGGTAGCAACCAACTTCGATGCGGAGCCACTCCAGTCGCGGGTGTTCAAGTGGTCCTCCACACCATTTATTTACCGAGAATTTGGCAGGTCGGATGGCGAATGATCAGCAAGAAAGGACAGGAGAGGAGACTAGTGCGACCGGGGCACTACTATATTGGCTGTACAGCAGGACTCTTCCGCTGCTGCCATATGTGTGCTCTCATCTCGGTTCCCAGATCTCGCTAGGTCCGCAAATAGCGCAGTGATTTCCGCGGACCGTGCATCGAGTCGACCACGGTGTTATTTCGAGCATTAGGCTATTCGGTTGCGTGCGCTCACTCCGTCCTTCCTCGCGCTGACTTGCCCCTTGCTACAACAGTCATGCATCCAGAAGAGTTTCCGTCTTCTCTTTCGAAGACGCCTTTTCAATTTCGTCCGTGTAGCAGAACCGCTCGGCACAGGCAACTCGTGTGGTCTAGTTCCCCGCACAGTGGATCGAGCCCCCGCGGATCCTTGAGTACATTTCCTAGGCCCATGCTTATATCTTTCATCCTTTGATCGGGACGGGCGTGCTCGTGCCGTCACTCCCCCCGACCTTCCTCTGCCCTTGGTCCGGACACTGTCGTCGTGTCCCTTGGTCTTATCCAAAAATCCTCCCATTCCGTCCCGGCTCTCGCGTGCTCACGCCAGCGCATGCTTTCATGATCAGTCTTGAGATTCTTATACTCTAGTTTTCCCTTTCGTCCCATGTTCTCGCCCCTCATGAGCACCTCCCCCACTCATACTCTATCGCAATGCGCGACCGTGAATAACAGCGTAGAGGGACTCAACGAGGAGAAGACGGTGGTCGCTTGTCCCCCTACCTCATCGCCCCCACCCACTCGAGACTGCTCAAAGGACGTTCAGGAAAACGCTGTTCAAATTCAACAACCCGCGGTCGTTGTCTCCCGTCTTCGATTCTTCTTGATTATGACCAGTTTATGGATCGGTAACTTCACTGCTTACCTTAACGAAACCACCTCGACCACTGCCATGCATGTCATCAGTGCCGACTTCAATGCCCTTGCCAACCAGAACTGGCTCGCAACGGCATACCTCTTGGGCTTCACCGTCACACAAACCCTACTTGGAAAATTCAGCGATATCTTTGGTCGCGCTCAAGTCTTGCTTGGAACAATGCTTATTTTTGGAGCTGGGACGATGTGGTGCGGGCTAGCCACCGTGGGTATCTTTGCATTTCTAATCGTATGGAATGCCGTTTGACACGCGTGGACACAGTCCATGAATTCCTTAATTTGGGCGCGACTTCTTCAGGGTATCGGCGCTGCCGGGAGACAATCTGTCGGAGTAATCATCGTTTTGGACCTGACAACGGCCGACACGCGAGGGTTATGGCTTGGGTTCTTCAATCTCGCCTCCGCTGTTGGACTGGCCATAGGGCCGGTCCTGGGAGCAGTCATATCCGTCGACACCGACTGGAGATGGATATTTTGGATAACCTTGATGCTCATTGGCATGACGCTAGCGATCGGCTCAATGAGCCTTCGTTATCCTGTCCCGCACCGACAGCAGCGCGTCGGCCTCCTCGCGCAACTGCGTGAAGTGGACTATATTGGTTGTGTCCTAGTCGTCGCGATATCCAGCATGATCTGTATCGCGATCGAGATGGGCAACAAAATGTTTCCCTGGAATGTAAGTGTCTCAGATCCAAGGGTTAGGCACTCACCAATGTTTTCGTTAGTCTACACCTATAATTTCTTTGTTCGTCGTTGGGGGCTGTCTCATCCCCGTATTCGTCTACTACGAACTCAACGTGGCCGAACACCCCGTCGTCGACATCAACCTGTTTAGGATACCCAATATTCCCATCGCATGTCTCATCAACTTTCTCACCGGCGCGGGATACTTTGGGTCTGTCTTCTTCCTTCCCCGTTACTTCATCGATATCAAAGGGTCCAGCCTGGTGATGTCGGGAGTCCAAATGTTCGGATTGATTCTAACTCTAGGCGCCTCGTCAGTCCTTGGTGCCAATATCCTATCGCTCACTGGTCGCGTGCGACTCATAGGAGTCGTCGGCGGTCTGTTGTATGCGTTAGGCAGCGCCCTGATGCTCGACGTAGGACGTTATACGCCAGTTGCACGTACCATCGGGTACTCCGTATTCACTGGCGTGGCGTCTGGACTTCTTTACCAACCCTCGCTCGTGGTTGGACCCATGTCAGTGAAGCCACATCAGATCGCCGGTATCAGCGGTTTCTTGTCGTTTCTTCGGACGCTGGGTGGAACTTTCGCGACGGCACTCCTCACTGCTGTATATGAGACCAGTTTCACACAGTCGCTCCAAGGGCAACTCCCCGCTTCGCTTGTGGACCAAGGTCTGGGGCTAGCGGACAACCACGCTCAGTATCCCCAGTACGAAAATAAGATCCTCGATGCACTCGTCAAGGCTTATCATCTCGGCACGATTCCTGCCATCTGTTTCGGCGTTATATATGCCATTGCAGTGGTCATGCTTCGAAACGTAGATTTTACCCCCGCTTGGAAACGAAGACGGATAGCAGCGAGACAGGCCTCTGAGAAGGTCTGATTTATTCGACGCTTTGACAGCGTCGCGTTTTTTTTGCATACGTTATTTCCGGAACTGGTAGTTCTCCTGCATCATGATGTCACACAGTTCGCACATTTTTTTGCACGACGTTTTTCTCAGCTGCACTTCTACATGCGATTTGCAAAGGACTTTTTAACATGGCTGATACAATCCTCCCAGCCTTTTTTTTTTTCCCTCGTGGCATACGGAATGGTGTCTGTCGCTTTGGACAGTCCCCGAACACTGATCAGCCACGTAGACTAAGTTATCAACTTTGCTGCTGCATCATGAATTTGACGACGTTGGTTAGCATGAACTTGAATGACACGGTTGGCCAGCATGGCCACCATCCAAGTGCTTGCCAGACATAGTACCACGTGTGGGATACGATCCGAGTCCGGTCCATCCAATTTCCACTCGGGACACGTATGAGACTTGGTCAAAGTACTTGGTACATGGATGGGTTCGCAAGTGACGAGGCAAGCGTTTCGCTTGGATGAACGAGCCTCGCAAATTGCTAGAGCCTCTTCAAGACCACGCATCTATCCATCATGATGGTACAGGGTAGGTTGGGTCCGCGGACGAACATCAGACTGCCACTGTCTGCCACAACGAGCCGGAGGGTCGTTTCCCATTGGTTGACCACAGACAATAAATATATGATCGATCCGCCACCGTCACCGTCACAAGGTGAGTGCAATACGGCGAGTGGTAAGATGGTGATCGTGTGGGGCTGCGCGAGCTTCATTTTCTCACTTGCCGTACTCGTACTGCCAGACGTGGTGGGAGAGCTAATGGTAGCGAGACAGCGTGTGTTGTGTCGAGTGACGTGTACTGAGTATGCATCAACTGATAAGTCCGAGTCCGCTGACTCCGACTGGCGACCGTCCACATCAAGCCGCTCAGGTCGCTATTCTTAACAGCCCGACGGAATGGTCACATGGTCTGAGATGTATCCCGTGTGGGGAAAGAGCCCACGAACCTACATACCTCGTGCTGCGAGAAATTCGAAGCGTCCTCATGCCAAAAAAAAAAGAAGGAGAAGGAAAAGCAGAACAAGAACTCGGGTAGAGGGTATTCTCGAACGGAGACACGAACGACTTGGCAAATGATGTGGTACTCCCCTCTCCCCTGCATGTACGTTGCAAGTACCCCTGATCTGCAATGTGGTCTTCGCCAATGCACTACGTCCTACTTATCGGCATACAGCTCGATGACCGATCGCGGCTGACAGTACACCCCAAGGGGCGTGTACTGGATGTCAAGGAAGCTGCGTGATCCTGTCAGCATTTAGCAGTGTTTGGCGAGGAGAAGTGACCGACCCGAAAGCACTTGGTCCCCCAAGCTCGAGTCCCCTTTGGGTGTTCGTCCATTGAGGTGCAGCCGTTATCCCGAGGACCAACACTCTCAAGCCATATTTATACTGCGGAGTGCCGAGCGCTGCGCCGCTCTGGGCGTCAAGCACGGCAATAAGATCTGGCACGGTGGCTAGCATCTGTAACTATATCAGAACATTCACGTGGCGAGAATTCAGTGATACAGCACCGTCATTTGACCATCCGGGGCTGTATGTTCTGCGAACAGGTTCTCGTTCTTGAAGGGTATGGTTAGTGTTCCGTTGAACTTTGCCTCCGGTTTGTCCGAATCGTTCCGCGCGTCTTCGTCCGCGGACAGAGTCGCGATCACTACCTCTCCTATCGTATGTCCTTTATACAATCTTGGAGATCATGAATTCGGATAAGATTTTCGAGCATGCGTCAAGACACACCTTCTACGAACGTCGATAATCTTCCCGCTGAACAGCACCCTTGCTGTCTTGTCCCCCCCAACAGCATCCACGACGACTTGGCCAATCTGGTCAATGTTCGACTGCTTTCGCGCAAGAGCGATGGCTCTTCCAATGTGCCAGCTCAATGATACCGTGTTAACGATCATGGAAGCCCCCAGGTCCTTGACTCGCAGCGGCCGGCTGGCCATTCCCACGTATGTCCTAACGTTTCTTGAGATGGAAGCAAGCAGCGACGCTGTACGACAACTTACCCCATCTCAACACTGGCCGCTCGCATCGCCGCATCGACGTCGGCATCCCTCTTCGCCTTCGTCATGATCTTGGTGGCGTAATCAGGGCCGTGAGCCTCTAATTTAACCTTTGGAAAGGGGTAAAGACCAACCATGACGTTACCATCCCCGCTCGACATAGCGCAGGGAAGAAGGTTGGCTGCACGACCCGTTTCGTCGTACACGTTGGCAGTCGTTTGGTGCCACTGCATAACCCTTGACCTTAGTTTCGTCTGCGCTTCATTCTGGGATGAAACGATCGCCTACGGTTGGATATGCGCGACCCTGACGAACGGCCCTGTCACCGGGGTTTGCGGGTAGTGAATCAATCTTACATACCATGAAATCTGCATCGACGATCGGAATATCATAGTTCTTTGTGGCGGCTGTGATCATCTGGACAAGATGTTAGTCCGAGAAATTGACGCGACAGATGATTCACGCTGATCATCCCATTTCCTCCTCCGATTTCCAGCGCACAAAGTACGTCAGGTTTCGTGATCTACAAGCCCGAATGAGACCAGCTGCTATCGGCACTATGCTCGAATACTTGCCCCCATAAACGCCCAGAGTTCAGCACACGCTTCGTTGTACCTGTGAACATGTTGTCAAAAGGGTCTTAATGGTACGGATACACGCACTCGTTTCCAAGTAGCCTCTCTGAACACACCTCCGGGCTACCCAACGCCCCACCCCAACCTATGAGTGCATCGGGGGTGAGAGAACCTGGATCGACAACGCGGATGACTGCCCCTGCCCGCACCATCTCTCTTAGCTCCAGGAACATGTGCAACGGCGAGCCACCTCCACCACAGCCCAGGACATAGCATCCGTCCGAAATCCACTCGAGGTCGATTTCAGATAAAAACCACTGGTTATCTTTCACTTTGGGTGTGTACGCAATGATGTCTTGAGATGAGCTCAACGAGGAAGTCTCTCCAGCTGTGGCGTCCGATATTGCTCGGGATAACGTCAAGGTATTCTCACTAGATGGGTTGGGGCTAGATTCTGCGTCGTCTATCTCGTCGGGAACCGCATCTCCACTCCAGTCACCAGCGGCCTTGACGTAGAAGCGGCATCTTCCAGTGGTATATGCGATGGGTATTACCTCGCTTTCTACGATGGAAACAAGATTCGGAGTAGCGCCAGAAGCCACTGCGCGGGCAATTGCTTTGGCTTCCATGGCTTTCCTCACTTCGGACACGGGCGTAGACGAAACGTCTTCAAACGAGTCGATCGTACCTGATATCTGCCCGTCGATGAGCGTTTGTCAGAGGGATGTCCGAAACGTCTCCTTACCTGAGCGATAGCAGCGCCAACTGCATTTCGCGACGTCGTAATACGGAAATCTGTGCACCCGACTAACCCCAACGAGTTCGTCTGGTGCTAAAATAGATCCTCCGCCGACAAGATAGACGGGGATGTCAG
Organism: Boletus coccyginus; assembly: GCA_025782845.1. Taxonomy (NCBI): domain Eukaryota; kingdom Fungi; phylum Basidiomycota; class Agaricomycetes; order Boletales; family Boletaceae; genus Boletus; species Boletus coccyginus. The sequence goes on from JAHZSR010000017.1 coordinate 557,744, forward strand.
CCACTGACGTCTTCATCGCATCCAGTGTGTTCTGTAACATGCTCTTGATTTCCTTCTGCGCATCATCGATTATGGATTGGTCAAGATCTGCTACACGGGAAACATCCCCAATAGACGCCCGCCCAGCGGCAACGGCAATGTCTGTAGCAGTAAGCACTGTACCGTTGAAGATACGGGCTTCGGATGTGATTCGATGGCCCACTGAATCCGGTCCAATAGTTACCCGTTTGGAGTGAGAATCCTGGCGGACGAGAGAGCCACCTCCGAGCCCGAAGCTAGAACGGAAATTTATGATAAGTAAAGTTTCTGGGAGAGAATCGTGCAAGGTTACCTGGCGACATGAGGCATAGAGAAATTCAACAAAACCCCGCAGAGTTCATGACAAGCTGCGGCTTGCCGAGGGAAGCCGCTGGGCCTTCAAATCAAATCGGGGAGTCAGAACCAAAGAATGTTCGAGTCAGTAAGGGTGAACACGAACAGAAGCATTCCGATATCCGTCTGCGAATTGCATCCGTTATAGAGTCCGAGAAAAAGGAAGGGAACAAGGACGAACCGTCGTGCCTCCTATATCGACCACCAATGCGGATTCTCTGGAGATGTCAGACTGGAGAGATGCGAGAAACGCAGCTCCCCTCATTGAATTGGTGGGACCAGAAGAGCTATGCGATCATCGTGATCGGAATTTGAACCGAGAACATTGTGGAATGAAACTCTGTGGGTGCATCAAGCTATTGAACGAGGACTCACAACGTCCGAATGGGTAATTTAGCGGCTTGGGCGCAATTGAGTAAGGTTCCCTCGTTGCTCGTGATGAACACAGGGCATTTTAGGTGTAATGCACGTGCTGTTTTCTGGAAGCCTGTGACGGTCTTCTTTGCATACCTGAGAAGCGAGGCATTGAGGATGGTAGCGTTCTCGCGTTCCAAGAGGCCGATGTGAGCCACGTCCTTGGAACACACTATGTTGAGGTGTGGTAGTTTTGCTTTCAGTATCGAAGCGACGCGTTCTTCCTGTTTGAGACTGGAATCGATGGGGGCAAAAACCGAGATGATCGCAACTGCATGGATGCCCTTTGAGTGAAGTTTTACGTTTTAGTGCGGGACAGTCGGTCCCAATTACGGCAAGCTGAAACACAAGAAGGGCGTGCCTCTTTGTCGATCTTGTCGCAGGCAGACTCAATCTCGGCAGGGTTGACGCTCGCAATTTCGCTCCCATCAATCTGCAGTCCGCCCGAGACGAGGAAACAGGGACCTTGCAAGACTTGCACGAACAGGGTGTCGGTGAAACATCGAATGGGAGCATTGTGGAGGACGTACAATTTTTCAGATCGGGTGGAAAGCCGACGAACGGGGGGGTTCCATGGGTGAATGGACCACAGAGACGGACGACGGCCACCCGATCTAGACGGGCGCGATTTCTCTCGACGAGTGCGTTTACAAAGTGCTAGAGGGAGTTGAGTTGGGGACACGGGTGACGCTGTGTGACGCACGGTTGTGCCGATGGAGATCGCCTGGACATCGGAGGCGTGTGGGACCTGGTCGAGGACGGATTGGATGGCACGTTGGATGCCCTGGGTGACATCTGGGGTGGTCGGGTGCTTGGCGGATGCGAGGACCTGTGCGTCTGATATGTTGAGGAGGACGGCGTCGCTGGTGGACGGTGAGATTGGCTGGAGCGGGGAGTGCGACGTACATACGTGTTTGTGCCGCCGACGTCGACGCCGAGGCGGAGTACAGGAGACATTGCCATATATGGAAGCGACAAGGAAAGCGAAGAGGGTGGTGTGAATGTATTTCCCGAAAAGGCAGGGGTGGTTTTGTTGGCTGTTCGATTAAAGTCGGCCATTGACAACGTGCCCAAATCGCAAAATTCTGGACGACCGGCCATCTTGAACGATGGCCAGCGCATCTGACGGTCTCGCTGCCACTCTTTCTTCTTTGCCAGACCTTTCCCTCCATCCCTTTGCTTCCCCGTCAGAGCGCAAGTTCCACCTCCAGCTCCTCCTCGACAACAAGGAAAAGCAGCTCCAACAGGCCGGCGCACTCGGCCAACGCGTCCTCGCCCAGCAAATCGAGCTCGAGGAGAAGATCCGTCATCTCCAGGATTCCGACGTAGAGCGTGGAGACGATGAAGATCTCGACGCAGAGGCCAGAGAGCGCTACCGCGAACTCGCAGACACCATCAAGGCTTGGGACCTCGAAAACGCCCAGCTATCGAACGCGTTCGGCTCAAATGTGTGTATCTTGTCTTGTCTTCTTGGTAATCTCCTCCAAACCATCCCGCTCGTGTCTTTGTGCTTCTTTCCGAGCCTCGTGGCTTCCCCGCACAATGCACTCCTGCGTCCGACTGGGCCACGCGACATTACACAACCTATTCATCAGAGAGTTGGCGTGTCCATCCCCTGGCGCCCGTTCACCAAACTGTCCTTTTTGCTTTGTTTTCACCCCATTTTTCCGTTGCCGTTGCCTTTGCCTGTTGCTGACTCATCTCTAGCGTTCCGCAGAGGACACGCTTTCTCCAGCAATTCAAGTCAAGGACCTTCCTCGCGATGAACCAGAACGGTCCAAAGCTTCCTCCTCTTCCGCTGCCCAGTCTCGCCGGGCCAAAAACGCTGCTCACAGAGCGGATGACGTCGGTGCGTCGGATTGGACCCACTTCTCGCCCCAGTTCTCATCTTCATCTCCGTCGTCTAGAATTCGCATTTGAAATTGGCAGCGGTTTGCTGACCGAAGTCCGACGTCTCCAAAGTCTTCTCGGAGAGCGCGACAAGGCCATACAGGACATGAAAGAGGAAAAGGACGATCTCGAAAAGAGTATCGATTCCCTTCGTACCGCCCTCCGTTCACAAGAGCAGAGCTCAGGTATCCATTTCATCATCCCCACCTTGCGTCTAATTGAGGCCCAACCCGACCAGACAAGTTCAAGGAAGAGAACTGGAACCTCGAAGTCACCCTGCAAGAGCTCCGCACACAGCTATCCGACTCCCAAAGCACTGCGCAGAGATTGGAATCTGAGCACAAACGACTCACAAAGTCGCTGAATACTGCACGTGAATCCACCGACCAGCACAAGAATGAAGCGGAACGCACAAAGACCGCATTCGACGAATTCAGGGCCAAACACGACACCGAGTTTGCTCAGGCACGGAAGCATGCTGCTGGCCTGCAGCGCGATAAATCCGATTTGCAGTCTGCACTCGATGCCTTGAGAGTGGAAATGGCGAAAGCTAATCGGAGACTTGGTCCCAGGTTCGGTTCACCCCTCACCCCGGGTACAGGGGACGCCAAAGACTTTTTGACCCCTGCTACTGCTGACGAGGACGACGTGTTCACTATTGGAGGCGCATCCACGAACAGGAAACGCCAGGACACCTCTGTTGTATTCCAGCCAGACGCTTTCGAGGACCTTGCTGAAGTTTCCCCCGACCCATCGCCTTCACGTCCTTTCCACGCATCTAATCACCCCAACAAGGAAATAGAAGCGCTTCAGCAGAGACTCTTCCACGCCGAGAGACAGATCAAGACACTCAAGGGCTCCCTTCATCGCGAGAAAGAGATGCGCATGGATTACAAACGGAAACTTGAAGCCTCGCCTGGGTATGCTCACGACGAGAACGAGCCACCAGAGAGCGAGTTATTCGAGGATATTGATCCACCAGCACCAACCGCAAATACCAAGCCGAGGCACAAGCTCACCCCTTTCCACCCCCGTGCAGGTCGTGGTCGGAGAGGGCGCGGTGGCAGTTCGCTCGCTGAACGATTCGAGAGAGCTACTCACAGTGTTTCACCAAATGGTGTCGATGCACTAGGCATCAGGTTGACGCCTCCTCCCCCTGTCCCACCAATCCCAGGTACCTTCCACGACCCAGAAGGTGGCATTGATGAATTCGACATCGACATGTCTGACGACGATCATTACGAGGAAGAGGTGCAGCAGCGTGGTCTGGAAGTTTCACAGCTCGCTCCTGCCTCGAATCGCACCAGCGTTGATGGAATGGACCCCGCTTTTGCAAATGTGCTCCGCAAATCAGCATCTCACAGTTCTCTCCGGTCGGGCACCAGTCCTCTACGTCAATCTGTTCTCTCGCGCAGTGGACGTGGCGGTGCTCCACGCCGTCCGCGCGGTGGTGCTGCATTCCAAGAAGCACGACCACCCTCGCTTGTCGGGCAGCCTAAGGCACTGTCTGAAGCCCTTTCCGCAGAGTTGGGCATTGGGATGACCAGTGTGGTCGAAGATGACATCCTTCCCGATGGGTTGGAGACCAAGGAAGTTGAATGCCAGACGGACGAGGATGGAGTAACGTTGTTGGTTCCCACTCTCGCGCCCGTTACAACCGAGATTGGTGTACAGGCCGAATCTGAGTCGGCTCCTTCTCCTACCGCCGTCCTTGTCACTTCAGATATGTCCTCCCAGACGGACGAGGCTGTCCTCCAACACATCGATATGGCCGTGCAGCATCTCCCCACCGAAGACACTATCCAAGCAAGTATCCAGACTTCTCCATTCCCCAGACATCCTTACCGCCCTGTCTTCTCCCCCACGCTGCGCCGCACGACTCTCATGCAATCCGATTTCTCCAAGTCCTCCGACGATGGCAGCGGGGACTTAACCGTGCAGAATGACCGCATGCCCGGCTCTCTTTTCACTCCCACCGAGTCCGCTTACGAATCCGAGTTCGACATGGACGATGGTGCCACCGAGACGGGTGCAGAGACAGAGACAGATGTGGATGATTACCTGGATGCGCGGATGAGCATTGGGATGACGACCCCTTCCGAGTCGCGCGAGGACTTCCACTCGATGTTGACAATTTCGGACAACGATTATTCCGAGAGCGACGAGGAAAGCATCAAGGCGTCGAGGATCTCCAGTCGGGCTGGTTGGTCATCCGTGGAGTCCTTTACAGAGCAGAGGGAGATGTTCGAGCCTGAAGCACCGAGGACGCCTATCGAGTATGATGAGAAGGGTGTTGGCTCTGCGTTTGAAGACGTCAGGGTCGTCGAAGTCATCAAGGAGGTTGAAGTTGTCAAAGAGGTGATCAAGGAGGTAGAGGTCGTCAAAGAAGTCATCAGGGAAGTTGAAGTGATCAAAGAGGTGGAGGTGATCAAGGAGGTAGAGAAACCCGTCGAGGTCTTCAGGGAGATCGAGAAGCCGATCGAAGTGGTCAAGGAGGTCGACAGGCCAGTCGAGGTCGTCAAATACGTCGAAAAGCCCGTCGAGGTTGAAGTCATCAAGTATGTCGAGAAACAGGTCGAAGTTGAGGTCACCAAGTACATCGAACAACCGAAGCCAGAGGTCAGGGAGATGTCGATACAGACGGATGTCGCGAGACCTGTCACCCCGACTAGCGCTTCAGCCGCCATACCTCTCTCCACGCCTTCCTCGGAGAAGCAGGATATTTCGAGTTCTTCCATAACGCCCCTCGCTCATGCTGCCGCTCCGGGCACGCCAATGGGTCTCTACAGGGTTGGAACAAATGGACAGCAGTTCCAATTCGTGACATCCTCACCACCAGCCTCACCGACCTCAGGGCCGTCCTCCCCTGTCACTACCATCAGAGACTCTGTCGTTGCAACGTTCAACATGATCCAATCTCGCGTATCTCACTCTGAGCATCGACGGTCTGTCGAATCCACCGCTTCTAGTCGTCGCTGAAGATCCCGCGAAACGAGCTCGTACGTCGTCGAATGTACCCTCAGTAGTTGACAAGACGCGCCCACCGACGATGGCCCTGCCCCCGCCACCCCGGCAGCCTCCGCCACCCAGCAGTATGCCTCCACCGTCGTTTATACCCGAGAAAAAATTCCCAACGACTTCATCTGCTGGTGATGGTCCTCCGCCAAGGCCGACGTCACCCCCACCACCAGAGCTCATTCAACGTGCGACCACACCGACCTTCGGTACAATGCTCTCTGTAAACAACAAAGGGATCGTATTTTCCGAGACAACACGGATCGAGTATGCCTCCGTCATCGAACATCCGCCAGCCACCAGTCCACAAGCAGCTTCAGGTCTGCCGCAAATGCTGCCGCGCATGCACAGAACTCACAGCCTCCCTCTGGGTTGCCATCGTGGGCCGTTCGGGAGAAGGGACGCAAGGAACTGTCAAGTACTTCTCTCACCTCGGACCGTAGTGCGCTCTCTCCGCGGTCGTCGATGTCATCGGATCACAATCCGTTCGTGACCCGCGGGGGCCATAACCAAGGCGCATCTGCTATATCTGCGGGTACGGACCAGACTGGCGGTGTGACGGATCCTAGCGTCATCCATGCCATTACTCAAACGATGATTGGAGAGTTCTTGTACAAGTATACGAGGCGCGCGATTGGGAAGGGACACGGAGAGAAGCGGCACAAGCGCTTTTTTTGGGTGCATCCTTACACCAAGACGTTGTACTGGAGCTCCGCTGATCCCGGCTCGTCAAATGTGTCTGAGTCGAGCGCAAAGAGTGGTAAGTTCGTTTTTGTGTGCGGCGTGATGGCTTCGCTCGGTAGCTGATTGATGCGTTCTATTCGCAGCTTACATCGAAGGCGTGCGTTCGGTTCTGGATCCCAACCCCATGCCACCTGGGCTGTACCAATATAGCGTGGTGATCTCAACGGCTCAAAGGGAGATGAAGATCACTGCACCCACGAAGGAGCGTCACGACATCTGGCTAAATGTGAGTTATCTCTACGTTGGCTCCGCGCATGACAGTTTTCTGAATCGGATTTTCAGGCCCTCAAGTATCTCTTGGCTCGTCCCAACCCAACTGCAGTAGCGTCCCCAAACCGCAACGAGAATGGTTTGATGCCCACGAGTCCCATGTCTCGTAGTGCCGAGTTCACGGACGACGACCATCGCCAATTAGTCGACTCGAGTCCCCAAAGCCAGCGAAGTGGCCGGAGCAGTCACAATGACGGCGCGTTCAGCACGACACCCCGTGGAACGCGGAGTCGCTCCCAGCTTTCCGTCAGGGGCTCTGTTGGCAAGCGCGCTGGAACACCAGCAGCGGAATATCTTCGATGGGCCGCGCCAGAGAGCCCGTACAGTCCCACCCGGTCGTTTGAGCAAGTGATGTCGGGGCATGCGCGAGAAGACGAGCAGCTCGAGTTTGAGCTGCATGGCGAGTCGCAGTCTGACGACGGTTTCGAGGGCCTCGAAAACGTGCGCGCGTGCTGTGATGGACGGCACACGGTTGGTCAACATCATCACCACCACGCACATTCCCACCACGAGCATCTCGACGTCAACGGACCTGCACGGCCCGCCTCGCCTGCCTGGTCCCTCCGATCACGCACCGGGAGCACACAGTCCCACGAGACTGGTGGGCTGTTCTCTTGGGGCCGGGGGGACGACGGCAAACTTCGGTTTGGCTCGCGACGATCAGCAAGGACGGTCAACACGACCGGGGATCGATGATGGACCTGACGTTTGGACGCTCTCTATCTCACTCGCGCACTCGCATATTCTGACCATATTCATATCATCGCACGTTTCACACACTGCTCGTGCTCGTTTTTATCTTACTGGATCGGCTTTTTTCCCCCTCTTTTCTGCGTTATATTACAACTCTCGTTTGAGTCACCCTACACTCCCTTGGTAATTCTCGCTATTCATTCGGACACGCAATCGCGTCGGCACACCACTTTTTTTTTTCCGCGCGTATCACAGTATGCAGTTCCCTTGCCGTCTTTCTATAGTCTCTTGCTCTGAATGTCTCGGTTACCTTAGAACCCTACCACGCTCCTTTACTTAGCACCACCGGAAGAACGATCCACCTATCGTCCTTTTTTCGTTCATGTAAATTTACCTTTTCATAAATGATATCCACATTCACCCATCCGCAAAAAAGGTATGCTGGTGTACAAGACATAGTAGGTACCAAGAAGAAGAACAAAGGTGATCAATCGTGTGTCAGTGAGGTGGTCCGTGCGCAGGAGCACGCGCATGTTTTACACGACGATTTCGTCGACCTTGGACCGATGAATACAAAAACCCTGGGACAACGTCCGTCGTCATGTACACACACACACGGAAAAGAAGCGTTGTTGGCGTACCGGCGTCACCCACTCTTTACATCCGCAGCATACGCCCGCCCAATCGTAGTTGCCAATCTTGGCGCCGCACTTCTTGTTCGGACAGAGGATCTTGCCAGCGAGCTCGCCGTTCGCGAGCGCGGGCTCCATCCACTTCATCTAAACCCATCGTTTCGTCAGTTCAGTCCCAAGCTCGGTGGCGGTGACGAGGATGGGGGGGGCATACCGGTTCTACAAAGTAACCCGAACATTTCGAGTTGATCAAGATCGGGGGGCTCAATGCGGCCCTGGAGCCGTTCAACCCCGTCATGGCCAGACCCGCAGCCACGCGCAACGCGGCGAGTTTGGGGTTGGACGAGAGCTGCGCAGCGAGGTCTGCGCCGCTCGTGTAGGATGTGCCCCCTGGGGGTGGGGATGCGGCGCGCTTGGGGGCGTCGGTCGACGGGGGCGGCGCTGGGTGTGCCGACTCCTCGGGGGGAGACGCGACTGCGTCACCCGCCATGCTCTCCTCGAGCGCATGTGACAAATCCCGGCCGATGCCCTCCATCGAGAGGGGTGAGGGTCGGAAGAACCGTGCGTCGCTCAGGCTGCCCGACGGGCGGCGTGAATGCGGGCCGAGCGCCGCGGCTGTACTGTTACGGGGCTTGTCGGCGTCTGAGTCGTCCGCGTCGTCTTCGGTTTCGAGGGCAGACATGGAGAGGGACTCGAGGAGTCTACGACCGCCTAGCGCGGGGAGACCGGCTGGGCGCCCTTCGGCGGTCCCGTTCGATACCGAGTTGAGTCGCGAGCGGGGTTGGCTCACGGACGGACGGCGGGAGATGGTGACGTTCAAACTGGTGGACGGCCGTCGGGAGCGCGCAGTGGGGAGAAAATCGTTGGAGGGACGGCGGGATGCGGCGGGGGATAGGGACGGGAGGGCTGGCGTCGATGGACCGAGTTGGCCGTGATCGAGCATGTGTTCGCGGGTTGCGAGTTCCTGCCTGGATTTGAAATCGCAGAGTGTCTCAGCGTGCGGTGTCGAGTGGGGGGATGGGTCGTGTACCTGCACATCTTGCATCGTATTCGTCTGCTTGGGACCATGAGAGGCGTGTTTGGTGATGAATCAGGGGGCGACTGCGGATACCCTGCAAACATGTCACCTGGCGGAGCGGAACCATCGCCATCTAAGATGATCAGATCAGCCCCGTTCGTGCTAGGGGACACGTGGACGACGAAGGGTGGGTTGATGAATGAAGAGATCGTCACTCACTCATGACTTCTTCGGTTGTCCTCTCCATATAAAACATCCGAACGGGCTTGGACCTGCGAGAGATCTTGTAGGACGCCTGGTGGAACACCTCGAGTTGTTGGAGGAAGCCTTCGTTGGGCCTGCTCTCATCTGAGCGTCGAGCACATCCTGCAAAAAGTGTCATGGGCTCACTCTGTGTGCGGGCGCACGGCCCTGATCATGTCGAGCGCGGCGGACGGATCTAGTTTGCGCGTATACATCAAGTAGGCAGCAACGATGGTCGCGCTTCGGCCTGCAAGCGGTTCGTCTCCAGCGAGTGCGTTGATCTGAACGACTCACTTAGGCCAGCCTGACAGTGTACGAGCACGCCGCGACCCTTGTCGAGTTCCTTTTGGATGAAGGATATCGAGGGCAAAAAATGGACGAGGACGTCTTCGTCTGCGCTGTCATCGATGTTGATGTGGTACTTGTTGAACGTCTGCCGGTGGGATATAACTGCTCTGGAAATGAAGCGGAAAAGGTTGGCGCACTGCGTTGATCGTGACCTTTCCTCGCATCGCTGACACGACACTGAATATCTTCTTGGCCTTGAGGGACTCTACGTCGAGGGCGCTCGGGAGGTTGCCAATCCATAGGCGAGGGACTATCTCGTCCATGGGCGGACGGCGTTGTAGTGGGACGGGAGATAGACACTCCGCTGTCAGTGGAGGTGAGAGGCGGGCGCAGTTGAGGAAAGAGCTGTTCTGGGCGTCTCATGCATGACCCGTCCGTGTCCATTTCCACAAACAGTTGGCAGCTACACTACATACATGCATTGGTGGTACTGACATCTAGTTCCGGTGACCAGCGTCGATCTGACATCAAGGCACAAAGGCTTTGATCAACTTTGCAAGCCTACACTTGTATTTGGGTGGTGTCACTGGTGTCGTCGGTGAGTGCATCGCCTATGCTGCGTCAATATCAACCGCCGTCTGCCTGTTCGTTCGACTCACCACGGGGGATGGCGGCAAGGAGTGCGAGAACCGAGATCGCGGCTCTTCGCTTGAACCAGGAGAGAGGTAGCCACTGTCTTCCCTCTCAGAAGGGCACGGGATGAGGAGCAACGAGAGCGCTGCGAGCTGCACGCGCTGTCGCTCCCGTAGGATGCGTCGTCGGTCATGTACGCTCGTGCCCTGGGCGGCGAGGAGCATGAACTGCTCATCCAAATGCGCGGTCTGCCCTGGCATTGGCTGGAAAGCGTCTTGAGTGCGACAGGGACGGCAAGCAAGGCAGATGGACTTGCCAGCGTGCGGGTGATGTGTGGGTGGGAGGACGGGCTTGGATACGCCGGAATATATGGCCCATCTGCCACTTCAACCTGTCAGGTCGGTCGGTCGTGATAGTGGCGTTCCGCGGTGTGAGCTCCAACACGATGCATTGCCAAGTGCTGATCATGACCATTCTTAGTATGTGTCTGGACCTGCGGCTCCGAACGCCAATCACCGCTAACAGCGTCCGATTGACAGCCAAATTATAACGGCCACCGCCCCCACACGGAGCATTGAAGGGTGGTTGGTGCCACTGTGTCGACAAAGTTCCCGCATTCTGGGTTCTGCGGCAAGGGTTCGAGGGTACGGTATTCCCCCAAGTACAGGAACGCATGTGTTGACAAAGTCGCTCCTGTTCCGCGCTTTTCTTCCTTCTTTGATCCTGGCCTACCCTGCTCTACTCTAATAATCGTGTCTCGCCCGGCTCTTTCCATCCTATCTGTCATCGCACGCGCCGCGTTTCAAATCTGGCGTTCGGCTAGCCAGATCCAGCTGATCTTACCCCGCTTGTCGCGTGAGTCTTTCTGCATGTTGAAATTCTATCATGCAGGGCCAGCAACCCATGCGTCTGACCTCCATGGTCATCTCGATGGCATGTTTCTTCCGCAAAAAAGGCATCCGTGATCCACACTGCGAAAAAGACGTTTGCTCGTGGGTCGCAGCGCCTCTAGAAGCAGACCTTGGTGCTCTCCGAGGTGTCCAACGACTCGCAGCTTCACGGGAAGCAGCGCGTTTTACACGATCTATGATCCCATATCTTCCTTGACCGACCAGCAATCCTATTGCGATTCCGAATACGATCATGTGGCGTCTTCGGCGTTGTGACACGGACTTCAAAATCCCTGCTGGCATGTACACCAACCGGGACGGACACACTCAACCTGACAGTGGACCCGTTGACCCATCGTACACGCCCTATTGTCTCACTTACCAATCGATGGGGCCTTATGGGCCTACACACTTTATCACGATCGCCGCCTGCACCACGGGGCAAGTCGTGCTAGTGCACATAAGTTGGCTAGGTGGCGTGTTCTATTGGGTCCTCTATGCATACCTTGCTGTTCCAATGGACACCCTTGAAGCGGTTTTACCTAGACTTTTGAATCATTTCAGCGCTCATCACATTTGATTGTGTTGGAGATAAGGGCGCAGTAGTAGACCTTAGATCAGACAAGATGGGTGCCTTGTGAGGGCATGGGACCAAGGATCAAATTATTGCCCCCAGATACAGGTCGACTCTTATATACTGTATCGAGTTATCAAATACCATGTCTCAGGTCGGCATGGAGGCCGAGCTTGGTTTGCTCGTGTGTGGCCTAATGGCTAATGGTCGCTTTCCAACAGATTGCACGCCATCTATACCGATTCTTCGGAACCGCAGATACATAAACGATATGGCGTCTCATCGAGACCCAATCTTGGAATGATACAGTCGCGCGTAGCAGAACCTATCCACTCCTACAACTCGGCAAAGAAAAGGGCTACAACGAACGCTGGCAATACACTAGTGCTAACAATACAGTCAGGGATTCCTATTTTTACTTTCCATTTGTCATCGGGGAGAAAAAAAGACGCCGTCAGACTTGTGCGTGGGATGGCCTGGTCGGGGAATGCTGGTCAGAGGGACCACGAGCGACGCGGTAAGGATGGATACGAGCGCCTTTTGCGAGCTGGCACTGGTGGTGGCGCAGACGTGCGAGAGCGGGGCCCACGAGGAGGAGAGGTGGGGGTGGGGGCACGTTCGGGGCAGACGGGGGCGGTACCAACACGACGGCGTCTGCGTTCTCGAACGAGGTGGGTACGAGACGGACTTTCCGGGCGGGGAATGGGCCCGTCGACGTCATTGGAGGCGAGGCAGTGGGTGGGTTGGGGTTGAGCTGTGCGGTCTAAAAGGGAAGTGATGAGCGGTTGGGAGAGTAGACGAGAGAAAGGACAAGTACGGGACAGCAGTGATGAGTGCGGGTGTCGCCGCGGGGGAGGTCAAGGGAGTGGAGGGGAGGGAGAGTCGGACGAGGAGCCATCAGTGCAGGGCCTGCCTTGACACGATGCTGGGTGGTTTGCCGGGGCCATTTTATAGAGCTGCAAGGCATTCCATTGTGCTAGGACCAACAATAGACACGTCTGTTTGTGTTCGTTTGTGGTCCATTCAATACATTGTCCATCATGGCAGAGCTCGCTCAAAAGATAAAACTCGTACGCTGTTCGGTCCTGATGCCACACCGCGTGATGACTCTTGCCAGATGAAAGGCGCAGCACCCGACCTTGCCGCCGCCACGTATCAGATCTTCGACGAGACCCATACCATCGGCAACGCCCTCCGATGGATGCTCATGAAAAAGTGAGGCTCACAATACCCAGTCCGAATGTCTCTGCTGACCAAACGACAGTCCAAAAGTAGAGTTTTGTGGCTACAGGTCAGTCAATGGCACCGCCGTCGTTCGTTGGCGACCGCGATTCCATTGTCCTTTCGGACCTGCCGTGTCTCGCTTCGGATCGACCCACTCACCCCTTCCATAGTGCTCCGCATCCTTCCGAAAATCTTATCCAGCTACGTATCCAGATGTATGGTACGCACCACCTCTGGTCACTTTGGCGACGCCCACATTGACATTCTATTGAGACGGGCTTTCATCCCTGGACGCACTTCTCGAGGCACTCTCGCACCTCGATGACGTGTGCAGCAGTATAGAAGAGAGATACCGCGGTAGTCTTGCAGAAGGTCAATACGAACCGTGGCAAGAAAAGAGCTAGGGTGGTGGTACGACTGTGTTACAATGAGACAATGGACGATCTGACGATCGCATGTACAAGATAGACCTCATTCGAACAACGACTCGTGCAAACAACGCGGGCCTGGATGATTTGCGTTCTCGAAACGAAAGATCCATTTGTGTTTGGCAGATTGCAGCGTGGTGTCCCCGAGACAGAATTTCTTTCCGCGACCGTATTTCCAAGGTTTCCTCACTACCGAAGCAATGCGTGTCAGTTGCTTGTCGTTCGAAATGCGTACGAGGCTCACATCCTATCAGGGTGTACCCAGGCACTACAGCCTTGATGACGACGCATTTAGGCAGCTTGGGAGACGCGTTTACATGGCCAACGAGCAATGTTTCGATCGTCCTCTGATAATGTTTGATCTACTAGGGGGCGTGTCAGTTGCACTGCGACACTCACCGTGACGGATGCTTGCTCGACGGAGAATATATGGGATATATTTCTGCACAGGTGTCAATAACCTCCGCTTGTCACAAGGGAGCGCATATACCCATCTCCATCATCACCGCGGAGACAGACCTGTACCACCGTGCCCGATGTGGAGTTTGGATCGTGAGCCAGATCGAGGGGCGGAATAAAGAGCAACTGAGTCCGATTTAATTGTAGCGCGTAGCTTTCTGGCTCCATGCGGGATCTCTTTAACGTTTCACCTGTCAAAGCGTCAGTGTCGATGGTCCCAAGGTTCTCACGGTGTTGCAGCAGGGCACACTCAATACCACCTCGCGGGGGGCACAATCGAGGAAAGAAAATGTGGATTTTCATTAGCTGAGTGAGAGTATACTTGCGACATTAGAAAGTACGCGGAAAGAGTGCCATCGAGGGTGCGCAAACTCATGGGTTCACGACTCTATTTCCTTGTCTTCCGACTTTCCACGAAAAGCACTCTCGCTTTCACTACCATGCAAAAGAAAATAAACAAGATTTTCAAAGGAGAGATGACGCGTCGCGCACCCATGGGATCATACTTGACCGCGGACAGCTTGGGGCTGTTCTGCCGGACTCGTTTCGTGGTGTAAAAGAAACCTGTCTGGGCGGTCGAGATCATTCGAACGATGATCGTTCTGTGGCTCAGAGAGTTACGGGACTGTGCGTGTCGGAGCCTGGCGTAACGTACCGTGCCTTTCCACCTTTTGCCATCTCCTCTGTGGTTTTTGGTTTGGTGTCCACTGGCCACAGTGCAAACGGGCAAAGACGTGTATTGCGTAAGCAAAGCTGGCCTAGGAGCACCAATCACCGTCTCGTACACCCCGTCCACCGACAATAACACCAACATGGGCCCCACAGCGCCCACAGAACCCGAAGAAAACCCCTACGACCTACTGGGTCTTCCACAAGAAGCCACCGACGCCGAAATTCGCACCGCCTACCGCGCGCGCTCGCTCAAAGTCCATCCCGATCGCGTGCGTCTCCTGTGTTCATCCCTTTTCTCGTCCCCCATTCTTCACACCGCACGTTGCAGAATAGAAACGACCCTCTGGCAGCCCAGAAATTCCATGCGCTCACGGTCGCGTCGACGTTGTTGCTCGATCCGTTGAGACGGCTTGCTTTGGATGCCCAGCTCCGTCTCGCCGTTGCGAAGAAGGCACGTTTTGCCGCGTTCGATAACAAGAAGAAGGTCCTCGTTACGGAGCTCGAAGAGCGTGAACGCGCGTTCAAGAAATCGCGTTTAGAACAGGAGAAACAAAAGGTTGCGAGAGAGGGCGAGAACGATCGTATCAAGGAGGAAGGTAGACGGATGAGAGAGGAGAGAGAAAGACGGCTGGAGGAGCTGGCGAGAGCCAAGGCCGAGCAAGTGCGCACGGAGGCCGACGAGGAGGGCTCGGACGAGAACGCTCCACCGCCACTCGGTCCTTTTGATACCACTATCCGCGTCAAGTTCACACTTTCGTCGTTCCCATCACTGAATACAGCTTCTACCCTGGCCGCTCACCTTAGACGTTTTGGGGAGATTGATGAGGACGCTGTCGTATTGTCAATCAAGCCCAAGAAAGCTGGTAAGAAGAAGTCACAAGAGAAAGGCGCGGACGGGGGGGCGCAAGGGGAGAAAGTGGTGAATGCTGTCGTTCCATTCTCTCAAATAGGTGCCGCGTTTGGGGTGGTTTCCAGCGGTCCTACCCTCAAAGAGCGGGGTATGGAGGTGTCATGGGCTGGTGGTTCAGAGCCTCCAATACTGGAGTGGCTATGTAACAGGGGTGAGCTCGGCGGAAATCTCAAAGGGAGTATTCCGTCTGCTGCGCCCGTCGGTGATGTACCAGGAGGAAACCCACAGAAAGGGGCCCTAGCCGACGAAACCAAGTTTTCTACATTCGTAAGCCTTTTCTAATTGCTGGACAGCGTTCGTTACGTGTTTACAATGTCTGTTCGAACAGCCCAGTACATTCGAATTCCCTGTTTCACCTCCGCCAGAGCCAGCCAAACCTACCAACACGTTGGATTTCGAATCACTGACGCTTCTGCGGCTACGAGAGGCCGAACGTGCGCGATTAGAGCGCGAGATACTAGAAGCAGAGGCAAAAGGAGAGGCGTGAAGCTGATAGTACGAGGTACGATCGACTTGTAGAGCTCAATCGGGATTCGGGACGAATATGATCCGATTGTAGTGTTAGCCCCCGTCTCTGTCTATCATCCCCAGCGCTTCGCTGTTGGGGTACGTTCCCACTAGTTCAGGTCATGACATCGCGTTTACTCTGCAAGTTCCAGGACCTCGGCCCGCATCCTTTGGCGTCCCAACTTCCTTGCCATCCTCAATGCGCCAACGTCGAATCTTCCCTTTTCCGCCGCCCCTCACGACGTGCTTCCCATCAACGAGTGCGACTGAAAGCATGTCATCCAGACCGCCGGTGGCGATCTGCTTTACTTCCTTTCGGTGAACGGTACTGAAAGAAGAACCGTCTTTACTCGACTCTTGTGTTTCACCATCGCGCCCAGCGCTCACCGTTCTTTCGCCAGAGGCGCACGTTGGAAAACATACCCCCTCTAGGTATTAGGCAGGCGGAATGAGGGATGCGTAGTCGTTTGTTTTCGGTACGCCATTGTCGTCTGGTGCAAGTGTCTCCGTATTGAATCAATTCACTCCATCAAAACGCGTTGCTGATGGGCCGTAGAATAAGTACCGGCTCGTCGTCCCCCGCGGGCTTGAACGGGTCCCTGTCGATTAGTGGTTAAATCGCCACGTTGTGGATCTCACAATACCGTGGCGCCGCAGGTTCAATTCCTGCCAGGGACACTTGTTTTTGTGGGCAATCCAACCTCGGTTTTACTTTGCAATCTGTTCCCCATTGTGGTCACCGGACATCACACTCAGGTCATAGTTACCTCATGATGTATCCTGGTTGAAATGAACCCTTACCCATCAATTGGTATCCTTGGACTTGATTTGATCAATGCATCCGCTCTCATTACACAACGAATTCCGCCGCCGAGACTCGAAAAAGAACTCGTAGCGAAAGAGGGATCTGATCACCAAAGGCATGGCACATACCAAACCAAATTAGCAACCATAGCAAAAAAAAACACGATCTGCATATTTTGCGTGCACGGACTACCACACCCCCTGGGTTGCTTGTGGGCTCGCCGGCCCCGATTGCCCAAATTCACTACCGGTACCCGAATACACCGAGTTGGCTTGCGCGAGCGGCGGTGGTGCGACGGCCGGTTTGGCTGCCTCGACTTCCTTGCGATACTCGATCTTCTCCACGCGAACTTCACCTTCCACGAGTTGATAGACGTAAGTAACGACAACGGCGCCTTGGATATCCATCAGTGCAAACGAGGGCGTTGGATCGCTGAGGACGTCATCAGACGTTCTCATTCCGTAAGCATGACCTGAGAGCACCATCACCTGTTGTGTAGTCCCGTCCACGCGCCCGTCGCCGAGCCAGGGTTCACGAAGAACCGACCGTCGTATTCGATGGCTTGGAACCTAGCGGAATGGAACGGTCGGAACTCGGCGTGTTTCGTGATGAAATGGAGATGGATTCGAACGCGTTGGTGCGCACGTGCAGGGAGATCGGGATTAGAGGGGGTGGGGGGGAGACGGACTCACGTATGTGTGTGACCCGACACCAATACGTCAACGTCCATCTGGCGTGCGATGGCACTCAGCGCATCGAGATCGCCGGTCGGAACACACTGGTGGCCGTGCATGACACCGATGCGGATCGGTGTGTGCACCACCGTCGCGGAGGGCGGAAAGCTGGTGTTCTGCAGACGGGGACATTCGGTGAGCATGCAGGTCGTGCGTGTTTTGCAAAGGGAAACGCGGACGGAACGAGAAGAATGGGTGTACCTCGTCGTAGTCCCCTCTTACGACGCAGACGTCGGACGCCACGGTGCGTAGGTATTCGTAGGTCTCTCGGTCACAGACGTTGCCTGTACATAATATTTGTTGGATCTTCCCTGGGACTAGGAGTTTCCGGAATTTGGCGGGAAGATCGTGTGCACGATGGGGGATATGAAGGTCGCCGATAATGAGGACGAGGACCATGCTGGATGATTAGAACGATGCATGACCCCGTTCCGGCGTGAAGGCACAAGTTGCCAATTAGGTAAGCCAACTACGACTCGGAAAACCACATTGATTTATTGAGCGAGAACACAACAATGTGGGCAGATCGAGTGCCAAAGAAAACCCATGCCCGAGGGTGTATTCCAGCTGAAACCCGTACCAGAGCCACCCGCGGCTCGAAGTTCGCCCGTCAAATCTACCGTCCCTCGCGATCCGAACGTGTACTCGCAGATTCATAGGATGCAGTTTGGCGAACGGGAACTCCATTGACATCATTGTAGCACGTACTCCCCTGGATGTGATCCAGACACACTTGAGTAACTGATAGGCTTTGACTCTGAGACGGAACTCACAGATCCGCACTTGATGGTCACCACTTCCGGAAGCAAGAGCCGTCCCATTGCTGCTGAGGTCAACGGAAGTGACTTTGGAGGTGCGTCAAAAAGGGCCGTGGGGTGTGGATCAAGGTAAGAACTACGCACCAGTGTTTGTATGTCCCTGGATCATGAAATATGGAATCCCAGTCCTCAAGTCCCACAGTCGAACAGTGCCGTCTCGGGACGATGACGCGAGACGATGCTCTCGCCCTACTTGCAACACCGACACCGACAGAACAGCGTCCTATGAGCGTTACTTGAGCCCACAAAACCCGCTGAAAGTAGAAAAGACCGTGCCTTGTGCCCACTCAGCGTCTTCTTGCATTGGAATTGCTTCTCGTCCGGCAAAAGCTCCCAACATTTCAAAGTTTTGTCCAGGCTTGCACTAACAAGACACAGGGCTAAATCACCCGTGGTACTTGGTAGAAACTGGACGCCATAGACTCCGTCCGAATGCCCTTGAAGTATACCGATCGGCTGGTCATCCCTCGAGTCCGGGGATACATCCCAAACTCTGACAATGCCATCGAGTGACCCAGCAGCAACAAAGGACCCTGTTGCGTCGACCGCAACCGAGGTAAAGACAACTTTTTTTGGTGGCCTCTCTTCTAGGCTCGTGGGGTGAAGAACCCTATAAGTGGATTCGGGTACTTGTGTCATATCGGCCGAGAACTGTGTCGCATCCCAGACTCGGACAGTACGGTCTCCCGATGCGGAAAACAAAGATCGAGAATCGGTCGTGAATGCCAACGCGTAAACCTCGCCGGTGTGTCCGTTCAACGTTTGAAGGAATTCACCTGTCTCGACGTTCCAGACCTAATGGTCACCTATCAGGAGAATAACCCATAGGATCCACCGGTGGTTAACGTACTCGAATGTATGTGTCCTCAGACCCCGCTGCAAGTAACTTGTTATCGGAACTTATGACAGCGCTACGGACGTGATTTGCCTTCCGTCCTTCTTGTTCACTACCGAGGAGGAAGCTGGACGAAGATGAATCGTATCACTACGGGAACGGGGAGCATGGTACGGGTACTCACGTTGACTGTGTCCGCTGTTCAGTATTGTATAGGATGACTGCGTTGTCGGTTCCAACTGCCAGTAACAATCCATCGGAAGAGAACTTTACGCAGCAAACAACTCTGGTTGATCAAAAAGGACAATGTTTTGATGAGCTCCAAAGGAAATAGATTTCCTCGTAGTGCGCAGAGCACGCACCCATCGTGGGTATAACCGGAGCGAAATTGTACGTCCATCTGACGTCGTGCATCAGGATTGAAGACGGCTAGCCATCCGTTTCCTTCCTTGACAGAGTAGGCCGGGGCTGTTAAAGGGTCTAAATTGTACGACATGGCTGAAACAAACCCGATGGAAGCACGTCAGGATGCGCCACGGGGTTACGACGAACCAAGGGCGGCTTACTTGATCGATGGAATTCGAGACTGTTCGATCGAAGGTGGAGTGAGTGACCCAAGGCGATGAGAAAACAGGTCTTGCTTGCGGCGCGTAATAGAATGAGGTTAAATACTTGAACGATTATGCGACCTGTTGCTGCAAGCTTCTAGACTGGTTTCCTGGATGCATTTGGTGATATCGAACTACCTCGCGGATGTAATACAACGTATCGTGGTCTAGCCGTGCTTGATACATATGGACCATTTAAAGCTGTCGTTCTGAGACCAGATACGAGTATGGACACGTGCACTTGCGACAAAAGGTTTCACGATGCAGTTTTAACCTATTGACGTTGTAACGGGGTCGTGATTACCAACAGAGAAGTATCGAACTATGAGTGGTCAGTGAAGCAAGGCGCACAAGAAGCTCAAGCCAACACACTGCAGCATGGAAAAAAATTATTCATGTACGTAAGCCTCGGCAAGCTCCTGGATCAATGATGGGCCTCGGGCTGTCCACTAGGCCTCAGGGGCGAGGGAGGAGTAGAACTACCGTCACCATCTCTGACAGTGGCATGGAATAGAGTCATCATTACAACCAAATTTAGAGACGGAGCCGTGGCGACCAGCCACAGCAAGAAAACGTGACCTCGATGGCCAAAGCCTCATGAAAGCGGTCGCAGTTAGCTCGGCCACCGTCGGCCATCTTCCCTAACTCCCGATGTGTGTCCCTTGCTCCGACGTTCAAGGAAAGGTTCGTGCGAAGGAGGCGACAAAGAGACTCTGGCTTACAGGTGGATCTGTCGCACGTCGCAGCGTAACCCGCGGCGCTGTTCGCACGGAGGCATGTGGGCCTCGTGTGCCTCTCAGCTCAGACGGCGAACAGCGCGACGACTCCACCGAGAGAATGTGGAGATAGCCATCTTCGCTGGGTTTGAATAAAGTGACAAATTTAAACAATTAATACCCGATATGTAGGACCCAAACACGTGACTGTGCCTGCTGTGCGTGTGCCCCCGAAATGGACTTGCCGCCGGGAACGCCAAACGTGGGAAAAGAATGCGAGTGCAGGGTCCAACTCCAGCGTTTGTTATAAAGGGCGATGATCAACACCCACCCCGAACGTTCCCAACTTCCTCCATGTCCTCCACAATTTACAACGTAAGTCCCCCTTTCCTTATTCCGTCTCTTCCCCCCCCTGCATTCCCCCGCCCTCCCCTCGTTGCCACCCCTGGCAGCCTCAACGTCGCATATCCGCCCCTCGCGCTAGCAAGCGCAAAATTTCTGGCTCGTCTGAATCATGATTTCTTGGGCCTATCCTCACCCTCCCTTGACCATCTAACATCTTTGCCTTCAATCAGCACAGGAGCCTCCAGCCGACAGGCCCTCCAGGCTCAGGGGCCAAGCCAGCATACTCACGTCAGGCTGAATGAGGCCTTCGATACCATTCGTCAGGAATTTGATGTTCTTTCGTCCGATTTGGGTCTTTTGAGAAATCAAAGAGATGAATACGAGTCTAAAGGTATGCATCTTTCCTCTTGTTTTCCTCGAAATCTCATCACCCTCGCAGTGACGTCTCAAATTAACGAACTGAATATCATCCGCCAGTCCCTTTATGAACTGGAATCCCAACATGGAAAAATACGACAACAATACGAGGATGAACTTTCACGTTTGCGAGCAGAACTTCATGCTGCCCGCCAGGGTATCCCCGCAAACCCCCCACCTCACTCAGCTGTTGGTCCCGCTTCTGTTGGCCCATCTGGTCCTCCTGCCCCCTCAGCATCCGTACCCGGAGTTCTCCCGGCCACGGGCCCTGGTTCCTATAACGACCCTTATTATGGTCGTGACCGAGACCGAGACCGAGATCGGGAACGCGAGAAAGAACGCGAACGTGCTGATCGCGAGCGTGAGCGGGAAATCCGGGATCGTGAGCGTGAGCAACGTGATCGCGAGCGCGAACGCCCTATTGAAGTTCGTGATCCGAAGCGCATCAAGACGGAGCGCATGAAGGGTGACCGTCCAGGTAAACACTTTCCTCACAGCTCCGCACGTTCCCCGCCCCCTCATGGATATCGCACTCCCTTTTCTCCACCTCTATCTACAATAGATCATTATAGCCCCTCTCTTGTCCCTGGGCCAACTCCGAAGCTTCCTGCACCAGCCGGCCCTCCGACTTTCCAAGGCCCCGGACTTCCCCCGCCCCCATCAGCACATGCTCCATATCCTCCAGGCCCTGGGAATCCGTCACCCTCTGGTCCTACCGAGCCGACTCCAGCTTCGAACTCACTAGTCAACAGTACCTCTAACGGAGGTCAGTTTCCGGACGACCTTGACCCGCACAACGTCCCACCCGAACTGAAGAAGGAGGGTAGTGATTGGTTCGCAGTCTTCAATCCAAAAGTAAAGCGGGTGCTTGATGTGGCATTGGTGCACACGCTCATGCACGAGAGGTAACGCTGTGCACCATTTTCCGGAAAATACGGAACTGTAACTAATTTCTGCTTGACAGTGTCGTGTGCTGTGTGCGATTTTCTGCAGACGGAAAATTCCTTGCAACTGGATGCAATCGTACAGCACAGATCTACGATACCAAAACTGGCGCGAAAACATGGTGCGTAATAATGTTTCTGTCCGGTGCTGGAATAGTCATTTCGTATACCCTTCAGTGTCCTTACTGACGAGACCGCCGGGAAAGCCGGAGATCTGTATATCCGCAGTGTATGCTTCAGTCCAGATGGTAAATACCTGGCTACAGGCGCCGAGGATAAGCAAATACGAGTAGGTATTGGCCTTTTGAGAAGAAGGTCGGATTTTTCAATTCATTCTACAGATCTGGGACATTGCCAAGAAGCGCATACGTAATGTCTTTGATGGTCACCAACAGGAGATTTACTCTCTTGATTTTTCACTGGATGGTCGCCTTATCGTCTCCGGTTCGGGCGACAAAACAGCTCGAATCTGGGATATGATCGATGGCTCATCTAAAGTCCTCACAATAAATGATCCCGATGCACTGAATAATGATGCAGGGGTGACTTCGGTTGCCATTTCCCCCAATGGACAACTTGTCGCTGCAGGAAGTCTCGATACGGTCGTCCGAATCTGGGACGTCTCCAGCGGTTTGCTGATTGAGCGGTTGCGGGGCCACAGAGACAGTGTGTACAGCGTAGCTTTCACCCCTGACGGCAAAGGTTTGGTGAGCGGCAGTTTGGACAAGACACTGAAATACTGGGACGTGAGTGGACTGGTAAGTGGTGCCAAGCGAAAGGACGCCACCACAAACGGCAAGAAAGAGCTGGAGAAAGCTAGCCAGTGTACCATGAACTTCATGGGTCATACGGTGTGTTAAATGATTGATGATGATCAGCCATGGACTTACGATGTGCTTGATAGGACTATGTATTGTCCGTTGCCGTATCACATGATGGGCAGTGGGTTGTTTCAGGATCCAAGGACCGTGGTGTACAGTTTTGGGACTCGCATTCTGCAACTGTGCAGTGTATGCTCCAAGGACACAAGAATTCTGGTGGGTAATTAAAAATCAGGTCGTGCACGGATCTGAGACGTCGTCCAGTGATATCGATAGACCTTAGCCCTTCGGGTAATACTTTGGCCACCGGAAGTGGGGATTGGCAGGCGCGGATATGTGCGTTTGTCATTAAGTCCTCCGTCTACAAACGTTCATTCACGTGTTATTCCAGGGAGTTACCAAACCTTGTAGCACTCATATCTGGCTCGATTGGTCGAATTGCGATAGTACATCTACGTGTAGCACTTTTTTCTTGTTTCTCCTGTGTAGTAGACTCCGTTCTGTGTTCCGCAGCTCTTGTTATATCTATACGAATCAGTACTTGTCCAACTTGCCCGTCTCGAGAATAGGACATTCGCCCCTCACTATTCCACTACTCATAGGCTCGACAGTATTCTTAGTCTAGATTCCCTCATCGATGTGAAGGACGGCAATTTTTTTTTCCTCGCAGATGCCAACAGATACACAGCTCCTGTACCATCTCCACGCGAGAGGGTGTTGCGGTACGGAATATGCCCCTTAACCACCACGCTCGTAATACAAAATTCAAGGGATCCGTGCAATCTCAGAGTTCGCTGCCCTATGCCTTGGTCCAATATGAACCATTCGGCCACTCGTACTCCGCGATGCTTTTTTTACGCATCTCGATACTATAAGAACGCGATGCACATATTAGACCAAGCGGTGAGGCAGAGAAGACGATGTTCCACCTGTAGCCTTCGGCAGGATTCAAAGGTATATTGTACCGTCCTTTGGAGTTAATCGAGCAAGGATAAAGGAAGTGCTCGTGGAGGTGGTCCACAAACTCAAGGACATTGCGGTCCATCGTTCCAGAGACGGCGATGTAGTCGATCAAACTAGCAAAACGAAACGAGTTCCGACGACAACGGACCGGCAGAGAGTCAAGCCTTACCTCAAGTGGATGACGTATTCGCAGAGACCAACGCCACCCGCGTGTGGACACACCAGCACGCCGAATCTGATACGTGCGTCAGCGCATAAGCTATTAAGCTTGGACACGCTCATCGGTCGTGTGCGTACTTGGCGGCCATGAGAAGCACGCTTAGGACTTCGCTGACACCTGCCAAACGGCAGGAATCGATTTGGCATACATCAATGGCCTCGGCTTGGAAGAGCTGCTTGAAGACCATGCGATTGTGGGCATGCTCGCCGGTAGCAACGCCAATGCCATGAGGCTTCAACGCCTTGCGAATTGTAGCGTGGCCAAGAATGTCGTCTGGCGCAGTCGGCTCTTCGATGAACCTGCAGTGGACATCAGTACATTGTCTCGTCGAGAGTGGCTAGTAGCCTGTTTACCAAGGCTTGATTGGCTCGAGTTTCTTCACATACTCGATCGCCTGAGGGACATCCCACATTTGGTTGGCATCGATCATGAGCACCGCGCCGGTTGGGCCCGCGTTCTTTCCGTAGAGCTCACGACTATTCGGATCACGGCCCTTTGAGCCCGAAGGAAGGTGCTGCGGGTCGTCGATGATAGAGCGGATGATCAAGCCACGACGGAGATCTGATTCGACATCTGCTCCAACTTTCATCTTAAAGTGATTAAAACCAGCAGCGACGGCCTCTTTTGTGAGCTGAGCAACCTTCTCATCTGAATAGCCTAGTTACATTTGTTGAGGGATCAGCCAAGCTTTGTTTTGTGAAGATTAGCCATCGTACCGAGCCAGCCAGCAGAAGTAACATAAGCGGGGTATCTGAGAATTTGTCAGGGTGCTATAGGCTGCGACTGCTGATAGGATAGGCGCTTACCCAAGTTCTCTGACAGTGGTTTCCCGGCCCTTCTTCCCCGCTTCTTTGGCCTTGAGAAGAGCAACAGTCCTCGTCACGTGTGATAGCGTCCGTGATGTACCGGAATGCGGTTGCATCCACCAGCTCTTCCTGCAAAAGATGGCTTGATGAGTGGTCCTGGAAACCGGATTGCAACGGGGAGTGGGTCTCACAGGTGTCATGTCTACGACAAGCTTCCAGAGAGGTTTTCCTCGAGCACGGGCGAACATATCCCACAGCGCGTTGTTCACAGCACCCGCTGCGATATGGATGACACCTTTCTCAGGGCCGATCCTGTGCGTGATGTACATCAGCGCCCACAGCTCCACACCACAGTACTGGATCAGATCTTCCAAATAGTAAATGCCCACCATCGCAGCTGTGAATCAGAAGATAGCCATTCCCAAGTTTTTCCCATGCTCTTGAAGAGATCCTCTGGATCGCAATCGATGAGCTTGCTTGCGAGCACTGCAATTGCTTGACAGACCTGAGAATCGCATGAGGGACTCCCTCAAACGAAGCAGGCAATCCAACTCACGATTTCGTTTCCACGACCAATGGTAAATGTCATGCCATGTCCAACCAGTGGGGATGCACCATCGGTGAAGATGGAGATGTAAGCAGACGAGTAATCGCAGTCGGTGTTCCTGCCGAGGCGACCGGACTCAAACATTAGTCCATAGAGGGTACTTCGTGACGAACTTACATTGCATCAGTGCCATCCCCTGATAGTGATGTCGGAAAACGAACATCTGTGCATCGGTCATCAACGAAGACTGGCACGCTTTGGGACGCAAGTGTGACCTTACCGTGCGTTTCGAAACGGGTGATTCTTCGAGACATGGTGGTCCAGAGGTAGATTTTCGACGGTCCCGTCGTATGAGTGGCAAATCAGAAGTCGTCGTGTTTTCCACACGCTCCTTGACCCGGATGGATGGAACGGGGACGCGGAGTCCACCGGAGCGGTGGCCCGGAGTGGGCGAGGGGTTAAGTAAGTGTACATAGCGTCACGCTTAGCCTAGCAGCACTGTCAACCGTGAAATGTACCGTGCCCGTAGGGTTCGGGGCGGTGACAGCGGAACATGGGTTCATCCAAGCTCAAAATTCCGACGGTCTGGTCATTCAATGTTACGGGGTGGACACAATTGTCAGCGAGGCAATGTTCTTAACCTATAGAGAACTTGAAGGCGCAGTCTTTGCTTCACTTGAGAACGAGAGAATAGAATTATGAAAATTTGATAAAATAAAATAAATATAAACATAACAATTCATATCAGTATTTACCCCTATCTGTTCCATGGTAGCAAGGCACGGCTTTAATTAAACAGGGTTTTTTTTTACAAACATGTGACAACCCCAAGGTCAAAGTGTGGGTTTTGCTTCTACTGAAAGCGCTAAAGGTTTCCAGCTTGGAGATAGTGTGTGATAGCAGAACTTCAAAAAGGTTCCGCCTTGTCTTCTGCCTCGGAGCGGCATATCATTCGGTTAGTGGTTTCTCGTCAAGCCCAGCCGATGATGTCACTGGCACGAGAAAGTAGGCCGGCCCATCTGCAAAGCAGACGAGTAACGTTATCGCTTGAAGTCTCTCCGACAGCCTATGTGGTGATTTTGAAGCCCTCTCATTGGCTGGTGAGCTCTAAGCGACCCAAAAAAGTGCATTTAGGTCATGCCAACCGCGTACCTTCCACAAAATGTGCTGTTTTGTGGCGTTCCAAGTTGCTGATGTAGCCGGCCCATCCCACAGCAGGGGATAGAACGGGAAGGAACTTTGATGGTATGGCCTAGACTAGGGTCGGACTTCTTGAAATATATTTTAACGAGGTGTTAATTTTCAGCATGCTGTATAACTTACGACCCCTCCGCCCAAAGCATCGAACAAAGTTTGAGAAAACTGGCATCTCACCATCATGACGCTTGGCGCTCTCGCCTTAGCTGAATGAGGATTAGTTTGATGAGGTCAGTGCTTCGGGATTTACTAATCTTGCCGAATCATTACGCAGGTATTTGCTCGGTTCACCACAGATGAACGTGTTTCCTCACTGGCAGACTCAGCGCTCAGCGCTCAGCCCTCGAATTAAACGGGATCTCTCCGATTTGTCCACGATGGGGCCGTCTATACACCCGTTTGTGTCAACCATTTACGTTTTCGGCACGAATGATACTCGAGGGGTTGGTCCGTTCCGCCTATATAAAACTCTCGAAAGAGCTCTATCCCCGAGTGTGGTAGACCATCCCCTCCTTTCACCCTCCTTTCGCCGCCCCTTTCACGATATGTCTGAACTTGCTGAAAGGCCCTTAGTGCGCGTCTCTGAGACATCGAGCACGTGTGCTCGCGACCCCAATGTGACACATCTTGCCTTCGCAGACTGTGAAGACTGTACGCGGTATCCTAACCGTTGGTCAAGGATCAGGTTGGTCAGACTTTTGAGCTTTCTCGGCTCTCCTCATACATCTCATTAGGGAGCACATACGAGAGCCAGCTGCTGAATTCCTTGGAACTATGATTCTCGTCATCTTCGGTTGTGGTGGTAACTGTCAAGCCGTTCTATC
This sequence comes from Boletus coccyginus, assembly GCA_025782845.1. Taxonomy (NCBI): domain Eukaryota; kingdom Fungi; phylum Basidiomycota; class Agaricomycetes; order Boletales; family Boletaceae; genus Boletus; species Boletus coccyginus. The sequence continues at coordinate 585,220 of JAHZSR010000017.1, forward strand.
GTCCAAACCTGCCGTCTCCTCTAGTCCCCAAGGAGTCAGTGCTGAGAACCACTAGTGAATTGCTCATTGTTGACGTTGATGATAGAATTTTATCTCCAGTAGCTTTGGTTGGGCTATCGGTAGGGAGTTTTACTGCTGATTAGGGAACGTATCTCAGACACTCAACAGGTTTGGCCATGGGCGTATGGGCCAGTGCTAGAGTTTCAGGTGGCCACGTAAACCCAGCGGCATGTTGCATTGTACCGACTATTCGATCCTGTACTTATTTCTTACCAGGTCACTCTTGCCTTTGCGTCTGTCCGCAACTTCCCTTGGAAAAAAGTCCCCATCTACATTCTAGCCCAGCTCCTTGGAGGTATTTGTGGTGCTGGTATTGTTTACGCCAATTACTACCATGCCATCAACCTCTACGAGGGTGGGACAAACATCCGTACCATCTCTGGAACTGGCGGCCTGTTCGGAACGTATGCGGTGTGTTCTGCAAATCCCTTGCTGAAAATCTAGGCTAATCATGATTGAAGGCAGACTACATGACTTCCGTCTCTTCCTTCTTTGCCGAGGTGATTCCACTTTGTTTTATACATGTTACATGAGCTCACACGCTCTAGTTTTTGGGCGCCGCTATGTTGATCATTATGATATTAGTCGCAACGGATAAGCAGAATGGCCCACTTCCACCAGGTGTTCTCCCTCTGGCAATCTTCTTCACTATCCTTGCCATTGGGTCCGGTCTTGGCATGGAAACGGGGGGCGCACTCAATCCCGCCCGTGATCTTGGTCCGCGGATTTTGACAGCCATGGTTGGCTACGGAAAAGCAGGTATGCATTTCGTACTTAATATTAGTAGCGTGTCTCACTCCCCCCAGTCTTTGACTTTAGGAACCAATACTGGCTTTGGTGCCCAATACTTGGCCCTATCTTGGGTATGCAAATGGGAGCCTTGGTCTACGACACCCTCATCTATACTGGCTCTGACAGCGTCGTCAACAAGCCGTACGTGTTAACATTCTATTTGTTGAACTTCACTCGTTGACGGATTTTTTTATTAGGGACACGGAGGCTGAAAGAAGACATCTCGGTGACTGCGCTCACAAGAACGCTGCAGCACATGCGGGTGGTGTTGACACAGTTTAATGCATCTCGCTTTCGTTTTCCTCAAATTCTTTGCGTTTAACCCACATTGAATAAGCGCCTAAACCTGACCAGTCGTCAAGGTGTGGTATCGGTCGTCTCATGGGGATTTATTTGCAGCTATGGAACCCTCTGTAGAATGTATACCAGGCTGTTTGGTTTAGTTTACATGTGTCCCGCTTGCTACTTCATATTGTCTGCTTAATTTTTGTTGTCTTTCTCCGCAAACTATCATTGATATCTGTGCTGCTTCAAGTTGAAATTACCTTGCTTGACAAGGTTTCTTGGGAACAACTCATCACGGAAAAACCTTCCTTTTTGTAACTTCCCTTTATGTGCTGCGACTCACTGGTAACTCACCAGCAAACATGTACAAACATGTCAAGCAAGGTTTCTGCTGACAGCAAGTCGGCATTCCCAAGTAGAAAGAACGAACCTATAAATGAGATATACCACATTCATACTATTGTTCCTATTTAAATACGGGGAAACAATTACATCCCATGGAGATATACGAAGTATGACATGATTGTGGTTCCTCTCGCTAAACAAACAATGATGTGGGCCTTTTTTGTAGGTGCACGGCTGCTCGTGCTCGACGAGAGTTTATCTGCATGCATATGGTTCGTGAGCCAGCATCTCCGGAATCCTTCGTGGTCAGGAATCCAATCTCGATAAGCGTCACGCTGCTCTCAAAGAACATACGAGACGACTCTTACCTTTCGTCCTCGTATTGCAAGGTCCGGGACTGGAGTCACTGGAAATCTGACTGGTAGCAATTGTAAAGGGCAGTTCCGGCGAATCAAGTCGCGGACCGCTCTTTGGGAGTAGATGAGACGCTCACGGAAAGCAGAAGGTAGCCCACGACAATCTGGAATCGTGGTGGTGCAAGTGTGATCGGCAAAGTTCATCCCAAGGCCGGCTAGTTCTTGCGCGTTGTTAGACCACCAATCCTCCATGCGGTCCTGGTACCTCTCCAGGCGAGTGATGACGGCAACAATAGGAACTGAAAGAGGAAGGGAGCCGCGAATGGTTTCGTAGTGTTTCAAGAGCGCTGCCTTGGCTCTACTCCCGTGCAGGCAATACACGAGGAGGTGAATATCCCCCTTGCTTTTTAACCGGTGGAGTGATTTGACCAACGCCTCCGACGACCGAATATTCGCCCGTGCTGTAGAGCCTTCGTCAAGGCCGGGCGTATCCCAGAGCTTCAGGGTGCATCCGTCAATGGACACTTTGTATGATCGGACTTCCGTAGTGCATGTTGCTGTGTCGTTGGAGGTCTCCGCGACGTCTCGTCCGACGATCAGGTTAATGAGGGAACTCTTTCCGGTGCCACACTCTCCAGCAAACACTACATTCATGACTTGAAGAGGAGTCAGACCATGCAGGAAAAGGGGGGACTCTACCTACCTCGAGTTCGAGCAGGTAGCCAGTAGGATGGTCCTTTGGACCTACAGGAGATGCTTTTATACCATGGAGAAAAGTGAATGAACGCAAGCACACAACACTGTGAATTTCCATCACTTACCACCAGAACAGTCTTGCATTTACCGCCACATTACTTGCTGTCTTGTGCAGAGTTGAAGTTGTACTGCGATCAAATACACTTGCCCACCCGGAGATTACAACTTAGGAGTACAAACGAAAATGGTAAGTGGTTGAAGCGGAGCTCCAAGTTAGATCACCAGGAGTGGAGTGTATATCGATATCGAGCTCAACACCACGCCCGGCGTCAAGGACGTACATTCCATAAGGTTCGTCGCTTCTGCTCGACGGTCTCGATGTATTCTTGATGTTAGCCTACGCTCTATCCGTTGAAGCGTGGCTCGTCGAGATGGATCGCGATCCTTCGATTCAGATGACGTCTCCGGGCTTATCATCCTCGTCCACAGACTTGCTCCCCCTTCAAGATGTCCGGTCAAATTAGCAAAAAGCGCAAGTTTGTCGCCGACGGTGTCTTCCGCGCCGAACTCAACGAATTCTTTGCCCGTGAGCTCGCCGAGGAAGGTTACTCTGGTTGTGATGTCCGTGTTACTCATGCACGCACTGAGGTACTTGTATCGCTAGTCATATCCTGCAGTGTTCACATATTCTCGTTAGATCATCATCCGCGCCACCCACACTCAAGAGGTTCTTGGCGAGAAAGCCCGCCGCATCCGCGAGCTGACTTGGCTCGTTCAAAAGCGTTTCAAGTTCCCCGAAAATTCGCTGGAATTGTACGCCGAAAAGGTTCAGCACCGTGGGCTATCTGCAATTGCGCAGTGCGAGAGTTTGCGATACAAGCTCCTTGGTGGCCTTGCTGTTAGGAGGTAGGTCCATGGCAATGTGTGCCAGCTTTTCATCTAAACCGAGTTGCAGGGCTTGTTACGGTGTTCTTCGCTTCGTTATGGAGTCTGGCGCCAAGGGTTGTGAAGTTGTCGTATCCGGCAAACTTCGTGCTGCCCGTGCCAAATCCATGAAGTTCACCGACGGGTTCATGATCCACTCTGGTCAACCCGCTCGTGACTTTGTCGATCACGCTGTGCGCCACGTGCTGCTGAAGCAGGGCGTCCTTGGTATCAAAGTTAAAATGTAGGCTCTGTGCTATAGGAATTGTGGATCATGTCTGACCCCCCTGCTCAGCATGAAGGGCTGGGATCCTGAGGGCCAAACGGGCCCCAAGCACCCCCTCCCCGATTCCGTCCAAATCTTGGAGCCTCCAGTCGACAAGATTGTTTCCGAGCCTTCATCCGAGTCAAGAGAACCTGTGGTCGTGTCTGCTGCTCCGCCAGCAGCGGAGGAACCTGCTTATGGCCAGGAGCCTGCTTACCAGGCCGACTATCCCGCGGATACAGAACCCGCCTTCTGATCTCCTTTGTCATGTAGTTACAAGTTGTATCTTCTTTTACCCGATGAGACTATAACATGAGACACTGGCCACTGGGTATGCGAATCAAGATGGTCCAGCCTGACTGCCATGACAATGAGGCTTCTTGGATTTACGTACAACTAGCCGACGACCCGTGCCTCGTTTCATTGCCATCATCACTTGCCCGCTGCCAGTGGGTGGTCCCGACGTCGTTCTTCACTGTCCTTCACAATGCACGTTAGCCCGACCTTTGCCACGCTTTTCGTTCTACTCTCCTTTTCGTCCATAGCAACTGCAACAAATGTGGTTCGAGTTCCCCTCGAACGCAAGTCGTTCATTACCCACCCTCTCCCTGGCCCATCTCCAAATGACAACGCGGCGGGCTACGTCAACAAGGATTTCTTCAAGGCTCATATAGCCAGTCTTGCGATGTAAGTCATGTCGTCGTCCATTCCATTCCTCTTCGTCTCGACTCGGTAAATTAACCTCGTGGCATCAAGGAAATATCGCAACACTCTCGCTGCCTATGAATCGAACACAGGTGCCCCGCACCCTTTAGCCCTGGAAATCTCCGCGATCAGTGGCGTTGAAACAATCCTGCCAGCAGGCAAGCTGGAAAAACGCCGGCGAAAGAGGGATACTTCTGAGCCGCTCGGTGTGGTGCTGGATAATCCCACTTCACCCAGCGATGGTCTGCGTCGCCACACTAAGCGAGACGACATATCCCTGTCCGAGGTTAATTCTAACATGTGGATGGGTACCATTACTGTTGGTACTCCCCCACAGACTTTTAATGGTACTTTCGGTCCCTTTACTGTCGTTGAACCCACATCATGATATTGGTGACCTTTACAGTCGACTTTGACACCGGTTCGTCAGACCTAATCCTGCCGGACAAAGCCTGCGACAGTACTTGCAATGGACATACACTATATGACCCCACAGGCTCTTCGACTTCCCACGATCTTGACAAGACGTTTCAGTTAGCTTACGCTGGTGGTTCGACTGTGAACGGCACACAGTATGCGGACAACGTATACATGGGTGGATATGAGGTACTTCCTAGCGCACATACCGCGTCACGTCGCTAAAATCCATTTGGCTTATTCACTTCATGAGTAGGCTGTGAACCAGACCTTGGGTGCTGCGACGACTTACTCCTCTGACTTCAAGAGCCCCGCTTTCGTGCCGGACGGGCTACTTGGCATGGGTTTCCCTCAGATAGCCGTCTTACATACTTCGCCTGTGTTCCAGACCATGGTGTCCAATAATGCCGTGGCGCAGGGAGTGTTCGGTTTCGCCCTTTCCTCTGAATCTGGCAAGAGTGAACTCACTATCGGCGGGATCAACACGAACATGTATCAAGCGTCAACGATAGAGTATGTCGGTGTATCTCTCGCGGCGTACTGGCAAATCCCCCTTGCTGGCCTCACTCGTCCTGGTTTGAACGGTTCCCCTGATGTAGTCGTGGTCAATAAGACTTCCTACGCACAGTCAATGGTTGACACGGGATCGACCTTGATCATCACGAGTGACAGCAATGCCCAGGCTTTCTACGCCAATGTCCCTGGCGCAAAGCTTTCCACTGAAATTGGAGGTGGGACCTGGAGTGGTATGTCATCTCGCGGTACAGCGTAGAATGTCCACTCACTCCTGCTCTGATCAGTCCCATGTGACACTCTCGGCTCGCTCGCGCCAACCTTGACATTTGGCTCTCGCAGCTTTACTGTTTCGTCTTCCACGTTCAACCTCGGACCGGTTTCCGCGGGCTCGACTGACTGTCTTGCTGGTCTTGCCGGCGGAGGAAGCGGTTTGTACTCCTCACATCTTAAGTATACGAGTATTCGCTGACGCTCTTGCCTGAAAGCGTACTGGGTCATTGGTGACGTTTTCTTGCAGAATGTCTACACTATTTTTGATGTTGCCAACACTCGTGTTGGTTTCGCGGACCTTGCCTAATCTTTTGGTACAAACACAAAGACGGTTCACGCATTGCCAGTGCTTTTCTTTGGACAATTGTTTCGTGTTTTCTGGACCATCCTGATAATCCTTGATGCATAATGACACTTAGCATACTTAACGAACTATGTAGCCACGGGTTGGACGTTGAACGTTGAACACTAGGTAGTAGGTATGTTCGAATTAAAGCAGCATCCTCTTGGCCCACCTCGGCATTGCTATGCACTCGCGCACGTTTTCGATTCCACTCACCCAACTGACTAGTCGTTCCAACCCCATCCCGAAACCACCGTGCGGTGCGCTTCCATACCTCCTGAGATCCACGTACCAACCGTAGTCTTCTCCTGCGGGATCCAGTCCATGGGAAGTCAACCGCTGCTGGAGTGGCTCTAACCGTTCTTCCCTCAACGATCCACCAACCAATTCCCCAACAAACGGTACCAAAAGATCGAAGCACGCCACCGTTTTCTCGTCGTCGTTCAGCCGCATATAAAACGGCTTCAAAGTGCTCGGGTAGTCTGTGACAAACACTGGCCCTTTGATGAGCACCTCGCTAAGCCATCTTTCATGCTCGCTTTGCAGCCCATGACCCCATTTTGGTTTGAACGCGAATGGATGAACCCGCGACATGGCGGACGCGTGATATTTTTCGAGCTCGGAAATCGCCTCGGTGTAGGTCATGCGTGCCCATGGTTCGGAGGTTGCAGCAGTCTCCAGGCTCTTGGCCCTTTCCTGTTGTTCGGCTATCCCTCTTGCGAGTAACGTACGCTCCTCGCGTCCGGAACTCAGCGCATCCTTGACGCAGGCCTCCACGAGCCCACACACGTCGCCCACCTCTTGCGTCCACGCCCACTCTGCCTCGAGCATCCAAAACTCGGCGAGATGTCGGTTCGTTTGTGACCGTTCAGCGCGGAAACACGGAGAGAGCGTGTACACGCGGGCAAGTGACGATGCGAGGGCTTCGAGGTGGAGCTGGGAGGATACCGTCAGGTAGGCTGGTCTGGAGAAAAACTCGGCGTGTGGGTCCGACGATGTGGATTCTGGTGTGGGTGCTTCTTGGGGTGAAGACGCAGGTGCGGATGCGGACGAGGGCGTCACGCGGAAGGTCTCCCCTGCACCTTCACAGTCGCTGGAAGTGAGGATGGGTGTGTGTACGTGACAAAAGCCCTCTCTCTGTGTGGCTTTTGGTGAGCGGTGGGATGATGTGAGCAGAAGGTCTTTGCTCGGATGTGGAACGTACCTCGAAGAAGGCATGAAGAGTTTTGACAAGCGAGCTTCGGAGACGAAGCATGGCCGCGTTCGCGTCTGTCCGGGGACGCAGGTGGGCATGGTCTCGGAGGTACTCCAACGTGAGGGCTTGTTTCTGGATCGGGTATGCCTAGGGACGAGTGTGAGCAAACAAGAGAATCAAAGGTCGACCTGAGGCTGACGTCTGGGTTACACTCGCCGAGTATCTTTAGCGAGTCCACTTGTAGTTCGTGTGCTTGACCAGCACCCGGGCTGGTTACGATGGTCCCCGTCATGCGCACACTCGAGCCATTTGTCAAACTGTGGGATTTGTGTATGCGTCAGCGGCATCCTCAGAACCAAGCTCACGGAGAACAGACGTACCCATGAAAATCCGCGTTCAGACTGTTGCTTAAGACGGTCTGGAGGCCCGAAGCGCAACTGCCGTCATTGACGACTGCAAAAGTAATGTTTTTCTGCCGTCTGACGGACTTGACCCAACCATGGACGTGTACTTTGCTCCCGATGTCTTTTCCGGAGGCCAAAATTTGACGGATAGTCTGAGGTAACGTCCCCGTCGTCCGAGATGCGAACCTCTCGAGAAACATCAAAGGTAGGGCACACAGCCACCTCAGTCTCACAGGTCCCTTCAAACGCACATCTTGGATATCGAAAAAATATATAATCGACAACAGTAAGGGATACAAGCCAAGCTCTCCGTGGCCTGCAACGATATTTTAGCAAGTATTAACAAATAGAGAACATGCAATCAACAGGCGTTCGGCGTTCTTTTGAGTCTTGGGCGGCAATTGATTAGAATCCTCGCCCTCGCCCACGGCCTCTGCCCCGGACGCGTCCTCGTTCTATCCCCCTCCCACGGCCCCGCCCACGAGCGTCCTCCTTTTTCCTGCCTTTTGGTTTTGGTGCATCGTCGACAAGCAGCGTGTCCAGGGGAAGTGCGTCGGGGAGAATGAAATAACGAACGTTGTTTCCACGGATGGAGAGCGAGTCGAGGGAAACAGGATCACGGTTACGTGTCGTCATTTTAACAGTTTTCAGATGCGTATTCATCTGCATGTCGACGCCTATCACAAAGGGGGTTGGCGTGGCGCGTACGGACGCAACGACAACGATAAAACGTACCAGTGATGGTCCCGTGTACGACCGATCCATTCTTAAGCTCGATGGAGACCGTCTCATTGTTCAGTTTCATCAAGAACCTAATGGGATAAATCAAAGAAAAACTTGAGAATGCACACCAAAGAGAGATATTTACCTGACGAGCTTCATGATGGCGATGGTCGAGCGATATCCAGCACGCGATGACTCTGCCACAGATCGTGTTTGGACTTGTTTGATTGACCCTCTTGTCTTGGGCCACTACTACTAGGGTACTGTATTGAACCTCTCATCATGCAATATAGCGGTGATTCTTCAGGCCACCATATGACCGAGTTCTTTCTATCATCGAAGTACACAATTTCGGACGATGGAGTTCTCTATCTATGCACATGGTGGTCCCGGTCATCTGACGCCTTGATGGCCCACTTCGTCGATCCTTTTACTCTTCCGGTATCACAGCGCCGGCGGGGGTATACCATCAGGTAATGAGCATCTTGTATCGTACGAGATGAATTCGCCGTGAAACGTGTATGGGGTTCCTTCTCCATCCCCGTGCTGGTTTCACGCGTACACCGGACTACAGAATGGGTGATCGAGTCAATGTGGGACGATTCGTCCAAAGCAACGTACGGCATAGTCACCCATTCGAGAGTCGCTGGGATACCAATGTAGGCGCAGAGGCTTGCAGTTCTTGACTGTCATGCTGAGCTGCTTATACCAACACCCTGCAGTGTTGGTCCCCTAAAAGTAGATTCACACTCTCACATGTATGACCGCCTGCTTGTATTCGCGTATCAATCTTTGACCTCAGTTCGGGTCATATAACCGGCTTATAGGTGGTACACCAGGCGTCAAGTTCGGGTCGTTACGGTCAGTTAAAGGGGCTTTGTATGAAAATTTAACTCATTATGTTTCACGCGGTGTGTTTCTTCGAGATCAGTCATGAGATACATCCTGGGTTCCAGGCTCATTATGCCGTTACGTAGGGTTTAAAAGGGTGGCGAGCGCTCTCGTACCACCTTCGTTGCCAGAAATGTCCTCGTCTTTCAAGACTCTGGGAATCATCATTAGTATTCTTTCCACCGCGTCGTCCGTGGGGGCACTGCAGAATGGCGTTGGGAAGCTTCCAGGTAGGCTGTTCGACCCACTGTCGTGACTTCGTGGCAGAGAGGCTGATTGCTACCAAGTGATGGGCTACAATGGTAGGCGGCGTTCTGGTTTTAGCCACTTCGGACCTGACCCAATCATCTTCGGCAGCCTGGAATGTATTTCAGGTGGGTTATGAGTGATGCCTGCGTATCGTCTCTCGCTAATGTCTATTCGTCATGTCGAATTAGTGCAATGTGAATGAGACCCTCATAATCCAAACTGCCCAGTACATGAAAGATTATGGTCTTTTGGTGAGGTTGTTTGGGCCTAAGCACCTGATGGACGAGCTTATGATCTCCCAGGATGTTGGCTATGATCATGTCAACCTGGACGATTGTTGGGCAAGCAAGAATCGAAGCTCCACGGGCGAAGTCCTTTCTGGTTAGTTTGTGTTTGCTGTGTAGCACCAGTTTTCAATAACCTGGCTTGCCGATTAGATCCCATACGCTTCCCAAGCATGAACAATCTTACCGATCAGTTGCATTCGATGGGCTTGTGAGCGTAACAATCTTGTTCTAGAGTGGAGTGCTCATTGCATGCGATGTAGTCATGCTGGCATCGTAGGTTGCCTGATCAACTCGTGATACTTGACCAATTTATTTCCCCCAGTACTCTGATTCCGGGTGGTTTACGTGCGCAGGATACCCGGGTTCCTTCATGCATGAAGAACAAGATGCTTTCACGTTCCAATCTTGGGGCTTTGACTTCCTGAAGTGGGTGTTGTCACCACTGTGTCTCCCCCGAAACATTGCTGATTCGTTTCTGTGCAGGTACGATAACTGCGCTAGTTAGTGATCAGAAAACTCTGCGTATCGTTGCCATGGCGCTGACATCCTTTCAGTTCCCTTCGATGATGTGATCCGAGAGGGTATGATCGGCAGTGAGTATCGTGTTCAATTTCGGCACCTACCATCTCATCATAACATGATACAGAGTACCGACGGATGGCGGATGCACTGGCTGTGGTTGCCGAACAAACCGGGACCACTCTCACGTTCAGCTTGTGCGAATGGGGATGGGTAAGTGAAATATGTGTGACACCTTGTATCTTTCGGCTTATCGTGGTCCTTAGAGCCAAGTCTGGCTGTGGGTCCAAATTAAGCTTTTTGTCATTCACGAGTTCATTCGACTGCTCTAGATGGGGTGCCTCCATGGCTCACAGTTGGAGGGTGAGTGCCAACTACCTCGTGCCAAGCGCAGTATTATATCACGATGTCTGTAATGGTTTGATTAGATTGATGGCGACATCGGACCTTACTGGAGCTCCCTCTCGTCGATTATTAATTCGTAAGCCTTCCCGCTGCATAGCTTGTTGGGAAGAGAGATCGACCAGCCCACTAGCGCTTCCTTCATCACACAAGCCACGAACTTCTACGGACGCAACGATCCTGATATGGTGCTTATCCCCTATCGGATACTCCTGGTATGGATACTCACACAAAGTCAGCTTGAAATAGGAAACGGAAACCTCACCTACGATGAAGCGAAGACCCATTTCACAGCGTGGGCGCTCATGAAGGCACCGCTGTTGATTGGTACCAACGTGAGTTATGCATACGTAGCCTCAACCGCATGCTGTGTTGATATGGGATGTTAGCTCGCGACTATCAGCCCAGAGATGCTTAGCGTCCTCAAGAATACTGAGATCATCGCCATCAATCAAGACCCAGTTTACGGTACAAGCATTTCGCCCTTCCGCTGGGGCATTAACGTAGGTCGCTCCTCCACGTTGCTTGGGCGGTATTCTTACGTAGAGTTATAGCCTGACTGGACGTACAACTCTTCGTTCCCCGCCCAATTCTGGAGTGGCCCCAGTGAGAATGGAATCGTCTTCATGCTTGTATGCGTATAGTCATACAGGACGACACAGTCCAACTAATCTCTTTTGGCGATAGATCAACACCGACGATGAACCTGCTGACATGTTCTTCAACCTGACCGAGTCCCCATGGATCCGCGCCGGCCGGCAGTATGCCGTCAGGGTATGTAGTCAAATCTCGTCGTTCTTCCCACCTTTGCAACTCGCAACTGAGCATGCCAATCTAGGATCTTTGGACACATACCAACAATGGCATTACCGTGCGCAATTACACCGCGACCGGCGTCGCACCTCACGGTGTTGCTGCTCTCTTACTCCAGGACGCTGGTGACGAACCTGGTGGTCTTTGGCCACCCTGCGCTGGTGAAGCAGCAACACAATGCACAGCTGAGAATGGAACCAGGTACGACTAGACAGCGATACTTTTTGGGCAACCGAGTACTTGTACTCTGTTACGTACGATTGCTATAGACATCACACCCAAAGTGTTTGCAAACATAACATTGCGGTATTTTGTGAGGCTGAGGATGTGCGGCACAGCCGTGGGAGATGTGACCAGATAAATTTAGCGAATAACTTCATCCATTTGATTGTGCTCCCCCACCCAAAAGACGACTTTGGGTGGTGGTACATAGCTAGATGAGTGGGGATTACGTCAAGAAAGTGCCAGTGGGACCGCAACGCCTATTTATGGACCGGTCACTGGGGGAGTTCAGTGGGTATACGTCACGGTGGTACTCGGAAGTTTTCCCCACAGCGACAACTTGCAGGAATCCATCTTCCTTTTCTCCCTTCCGTCACTTTCTGGCAAACATATTGTACGATGACTACGAGGTCAAGCCCTGCTCGGCAGGAGGTGCCTACATCCAGCACACCCTTACTCGGTGAGTGCGCCCTCCTCCACGACGATGTCACGTGGGACGGTGCAAACGGGGGAGAGAGCTCCCTCAATATGACAGCATAATTGATTTGTGACTTTGTTGCATGATATGCAGCGCAGGCACAGCCGACACCACGCAAGTCAAAATATCCGTTCTGCGGTGTTTTGGCGTTCACCCTCATAGCGATCTTGGGATTGTCAACGTTGTTCGTCTATCGTGGCAGGTATGCGCATCGCGCGAACGAGACTGAAAGAGTTGGGAAACTTCCAGGTGGGCACGACGGGCTGTGTGGGCCGCCCGGTATCTGACGTTCACATTCAGTCATGGGGTATAATAGTAAGTTGTCAGGTTGTGCTGGTCGTACGGTGCTCAATCTCGACTATGAGCTTGGAATGCATACTACGTGAGTTGTTGTCATTTGGGGTGTACGATGCAATCTCATGTTTGTTCTGGTAGTGTGCCATCGACGAGGAGCTCATCATCAAGACGGCCAAATTGATGATATCCCTCGGCCTCGCGGTTCGTATTAAACAGCCTCGTGTGTGATATTGTGTGAACTCATTTTCAGAACTCAGGACGCGGGGTATGATCATATCAATCTCGATGACTGTTACTCGGAGAAAAAACGGAGCCCCGCTGGAGATATTGTCGCAAGTGCGTTGTTTCGCGTGTAGTATAGGTGAAAATGTGACCTTGTTGTAGACAAGGCCAGGTTCCCCTCGGGAATGAATGCGTTGACGGACCAGATTCACGAATTGGGCTTGTGAGTCTACAGCGCATCTCATTGGTGTGTGGCATTCATGTCGAGGATCCGCAGCAAAGCAGGCATTGTGAGATCCGACCCATCTGTCCTCTCTTGCCTTTGACGTTCCTTGCAATAGTACAGTGACTCGGGGTGGTTTACTTGCCAGTTATACCCTGGGTCATATGGCAATGAGGCAAGGCAGGTCATATTCCCGACTTAAGCCAAAAGGTCCTTTCATACTTTCACAGAGACATCAAGTTGTTTCAGGACTGGGGTTTTGACTACCTCAAGTGCGTACACTCGGCATGTGCGACGAGGCTATGGCGCAGATTTTTGTTCCTTGCAGGTATGACAACTGTGGCGTGCCGTTCGACAACATTACGAGGGAGAATATCATGGGTCGTGAGTTCGTCCTTGACGACTTTTATTATGCAAATGTCGAGCTGATGGTTGTCATACAGGGTACGAACGTATGGCCAACGCCATCAACGATCTCGCCAAGTCTTCTGGCAGACCACCTCTATTCCTGTCGATGTGTCAGTGGGGAAGGGTATGGTTATACAGGCCGCCCGAGTCGTTGCGTTCCTCATATGTTCAATTAGGAGCAAGGATGGTTTTGGGCGAGAAAGTATGGCCAAAGTTGGCGGGTGGGTGATTTAGCGGTGTGCTATCTGCGCGTTCATAACTAGCTTTGCATGTCAGACAACAAGTGATATTGGTGTGTTATTCCTGTGTACTATGATCACCGCTGACCGAGTCCCCTAGGAGCAAATTGGCCTTCGATTGCGAACCTCATCAATCAGTCAGCAGTTTTGCCCGCCACTTCGCCTGAGCCGTTCTGAAACCATTTTCTAGGAATTCTTTTTACACCTGGGCCACTGATTTCTATGGTCATAACGATATGGATATGGTGGGTAAATCTACCTATCTAACTGAATTAAGCCTCACATTTTCCTAGCTGGAAGTGTGAGTAATGTATGATGTCTCATCATCCCTGCTCATGTCAACCATAAGAGGGAATGGCGATCTATCGTATGAAGAGACCAAGACACATTTCACCGCCTGGGCTCTCATGAAATCACCTCTCTTGATCGGTCTCCATGTACGTGCTTTCCTCTGACAGTGGAGGCGGAGTATAGAAACGGGGTCTCTGTTCAGTTGGAGTCAGCAACCAAGCAATCCTTGGAGATCCTTACCAACCACGAAATTATTGCTATCAATCAAGACCCTGAGGTGGGTACGAGCATTTCACCCTTCCGATGGGGTATCAACGTAAGCAAACATGCACCCGTACACATTGGCTCACTGATTTAAACTAACTCTAGCCCGACTACGTGAGCAATGCAACCCACCCTGCACAGTACTGGAGTGGTGAAAGCCAGAATGGCACGGTGTTCATGCTTGTGAATTGCTTCTTCCTTGTTCGCCTCTTGCATTGCTGAGGCAAAGTAGATTAACACCTTGGATGAACCTGCGACCATGTTCTTCAACCTGACAGAGTCTCCCTGGATTCGGGCCGGAAGGCAGTACTCCGTCCGGGTAAGTTTTAGACCTCAATGTGTTCATCTGCCATTTGCTCAATTCGCACTCAGGACCTGTGGACGCACACCAACAATGGTACTGCAGTGAGAAACTTTACAGCACACGACGTTCCGGCGCACGGCGTCGTCGCGCTGCTCCTCCAGGACATAGGCGACGAGCCTGAAGGTCTGTGGCCTCCCTGTGCGGTGATCGAGTGGTGCATGTCGGAGGACGGGACGATGTATGATCCTGACAAGAAATGGAATGCTGAGGAGCACCAGGAGTTCTGAAGGGCAACATAGGACTGGAGCATCATGCTGCTGTGATTTGCATGTATTCTGTATATAGTCTGGGTTCTATCCTGTGTATTAGTAGGACATAGGTATACCTAACTTGTTTTGACATCAAGGAGGAAGGTGAGGAGACGACGCTCCTTCGAAGAAATCGTCAGTTTTAAAGGAGTAGCGCGGTACGGCAAGGGGGAACCGAACAACACGGACCATGATTGGAGCATGCAAGCAGCAGGCCACTCAAGGCTGTGACTTTACGACAATGCTGGCCGCAATATCAAGGTCATGCAGGGTCACTCCTGAGTCCCTGGGGTACATAAGTACCTTCGACGTCCATCAAGGAATCCGAAGCTTTTTTCTGCACAGTCGCCCAGGCCCTCTAGTACCCATGTCGAACAACGATCAGCGTCTCGATCCCGCAATTCTCCACGAGCAGCTTGAACAAGCGTTTTCCGAATACAAGGAGAAGTCTGAAGCACGAATTCAGGCTCTCTATAACGAGAACAAGGTGTTAAAAGCCGAAGTTGCGCACCTCAAGTCCAGCGAAAATGAATATCAACAAGCGGCTAAATCGTCTGGAATCACAGCTCAGTATTATGTACGTTGATGGCGATGGCAAGCAGGAACGTGGGACCTCCCAATGAGGGTACGAGTGGTGGAGCTATCGAACCAGGTGGACCAGAGGGGGACGTAAAGCCTCGGGTGCAAAGGACTTTCGACGTACCCACAGATACATGGTTGCCAAAAATCTCGGCGTCTTCGTTGAACTGCGGCCACAAGCAAGACTCCGAGTCCGAGTACAGACGTTTCGCTGAACCAAGCCCATTATAGTGCTGACCCTCTCCTTCTCTTCAGTTTCCCTGGTTCTTTAGATGAGATTTGGCAAGAATGCTATCCTCACCTGGGATCGACTTTCGCGGAGCAGTTCCCACAGTGAGCATGTGATAGAGATCTACTCGCCCGTGCTGATAGCATATCATAGACTTCGAGTCCCGGACCCTGACGGGCCTGACCGGGACCCACCGAGCTTCTTATGGGCACAGCCTTCCACCGTTTACCCACCCGCTCATGAAGCACGACATCCGGCATTCTTCCCAAGTTCTCCCTACCACCCGACTCGGGCATCCTTCTTCCCGGTTCAATCGGCCTCGCCTAACGAGACGGCATTACATACTCGCCGGTGGGTGAGGGACGATGGAATGCCGTGTGGGGCGCAGATCACACGGGCAGATCGCCCACAGCATTTCACTTCTCATGGCGTCAAGGGCTTCGCACACGACCATTCCTTGTCGTGTTGGGATGCCGACGGAGACAAGGCTAAGATGAAGCGCAAAAACATCCTACGCCATGTGATGGAAGTTCATCTAGGCCACAGGCGTGCCTTTAATTAGATTCATTGGCAAAATCAGTAGAATTACAAGGGTCTATCACGGTCTATCATGCAAACGATACCCAGGTCACAAGCGATGCTACCAGCAAGAGAGAAATCCAGTTCCTAATGTCTTTCCATCTCGTGTCCCAGACATCACTCTCGCTCTGCAGCGATGATAACGTGTTGTCCCGTACTCCGTCGGGATTGTGATGCAGACTAACAAGGTCGTTGTCGGGAGGGATTGCTGCGGGTTGCGATGTTTCCGGCGGTCGTATGTTTTCCAGGAGGACAGTCTGTGCACTTTCCTGGGCAGGAGGAAACACCTCGGCCTGAGCGACACCTCCGAAAAAGTCGGTGATGCGTGTCTTGTCCAGTGGCCGTCGAAATAGATCTGAGCGCACGCCGGCATGGGAACGAATCACGGCGGGGTCGTAGGCCGAGAACTTTCAAGGCATGAGTGCGTCTGACAGCGTGCCGTCGAGGTAAGAGTGCGTACCAAGTCTTGTACAGAAACCTGACTTGTCTTGTTGATACCCTCCATGAATTCGAGTACAAAGTGGGTATAGCTGTCGATGACAGACACGCCGATATCATTATCGTTTTCGTGCTGCTTACGATGAGACCCTCCGGAGAAACAGGTCGAACGAGTAACATACCGAGTAAGAGTTTTCTTCTATCTCTGATGATCCTGTTGCCAAGATATTTGGGGAGTAGAACTGCGAGTACATGGTGTTTGCTTGGCAAGTGTCGATCATGAAGAGTAATTCGTTGTACCTAGGTTCTACTTGTTTAGCACGTGGGATGAGTCAAACACACATCTGGTTTCTTACCGCTTCTTCTGCCACATTTGTTCAAAGGCGTCAGCAATGTCGAACGCGCTGATCTCTTCGTTGTCCTGGAATTTGAGGAATTCATTGCCACCGTGTCCGGTCATGTACACGAAGACATTCGAGCGGTCGTCCGTGAGCAGTCGCTTAGAGCGTGGTACCGATGGGTTGACTCGTCCTATATGGAGAGTTGGTGCAAGAGGGAATAACCCGAGCCTCGACATACCTGTGAGGAGGCGGATAAAGTTCTCCACGGTCACTTCGTAGCCACGATAATCCACTTCGATGTTATCGCCGTAGAGGTCCAGATGACGTCCCGCTTTTGCGTATACGCTCCCGGGGAATTTGTTGCGCGTGTTGCATGCGACGTCATCTGCGAGCATGAGGATGATATTCGAGTCGGGGATGCCGAGACGCTTCACGGTGCGATACCTGAAAAGGAGGGTCTGTATCACGACAGAACGCGAGAAGAAAAGCGTAATTACATTCCTAGGGCATTTGCCATGTGCTGAGGGACATCGCATTAGTGGGTTTATTGTACAGTACCAGGACATACCCTGTAATTGAACCAATATCGGGAGGCACACACGAGAACGGCCCAGTTGTTGGTGTGTCCCGAGCTAGATGCGTGTCTGCCATAAAAGTCGGCGACGACCTGCTCACTGGCAACAACGCTGCGGACCGTCCAAACGGCCAGACAGACGAGCAACTGACGGAGGCGCATTCGAGAGTGTGTCTCGGCAACTCGGCACCTCGTCCGACACGATCATGCGGAGTTCCAATTCTCAGTATTGACCTCACCTCTGTGTTCGCTGCCATGCACGGTGAGCAACGCCATGTCACGGCTGTCGGTGACGTCTAACACACTCCCAGCTCTTGTCGCATACAGCGATGACTCACAAAGCGACTCGGAGGGCAACGTCGTCTCCACCTCCAAGTCTGCTGGCATTGGCCTAGCCAATAACCATGTAAGAGTTCCCCTGCCGGGTTTTGTCCAAGCGTTTCCCTCGTTGTTGGCTGTGTTTCTGTTTGGGAATAGGATAAGCCACTAAAGGACCTCTCTGCTTCATCTTCAGATGGTACGTCCTACGTAATATGCCCTGGGTGCCCTCAATAGTCATTGCTCTTTAGCTCGACTATTTCCAAAAAACCAGGTCATCGTTCGTCGACCAGCTCCTACGAGAAGTCATCCTCGGGCACACCTATCCGATGACATTGTGTCAGAACCATCGCAATCAGCCTCCTCGCCACCCACACCCGAAGAAGCCTTGAAAGACTTATCCTCCGCCCCGAGTTCCTCTGGAGACCATGAGCTAACACGGATTCGCGAACTTTTGAGACTGCCATCAATACCAGGCATGGTAGACTGGGGAATACCCGCCGAATCCACGGCACCATGTGATCCAACCATTGAAGTAGGGCAATTATTTTCAGGTTACTTTACCAGTTCACTTGAACATGTTATAGGCAAAAGTAGTGCAGTTCCTTGCGTTGAAGCGCGATCCCGTGAATCCCCGGCACTTCAACGATTCTCTCATGTCAAACCGGTCGTTCTGCAACCCTCATCTCTATGCTACGCTGGTCGACTTTGTCGACGTCGATGAACGAACGACGAATTTTCCGACCAATATTTGGGACCCGAATGACGTAGAACCCGAATGGTTCGCAGATCGAATAGGTACGTGGTGTCTTGTAGTCTCATTTGACTCATGCTCATGCCCCTTGTCGCCCTCTTGTGTGGTTACGCCCAATGATGGCTTTCTTTCTCGGAAAATACGTACCTCCTCAAAGCCGGGCTACAAAAAGCACGCTCAGAACAGGCGTCAGCAGCACAGTCGAAACGTTCACAAATTGCTTTTACATCTTCCAAGGCACCTCCGCCGCAGCCCACGCGTCCGTCCCAGGACAGAGGAGGGGACCAAAAAAAGGGTCGATTCCATCCGTACTCGAGAGGTCGTTGAGTAACACGCGCAGTGGCATGTTGTGTATCTAGTCTAGCACCGCTATCGTATGCCTAGTAAGTTTTGTGATGTAAGCCAGGCGTCACAAAGCACCTTTTCAGTGTTCTTCATCCAACGTTTGCCAAGATCTCCATTCCTATGGCGCACTCGCTCTCGCCCGAATGTACCCCTCTCAAACATGCATATGACACGTGCTTCAATACATGGTTCGAAGGATATCTCGAGCCCGCCATTGCACATTCCAAGAACGTCCCGCATGGCGAGCGGAACGAGTACGCCAAGAAGAAGGCGGAGGAATTCGAGCAGAAATGCGGAGCCGTCTGGGCTCAGTATAAGGAATGTGTACATGTGAGTGCGACTTTTTCCTCGTACGTGCGGTTCTGCTTCGCTGACATGAACTTGCTTGCAGAAAGCAGTGCGAGATCGGGGCATTGGGGATTTGCTTGAGCAAGCCCGACAAGAGAATCCATTACGCGAGCCACCATCTAGATCAGAAGGGAGCCACTCGTCCTGAAGTACGAGTTGGGTAACGGTATCTACGCCCTGTTCTTTCCATCCCTCCTTGCCCATATTTCATTTCGGAAACATGGGAGCTTCCGAGTCGTAACCCTTGCAGAACCCACGAAACGCGAGTTGGGGTGGGTCACGCGGGCCAGTTTTCTGTTAAACGACCTGGTATAAGGGTTCGCCTCGGACACATTGTCCAAGTCTCTCTCCCGCCAGGACGCGTGACTCAGAATGCGAACTTGATTCGTTTGCTGGCAGAACCTCTAAGAGCACGTAGATGTCAGAGTCCAATACCGTTTCATTTCCTGTTTTCCGCCGCTACGTCGTGGCACACCCCCTTGAAACGACACTGTAGAGCGCAATGTCTCGCTACCTGGTGACACCGCCAAGTTCAAGCTACACGTGACTGAACGCGTTGGTCTCAATGGACGCGGTTGATCAATGATCCAGCGCGGCCTGTCCAAGATGTCCACTTTGGATCCACCGAAACAGCTTCAAGCAGTTCTCGACGATGCCAACCTGCACATTCTCAACTCTCGTGCACAGCTAAAGTCTCATCGTTTCGATGGGATCGAAGACTGGCCTGCTGGTGAGGACGCCCTGAGCGATCCTGCCGTAGTCGCCAGTGATCTCGCAGCTCAAACCGTTTGTGCTCAGTTCCACCCGGGCGGGCGACTTGCTGACGACAGACCTGCCAGTCATTCTTCCGCCAACTTAAATTTCAGTATCTGGAGCAGAAAGCCAAGGACAAATATGTCAAGACGATCGTGTCCGACGACGCGCCCCTCGTAACCGCCTCTTCGAACGAGGAACTCCGATTGCGCAATGAAGAGAAGAAGCTTGCATTGAAGGAGGCAAAGGCAAAGCTTACAGAGCAGCAAGAGGACATACGTACGTTGGCACCACTCGTCGAGGAAGGTCGGTGGACTCGGATACAAACAGCATTTGTGGGGTGGAGCAGTTCCTGACCTGCCGAGCAGACTATCACAAAGCACGTTCCTTGACCGGCCTTGCGACGACGCTCTCTGCCCAGATACTCGACGCACGCCTTGCCCTGACACGGCTCCGCCAGGCTCACCCGCACCCTCGAATGACCATTGCATCCGCAACGTCCGCTCTGGATGGCCAGGTGGAGCAAATGCAAAAGATGGAAGACGAGCTGCAAGGATTGAACAGCGGGATAAATGAGACGAAAGAACGAATAAAGAACGAGATGGCGGAGCTGGAGCGACTGAGAAGTATAGAAAAGGAGAGACTGGCAGAGCTCGAACTTGTGGGGAAAGAGGCCGGGGAGGAAGAGGACCCAAGGGTCGGAGGACTCTATAGCTGGTACGGAACCACCAACCAACTCTTGTTGGTGTCACCTCTGATCTGGGTCACGAACGGACAGGTTCGTGTCCTCGTTGTCGATTCACCGCGCCTGGTTCTCTCTCAAGTCCACACACGTCGAATCCGAAAACGAACTGCAATTGACATACTCTACCATTCCACCACCAGGCTCGGTGTCTCCTGAGCCAAACAATTTAGTGTTGACGTTGCTCTTTATTCCAAACACACGGCAGTTGGTCTCTGCGGACGTCACTCTGGGAGGAGTCGAGTTGGAGTTGGGGGATGTGGTTGATGCACATGTGCAAGCAAACGATATTTCAGGACTTGTGTCGGCTGTGCTAGTGCATGCACACGCACAAAGTCCAAACTAGAACAATCGAAGAATGATATGTACGCTTTCGGATGGCGTGTATACTACTTGTTGACGGGCCGATCACATGCATTCGGACCTCATCTCACTGACTTTCACCAACCCTAAGAACGGCCACAGGGAACACGATGGTCTCCTTACTACCATCAAGTGGTCTAGGTTCTCGTAAGATGTACTTCTCCATAAGAGCCCAACGGTTCCCACTCGTCAGAGGGCAGTGAAGGCGGACTCGGAGATCTCTGGCAACTCATATCTCTCTGACAGATCCCGATCACCCAGTGATTACCGTACCATAGCCGAGGGTAGATCCCTGAACACCTCAGTTTTGGGACCTGAATTTCCTTTCGTGCTAGCCGCATCACAGCTCTCAAATGACCCGTGTGTGCCGTGTCGCAAAGTGACACCCACAGTCTGCGGATCGCGAGTCACACCCGATGAGTCTTTTATATAAAAAATCCGGTACGTTATAAATAAGCTTTACACCCTGAACACTTGTTCCCCTACTCATGGACGTTGGACGCGCCATGGTGCCTCTCCGTCGCTGGCTTGTTCTTGCATCCGTTGCTGCGCTCGCCAACGGCGGGCCGGTGCAACTTGCGAACTTGCAACTCCCGTCCAGCGCCGCTACACACCAGCAGGCTGTGGTGGATCTCTTTGTCGAGTCATACGAAGCATACCAGTCAGTATGCTTTTGGGTTCAGCTTACAATAGTTCTCACTTGCGACGTAGGACCTATGCATGGGGTCACGATGACCTGCTTCCAGTCTCGTTGTCGTATTCCGATAGTCTGAACGGGTGGGGCGCGTCCATTTCTGACGCCTTGGGCACCATGGTTCGTGTCCCATTTGAGTTGCGGCGTTTTGGCGACTGACGCGTGCCTGTCTGTGCCTACAGTGGCTCATGGGTTTCCATGACTGGTTCGAAGAAGCAGTCGACTACGTCGCGACGGTGGACTTTAGCGTTTCGCAGACGAATGACACGGTCAGGTAAAACGCCGCTGTACGTCCGATGAACGGGGGTTTTGACGTTGGTTTTAGCCTGTTTGAAACAACGATCCGTCACGTTGGAGGGTTTTTGAGTGCCTACGAGCTCTCTGGACACCAGTACGATGTACTGGTCCAGAAAGCGGAGCAAGTCGCGCAACAGATGACGTATGCATTTGTCGGGGTGGGCAACTTTTGGTGATCACGTCTTTGGAGCGTTTGACGCGAACGCTGTGTACAGGATAATTCAGTCCCTTATCGCGAGCTGAACTTTACTGATCATACGCCCGTCAACGAGACGGTGAGTTTTAATGGTGTCCTAGTAGTACTCGACCTACTGATCGCTCTCTTAGTCGAACATTGCTGAAGCTGGCACTGTACGTTTCTTCGTACTTCATTCGAGAGTGACACAGTGAGACCATCTATCTTTACCGACAGCTCACCTTGGAGTGGAATCGTCTAAGGTGAGTGTAGAATCCCTGCGAGTGTTCACATCTAAACCACGAGCTAGCTTATACACCGGGAACTGATACGTACCGCCAACTTGCCGAGAAGTCAGGTGCAGCACATGATCCACATGGTAATGTTCTAAAAACAGTCGCCCGAACACTACTGCCTTCTAACGACATCTTGATGCGTAGCCAGCGGTGTTGCCCGGGATGCCTGCACTGGAAATCGATCCATCGACTGGAAATTCAGTTGGTTCCTACGTGGTACGTGACCCATGACACGATGATTTTACACGGTTACCCATCAGATGTAGTCATGGGGCTCACAGTGCGACTCATTCTACGAGTACTTGATCAAGTACCCTCGTCTCACAAACACCGACGATAATTCATATGTGGACGCGTGGTTAACCGCAGTGGATACGTCCATCAAAGTACTCTTAAAGGTACGTTGCCAACACTGCCTTGAAGTGTCTTTTGTGATGGTATCCCTCCACCAGAACTCTACTGTGGGTAACTGGGTCTACCTAGCCGATTACGACAGTCAAATTCTTCATGTCGGTTCACATCTGGCCTGTTTCTATGGCGGAAATTGGATTCTTGGTGCGCTGAGAATAACCGCCGTTTGTGATTGATTTCATGTCGTTGTAGGTGGTAAGCTCACCAATAACGACACCATCGTCAACATTGGTCTCCAGCTCACTGACGCATGCTGGAACACTTATGCGAGCACTGCGTTAGCTTCGTTCTCCTTCCTAGGCAATGACGGCATACTCACACAGCTAATAGCACCGGCATAGGGCCCGAGTTATTTGCCTACATGTCTAGTGATGGCAACTACACAGAAGGCCCTGCACCTACAGCAGAGCAAATCCAATTTTACGACAAACACGGCTACTACATCACCTTGCCGGATTATATCATGCGTCCAGAAGTCCTCGAATCCAACTTTTATGCATGGCGCGTGACTGGCGATACCAAATATCTCGACAACGCTGCCAGCGCCATCAAGAGTTTCCAAACGTACCTCCCGACGACGGTCGCGTATACCGGTCTCATCGACGTCAACAATGTAACTTCGAGCAAATATGATGACATGGAAAGTTTCTGGTTCGGGGAGGTGCTCAAGTACCTGTACGTGTTTCGTTTCTTGCTCGAGGGCGATTCTCGAATCAAACTTGAATTGGCTCCTCGGACAGGTACTTGACGTTTGACGATCCCGACAACATTTCGCTCGATGAGTGTGCGTGCACGCGTGTCTCGGGTCCAGGAATCGATACTGAGCGTGTTTTTTTTTTGGTTCTAGACGTGTTCAACACTGAGTGTCACCCGTTTGAATCGCCAACAGCCAAGAGCGTCTACGGTTCCGTTGCCTAGACGCTCACCAGACCTCTTCCCGCCATCGCGCCCGACCCCGCTGGGCTGGTCTTCAACTGACAAACCACTGACGACGACATGAATCACAATGTTTTGGGGGGTTGGAACGAACCAGAAAGCCTCGTGATAACTTATCAACACGCTCATTTGTAACATACCTTTGTATAAAATCTCTCTCAGGGTACATAGGGCCGACAAGCCATTCGAGCGGGAATGGTCACTGTGATTATTACAGCAAACAACGGTAACGAGTCGATTCTAATGTTTTCCAGCCCGCCACTCGCCGGTGGTCGCGAGCGCGGTCTTTCCCGCATAGATGGTCGGAAGCGCCAATATGCCGGCATACAGGAGTACCTGACCCAACTTGAGATCCACCCAGTACCAGACGAGGAGCGCCTCGAAGGCGCCCAGGAACACTGTAAAGGGGAGGATACGCGGCGACGACAAGTGTGGGACGCGCACGCCGACCTTGGACCACTAGGGTGAACGCGCCATTGAGTCGTTCGCGCGGGGAGAGAGGAGACGCCACGTACCAAACCGAGCAACGCGACCCAGGGCGCAAGCACGAGCGCAGCAAAGAACGCGGAGACAACCTTGGGGGGGAACTTTTAGCTCTGGACGGAAGGTGTGGGCGATGGGGGGTTGGGCATAAAAGGACTGCTCGTCGGGATGGGGTGCGGGCGTGGCGGATGCGGGGACGTAGAGATCAAAGAGGTCAAAGGTCGCTGGGTCGTGTACGAACGAGCCGAGGATGAGGGACACGGCGAGCGGGCGGTCTGTCGTCGGTGGGAGGGAGGGCGGCGGACGAGCCATGTTCTGCGCAAAAGAGAAAAAAGCGTGAGCAAAAGAGGGTGAGGACGGCCTTGACGTACGAGCTCAAACTTGGCCTTGCCGCCCGGGGTGACACGGACTGGTTGAATGCCTTCTTCGCCAGAGACGGCGTCGTAGAAGCGGAGGAAGGTCTGGTGGGGCTGGACGCCGTTGCCCCCGTCGGTTTCAGGCGACTTGGAAGGTGAGTTTGAGAGTGTCGGAGGGGCCGAGCGTCAGTGGCTCTGGCTTTTGGGCGAGGTCGAGTCTGTTGAGCGGGAGTGAGGTGAGTTTGGCTGTTCGAGGAGCTGACATACGTGTCTGTGCGCAGCTGGGATGCATCTGAGGAGGAGATGGTGAAACGAGGGGATCGGAGGGACAGCGAGGCAGCATGGACAGAGGCGACGAGGAGCAGCCAGGAGAAGCAGAAGCTCGTGCGCGAGATCATGGTCGAGGTGCAAGTTGGACCAACGTGTCAATTGCAAAGTCTCGAATTTACAAAAACCGGGTGCAAAAAAAGTGAGACCCCACCGTGGTTCGAACACGGGACAACACGATCTGCAATCGTATGCTCTACCACTGAGCTATAGAGTCACCAGCTGGGAGCACACATGATCAAGAATACGTTCCTTCCAAACACCCCAGCGACGCCGAATACACCTGGAAGGAATTTGAATCTGGTTCGTAGTCACCTTGCAGTCACCCACATGCCCGCCAAGGCTACAAAGAAACCCAAGCGACGTCGACTCGCTCGCGATGACCAGGCAAACTCGTCCACCGCCAGCCCACCCGTGTTCTTGACCACGCTCCCCTTTGAAATCCTCGCAGAGATCCTCCTCGACACGTGTTCACCCCCCACCGTCCTCGCCGTCTCTCGTACCTGTTCGTTCTTGTACCGTTTGCTAGCTCAGAACCCTCGCTGCATCCTTCATCTGGCGCGGCGTTCGTAAAACTTGCGCACCAGTCCCCCTTCCCGATCCTGGATATGGCTGGAAGAAGAGCGAGGCGGACTATGCTGCGTTTGTGTTCAGTGGAGGCGTCTGCGAAGGTGTGTCGAAAGCCCACACGTGCCATGTATACGAGCTTTTCGGCACAGATCAGGTTGTGCGGTAACGTGAGTGCGGATTCGCTCCTGGACGCGTTCGGTCCTTGACGTGGTCTTCGTATGACAGTCGCAATGTCGCAGAAGGTTCTTCCGGTCAGCCTTTATGATGTACCTTTATCGTCATGTACCCTGATGCTCGTTCTTCCCCTTTTACTCTGCCTTTCCTTGACGTGTGTATATTTTGAT
Organism: Boletus coccyginus; assembly: GCA_025782845.1. NCBI lineage: Eukaryota > Fungi > Basidiomycota > Agaricomycetes > Boletales > Boletaceae > Boletus > Boletus coccyginus. The sequence goes on from JAHZSR010000017.1 coordinate 611,185, forward strand.
CAGTCCTCCATCTAGCAAGTCCATCATCGATCTCACTTTTCTTGACCTATCACTCAATACGGCATCGTGTATTACTCTGGGTGCCACCTCTGGAAAGCGGTCGATGTTTTTGTGCGTCATTGTCCTTGCCAATAGCGCTAGCGTCCGTTCTCAAGATCCTACCTAGACCCTTCCTTGGTAAGCGCTCCAATATGTGTGTATGATGTCAGTGTCTTGGAGTGTGCGACTCTGACCAATCTCTATTTGGTATAGGGCCACAGATCGACGACTACCCTTTCCTCATTCGCAAGAGTGACTGGGCGAAATTCGAACATGAACTTTGTGAATATGGCCGTGCCCAGACCCAGACCTCTCTTTCAACCGCAGTTGAGGAGGAGCGGGAGGTGGAGGGTGTGCGAGAGGTGTGTGAATGTCGCTTGGCGACCTGTTTTAGCTCATTCACGGAACCCCGTTCTAGCGGTGTGATGCGGCGATGAAAAGGTTCCCTCAAATCATGGACGTGCGTTATTCTCAGATGTTTCTATGAAAAGACATGACGTGTACCACCAGGTCTCAACACGCCTGATCCGCTGGAAGTGGGCTTATGACGAGGAACACACAAGGATCAAGAGGGAGAACGAAACATGGTGAGCAAGGACTCACACGTTCTTGTTCAATACCTGACTCAGGTGAAGTGTGCCGACTCTGGGTCATTGCAGGACCGAAAACCTTGCGGAACGTGAAGGATGGGATCTGAATGATCTTGTGGCGAACACACGCATATGGATCATTGCAGAGATGCAAGAATTTCCTTCTGGAGGGGATCGGGTCAAATGGTAAGTGATCGTGGTGTCATTGTATTGCGCAAGTTCAACTGATGAACGCCCTTGCCTTGCATCCATTAATGACGCTGCGCCTGGTATCGCCTTTGCTTCACGACTCGTCAGATGTGTCCCCCATCCGGTCTGTGATTGAATCCGAGCTTCTGGCACTGCATTCGCGTCATAAACGTCAAAAGGCCTGAGGCAAGTTACAGGGAGAATTCGGCCGAGGTGAAGAAGGTTTACGAACGTATGCGCTGTGGCACTCTGGGTAGTCCCCGAGGCCCGAGCGATCGCTTGGTCCTCCCACCGCTGTCTGTGTTTTGCACGTTCCCATCCGTCCGTGCGCTCAAGGGAAGTCCCGACCCAAACCGGTTACTACCCGACAGCACCTCCGTCGCGAGCGACATCAATTCGTCCTTGGCCATTTCGCTGATCACATCAGACCTTCAGTGCCTGGCTTATTCCCGTCGAAAAGCACCTGATGACTCTGCTGGGTTACCCGAGTGGATGGCAGAGCGCGAGCGCGCGAACGCTGCCCCCGTTGAAGCGCGTCACGGCGCGGTTTTTCTGTCTGGAATGTGGCAAAGGCGAGGTAGGCAAGAGGTACGAGAGGGAACGGTGCATGGACTTTAAAGGTGTTTGTTCACATGTTTGTGTGGGGGCGCGAGGGAAGAACATCGAGGGACGGGAAAGCGAGATCGGGAACGGGCAAGAAAAGGGAGGGAAGAAGGGTGGTGTGAAGACATTGGATTGGAATGTAGACAGGTTCGAGAAGGACGAAAAAGTATCTCGTTTTCTCCGTCCTCGTCCTGTGAGGGATGCTCATGCCCGTAGGCCATTTCTGTGGTTAAAGCCATACTCGATCTTCTAGGTCATTCTGAGGAGAGTCCTAGTACGGCCGTTGAAATGAACGCGCTAGGCGGTGTCATACGATGTATGACATGCAAAGGTTGGATAATTATGGACGCTGACACTGCAGCAAGTCTCTTTCCTGATTGGAGAGTTTCACGCGTTTGACACGTTCACAGATCGGACATGCGCATCGTCACGAATCCATGGAAATTAAACCGATACCTCTTCTTTACGGGATCTCGAAGGGGGATACGAGTGTTCCCAGAGGGAGCACGGGCCGTACTATTCCGAGTACGCGACTTGAGTTTGAGCGTGGGACATCTGAATTGCTTCTGGGACCGTCGTACCGCGCACGGACTCTGCGCAAGAAGATCAATTATGGATACAGACATTGTTTGGATGTTGAAGAAGATTGTGTCATCGTTACCAAAGAACCAGGAGATCAAGGGGGGGAGAGCGATGGATTTCGATGCGCTGAGATCGCACAGTCAAGGAAAAGTAGGTTCCTGTTTCCGTCTGCCTTGTGGCACGTTGATAATATTGCATGTTTGTAGACATGGTATCCGGGACATACGCGATGAAGACTTTTTCTGTTACACTTGCATTCTGAAAGGGGAAGAGACTCGGAAGGTAGTTTACATTTGAGCACGTTCTTCCTGAAATCTGGTCGAATGCTGAGGGTGTTCGTATGGAATGAGGCTGCCTCGACAAGCTTGGAGCGCAAACCGAAAGCGCCGAGTTGTTCCGTTCGTTGTGGGCACTTAGCCTACGTGCCTAGAAAGCTGGCACCTAAAGTACATCGGACCGTATAAACTGGTCAAGGATTTTGGTAATAACTCATTTGAGTTGGACTCACCGGCGCAGTTGAAAAGAGGTATTCACCCCGGGTTCCATTCAATCCCTGCTGTGCGTGCACGTCCCAAACGACAGCCACTTGTTTCCCGGGAGGCTAGAAACCCAGGTAGGCAGACATTGGCGGGTTCGAGCCGGAATGGTCAGTACAGCGTGTTCTATCCCATCATGGGGAGTCCCACCCTGTTTGAGATCAAGTGGACGGTCGGAGACGTCACCTTGCTGCCTTACCTTGCTGGTAAGGCAGCAAGTCCAACACCTGTCGGCCCTGGCTGAGTACCTGGAGGTGGTCGAAGTTGCAAGGATAGAGAACTTACCGCGTGTATCCGGACAACCTCCTGATGAAGACCCTCGGAGTATTTAATGGGTCATGCGCAGCGGTCGTCGACAGCCCGACTTCTCGAGGCTCTCGTCTATCGAAGCAGGTCAGTAACTCGATCATGAATGACCTTGCCCATTCCCGCAATATTTATACCTCTGCAGTGGCGACTCAAAAGACTATCTTTGTAGATTCCGAAGGAACCGGCGCGTTCGTCGTGCCTCGCTGGCACCTCTACCTTTGTCTGGAATACAGCAAGCAGATTAGAACGCGGCAGAAGGTTCGTGGCGAGGGCTCGGGCATGAGGTTTGTAAGTCATCGTTTGTGTTCGAGAAGCTTGAGTTGATGGATGATTCGGCGTTGAAGGTGCGCGCGATTAGGTTGTATCCAGTTGTAACGGACCCACCTCTGAGTCGGACCGGTCGGGCTGGTGGTGCCACGCCGAACCATGACCATGGCAAAGTACGCCCTGTTTCGAACGTTGAAACCCTTTGCCCTATCCCATGCCTGTCGCGAGAATCCCCGGTATAAAAGCCAGAGTACAAACGCACGTAGTGGCAGGTCTCTCATGTGATTACTAACTCTACGGAGTGGCATTCATCTCAGATACGGCGGTCGAAGCAGCGTTTGCCAAAGGTGAAGCAGCCATGGACTCGGAGGAAGCAGACCAAGACGCCGAAGGGGAATTAGAGATGGAAGTCGAGGGAGATGACGGGAACGCTAAAGCGAGTGCAGTGCCCTCGTTGGAAATGGGGCTCCCTATTCGGACGGGCCGCAGCCCGCAGCTGTATCGGAGTACGCCCTGAACGCGAATACCCCCCCTTTCGTGTGCCTGTTACAACCACTACATATAAAAACTAGGGAGCCTGTCAGTTATGTACATCATCCGATCTGCAAAGATCGTCGTTCTGATTTGCTTGCTATATTCCAGGCAATAGAGCAAGCACATCAGAACCCAGCTCTTTCCAATAACAACTTGGGACTTTATCCAGTCACTTTGTTGTGTAGAGATTCTTCGTTCCAGGTTGCTTCAACGGTCTTGTCTGTTCCGCTCGGACCTTGTCTTCCTCTGTCACACTTGCGAACTTGCGAACCTGATGGTCAGACCTCTTTAGTGGGCTTGTCGCAGGCCTATGCAGCACCAATAGGTAACAAGCAAGTAGAGCGTGCGAATGTGTCAGTATTAGGAATAGAACCCAGACTCTGAATCACTCCTTTGCATCGACACCCAGTGCAGATAGAGGGATTTGAATCTGGTTCGTAGCCACCTGCAGTCACCCACATGCCCGTCAAGGCTACAAAGAAACCCAAGCGACGTCGACTCGCTCGCGATGACCAGGCAAACTCGTCCACCGCGAGCCCACCCGTGTTCTTGACCACGCTCCCCTTTGAAATCCTCGCAGAGATCCTCCTCGACACGTGTTCACCCCCCACCGTCCTCGCCGTCTCTCGTACCTGCTCGTTCTTGTACCGTTTGCTAGCTCAGAACCCCTCTGCATCCTTCATCTGGCGCGGCGTTCGTAAAATTTGCGCACCAGTCCCCCTTCCCGATCCTGGAGATGGCTGGAGGAAGAGCGAGGCGGACTATGCTGCGTTTGTGTTCGGTGGAGGCGTCTGCGAAGTGTGTCGAAAGACTACGCGCGCCATGTATACGAGCTTTTCGGCACAGATCAGGTTGTGCGGCAACGTGAGTGCGGATTTGCTCCCGGACGCGTTTGGTCCTTGATGTGGTTTTCGTATGACAGATGCATTGTCGCAGAAGGTTCTTCCGGTGAGTCCTGTGGTGTGCCTTTATCATCATGTACCCTGACGCTCGTTCTTCCTTGACGCGTGTATTTTGACCTGTGGTCCTCCATCTAGCAAGTCCATCATCGATTTGAGTTCGCTTGATTCGGTACGACGTTTAATCCTCTGGGTACCACCTGTGGAAAGCGGTCGATGTTTTTGTGCGTCATTGTCTTTGCCAATGACGCCTGCGTCCGTTCTCAAGATCTTACCTAGTCCCTTCCACGGTAAACGCTTCAATATGTGTGTATATGATGTCAGTGTCTTGGAGTGTGCGACTCTGACCAATCTCCATTTGGCGCAGGGCCACAGATCGACTCCCCTTTCCTCATTCGCAAGAGTGACTGGGCGAAATTCGAACATGAACTTTGTGCATATGAGTGTGCCCAGGTCCAGACCTGTCTTTCAACCGCAGTTGAGGAGGAGTGGGAGGTGGAGGGTGTGCGAGAGGTGTGTGAATGTCGCTTGGCGACCTGTTTTGGTCATTCACGAACCCCGTTCTAGCGGTGTGATGCGGCGATGAAAAGGTTCCCTCAAATCATGGACGTGCGTTATTCTCAGATGTTTCTATGAAAAGACATGACGTGTACCACCAGGTGTCAACACGCCTGATCCGCTGGAAGTGGGCTTACGACGAGGAATACACAAGGATCAAGAGGGAGAACGAAACATGGTGAGCAAGACTCACGGTTCTTGTTCGATGCCTGGCTTGGGTGAATGTGCCGACTTTGGGTCATTGCAGGACGAAAGGCCTTGCAGAGCGTGAAGGATGGGATTTGAATGATCTTGTGGCGACACATGCGTATGGGTCATTGCAGAGATGCAAGAATTACCTTCTGGAGGAGATCGGGTCAAATGGTAAGTGATCGTGGTGTCATTGTGTTGCGCAAGCTCAACTGATGAACGCCCTTGCCTTGCATCTATTAATGACGCTGCGCCGGTATCGCCTTTGCTTCGTCAGATGTGTCCCCCATCCAGTCTGTGATTGAATCCGAGCTTCTGGCACTGCAATCGCGTCATAAACGTCAAAATGGCTGAGGCAAGTTACAGGGAGAATTCGGCCGAGGTGAAGAAGGTTTACGAACGTATGCGCTGTGGCACTCTGGGTAGTCCCCAAGGCTCGAGCGATCGCTTGGTCCTCCCACCGCTGTCCGTGTTTTGCACGCTCCCATCCGTCCGTGTGCTCAAGGGAAGTCCCGACCCAAACCGGTTACTACCCGACAGCGCCTCCGTCGCGAGCGACATCAATTCGTCCTTGGCCATTTCGCTGATCACATCAGACCTTCGTGCCTGGCTTATTCCCGTCGAAAAGCACCTGATGACTCTGCTGGGTTACCCGAGTGGATGGCAGAGCGCGAGCGCGCGAACGCTGCCCCCGTTGAAGCGCGTCACGGCACGTTTTTTTTGTCGGGAATGTGGCGAAGGCGGAGTAGGCAAGAGGTACGAGAGGGAGCGATGCTTGGACTTTAAAGGTGTTTGTTCACATGTTTGTGTGGGGACGCGAGGGAAGAACATCGAAGGACGGGAAAGCGAGATCGGGAACGGGCAAGAAAAGGGAGGGAAGAAGGGTGGTGTGAAGACATTGGATTGGAAGGTAGACATGTTCGAGAAAGGACGAGAAAGGTATCTCGTTTCCTCCGTCCTCGTCCTGTGATGGATGCTCACGCTCATAGGCCATTTCTGTGGTCAAAGCCATACTTGATCTCCTAGGCCTTTCTGAGGAGGGTCCTAATACGGCTGTTGAAATGAACTCGGTAGGCGGTGTCATACGATGCGTGACATGCAAAGGTTGGATAGTCATGGATGCTGACACTGCGGCACGTCGCTCGCCTGATTGGAGAGTTTCACGCGTTTGACACGTTTATAGATCGGACATGCGCATCGCCACGAATCCATGGAAATTGAACTGGTACCACTTCTTTACTGGATCTCGAACAGGGAGATGAGGGTGCCGAGAGGGAGCATGGCCCCGAATACACGACTTGGGTTTGAGCGCGGGACGTCTGAATTGCTCCTGGGACCGTCGTACCGCGCACAGACTCTGCGCAAGAAGGTCAATTATGGATGCAGACATTGTTTGGATGTCGAAGAAGATCTTGTCAACGGCATCAAAGAACCGAAGAACAGGGGGGCGAGAGCGATGGATTTCAATGCGCTGAGATCACACGTCAAGGAAAAGTAGGTTCTGTTTCCGTCTGCCTTGTGACACGTTTACAATATTGCATGTTCGTAGACATGGTATTCGGGACATACGCGACGAAGACTTTTTCTGCTACACTTGTATTCTGAAAGGGGAAGAGACTCGGGAGGTAGTTTACGTTTAAGCAGATACAACAGTGCATGGCATACAACTCTACGCATGCTCATCCTGAGGGGCAAGCATGCTTCCAAGGTCTGAAAACGAGATGTGGGATGCGGCAAACAAATCATGGTTTCGCAGCTGGCTGCGCCGTCTGGAAATGACGTGGGTGGTCGGCGCTGGTGACAAGACGTCTTCAAACGACTCTGTGTCCGTGTCGGACGAGTTTGTCTGGGAAGCGCCCTCGTCTTCGCCATCGTGACTGCTGGGGGTGTGGAGCGAGGCCGACGAGGTCATGGCGTCGGGGTTGATGGCAAGGTACGATTCGGAGAGGAGGGCGTGCCCGCTTGGAAGGGGAGGGGGGAGGGCATGGGTGCGGAGAGGAGGGAGGGTGCGTGCCGGGGGCGTGTTCGGGTCCGCGCTGGTGTCTGTGACGGGCGCGGGGGTGTCGCCGGGTGGGGCGGGGGGGAGTGTCGAGGGGGAAGAGGGGGAAGAGGGGGAGTTGGAATCGTCGTTGGTGGGCAGGACGGGAGGATGGCGGGCGAGCCACCAGTGGAGGACCCACTGGGGGTGACTCGGGTGAGGCGGGCGGGGGAGAGCGAAAGAGGAGCGTACCTCGTTTAGGGCGTATGCGGCAGCGAATGCCAGAGAGGGCAGCAGCGACGTACAGGCCAACACCACTCGAACGGCGCATGGTGGGTCGGAGAAATGGCATGCTCAGCGCATTAGAGCATGTTTATCATTCAGAGGTAAACGCACGAAGCGCCTCGTTCTATGTACTCCGAGTCCCGAATGTAGACTACGCCTCCCGAGTTGCTCCACCTTGAGAGCAGCTCCAAATGTGCCATGCCAGCGTTGTGGGGAGTTGGGATGATCCGTGTGGCTAGGAATGGCAGGCTTGGATTTGGTTATCTTTTATCGTCCACGCCGCCACCATGCCCGCGAACGACAAGCTCGATTCCGACGAGAGAGACTCAGACAACGAACAGACCCACAAGTCAAAGTCGTCAAAGTGTCCGTATTCTCTCTCCCCTGCTCGCCCCGTCCCTCCTCACTAGCCCTCTTCCAGCAAAGGACCTCTCCCATGTCCCCTGCAAATTCTTCAAAGTCGGCGCTTGCACCGCCGGCTCTTCCTGCCCCTTCTCGCACACCGTCCACGAGCCGGGCCAGCAGAAAGGTGTCTGCGCCTGGTTCGTAAAGGGAAACTGCAAGTTTGGCCACAAATGTGCACTCGCCCACGTCCTCCCCGGCCAGACCATGTCCATGGACAGAAAAAACAAAAAGGCCTGCCCAGCTCGCTGCCGTTGGCGGCGTACCGAGCCCAGGTCGAGAGTCCAGGACCTCAAGGGGCCCAAAGAAGGACGGCCACAAATCTGCCCTCCCCCACGGCCCTTCGTCCTCCGGCTCTGGCCTCCTCTCGGGCTCGACAGCCCCCACCCGCACCACCTCGGCTCGCCCACCCATGGCCATGACCCTCAAGGCCACTCCCTCTGCTCCCGCACCACCAGTCAAGGACACCGATTTCCCTCCCTTTGTCCTCCCAGACGATGCCGACACCCACAAGCCCATTCATGTACCTCTCACGCCCGCCACTGCGTCCGCGCACTCAGAGGACGACGCTCCTTCGGAACCACCTCCCGACGCCTCTCCCGTTCACCACAGAAATCCGTCCCCGCCCACCCTCCCCCTCAACGTTCCTGGTGCTCCACGCCGTCCGGTCCTCCCTGCGGATGCCGCGGATCTCGGCCCAATTGGCTCGCCTCCCCGGGGATCATTGTCCGCCCATTCCCCGATCTCGTCCGGAGATTCCCCCCAGAATGCTGGAATCCCGTCCACGTTTCATGCCCACACCTCGTTGCTCACAGAGTCCAGGAATCGGCTCGGCCCTGCCGCGGGTGTCCCCTCTTCTCTCGGTCACACACATAGTCAAGCTTGGAAGTCAGATCTCGCCTCAGTTCCCGCACACGCCCCGCCAGGCATCGACGTCAGCATATCGGGCGATCGTGACGTCCTCTCCGCAGACGAGGATTTGGAAGAATTCCTTCCTTCCTCCCTCACAGACCTCTTGACTCCCTCGGAGCGTTCCCGTAGAATGTCTCGCACTCACTCCGGATCATCCCGCCCTGCCCACCTCGGCGACACCCCGCCCCCATTCCCTCCTGTCCACCCTCTTGCTTCCCAAACCCAGAGCCATCATCGCCATTCGCGTTCCGTCCCCGCGCCATCTCTCTTGGGCGATGTTAAATCCATCTGGGCAGAACGTGGCCTCACAGCCAATGGCGCCCCTCCTTCCCCAGACAAGCCATCCTTTGGGGTGCCACCAATAGGCTCAGGCACTCCCAGCTCGCTCAAATCTTCTAATGGCTTGGGTGCGCGCAACTTGGGCGGTACCATCACACCATCAGGTCCGGGTACTGGCGTTTTCCGGGAGGACGCGCATTCTCCGTCGTCCTCTCTCCTCGCACCCTCCAACGCTTCCGCTGCCTTCCTTCCTGGTCTTCACCACTACTACTCCAAGACGAATTCTGGAAGCAACAACGGCCGTAATCCCAGCGCCGGACTCACCCTCGGCACCGGTTTAGGCATCGGCGGGCTGAGCCGCTCTCCCCTCTCTCACACTCCCATCCACGGTCCGGCTGCGGACGAGGTCCTGACGAGCACGAACAACGGGCCAACCGTCGGCCTCGGGCTAGGTGAAGCGACGTCCCCATCCTTCCGTGCTCTCCAATCGCACGCCCCCGGCCAGAGCCTCCCACAGGGCCTCGCAGCAGGCTACTCGCGCATACACGCGCTTCCACTCACCGGATCCCCCAGCTCGCTCGGTGGCTCGAGCGTCGGTGGTGGTGGCGGCGGCGGCGGCGCGTTCAGCCCTGGCCATGGTCCCGTGCCGTTTGGTATCAACGCCGGGCCCGGCCAACCGGACTGGCACCTGCAGTCGAACCACTTCTTGTCCACCGACGCGGTCTCGCATCTCTCGCTCTCTGCGCGCTATGACTTGGCGGCGGGTGCGAACCCGGCGGTGTCGGGAGCGCCCTCAACGGCCGCGCTCGAGAGCATGTTTTCGCGGCTCCCGTTGGGGGCCGGTGCACCCCTCCGCACGCCCACGCATCCTGCGAACAACAACAGGAACTGGCACGTCCAAAACATACACAGCCCACTCAGCCGGCCGATCAGTGACGACGAGGAGCTCTTTATCATGGATGGATGATGGCCTCCAAGAAGTAAAATGGGTAAACGTTTTTTCTAAACACAACGTTGGACCATCATGCCGCGTCTACGTATTTACGTACAAGTAATGTTTCTTCTTTTATCTGCAAGGGAACGACCGAGAGGCTGGATACCTATCTAGTGGCCTTTTCTTCCTCTTCTTCTTCTTCTCTCCCTTATTCCCTACATACACGGTATGGTCTCACGTTGCAGCGACATTCATTGTCGGGCTGAACATATTTATACCGTTTTCTTCGTTCTTTCCTCCCTCTGGTGTTGGGAAGAGGATGTACAGCTGCGCATGTATTCATGTTGATGTGACTGTAATCTTGGTAAAATAAACAAGGGAGATCGTACACCCCTCCGAGTCGACGCACACTACTCGACGGCCGACCTGACCCTCTTCAACGCGGGCGTCTCCACGGCGACACCGTTCCCCTCGTATTCCTCCTCGATCTTGCCGAGCAACGACGTCACCTCGACCTCCTCACGCCCGCCTTCCGTCTCCTCCCCCTCGTCCATCGAGGTGAGACCCATCGTGTGCTCTCCAACCGTCATCATCGATGCGCCTTCGTCGTGACCCTTGAAACTGATCGCTGCGACCTTGCGTTTCTTGCCTCTTGGTTTTCGGGGTTTCCTGGGCGACGGCACGAATTCCTTGCCATTCTTGACGGCCCACTCAATCTCGAGGACTCTGTGGCCCCGCGGAATCGAGGAAAGAAGGAAAGAAAAAAAAAAAAAAAAGAGGGCGTCAGAATTAGGTGCCGCGCATCGATAGTTTACATAGGAAAACATGGACGACGAAAAGTATCCACCTCTCTCGGAGCTTGACGTTATCGGGGACATAGGTCTCCGCTTTGCGGTAGAGCTCGAGCGCTACTTTGAGATCGCCCCTGTCGAGACGGTGAGCGTGCGCCTCAAGGTGAGCCGAGACACCCACTTTTCAGAATGGGCACGCGCGAGGGCGACATAGGCCCGCCCGGTCTTCTTTCTGGACGTGGGCGACAACACATCTGCAAGCTGTAGTTCCTTGTGTCCGCGTTCACTGAGCAAAGGAGAGGATGAGCCCCTATACACCTCCCATGTCGTCATCAGCACGCACTATTTCTCCTCCAACTCCGCCAATCTCGCGCGGAGCTGGTCATCCAGGTCGCGATGGCGCGTGAGCAGCGGTGTGAGCACACCAGCAGGCAACTTGGAGTCTGCCTGTGCTTGACGCCGCTCGTCGTCTTGTTTCTCTCCGAGAGCGAGGTTCTCCTTTTCTTGTTGAAGACGCGCTTGCTCTTCTCGTTCACGGTCCTCGCGCTCTTTCAGACGACGTGCCACCTCGGCTTCCACAGCCCTTGCAATCTATAGCACGGTGGTTTAGTGCTGAACGGCACGCTGGGCGAGAAACGAACCCTCTCGTCGATATCCTTGTCCGTCAGTTGAACCGTGGTCTCTGATTCCTCCATAATCGCGCTCGAGGATGGTGGACGCGATCTCACTTTAGCCAACGGTGGCAGTAGCCCAATACCAATGCCACTGATACGTGGTACACGAGATGGGCGGGGTCCTCGAGAAGGCCCCGGGGCGACATTGGTTGTGACGACAGCCCGGGAACCAAGTATAGGATCAGCTTGGAGGACAGCGGGAGCGAGCTTCGGTGGGGGTGGTTGGATGGCTGCAAAGTGGGCTCTTGCTTGGGGACGATTGTCTGGGTTGAATGGGTAAGTAGTGCCCTAAGTAATATTTCCAGGACAACGTACCACGCTCGTTCACCACGGGACGGTTCTCAACGTTCTTGGTGCGAACAGCAAAGCTACACGAAAGCGTAGAATCAGCACATTTACAATCACGAAGACAATAACCGGTACGTACTTTAGCGTATTGAGGGTATCTTGGCGGAACTTGACACCAGGTGCGAGATTACAGATAAGCAACCCCACGGACGAACCACCGAGGGCGTCTTGAAGAATTCGCGTAAGCTTGGAATTACGATATGGAATGCGAGACTGTGAACAAAGTTTTAGCAAAAAAGAGGAGACAAGAACAACGTAGTTTTACAGCTCCCTGATTCAGTGCGTGTACCACTTGCCCAAGAACGCTCAAGCTCTTGTTAATCGCGGCTGACTCTGCCATACGTATTGCATCATTTCCGGTAAGCTTGTTGTTCTCCGAGCCCGCAAGATCAACGAGGTTGATTTTCCCGGTCAATGCTAACCATCGACAAGAGTCCGTGAGGTGCGGAGAACAGATCTAGGAAATACGCACTTTTCTGGGCAGCTGAGTCTGTCATTGTCACCTCGATGGTAAGTACCGCATGCGAACGAGAGGATGCCCGGTTGAGATTTGTGGCACCAACCGAGCGATTGTGAGAAGCACGTCTATGTTCGAAATATTGATCTGTTGAAGAAGCGATGATGAAAGTACGAACGAATAAATAGCGTCAAATTCCTCCACTGATTCTATCGGAAGCGATGTCAAATTGGCAACGAATACTTTTCCGACGTCGTTTTCACGGACAGGAAGCTTGGGTGCCTGTAACGAATATTGAGCAAAAAAGTCCAGGAGAGAACACACGTTTCATGGTCGAGTGCTACAGAGAAGCAACCATGGATTTCAACCGAAAGGCAACGTACGGATTCGCGGTGTACAAAAAGATCGTAGACTTCATCCTTGTATATTTCCATGTATGAGACAGCCAGCTCAACGCTGCTGCGTTGCAAAGCAGCCTTCTGAAGGAACATAGCCTGGAGCGCAATAACGTAAACACGAGGAGTACATGTGTAACACAACGACTTACCTCGACGACTCGAGGGATGACACCTGGTTGGGTTCTTGTTCCCTGCATAGTGTGGGTCTTTCCAGAGGAAGTGACGCCATACGCAAAGATCGTAACAGTCTGAAAAGGAGTAGACGGCGTTGACAACCAAGTTGTGGGATGAAGAGTAACCTACGACACCACTATACACGACGTCGATGAGAGGACGGACGTCCTGCTCAAATATCTCTTCCTGAGTAGAAGACTGGTCATAACATGAAGTAAACCTAAGATTTAGCCCAGGTCAACGTCCTCGAACGGAGCTTGAACCGTACGCGAAAGCACGGGTAGCAGATTGACTCACGGGAAATTGAAGACCTGAGAAAGGTCGCGGGGATTAGGAACATTAATATACGACGGGCCACCAGGCGTATGTATTATTTGTATGCCTTCGTCATCAAGCTCGTTCTGAAGACGTGGACGAAGGCGCGCGGCGATTTTGATCTTGTGTGAAGCCATGGGTAACTTGAGGAATCGCCAATGTCGATGCGAAATGGGGCCAGCAAGGAAGAAAATGCACTTGAAATGCTGGCCGTGATGTTGTTGCTAACGAGGGAGGTTGAGGTTGAGTTTGCCACCGATCGACGCGACAGGTCACGTGTCCGCGGTAGAACATAGAATAGGGGTTTGTTCGTGTTTGGTGGTGCCGGTGGTCCGGTGAGAAGGGAACATGCCAGAACTAACTTGAATGACTAAACTGGGCCCGGGACGACTCTCTCCCGATCCCTCCTCACTAGCTGATCATGTCAAGAACCGGTGGAATACCGTTGCTTAGCGGGCGCCCACCGCCCCATTCGGGCCCTTCTCAGAGCGCTTGTAGAAAGTGTGGCAGAGAGTTTAGTATACTCTTCAATCGACGGCGCGAGTGCACGCACTGTGGTGAGCACTGCGCTGATCTCTCAGGATACATCCAACCGTCTTGCTGATCTACACTCCTCAAGGCTACGACTATTGCTCCTCTTGCACAGATTATCAGGCGCTTGTGCCACGCCGCGGCCCTACACAAGGCTATAGCCTAGCACCCGTCTGTGCCTACTGTATCGAGATGCTCAATAGTACGTGTTTGCTTGTGTATCATATGCCCAAATTGTGCTCATCTGTGCCTTTGTATCTCCTTGGATCCCTGCTTTCACAACTCTGTGGTATTTCCCAGTCACTGCCCTTGGCCGAGCTCAGCTCCGATCGCTCCCACTCGCAAAGCTTAGGCGCTATATCGAATCGTATAATATCCTGGTCAAGAACCCAGTAGACAAGAACGACCTCGTGGACGCCGCCATCGCCGCTCGGGTAGGTCATGGGATTTCTCACCTTGTGAAATTATTCACCCATTCTTCTCACTCCTCTCACAGACCCCTCAAGGCTGTCTCTCACCAGTAAACGAGAACTTCTACAGGAAATACTCTGTGCCCTCGTCTTATACACCTGGATCTTCCTCCTCTTCCGCAAACAGAAACTCGTCCCCCCGTGGATCCCCCAATACCAATCCAAATAGTAGCTCCCGGTCTAATCCTAATCGGTCGTTCCCTCGTCCTGACCTCGGTCCAAACCATCAACAACGTCCCCAGGAGGCACCATACAGCACCTACGCGCCCCGATCTGCACCAAATGCTCCACGATCCAGAACGACATCCGCTCCGATGAACCCAGGAATGACGCCCCCAACCGGCGGGCAACCCGACATTCCCCGCCCGACATCGTCCTCCGGACGACAGTCTGCCCCAAGCAGCAGCAGCACAGCTCATGTATCTTCACCACTGCCTTTTCCACCTCCTCCGATGTCGACACTTGTCACGCTCCCGCGCTCGTATCTCTCTGGGTTATCGGTTAGCGCATTAAAGCAAATTCTCTTTGAAGCCCGGGTCAGGGTTCCTCCGGGTGTCGTAGAAAAGGAAGAGCTAGTGGGGCGTGTATGGGCTTTAGTAGAGGAGGAGAAGAGGAAGGATGACGAAGGCCTTGATGATGTTGGCCTTGATACGCGTGAAGACGAAATGGAGGACATGGAGTCCCCTGATCACGCGGAGGAAGCCAATCACCATCATGCACATGCCGACGGGGTTGAACATGGAGCTCATGTATCTTCACCACCGCCCTTTCCACCTCCTCCGATGTCGACACTTGTCACGCTCCCGCGATCGTTTCTCTCTGGGTTATCGGTCAGTGCATTAAAGCAAATTCTCTTTGAAGCCCGGGTCAGGGTCCCTCCGGGTGTCGTAGAAAAGGAAGAGCTAGTGGAGCGTGTATGGGCTTTGGTAGAGGAGGAGAAGAGGGAGGATGACGAGGGCCTTGATACGCGTGAAGATGAAATGGGGGATATGGAGTCCCCTGATTGGGCAGAGGAAGCCGATCACCATCACGCACATGCTGGCGGGGTTGGACATGGCCATGTCCAAGGTGATTATGAGACATCGCACGAGGAGCACTTCTCAGTACCGGCAATGGATTCTGATCTGCGATCTTCACGGCCCACTACTCCACATCCGTCCACGTCCCCTCCGAAACCTCCAACGTCCCCGTTACATCCAAGCCCAAAGTCCAAACCACGTTCCCATCCACAGCCAACGACCGCAGAACGCTCAGGTTTATGTGTCGTCTGTCAGGACGAAGAAGCGTGCATCGCCATCGTTGACTGCGGGTATGTCATCCATGTCATATTTCGTTCCATTTCCAGGCCAACTCGTCCCTTCGTAGCCACCTCGCCATGTGCCGCGCATGCTCTGATCTTGTTCTCGCGAGTTCTAGAGAATGCCCTTTATGTCGCACGCGGATCGTTACGGAGGCTCGATTACTTAGGATATTCAAGACGTAAACTAACTTGCGTCGGTCGCTCTATACTTTATCGTTTTTTGGTACCACCAGCTGTTCTTGTAGTTGTTTTCGGGGGTGTCCCTCGCATGCTTACACGGGCCGTCGGTCCGGTTTTGGGAATTGTCGCGTGGCTGTGTCGTATGTAAGAGAGGCGGACGCGTCAGTGCCAGTCCAAGTTATAGTTGCGCTCATGTCCAACCCTCAGATGGCGAGCAAAGACAAAATGGCCGAAGAAAAGGACAAGGAAAAGAAGGACGACAAAGCAGATGCGACCAAGAAAGTAGAAGAGAAACCAATTCCTCCAACGCCAACTGCGGAGATCAAGTCTAATATTGCACTCATCGAGCGGGCCGTCGCCGACCTTGAGCCACGGTTCACCCATCGCGTATTGCGTTCACTCACTGCCTTGAGGAAGCGGTTGGATAACAAGATCCTCCGCGATGCAATCGAGGAAAACTATCCATTAGGTATGTATGCGTTCGTGGATACTTTTATGACGTCGGCGTGAACGCGTGTACAGACTCTGCTGCGAAAACGTCGCTCTTATCCTGGCTGCCCGCTGCACCACCCGCAGAGATAGATATGGATGTTGCAGCACAACCTGACGGTCCTGCAGTTTCGACTTCACCTCCACCTCCAAAGCCTACATCTGATCCAGTTCCCGAAGTGGAGATTTATTTCCGCCTCCTGCTTATCCATCATCTTCACACCTGCAGAGATAGCCTCGCCAAATCAGTCGAGTTGTCCAGGGAGGCGGTCGACAAGATGCACCAGCTCAATCGCCGGAGCATGGACCCCATTGCGGCCAAGGTTTGGTTCGCTGTCGAGAGATCCTACGAGCTTGGCGGGGAACTCGCAGATGCCCGACCGTGGGTCCCTTTGTTTTTCTTATCTCTCTCCTGTGTTTCTGATGGACGAATCCCTTTTGCATTCTAGATTGTTCCTTGCCGCGCAACGTACTGCAGCTTTACGCCATGATGATGACACTCAAGCATCACTAATCAACCGACTGCTCCGCAGTTATCTCCATTATAATCTATACGATCAGGCGGACAAACTCGTGTCGAAAACGTCATTTCCAGGTTCGGCTGGTAACCCACAGTTTGCACGTTATCACTACTTCTTGGGACGCATCAAGGTTGTGCAATTGAATTATACTGCGGCCCACACGAATCTCCAACAAGCGATTAGGCGGGCCCCACCGGCGAAGACTGCGCCAGGTTTCTACCAAGCGGTGCACAAACTTTTCGTGGTGGTAGAATTGCTTATGGGGGATATCCCTGATCGCGGTACCTTTAGGCATCCTGTGCTCCAGAAAGCGCTCCAAGCTTATTTTGACATCGTGAAAGGTTTGTTCCTTGGTTCATTTCTCATGTCAGCATAGCTCAGCACACACGCTTACTCGTAGCTGTTCGGACTGGATCTCTCTCCGAGTTCCAGGCAACACTGACCAAGCATGCCTCACAGTTTGAGGCTGACAAGACGTACACGTTGATCGTTCGGCTTCGGCAGAATGTGATTAAGACCGGTATTCGGCGACTCTCGCTATCCTATTCGCGGATTTCGTTGCGTGATATTTGCCTCAAACTTCACCTAGATTCCGAAGAGGACGCAGAGTATATCGTCGGTAAAGCGATCCGAGATGGTGTCATCGAGGGTCGGATCGTCCATGAGAAAGGTTGGATGGAATGCGAAGGAAGGAAGAACGGGTACGGTCCGGAAGTCAGTGAAGTGTTCGGCCGACGTATCGGATATTGTCTGGAGTTGCATAATCAGAGCGTCAAGGTGAGGGTCGCGTTGGTGCCATGTTCTGATTTCACCATTTTTTTTCCCTGACTACCCCGAATCCCGTGAACCTGACTTTTTTTTTGGTAGGCCATGCGTTACCCACTTAATGCGCACCGGAAGGAACTTGCGGCTGCGGAGGGAGCTCGGGAGCGTGAAAAGGAGCTCGCCAAGGAGATTCAAGAGGGAGATCTAGACGATGAAGGTCTGGGGGACTTCTAAAAGTGAATTGTAGCCACAGTACTGTGTTCTGTCTACCGAGCCTCCGTCACAAATCCTCTCCGTCGTAGTTGTATCTTAAACCACACTCCCCGAGGGTGCCCGAAATTTTTGAGTTCGGAGGAAGTTGGCCCGGGAGTCTTCGAGAACATACCAGAGCAGTGTGACCCGTTACCTTATATAGGAAGGTTTACAAAGACTGCTCGGGCTTGACTCAACTCCCGAAGCCTGCTAAGTGGCATAGCCCTCAGCTCCGACGTCCAGAACTCCCCGACGGGCCGACGCTCTCATGTCGTCAATTCTCAGGCGGGCATTCCAACGCTTCATGAAACCTGTGAGTACAGCCCCAGTCTGCGGCAGTGCTGACACTTTGAAGCCTGAAACACCTGACCTGGGCTCACCAGACGTACCTTTGTGGGCAGAGACTTGGAAGGTACACGAATGCTGTGGGGCTTTGCTATCACGTCGGACATTGACGAGAACGTAAATGTCTTGCAGGGAACGGGTATTATGAGTATCCGAATGCAAACAATGGTGCGATTTGGTCTTCAAATCACGCAGCCACACACTGGACATTCCCCACAAAAAAAATAGGTCGCGCAAAACGCACCGTTCAATATAGGGGGAAGGATGACATGTGGACCTACATAGCAAGCGGTAAGAGACTCCCAGGTATGGTCGTTCCATTTTCGCCTCCGTTGTTTGTCTTGCATTCATCCTGTCGACTTATATCGGCTTGTTCGTATGCTCATGTTCCGTGCAGTGCAATGGAACGCCTGGCTAACACATACTCGGCTGGACCCACCGAGTATTGAGGTACGTTTCCGATATTATCGGGATACAGCCCTTGGTTGACACTCAATTCCGCTTGTCCAAAATTTCTCTCTCTTCCCTGGATTCATACTTGGTCAAATTTGAATCCTACAGGAACTACAAACCGACCTAGCTCGTCAACTTCGCGTACAAACGAATGCCGCGATACTCGAGGCGCGTGACAAGGAAGAACGCGAGCGCGTGGCCCGCCTGGCCCAGCCTGTTCATTCGCAAGCGCCCGAACCGCGGTTGGAAAAGGAGCAGGAACAGAAGCGGAGTGAACCTCCAGTCGAGATACGCTCAGACAGTGCCCCCATCCCCATTCGTGACCCTTGGGCGGAGGCAAAGCGAAGTACGGACGAGCCACAATCTTGGACTCCTGTAGTTTGCCGTAAATGACTCTTCGGCAATTGGTTACACCCAACATGTACCGTCCGATCATTTTGTTCTTGTCTAGATGGATACAAGCTGCGTTTTCTGATCGTCAGTCTCTAACCCTATCAGAAGGCCGAACTTCACCACCGCATTCTATAGTGGTCTTGGCTGGACGAAATAGAAAGCCAAATTTTTATGTAAAATATTCGAGAGCTGGATTCAGGATGATCATGATCATCGACGAATACAGCGAATGCAATGTCAACACACTCTACAAGAAGAATATCTTCTCACTCGGTAGGAAACCATTTCCCCATGATTGTCCACCAACGGTGCCTCCGAATTCCCCCTGTCGCGCCCCATCGCTCTATATTGTCCCCACATGTTGTGTCATCTGCCAACACTATCTGTTGTGCCTCCTGTCACGTCCCATCGCCCGTCACCGCACCCTGTGGCATTCCATCGACGCCTGTCATGTCCTGTGCACACAGACACGATTGTCTGCGTGGGCGTGTGCCCGTGCGAGGGTGGTGGGCAAAGCGGCGCAGGATGTGAGCATGTACGCGCTGTGCGACAACGAGGTAGTGGGCGCGGGTGAGTGAGCAAGCGAGCACAACAGGACCACGAGTGCTGTGGGATAATAGGGTGGGCGAGGGAAAGCGAACGAGCGAGCGCGTATGTGCAGCACGTAGACGTGATGGTCTGCGTCGGCGCGCGTGGCTGTGTGCCTGTGTAGTCACGGTGCGACGACGAGGTGGGCGAGGGCGGGTGAGCAGCTTGCTCACGTACTTGGCATGCGGCAGTGGGGACCACTGTGGGGTGCACCAGGGCGGTGGACAGGGTGGCACGACCTGGACGTGTGTGGCGCACGCTGTGGGATAATGGGGTGGACGAGGGCGGGCGAGTGGGCATGCGTGTGTGCGTGCGTGTGCGTTTGTGTGGTAGTGAAGTGCCACTGCCAGTGGCAGGCGTGGCAGCGCGAGCCGTGCATGCACGCCACTTTCGCCTGTATGGTCACCGATCCTGGTTGCTTTGGACACCTACTGTTAGTATGCCACTGTTAGCAGTACAAGGTTCAACAAGGTTCACACTGGTTCTAGAAAAAAGGCTTTTTCTTGAGTCGACATGTGATAACTCGAAACAGATGATTGGCGACTCCGTTCCTGTCTAGATGAATGCAAGCTGTGTTTTCTGGTGCGGAATTATCTCGCTATTAGCGCAACAGTGAGTATTCTGGCATGAGCGCGTTAGTAGTAGCCCCGAGTAATATAAAATCCGACGTTGGACACCGGCAGATTTCCTACAGATTGACCCGCGGAGTACACAAACAACCTGAGAGTTCATAGAATTCGATGTCTCCTGTATCATAGGGCCCGCAGATCGCACTGACTATAATGCCTATATATGACAGGTAACCGGGTTGTCTTCATGGCACTCGGAGCGTTTGTCTCGGGCAAGTTATCGCGGAGATAACTATTGAGATCTAGTAGACATGTGTAGCCGTTCTGGCTCCTTTCGAGAAAGAAGCCGGTTTGTAGGTTTCGGGGCGCAATGACATGCATTAGAGCCTAGATGGATGCATGAAACAGCGTGTGGCTCAGTGCTCAAGTTTCCGGCAAAATTATCCAAAGCCCCGCCAATTCCCTGTCAATCATAATGTCCTTACGTTGACTTGGCATAATGAGCCAACGTTACAAGCATGATATGAAGTTAAATCAATGTATATACGAAGCCAAGATCGTGAATGAATATAGTACGAGATAAAATATGTCCAGATAGGCTGACGGCAAGCCCGGAGATACAGGGGCGGCGTACCACGGATGGGTATAAAGTTGACACTAAAAAGTCTAGGAATACTAAGCGTAGAATTATGAAACCTTCGTCAACGCAAATCAAACCACCAGTTCAAGTTCTATCCTTAAACGCCCACACTGATGCTATGAGGCTACATAGACGATTCAACGATAACCATGAACATGTCTTCGAGATCGTTTTAGGACGGAACAACTCTCGAAAGAGATAGCATACCTATAACCGGGCGGCCTGGAGCGGCTCGAAGCACCGGGACGAAGTGGCGCAGTACGGTACTGGGGATGACTTGGCATTTCGTGTTGCCCAAGCTGGCCCGGATGAAGACAGAACAATTTCTTGAAGAACGAGATGCCGCCGGATCGACGTCCCTGTGGACGTCTGGGGTCCCGGTCGCCGGTTGATGACCCATGCATCAGTGGGCCGCGAGGTGTGAGACTGACTTGTGATCAATTTGAGTCATTTTGAGGTGGATTCGAACGTCTTACCTGGATCTTGGATTGAGCAGCTCCGATAGATAGCCAGGCATGGTAGCTTGATAGTGGGGAATTCGTTGGCTACGTCGTGTATGATTAGCTTGACCCACCGAACGCCTCCACAATAACTGCGAACCTATGTAAGAATTCGAAGTCGAAGTGTGGACCAGCTGCTTCAAGCTTGGGTTTAAGAGCGAGTAAGTCGAGGTTCATGAGGAAAGAAGAGGTTTTTAAAGTCCAAACGACTAGCTGTGCATTTCTGAGGACATGCGGATCATCCAGCGTTGCTCTACAGGAGCTACCGTCGCATTGGCTGCGGTGTAGCCCGTACTATACAGTGGAGGCTGCGGATATGACGCCGACATTGCCCGTGACGTCCAATTGTTGACCCAAACACGTTACACATGCAGAAATTGGCACAATTTGTGGGCAGAGCTTTCTGAGATTCTAGAGGAAACGTTGCGACGACAGCAAACATCAGAAAGTGGAACGAATACAGATATGACACACATCATGATGTGCATGAGCTACTAATGCTTCATGTCATATCCTTTTTTAGCTCCCCTTCCTGTGTACTTCTTCGAGATGGGATCCTCGTCATACCGAGCCACGAGTATGATGAAAAGCAACCGACTTGTGGGTTCCGCTATTGTCCGTTTGGATGTGCTTTCCGGTTGTATTGTGCGCACTGGATCTGAGCTAGAACAATGAAACTCAATTTGTCAGGACAGAATCACGAAGTAACGACCTCTTTGTGACTTGGGTGTCTTGTTTCATGTTCATCTGCCAGCTCAACATAATATCACTGAGAATAAACACACAGACCTTCCGCCAAATGGTTGGGTTCCACCCTCCTCCTGGTCAGACTGGGGAGAATGATCATTGGAACCGTTACCATCCATGGGTGTTGTCGCTGGTTCTCTGATCGACTTGGTTTCAACGGGCTGGATAAATCGGAAGCTTGAACGCGAACTTACTTGCGTTGCTCGTTTGAATTGGACTGAACATCCCTGCTAGCAGCCGCCATCGAAGCAGGATGTTCACCAGGTGATGTAGTGTGTAGTGTGAATTTCTGGCCCACAGGGACACCTTTTATGCGTCTAGGATATGCCTCATGGTCAACTTCTTGATCCCTTGATTGGGCGGCTACGTTGGCAGAGTTGAGATGGGATGGACGTGTGTTCTCTTAATGACGCGGATAACAACGATGTTTTGACAATGAACCTTACTCCGAACCGGACCCTGCCTTGGCTGTAAAATTTGCAGGCAGGATTGTAATAATGAAGATTCAATTTACCTACAACTGTCGAGGATCAGTGGAACTTTGATCCCAAAAATCCTCGGCCGTCGGGAGTGAGGCTTCAGCTGAACGTTCAGCGCCTCCTACCTGTTTTTTCGAGCGCGCCGCACGACCAATGATTGGCCCGATCGTTCACTGAATGTTCGGCACCTCCTATGTACCTGTTTTGTCAAGCGTGCAACATTGGCCTGGCCTAGAATACTCCAACCCGTTATGTCATGCATGCAGGGCTGTGCCACTGTGAATGACCAGTGGATCTAGATGCCATTTTGTCGTGCGCGTGGCGTTGGCCGGGCCATGGTGTTGGGAGCTTGGACCTACTAAACAGTCTCGGAAGGACGGCGGTTGTCCATGCGCGTCTGTACACGACCCTAATGTTCGGAGAGGGGTGTCTGACAGGCGCAGCAAACAGACTCGGTGGCCAGAGTGTCCTCTTCCTCGCACACTAACTTACCCTTGGGGATGCGCTTCGCGCTCCGGACTACCACTCACCCACCACACAAAGGGAGTAGGCAAGGCAGAATGCCAGACAGTATGTCAGAGTGCACGACCCTCCGCGAGAGTGGTGAACGAAAGATGGGTGAAGGCGGGTGGGGGGTAAGGTTACGTCTTAGTATCAGCACGATCGAAGCCATTAGTACCCTGAGGTATGATCCCATGGGCCAGCCACTAGCAAGCACCTTTCGTGCCGGAACTAGCCGGCATGGATTCTTGTCGCATCCACGAGTGGGACGACACTAAATAAGCCTGATGTAAATTGTTATGTCTTATCTAAGTCTTGGTGAGTGCTCGAGTCCGTCGCTCTTGAATGGTTCGGTACTACCACGGCGTATTTTCGCTCAGATCACACCTCTTGTTCGCGATCGCTTCCGGTCGACAGTCCCCCCACGTACTCTGACATTAACGGCATGATTTGCACCTGATGAAAATACGCTCAAATGACGCCAACGTAACGAACCACACCACCCCCTTTGTGTTCCACGAGTTCCAGCCGCTCCCTCTCGTGCTTTTCAATCAATTCCTGGTCGGATCCAGGTCCGACAGGGCGGCATTTGTTACGTTCGCGCTCGACCGTCGGTGCATCGATGGAGTTTCGATCCTTGTCACATTCCCGGTCCCTGGATAGGCTAGCTCCACTCGCGCTAGTGGCATGGAGTGTTCCGTCCCAACCCTCTCTGTCGCTTTAAGGTGTTCACGCTCCCTCTCGCTCGAAGGCCTCTGCCCATTCATGTTCCATGTCAAAGAAAGGGTGAAGTCGCATGTGCATGCGTTTACGATCATCAGGGCCTCCCAGAACGACCTTTTCACGCTCCAAAACGACACAATCTGGAGGCGGAGCGTGTTCCCGGTCATGCTGCCAGTGTGAGTACTGGTACACACGTATTGACGATGTGCAAGGCTGTTATCATTCACGACCCTGACATCTTCAGAGAATGTGCCAGTAGTGAAGTGTTGGGCCGACGTATCGGATATTGTCTCAATGTCTGGAGTTGCATAACCAAAGCGTCAGGGTGAGGGTCGCAGACTCGCAGTTAGTGCTATGTTCACCATTTCCCTGATCACCACGAACCTTGTGAACTTCTTTTTTTTTGTAGGCTATGCGTTATCGTTTAATGCGCACCGAACCGAACTGCAATGCTGCTGCGGAGGGAGCTCTGGAGCGTGAAAAGGAGCTCGCCAAGGAGATTCAAGAGGGGGATCTAGACAACGAAGGTCTGGGCGATTTCTCAAAGTGAATTGTAGCCGTAGTTCCGTGTCCTGTTTATCGAGCCTGTGTCGCAAATCCGGCTTGTCCGATTATCATAGACGATTGGTCACCAGTCTAGGTGTGGCCCGGGAGTAAACGGGAGTGGTGTGACTATACATGCCTTATATGGAAGGTTTGCAATGACTGTGCTTGGGCTTGGCTCGGGCTTTGACTGAACTCCAGGCCGAAACCTGCAAGTGGCATTGCCATCCGACTCGGACGTGCAAAATACCCCGACGCCGACGCTCCCATGTCGTCAATTTCCAAGTGGGTATTACAATGCTTCATGAAGTCTGTGAGTATAGCCTCAGTCTGCGGCGTGCTGACACTTTGAAGCTTGAAGAACCTGACCTGGGCTCACTGCCAAACGTACCTTGTAGGCCGTGACATGGAGGGTACACGAATGCTGTGGGTTTTTTCTACCACGCCGGACATTGATGAGAACGTAAATGGCTTGCAGGGAACAAGTATTGTGAATCCGAATACAAACGATAGTGGGATTTCAAGTTGGTCTTCATCACGCAGCCACACACTACTGAACATTCCATTCCCCACAAAAAAATAGGTTGCTCAAAGCGCACCGTTCAATATTAGCGGAAGGATGACATGTGGACCTACATAGCAAGCGGTAAGAGACTCCCATGTATGTATGTATGCTCCATTTTCGCCTCTGTTGTTTGTCTTCCATTCATTCTGTCAACATCGGCTTGTTCGAATGCTCATTCTCCGTGCAGTGCAATGGAATGCCTGGCTAACACACTCGGCTGGACCCACCGAGTATTGAGGTACGTTTCCGTCATTATCGGGATACAACCCTTGGTTTATACCAAATCTCGCTTGTGCAATTTTTTCTCTTCCCTGGATTCACCTGGTGATTAAATTTTAATCCTACAGGAACTGCAAACCGACCTAGCTCCCTAACATCGCGTACAGATGAATGCCGCGATACTGGAGGCGCGTGGCCCGCGTGGCCCAGCCTGTTCATTCGCAAGCACCCGAACCGCGGTTGCAAAAGGAGCATGGAACAGAGGCGCGGTAAACCTCCAGTCGGGATACGCTCAGACGGTGCTCCCACCCCCATTCGTGACCTTAGGCGGAGGTAAAGCGAGGTACAGATGAGCCACAGTCTTAGGCGTCGACAATGGTTACGCCCAACGTGTACCAGTCCGTTCATTTCGTTCCTGTCTAGATGAATACACGCTGCGTTTTCTGATGCGGAGTTATCTCGCTACTAGCGCAACTGAGTGTTTTGATATGAGCAGCGTTCCCAGGTTCGCCTGAGACGACCATCACGCCGGTGGTAACTTTCCGCGACACTGGTTGGATATTTGTGGGTCTTCGAGCGCTTCGCTTAGTCCTCACAATGACTTATAATTTATTGTGCCAGTTCAGTGTGGGAGCTGGACCCGCAGCGTTTCATGATATGTTGCCCGATTACAGAGATTATATGACATATTCACCGCGGCCGCGCGGGCATTCAAATTGGCCGGTGGTTGCTTTGTCGACGCCACGCGCAGCGGATTGCTCCATCGCCAGCTCTAAAACCGATTCGGCTGCTTGTTTCTCGGAAGTCATGGCAATGGTGAGATTTGCATGGTATAGTGGTGCGTCGTTCCCTTGAAGGAAACGTACGTGACTTCTACTGCCTACGTTGCATTTTTCCCTGTAACCATTTAGGGCTACAAGAATGTGTATACCATGAGGTCGCATGTTTTTGTACTGCCTTTACGTCCAATTAATCGACCCGACGTCATTGACATGAGGTGGCGGGTTCAATCATTCGGGCGCCTTTATCAGTGACTCGCACCAGCAGGGGTAGGACCCACCTACGCATAAATTTCTTTTCAATGCTATGCCTACTGCGAACCAGGCATCTACATTTCCAATGACCTACAGCCCTCTCTGATCCCGCGATCAGGGTCACCGTATCACCAGGTGTGGTTGTGGGGACTTTGCGGTAATTAACAGCACTTCACAGGTCGGCGACGCAAACTTTTAGGTTTCAGAAATTGAATCAGAATGCTAGAAAGGTTGACTGATTGGTTCTCGATTACAAGCTAACCTGCTTGGTAGTCTGTGCCCTCATCTTCGAATTACAGATTGATCAACGTTCCATCCTGTGTAAGTTCCGAGGATCCTCTCAAGAACGTTTACTGAACACTCAGGATATAGGATTTCGAGGCGCGCTTCGAGTCACAATGACTGAAATACCAAAGAGACGCCAGTCTCTTGCCACCATCGGCGTCAACTGCAATCAAGAGATCTCCGTGCACCTCGCAAATATCCACAGGATGGTACCTTTGACGGTCGGTCGGATCTGTACGAGACACAGTCTCACAGAACTTGTACGTTTTTACGGGATCGTACCTAACGCGCGGCTCTGCGCTAATATTCCTAGTAATGTAAAAGCCGATCAAAGGGGTGCCACTGGCACCAAGGACGGGTACGTCACATCTGTGCTGTAATTTCTCGAATGCGAATCCTACAACTCAACCCAACCCAACCCAGCTCGAATTTCAGACTCCCAAACAGGATTTCCAATTTCGAGAAGTGGAATAGCGGTGAACCGCTCGAAATTCTGACCAATAGAATCATAACTAGTATTATGCCCTCGGCGAGTTGTATTCAACCCAGTTCAAATGTACAGCAAGAAGGAATAACCATGCTTGCACCACCGATCTACCTATTTATTGTCACCACGAATAATGCAGAGCGACCTCCTGGGGTGACCGAATTTTCTATAGCGATGTGTTTGTGACTGAAGTGAATGTAATTTTTAGGGGGTTCTCCACAGAACAGGAGGCCCGGAACCGATCATCCCCGAACAAGGAAGAAGTGATCCAGAAGGGAAGGTTCTATACGAGCCAGCTACTACTAGGAGAACGTTCCCAGCGTTCCACCGAACGTGCCACATTACTCGACAAAATCCTTGGGTTATCTTTTATCCTTATCCTTTCCCGGTCATGGACACGTACTGCATATACATACGATGAGCCCGGCTCCGGTACATTCTCAGATATCATACGGGCTCTCCGACGTTCGGAACTTCGGCCCTGCACAGAATCTTGGAGGATACTCCCGGCGCACATTTGGCGGAGATAATCACTGCCAAGTAAATTTTTGGATAACCCTGATCGAACTTGAACAACTTGAACACGTCCAGCTATACAGTGGGCCCTTCGTACTGTGATTCATAGTATAACTGAATACGTTAGTATCCCCGAGTAACATGAAATCTGACGTCGGACAACGTCAGACTTTCTACCTACTGGGTGTACACAAACAACCTGAGAGTTCACAGAATTCAATGTCTCCTGTATCATATGGTCCGCGGATTGCACTGCTTACCATGCCTATAACGGGCTGTCTTCGTGGCACTCGGAGGGTTTGTGTCTCGAGCGAGTTTGTCCTTATCGCGGAGATAACTATTGAGGTCCATCGAGAACTCGAATCCAGCAGAGATCCCGCTAATATCTTGTGGCATGCGAGCCCCGCTGACAAAAATCTGACTCGCTTTGCTCCTACTATGTATGTGCAATAGTCCCTCTGGCTCGTTTGGAGAAAGAACTTGAAGGCAGTTTGTAGGTTTCGGGATGCATTGCGGCTTTAGTATGTGTTGCACGTTGTCACACATTGAATGGATGGTGCATGTGAGTCCAGTGTTCTATCCAAGGCCCGCCATATCTCCGTCACCCATAGAGTCCTTACGTTGATTTGGAATAATGAGCCGTTACAAGCATCATATGGAGTTACATATATCAATGCATATAACGAACCCGAGATCGTGAATGAATCAAACAAATATAGCACGAGATAAAAGATGTCCGGATGGCAAATCTGGAGATACAGCCTGAGGAGTAGTGCGATACGGATGGGTATAAAGTTGGCACTGGAAAGTCTAGGAATAGCATATGGGTATGAATTTCGTCAACGCAAATCAAACCATCGCCCTATCAATTCGAATTCTATTCCTGAACGCCCACATTGGTGCTATGAGGCTAGAGGCTTCAACGATAGCCATGGCCACGACTTTGAGATCGCTTTAGAACAGAACCAATTCTCGAAAGAGACAACATACCTAGAACCGGTCGGCCTCGAGTGGCCCGAACCACGGGGTGGCACGGCGTACTGGTGGTTGCCTGACGGCTGCACTTCGTGATGGTGACCGGAATTGGAACAGCACAATCCCCCGAAAAAAGAAGAGCTGCCGCCAGATCGAGGTTCTTGTGGTTGTCTGGGACGGTAGGATGATGCCAACTCTTCCTGTTTTCCGCGAGGTATGAGCCTGACTTGTTATCAATTCGAGTCGTTCAGAGGGTGGTTCGAGCTTCTTACCTGGACTTCAGATTAAGCAGCTCGGATAGACAGCCAGGCATGGTGGGTTTGCAACAGGAATTCGTTGGCTACGTCGTGTACGATCAGTCTTACCCACCGAACGCCTCTACAGCAACTACGAACCTACGTGAGATTCGAAGCGGAAGTGCGGACCAGCTGCTTCAAGGTTAGGTTCAACTTGGAATAAGTTCAGACTTAAGCTCAGGTGAGTCGAGAAGAGAAGGGGTTCTTAAGTACTAAATGACTAGCTGTGCATGTTCCGGGGAAATCCTGCGTGATGTAAAAGCTCTACAGGACGTACCGTCGCACTTCAAGCCGAGGTATAGCCTATAGGTATAGCGTTGAGGCTGTGGAACACCGCCATGCCTCATGGCTTCCAATCGTTGACATGTGGCATGCAGGAATTAGCACAGCATTGTGGGGACCTTCAACCCTGAGATTCTTGAGGAAACGTCGCGACTCGACAGCAAACTTGAACTTCATCAAGTGAAACGAATACAGATGACACAGGCATGAACTACTGAAACAAGTCTCAAGATCTCATGAATCATCTCCTTTTCTTCGGGTCGGAAGGCCTTCGAGATGGAATCTTCAGTCACACCGAATCACAAGTAAGATGAAAGGTAACTGACCCGTGGGACCCACTGTCGTTCCTCTGGCCGTCGTTACTGGGTGTTTGATTACGGATGCCACACAGGCATGAGCTACTGCAACAACTTGAAATATCATGAATCATCTACCTTCTAACTTCCCTTCCTAAGTACTTCTCTCTGTCGGAAGGCCTTTGAGGTGGAATCCTCAGTCATACCAAGTCACGAATATGATGAAAAGCGACCGACTTGTGGGGCCCGCGATCGTTGCCCATCCGGCCGAAGTCATTTCCAACTGTTTCGGGCGCACTGGATCCGAGTAAGACAGATTAAAATCGATTTGTCAGGACAGCAACATGGACGAAACGAACCTTCGGCCACTTGATGACTCAGCCCTTTGCTGTCCTCGCGGAATGAATCTGTCGGGACATTCAAATCCTAGTTAAACATAATAACGCTAAGATTAAACAGACAGACCTTGCGCCAGATGGTCGGGCTCTACCCTCCTCCTCGTCAGACTGAGGATAATAACCATCGGAATCGTTACCATTGATGAGTGGTGCTGGTTCTCTGATCGACTCAGTATCAACGGGCTGCCAGATAGATCGGAAGCTTAATCGCGAACTTACTTGCGACGCTCGTTTGAACTGGATGGAACTTCCCTAGCGGCCGCCATCGATGTCAGAATGTTCAGCGGGTGATGTGGTGTGGTATTGTGAGGTTCTACTTCTGGCCCACAAGGACACCTTTTATGAGTCCAGGATACGCCTCATGGTCAACTTCTTGATCCCTTGATTGAGCGGCTGCGTTGGCAGAGTTGAAATAAAAATGAACATGTGTTCTCTTAATGACGCTGAAGATAACAACGATAGCTTGATAATGAACCTTACTCTGAACCAGACCCTGTCTTGGCTGTCAACCTACACAAAGCTTTGGGCATCGTGGACGCAGGAGCTCCTATTCCGATATCGCTAAGCGAAGCTGATCAGACTTTTTTTCGGAAGGAGTAGGTCATACAACAGAAGGTTTACGGCAAACTCGTAATTCACTCGAATAAGCAACGGGTTTGTTTCGACGATAAGTCCGCCGCGGGTTTAGTCGATCCGACAAGGTGTATCGCTTCGCTGGTGCCGAAGAATCGCGAATACGAATGACGTGCTTCAGCCAAGATCATGCTGTGAAAGTAATCATAGTTTCAAGAAGTGGAACGAATACATCGGGTGACACAAGTATGAGCTACTGCAACAAGTTTCGTAAATTATCTACTTTCTAACTGCAGATTTGTACTTATTCGGGTCGGAAACCCTTCGAGAAGGAATTATCAGTCATACCGAGTCGCGAGTGTGATGAAAGCCACTGACTTCGATTTGTGGGTCCCGCTAGTGTCTGTCCGGCCGTCGGTTCTGGGTGTTGTTGGCGGCGCGCTGGATCCGAGTAAGATCAATCAAACTCGATTGTCATGGCAGTAACATGAAGCAACGAACTATTTGGGATCTGGGAGGCTTAATTTAGGTTCTTCTAGCTCTCCGCGCTGAACGTATCTTTTGGAGCCGGGTACGAGACTGAGTTGTGATCAGTTTGGGTCATTCAGACGTGGATTGGAGTTTCTTACCTGGATTTTAGATTGAGCAACTCCGATAGGAACATGATAGCTTAATGGCAGGGAACTATGTAAGAACTCGAAGTCGAAGTGTGGACCAGCTGCTTCAAGCTTGGGTTCAAGAGCGAGTAAGTTGAGGTTCATGAGAGGAAAGAAGAGGTTTTTAAAGTCCAAACGACTAGTAGCTGTGCATTTTCTGAGGACAAGGATCACACTGCGTGTTGTAAAAGCTCTACAGGAGTTATGTATTTGCTGAGGTGTAGCCTGTAGCCTCAGTGAGGCTGTGGGTCGTGGCGTCCAACTTTCAAGTCGACCCGAGCACATGCGGGAATTAGCACAGCTTAATTTGTGGGAGGCCTTGCCGAGGAAACGTGGCGATGACAGCAAACATCAGGAAGTGGAACGCATACAGGTAACTTGAACAGGTGACAGTGACACAAGCGTGTGAATGAGCTACCAACAAGTCTCACGAATCATCTCTTTTTAACTTCTCTTCCTGCGTACTTCTTCGGGTCGGAGGGCCTTCGAGATGGAATCCTCAGTCATACCGAGCCAGGAGTATGGTGAAAGCAACTGACTTGTGGGTCCCGCTATTGTCCGTCCGGATGTGCTCTCCAGTTGTATTGTACGCGCTGGATCTAAGCAAGATCAATGAAACTCAATTCGTCAGGACAGCAACACGAAGCAACGAACTGTTTGGGATCTTGGTATCTTACTGAATTTTTCTCTGGCTCTCCGCGCGGAATGAATCTTTCGGGGCTGATGAGAATGGTACATTCATCTACCAGCCCGGGATATCAATACTAAGAAAAAACAGACAGACCTTCCGCCAGGTGGTTGAGCACTACCCTCCTCCTGGTCAGACTGGGGAGAATAATCATCGGAATCGTTACCATTGATGAGTGATCCTGGTTCTCTGATCGACTCAGTATCAACGGGCTGCCAGATAGATCGGAAGCTTAATCGCGAACTTACTTGCGACGCTCGTTTGAACTGGATGGAACTTCCCTAGCGGCCGCCATCGATGTCAGAATGTTCAGCGGGTGATGTGGTGTGGTATTGTGAGGTTCTACTTCTGGCCCACAAGGACACCTTTTATGAGTCCAGGATACGCCTCATGGTCAACTTCTTGATCCCTTGATTGAGCGGCTGCGTTGGCAGAGTTGAAATAAAAATGAACATGTGTTCTCTTAATGACGCTGAAGATAACAACGATAGCTTGATAATGAACCTTACTCTGAACCAGACCCTGTCTTGGCTGTAAACTTACACAAAGTTTTGGGCATCGTAGGCTGGCAGGAGTATTCTGATATCGCAAGCGAAGCTGATCAGGCCTTTCTTCTCTCCAACTGCTGCCCTGATCATCATCGGAAGGAGTAACATTAGGGGGTTTACTGCGCTCGAACAATCGACGGGTTTGTTTCGACGATAAGTCCGCCGTAGGTTTCCTCGATCAAAAATTCGGGTATATCGTCTCGCTGGAGTCAGTGTGCACCGAAGCACCGCGAGTACGACTGACATGCTTCTGCCAAGATCAGTAATCATGCCCCCCCGGTGGCTTGACATGCGGGGTAAATGCCATACAATGAGGAGTGGCTGGCAGGTCATGACGCTTGGCTGCCAACTTGTGATGAGGGTTGCCAGGCACTGTAATGATCCGGTTATTAAGAAATCGTTGGTCGAGCGCCAGAAATGCCCTCGAAATGCGAAGCTGATGTTGGCACGCGACGACCGACTGGCGAATGCATGGGGAGCATGCCTGGTGCGGAACATGGGTATGCATAGCCTTAGGTGGGGGGATCTCCGGCAATGGTCTGGCTTCCAGAAACCGTAGCAGCCACATCTCAGAGCGCTTGTCGTGTGACCCGCACAGCTGTGGTGAGGCATTCAAGTAAGCGAACCAGTTCGGGAATCTGAGATTTTGCACTGGTGTGCACTGGATGCATGTCATCTCCCTTCTTGTCGGTGTGACGTAAAGCCAAGGTTTCCACACAGGATATCAAAAGCGCCAACAGATCTCGCCATCGGATGCCAGTGGCTTGGATCGGATCGGTATCAACCGGTGTGAAGAGGCCATCCCTATTGGTATTATTGATATGGGGTTACTGATTTATATAGGCTTCGCCTTGGACTCTCCGGTTCAGTGACACTGGCACCTAACATGCAGGGACCCAAGTTGGAGACCACACCTTGTACGCTCAACCCCGTGACTTCGTTGAACCCCTCGCGGTATAGGAATTCCGGGTGGTGAGCAGACTTGGCCGCTCCATCGACAAATGAGCGTTAATCTTCCCCTATATTTTAGCGCTCCACTCTGTCCTCGGGTTATTACCGGAGGTCCAGTTTCCCGCAGCAGGTCAGTCCGGAGCACCGTGGAACTTGGCACTCGGAATCCTATCTGACACGCGGGCTGAAACAAGGACATCCTCGACCACAAACTGGAAGCGCGCCGTACATCCAGAGGGACAACCATATTTTGTCCTATCCGACGAATTCGCTTTCGTTGTTGTTACAGAGGCGAACATCGAGGATGCACAGACACAACGTCGAATTCTCGAATGTATAGAGGCAGCAAACGGGGGATTGTCTTCCCACGATATCAAACCTCCTCCTCGATGTGAACTTTTCTTGGAGTTGACGGCGGACCATGCGGTCTGCAATTACTACTTTGCTGATCACATCGGAAAAGTACTGTTCTGGCTCGACGATCTGTGTACCGAATTACTTGATATCCCTGCAACGGCGTCTGATTCGCATTTAGGTGCGTTCCGTCCATGCTGACACCTTCGTTGGGTCTCAAAGTCGCATAGAAACGGAGTTGGAGCGACTCTATTGGGTGCATGTCGAATTTTTCCCAATGCATCACGTCCACGAACAGCAATTTCTTCCACTGGTGGATGACATTTGCAACATCATTTCTCATGGTCAAGCGGGTAAGACGTATCGTAGGTGCACAGATTAGTTAAACCGGCTAACCGCAGACAACAGACAGATTGACATCTTCGACCTCGACGTTCCCCTATACGGCAGACAGATGCAGGGATTTTTTGGAGACGCTGTCCAGGAAGAGAGGTGGGTTAATCCTGTTTGGTCCTGGACTGCTCTGAACATCACGGGTACGTCATAGGACAGCACATGGATGGATATACTCTCTGTTACGCCGGTAAGAGAAATTTGAACCACCTTGTCTGTTTCTCATCTTGCTATACTAGCTCGTCTCGCTGGAGCCATAGGTATGTTTTGCAGTCTGTATTTGGATACACGGCGCTAAAGACTGATCTGCAGGACATCATCGGTTTATCACCTATTATGGGCAACCACACGCCCAGTTGGACAGATTACAGGAAATGTTCCCTGCCGACGTTATCCAACACAGATGGTTGGTGACCGTGGCTAATCTGCCAATGTGGGGTGTCCCTTTACATTACCTTAATCTCCTGGATGACCTATACACGAATGAACAAGTATATGCAGAGCAATGGACACACTTCATGTCTATCTGCCTCGCTGATTGGACATCCAGTTTATCATGGGTACGTTTGGCGTATATCCCGAGGTTGACATTTTTGACATTTGGATGCAGAGCTTTCCAGTATTCATGTGAGTCAAAGGATACTCTATATGCCACGGGGGTCTCAAAAAGGAATGCTCAGAGGTAGTATTCTCCTTGCCAACGTGCGCGGTGGTACGATATCCGCGTCAATCCCATCAGTTTTCTCTTGCGCAGTCAGCATTGCCTCCGCGTCTTGCCTCCACCTCAGACATCAGCCGCTCGTGGAATCAAGCGCATCCGTCGGCGTTCGTCGTTTCCCCATTTATAGCTTGCTCCCTGTGGCTGACATGTTTCTAGGCCCGCTACCTCCACTTCGCCAGATCGAGCACTATCGGGTTCCTTCCCTCATCGGTCGCGTTCAGTCTCCCGAGGGCGGGTTACCTGTGGGGAGTAGGTTTTCTCATAGCCCAATTCTTCTTCGTTGCGTCCCAGAGCGTCAGCAAACTCGCCGCACTGGTTGCTGCCTCTGGCATTTTTGCGATACTGATGTTTGTGCTATCCGTGATACACCCAGAAGGCGCGAGCATCTCGTCGCTCTTCCAGTCCTTCACGTCGTTCTGTATCCCTCGTATGTATGCCTCGGACGCTCGCCGTGACGACCCAATGGTTTAAATGTGCATCTGTTCCACCAGTTCTACTGTGGGAAGAAGTGCTTGTCGTATGGAGTCTTGTAATGGGCCATGTTCAACCACTCCCAGTACTCGACTTGTAGGAATATGTATTGTGATACTTGATCTCCACTCCCAAGGATGTGATCAAGTCCAATGGACCTCCCGGTAAGGTATAGGCATGCAATAGCCAGCTCTACAAAATGGATATATACGCAAGAAAGTCGAAAGTAAGCTAAGGATCACAATCAAGGAAGGGGTGTGTGGTCCAAAAATATGATCGAAGAATCAAAATCCGGCCAGACTGATCTCACTCCGGTTGGAAGGCGTGCGTGAGGTAAGCGGAGGCGGAGGGACGAGGTGATTAGCGCTGGGCCCACCCTCTTTCGCGCGACATTCCCGGGCATAAGCTTGTCGCACGTAAGCATAGCGCTGGAAGTGATTGAGCGCTTGGAGAGATATCACTCCGACCTGTGACCCAAGGAAGTCGTGTGAGTTGCCGTGCAATGTACAGGGATGGACTAGGTTACCGGGTGTGCTCTCAGCTCGTTAAAAATGGCCACCGTTGCTTCTCGCACAGACTCGTGTTGATGGAATAAGCAAAAACTGAGAGGCAGTAGCCCTCCAACATGAGGGGCCATATGCGCCAACAGCTACTCGATGAATGCCGAATAAACTTCCTTTCCATATTGTCCAGTAGACAAAGAGACGACGTACCTCGACGACCTGTTCGTATGACCGGACGTTCTCCGAAATGGTGCGGACGATCAGCTCGGCCTCGGAGTCGGTAAGATTTTTTGCAAGGCGGAGGCGGGAAAGTTGATGTACGAGATCGAACCCTTGGATCGCGTCCAAGACGCGGTACTTTTGAAAGTCCTGTCCCTCTGTAAGATATCGTCGGGAATGAAATATTTATCGCATGACACGTACGATGGTGTAATACTGATAGGTCTTTGTCCTTCGCCAACCTTCGATACGGCTTGCGTTGGTGGCCAATTCTCTGACAGCAAGGGCTTCGTCTGGGAATGCACCGCCGCTCCCAAGTGTGCCTTCGGCGAAAGGAACACTCGCAAACCCCAAGGCAGTCGATCCAGTCGCTACTTCCTCGTACTTCGATGCCAGCCGCACAAATCCTTTCACATATTCGGTGAACCGCAACCTCACCAGCGTCTCACCAAAGTGTGACGTGATGGCAGAAACGAGCTGGAAAACACGGCCGGTCAATCTACACGCTTTAGGCCGTCAAGAGAGCACGTACGTCTTCAATGAACAAATTATCCAAGCTATCAGGTCGTGCTGCAAAATCCGATTTTTGATTGGATTGGGCCCCGTCACGCGTGGCTATCCGTGCAATTTCTTCTTCGCTGGCCGCCGAGTTTTCAGCACGAATCACGCCTGTGCGAGCGACTAGGGGAACGATGGCCGGAGGTGTGGCGGCTACGGGGAAAGAAATATGGATGTCCTTGGAGACCACTACTCGACCAGTCCCAATGTCCATCAGCAGGTCCCACGATCCCGATGTCTCAAAGATCGGATTCGTGACGCCTGCAATATATGCTGGTCTATAGACCCTCATGCCATCAAAGTCTGTTTGCACTTTCGAGCGATGCCCCAACTTACGTTGTAACCCAGTCCTCACCCCCCGCCAACCCAGTATATGGAAACGCGCGTTCGATGAAACCCCTCAGGACCGTTCCGCATCCTGAACCCAATGCACATGCCGACAACACATAGTTGGCCACTTGACCTGCGGGTATGTTATGACCTAAAAAGAGGATGCGCTTTCCAGTGACAAGTGCATTAAAGAGAATTATTATGGGATGAGTGAGATTTCCGTTTGTGTGTAAATGCGGATGGTGTGGTCCAGAAACGGTCACAATCGGTGCAGAGAATGTTTGTATTAACTGAATTAAGGAATACTGGGGTATATGCAAGGCGTCAGTCCACGTCATGCGATGTAGAGCAGTCATGAACTGACATCACCGACTTCCTCGGGAAACGTGGCAAGGGGGAGCTTGATGGGTAATTGGTGACCTTTGTAGGCTATGGTCGTTTGGAAAAAGTGGGTATCTTTGGATAATCCAGAACGCAAATGCGGGTCCGAGGTCGTGGGTATCGCGCCGTTGTGGGCGTTTTGCTCTCGAGCGAGACCATGCGATGAGGATGAGGATGACGCGTCAGTCGACCTGCGGCCCCGGTTGGGTTGGGTGGCGGGGGCCAAACTGCCTGGACCACCTCCAATCGCAACGCCAACCTGATTATCTACAATGGCGCTTTCATCGCCAACCCAGACCGCACTCCCACCCAGAGAGAAGGACGAATCGGACGGAGGGGACGAGCTGGGTGGGTGCGGATGAGAACTGGCGACGCTGCTCTCTGTCATGGAGCGTTCGCGCATGCCTTCACCAGGAGGATGACGTCGAATAAGTATACCGTCCTCGCTGGACTGCGACCCCGTGGACGAGGTGGTCTTGTGTTGCGGCTTTCCGTGAGCGCCATTCGAGTTGGGTACATGATCGGGGATCTTTGGGGAGGAAAACTTTTCGCCAAAGATGTCTTTGCGCTCGGATGCGCGCATGACGAGCTTTTCGTATCGGGTTAGTTCGGGGGTACCGGTGACGTCCATGGAGTTGATGGCATCAAACAGGCGGGCCAGACAGTCTTGTGAAGGGCTGGCAAAGTAATCATCCAGGGCGAGTAGGAGCACGGGCTGTCGGCGGGGTGAGCGGATGGGGCCATTGGAAAGATGGCGGCGATACTCGCCTTGAAAATCTGAATGAACGGATGGCGGGTGCAAATGGCCATCGCTTTGACAACGGCACCTCTGCGAACACGGGACGAGCCGGGTCAGAGAAACTCAGTGGTAGATATGATTGGTTCGGATCGGACGAGCACGCACCTCCGAGCCGTCTTGTCGTGCTTTGTGCGGACCAGGTTCAGCACGTATATGAGCTCCGGGTGGCCGTCTGGATCGCTCGAGAGATCGCCAAAGGATTCGGAAGTCTCGAGGGCGAGAACGGGCGATATGGTGTTGAATGGGGTCTGGTTGAGGAAGAATATGGTCCAGTCTTCGAGGTGTCGCTCAGCGCCGTCGGGGAGCATGAGGTTGGCGAGGAGGCTATCGGGTGGCGGTCAGTCGCAGGGGTTGGACGGGAGGTGTCTGGACTCACCCCTCGTCAGTCCCGAGCGGCTGGGGAAACTGGTAGGTGAGCTGGGCGCCACTATCAATGTCGAATTCGGCGAGGAGGACGAAGGAACAGTGGGGGCCCTTTCCAAGGGACATGGTGTCGGATGTGGAAGGTCGCTGTGGTGCACTCTGAGAAACGTCCCGTCCCTACTTCATTTTTCGCTGTCCAACGCGACGTCGCTCGCCAACACGTCCAATTGTTGTCACTCGGCCACTTCCTTTTACAGATCAACTATCAAAACTGTGCAAACATCTCCACCGCCCTACTGACCGCAGCCATCACCTCCGAGAGTCGCGTGCGGAATCGATCTTGTCCAGCCACGTCAGCCCACCGTCACTCAGACGCACGACACAGCTACCAAACATCGTGCGAGCGGGAGACGACCTGCCTTGCTCCCTTTCCGCCGACAGCAAGTCTTGCACGCCCCTTGCCAGCCGGCCCTCAGACGCCTCCGTTTCGTGTCCCAGGCGCGCGGTAGACCATACATACGTCCTCATCATGGACCGAATCAAGCGTCTCTTGAACTCTGCAGTGCAGTTCGATCGTTCGGTCAACAAAAACTAGCATATATGCGCGTTGATACCTTGCCTGAATTCCTCAGTCTTGCTCGCCTCTCTCACCGCGCTTTCGTTGATCGAGGCTGCAAACGTGTGGATGAGCTCCGTCGAAGATTGCGCGAGGATTTCTTCCAACGTTCGGTCCTGCCCAGTCGACTGAGGAGCTTGCTGTGAGGGTGGCTTCGGGCTCCCCGGCAAGTTGGCGATCTCGACCGTCGTGTTATCCGTTCCGTCGTCCATGCCTGGCAGATGGAGGGGGGACAAAGACAAAAGACAGCCGTCACGTCGAGTGTGTGAATCACATGACTGGTCATGCACCCCCGAAATTATCATCATTTACATCCCCCGGTCTATCTAGTACCACCTCACCGTGGAGCAGGCAGCCCACTCGCCGTCACCCCAATCTCCGTCACCTCTGTAAGCGGATCGAGTTTCCCCTTGAATTCCGGCAAGAACGACGCATCTGTATACGGGCAGTGTACCGATGGAGAGCCCTTGTAAATCGGCGTATACGTGGCTGCACAGATCTCAAATTCGGTGAATTCGTCATACGAAATCTCCAATGCGTTCCGGGGGTTTCGATCTCCTGCCGCAATCCGTTGGCGCGCCTGTGGAGACGCATACATATGAGCACCGCGCCACTTGGAGCACCTTCTGATAGAACGCACCTGTGCAACAATTTTGGGGTCGGGGTTAAGGTCTAACAGACGTCTCGCAAACTTGGCAGCAGTGGCGTGGTTGTTGGCCTTGGCAAAGGCTCCAATTGCACTTCGTAAGGCTATTTGCATGTGGGGCGGTTGGAGTTGGCAGTGCGTAAAGTATGCGGCGAGCTCCAGCTGTCGACGGACATCGTTCGGCTCGTCCTGAGCAACGCGTCGTCGCTCCAATTCGATCGAGACCCCGAGAAGGTATTCGCGTGTGGAAACAACGGTGTCACGCCACTGAAATTTCAATCTAGTCGGTGTCATTAAAGGGAGTCACCGAATTGGCGTACCTCCTTGGCTTCTTCATCCGAAGACACCACTACCAAAAGCAATGTTTGCAGTACAGATCGGAATATAGCCTGCGCTTCAGGGAGCTTGTTGCCTGAGACGGAACGGAAACCTTCCGAGAGCTCGGCTCGCACCGACGGAAGGGGTCGCACCACAACTGGCAAGACCCGCGCAGGCGAGGTTTCCGATGGATTGCGTCTGATGTGAACCTGGAGAGGAGGTAGGGATGCCAAAGGAGATACGTAAGCGTGCGATGACCGGTAGACATGGAGGAAAAGTTGCTTTAGGGGTGCAAAGTTGACGACCCCGAATTGCCGGTTCAGTAACTGGACATCGTTGAGTACAGCCCGAAATCTCGCCCAAGGAAACTCACCTGCATGGCGGTATCGAAAGACCCCGCCGCAACATGATCCGCAGCGAACGGCGAGTTGCGTACCCAAAGTTCGTTCTCACTCACGCCAGGGGTCGCACCTGCCACTTCAACCTCGTCCTCACCGACGGCATCCTCAAATTCTTCTTCCGTGTGGGTCTCCGCGCCAGTATCCTCAGCATCAAGATCCCATCCGGCCTCGTCAGCATCAACTTCAGGAGCCTCCTCTTCCTTTGCCCAATCATCGAGTGCGGAGGAGGCAGTGGCAGCCGAGGCGTCAATCCCATTAATGTAAGGAATCTCGCCATCCCCATCCAGGCTGCCATTCGCGAGTGCACGGTCCCAAAAGCTTTCGCCAGTCGAGATCGATGGCCAATTGAAATTTGCAGTGGAAGTGATAATAGGTGGTGGTTTGAGTGTTGACTGACCGAATGACGGAACGTCGTCGACGTCAACTTCGCTCAGACCAGCAGCTTCGAGGATTTCTGCTGCCTCGTCGTCCAAGCCGTTTGTTTTTGCAGTCAAGTAAGCAAGCGGGTCTACAATCCAGGTCAATGAAACAGCCTAGATGCGATCAAAACAAACACGTACGAAGACCCACGTCCCGAAGGACAGCGATTCTTCCTTGCACGTCACCAGAATACAAGGCATTATGAAATCGTGACATCGGATCTCCCCTCGCAATTGCAATCTTCTGCATCTTCAACAGTTTTTCGGTGCTGCCAGTAGCCAGGTACAAAAACGACAAGCGATCGAAGTTCTTGGTCTGTTGGTAGGCCTTTTCAACGATCTATAATAGGACCATCGATTAATTCCACTGTAACATGTCATGTGGGTAGCATAATTTCAACTACCTGATGGTTTCCTTGCTTGAGCGCTTGCTGCGCCAAACGCTCCCAACATTCCGGTCGGTCGATCGCTCTTGCAGTCTCCAATGCCACATCGAGGTTCCCACATTCAATAGCAAGGTCGAACCTCGTATTCTTGTCCTGAACGAAGTGCAATGCAATCTACCATCGCCACTGATGTCAGACAGTAGTCCCAAACAAACGCAATCACGTTTACCTCAGGGAACCCCTTTTGCTGCAGATACGCAATAATACTCTGCCCAATTAGCGTCGATGTCCGTATGATGTGTAGCATCTCCTCGTAGTTGTTTCGGAGTAAGGCGAGCTTGAACCGATACTCAGTAGGGTCAAGGGTGATTGTTCGAGGGCGTGCAGAGCGGTCCAAGCAGTACGCAATTTTTCCCTTGATGCGTGTGAGGTAGACAGGATTGTCGAGTGTGCATATCACCCCATTGTCGCTTCAACAATCAGACAAGGAAAGTGAAGTGAAGTTAGTGTCGAGGTCGGTGGTTATGACATAGCAACATCAGACATACCCTTGAGGAAGGCAATATTTTATGTGGTTGAGGGTAGAATAGATGAAGACGCCCGCGTCATCCCAGGCTCCAGATTTAATTC
This sequence comes from Boletus coccyginus, assembly GCA_025782845.1. Classification (NCBI taxonomy): domain Eukaryota; kingdom Fungi; phylum Basidiomycota; class Agaricomycetes; order Boletales; family Boletaceae; genus Boletus; species Boletus coccyginus. The sequence continues at coordinate 652,693 of JAHZSR010000017.1, forward strand.
GAATGGTTTCATGGACCAGGCTACTTTGAGAAAAGTTTTTATTCGCAATGGTAATCGCTAACGGAGAGGTTACGGCAATGCAATGAAGAATACGGTTTGGTACTCACTGTGCTTGCTCATCAACGCTACAAGTTGCCCATCCGAGCTCCAGGCGACATACTTGACAGGTGGACTGTTCAGCTCAGCGATAGCCTTTTGCTGTTGGATATCGTAGAGAGCAACCGACGACGTTGAGCTCAAGATCAGACATGCGGTCCCACCGTAGAATATCTCGTTAGTCTGTATTGGCGCCTTGATTCCTTTCACAACGGAGTTCGACAGATCGCGAACCTCGATAAGCTAACGAAACGCTGAGTATCCACAGGCTGACCGTCACGATTTCGCTTTACCTGTGTAGTCTTATTCAAGGCGGCGAACCTGTTCCTAGCCACGAAAATCGCGCTGTTGGCCGAACCACGTTTACCATCCGTAGACGAGTCCTTGACCTCTCCATTTGTTTGCGTAGGTAGGGAAGACAACTCGAATAAGCCATTGTCCGAAGAGATCGTCGTGATAATAGCCCGTTCAGCAGGGTTGTAGCTCAGCGTTCGGGGAGGGACGTAAGGACTGCCGAATTTGCGGACGCTAAGAAGACCAATATCTGAACCGGTATTAAAGTCGTATGCTCGAGCATATTTATCCCGGATGTAATACAATGAGTCGGCATGGACCGAAAATGCGGGCCGTTCGCGCTCGAGCTTGAATACAATGAGTCCACTGTCATGACCTACATTGGCAGCACATCAGCAAAAGCATGTCTAGACATGCATTCCGACCATACCGGCAGCAAACAAGTTAAGGTTGGGATGTGCGGCAAGGACCCAAAATCGGTCGTGTTCCCTTCTGAAGGTCTGGATCGCGGTACGCTTTGCAAGGTCCCATACGCGCACTGTCTTGTCCTCCCCACAAGAAACGATGAGTTCGTGCTTGGGGTGGAAGAGCGCATTGGAAACATTGTTGAAGTGGCCTCTGCAAGAGTCAACCTCCCAAGCCTTCGTTTCGCTCATCCTCCAAATCTTGATCGTGCGATCGTCAGCGGCGGAGACGATCAAGGGAAGGGTGGGATGGAAGGCGGCGAAATTGACGCCTCGGTCATGGCCCTCGAGGACATACTTTACGGTCGAGAACGTGTCGAACGTTTCGAAATTGTTCGGACCAGTGCTGGGAGTGCTCTTTCGCAAACCGGATATGTCCCAAACGCGTACGGTCTGGTCCATGGATGTCGACACGATGAGATCGTCCTTTGGATGAAACTGGGCGGACATGACATAGTGTGAGTGGCCAGTAAGGATGGCGATACAGTTGCGCGAGGTGCTGTTCCATATGCGGATCGTCTGGTCGTCGGACGCTGAGAGCTGAGATGTGGGGTGGGTGAATGGGCATAAACTGAGAAGACATCGGACACCACTCACGATCCAGGGCATCTCGTGATGAAATTGGACGGTCCGGACGTAGTCGAGGTGACCGTGCAAAGTGAAGAGACAGCGACGATTCTGAGGACGTAAGTCTACGGGGCATCAGAATCAATTGCGACACGGTGTATGGTACTGACCCCAGACTTTGATCTTGTAATCGTCACCGCCAGTGACCAAGAGAGCTCTACTGGGGTGGATGGCAACACCTCGGACAGGGCCTTTATTGGGAAGTATCAACGAGGGTGTTTTGTGCCATTCGGAAAGAATGAGAATACCTTCATGCTCCTCAAATCTGTCTACCAGGACACCCATGCGGTAGTTCCATAGCTGTACGCTACCGTTGTGTAGAGCGGCGGCGAGGAGGGGCTGAGTTGGATGGAATGCGAGTCCTTGAAGAGAGCAGGGTTCTGGTAAACAAGTGGGACGGGTCGAGCGCGAGACACGTACCTTTGACGCGATTGCTCTTCGACTCGAATTTTGTGAGCATGACCGACATGACGGGCGAGTTTGGCGGGAAAAAAGCACAAAGGTTGGGATCAAGGCTGAGCGCTGGCTGACCAGGGCGATGTATACAGCCAGGCTCGAGCGCGGTCGTCGTCAGGTCGTTGCGGGCGATGTGTCCTAGTACACGACGTGGCTGCAGGCGGAGTTGGAAAAGTCGAAACGGTAAATACGAGAGTACCTTGAAGTGCTTGATATAGATTATGGGCGTGCTGGGCATCACGCCGTTCCTCCAAAAGATATGGTGGGTCTTATCCTTATCGACTCTGCTCACGGCCAACTCTTCTTCAAGTCCACAGGTCTTCAGAAAACTCCCTGACCGTCTCAGGTCCCTGCGCGGAAAGACAGTCGTCATGTGAGCATGCCCTCGATACCCCGCTGCAACTCACCCCAGCGGTCTATTAGTGATGGCACCCTTGTCACTCAGCGCCTTCATTTCGCGCCCATACCTCACCCACAGAGGCATATCATTGGTTGGCATCGTATACTCACAGAACTGAGAGACTCTGACGTACGTGCTATTTGCGTCTTCGATGGAAAACAACGCAGCGCAGCGAAAGCCCGCGAGGTCAGTGCGTTTCTTTCTTCTACCATCCGTCGTGCTCGTTTTAATTAATCACAGGTCGAGCGACGCAGAGAATCACGAAAAATAGACGCCGCCCGCGGGTCCATCGAGACAACTAGACTTCATAGACTTCAGAAGCTGATGCGCCTTCTTCCTTATTACCGCTCCTTGCCCAGCATCGATCGCCAACGCGTCAACGACGCCCTTGGAAGTATTAGATCAGCTCACAGATCCTCTGATGCGCATGTGTCAGGGTCCACGCTTCTTGCGCCGACATCCCTCCCACCGCACCCTCCATCGGCCCGCATCACATCCCACCCGGAACACACTTTTTCACCATCTCAACATTCCTCCTTCTTCCCACACGACAACTTGGGGGTACACGACCTGCAGGAGGTCTTGAATTCTGGGGTTGCATCGCATTTGGCATCTAGATCCGAACCACACTACATGCCAGCATCAGCACATTTAAATGATGCAACCCACACGACCACAGACGACGAAATCGGCTCTTGCGACCCCTTTGATGACCCTTGTGATGATATTTCCTCAACGCTTCCATTCGTCAACTGGAACGCCGCGGTGCAGACCACACCAGTGACTCCTTATCCGCTGCCGAATTCTATCGAGTCATTTCAGTCGGAACTTTCCACATTATATTCCGAATACAGCCAATGCATCATCCAGCTCACATCCATACCTTCGTCCTTCGAAGTACCTGAGATCCCAGAGCGAGATAACAGCCACGCCACACCAGCAGACAGCCCTGAAACCCTTGACGCGAGGATTGAATACGCCATGTCCAAGCAACAGCTTCAGATGACACTCGACGAAGGCCACATTTGGGACTTCCTCTCAGGGCCTTCGCCTGACGTACCTTCACTCGAAACCGAGTCCGCGCTGATGACTCTGACTGAGCGGAGCACCGTCATCTCCCGGTCGTACCAACGTCGGACCAATTCCCCGACGACACAGACATACGAAGAGTGCAAGGAGCTCCTGCATGCCATGGGTGTCCCATGCATCGAGTCTCCAGGACCATTCGAGGCAGAAGCGCTCGCGTGTGCCCTCGTCACCCACGGTCACGCGGATTATGTCGTGAGCGAGGACACGGACGTGCTCGTTTACGAGGCCCCGATGCTGCGTGGCATCACCGCACGGGAATCTCCCATCGTCGTCGTCCACGGCGACGCTATTCGCGAGACCCTCCAACTTGACCGCGCGGGCTACGTCGACTTTGCCCTCCTCCTCGGCACGGACTTTTCGCAACGAATAAAGAACGTTGGACCGAACCGTGCACTCAAGTTTATCAGGGAACATGGGTCTATCGAGCGTGTCGTTGCGCAGGAGAGCAAGTACCCTCCGCGCATGCCCGTCGCGGATTATCTAGCGCAGGTTGGCGTGGCACGCCTTGTATTTCAAAACTTACCACCTCTTCCTGATATTGAACTCCTCCATCAAACAGAGGGTGATCCGAACGCCGTGTTGGAGATCACGCAAAGGCACAGCCTGCACCGGATGCTGCCTGATGCATGGGACGCCCAATCTGCTTTGGCAGGAAACTACTTTGGTGACGACCCATCTGTGTGGTGACGATGGGGCCGCCCATTGCATTGTTGATGGAATACCTGCAGAAACGTGGGTGCACCACCTGGCTGGGGAGAACCTAGGGTGGGAAGTTTGTCATTGTCACTACACTAGTAATATCCTGGCCGGGATCTGGCAGGAAGCCCTATTTCTACATGAAGGCTCTTGGGGTCACTATTGCCTTCAGTTGCCAGAAAAGTGAGATTCCTGAATATATTGTGAATGAGTGGATTCCTTGGGATGGGATAACTATGACATTTGGAAGAGAATTGTATACTGCTGACGGGCAGAAGTGGAGTGGGGTCTGTACTGCTACTTCTCTCTCATAGGTTAAGGTGGAGCTGAGGGGTGTCACTGGAAGGGATGGTCAACAACAGAGTACTGGTCAACCTGGCCATTGCAACACCCATGAAACAATCTGCAAAGCTCGAGTTAAAATCTAGACATAAATACACACCTGTACGTACACACAACAACAGCAAGAACATCAATCATGGATATCGTATAATCAAGTATCGAGAGCAATATAGGTAAAGGGGGGGAATAAATCATACTATTAATCCGTTCTCAAGGTAGTTGTCACCGGAACGTCATATCAAGACGTCCGATGCTCATCGGCGTCGGCATCGCCTTCACACTTCGTTCCTCAAGATCAGACTGAAGCAAGGCTCACAAAATGGCTTCTCGTTCCGCAGGAAAAAGGATGGGTCCTCAAATGGATTCTTGCAGCCCTATCGCCCCCGTGTCAGTTCACGTTGGGAAGAGGAAAGCGGGAGTGCAAAGCAGAGGTGAACTTACCTCACAAACGAAACACCTCCAACACCACTTGCCACCCAACGCCTCCACAGCTCTGACACCGTCCCTGATGCTCTTCTTGCAAGCCCCACATTTTGGCATCCGAAGTCGCACATGGCAGGCCTCGCAATACGGGTGTCCCTTGTACACCGTGAAGCCAACATCATCATCAACGAACTCGCCATCCCCCGTGAGGTTCAACTCCCCTGAACGCGCGACGGAAGGTGGGAGCGGACCGGATGGCGCAAGGAATGGGTCTCCGCACTCAGCACAGAAAAAGTGCTGTTCGTGGTAAGTACGTTTACCGAGGGCTGGATCGTCGAGCGTGATGAACCGTTCATCAATGATGGCCGTCTTGCAGTGAAAACAGCGAGGAGCAAAAGTCTGTTTAGTCATATACGGATGCGGCCATCAGTCATCATCGCAGCGCAATGACACGGTACAGACCTCGTGATAGTCCAAATGACAATATGGCCTTCCATCATGTTCATAACTACTCACGTGCTCCAAGAGTTCGTTGCAGGTAGTGCATCTGAAGCAATTTGGGTGCCACCGTTGAGCCATGGCACTCACAATGCGACCAATGATGGAACCATTGCAACCTCCGCACGAGAGACCGTTGGTACGCATGGGGCTCGAGGAGGGAGGGGAGGGGAGACCGCGCTTAGATGGAGGACCACGGCCGGGCGAGGGATGAAAAGGAGATGACTCTTGAATTTGGGTATGTCGAGATCCAAAGCTGCCACCCGGTCTCGGTGGCTGACCCGAGTCTGAAACCGGGGTTCTTGGAGGAGAGAAAGCCGTGGGAGGAGAATTAGCAGCGGAGACCGAGATCGCAGGCACCCCATGCTCAAAGACCGTGATATTAGGTGCCTCAGAGATCGAAATAGCAGGTGCACCTGGTGCAGAGACCGAAACACTAGGACTATTTTTAGGCCTTGAAACAACGATGCTCGGTGCGTCGTCGATGTCACTATCATTATCATCATCGTGGCGTCCATCAGGAAGTGATACCCTTGGTACGGCTGTCTGCTGGGGTTGAGTCGGCAGTTGGACTGGAGGCCCAGTAAGGGGTTGCACCCTTCTTTCAGGAGACCCCGACCCTGCACGGAACCCTGCGTATGAGTTGCTCGTGCCGTTCCCACTCGCGTTACCAGTTCGTGGTGTGACATCATGACTGGGGGTCCATTGCCTTCTCGGCGGTGTATCATTCGTAATTTCAATTGCTGGAGCCCGAGCGAAGCCCTGACGGATAGGCGAAGGTGATCGGCGCAAGGAAGGTGGCGGCGCATCATCCAAATCAATATCGGAATCCCAAGCACGCTGTTTTTGAAGCTGGCGTTCGCTCAACTGCGAGACCTGCTGCGACTTAAGGTGGGGCTGCTGCGCGGAGGACTTCCGATCAAACGCGGCGTTGGAATTCGGAGGTGGCGAAGTGGACCGCGCCAGGTGCGTCGGACTTGTTGGTAACGATGGTGGAGATGGCGAAGATATTTCGTTTGGTATGAGTGGCCGGCTCCGCACCGCTGAAGAACAAGGCTGTGAGATGCCGTGAAACCACTGTTGGGCAACGCAAACTCACTCGGGACATCTGTCGTACCAAAGAAAGGACGAGTGTTGTTTCCTGGCGTGCGTGGAAGAGGGGGGACATTTGCGGGCCACCCTGGCTGTTGGCGCACAGGGCTGGTAGGACCGGGAGCGGGTCGAATGGGACTCTGAGGCAGAACAGGGCGTGACACTTCCTGCTGAGTTTGCATTTCCTTTTCTTGCTCGCGTTCTTCCGCTAAACACATGGAGGCGAAGCGGAGCGTGAGGGACTGGGGTTCTGCTGCAGTCGTACCAAGAGCGGGAGTACGATCAGTGAATGTAGTGAATGGACTGGATACTGGAGGTGACATGCGCGCTCGTGGACTCTGTGGGAGGCCAGTTTTAAATGGACCCTGCAGGGGGCTCGAGCTCGCAGCAGGTGGTCGAGGGAGTGTCGCGGAGCGCACGGGAAGTGGGCGAGTGGTCTGTTCTTGCTGAGTATCAGAGACAGTCGCGTTGGTGTCGTCACGATTTGCGATAGCCATCCTGGAACGAGTGGGTAGATCTCTGATCCCGTACTTGGGACTCGAACGCGCGTTCCTTGCAAATGGGGTCGTGTGCTCGTCAACTTCTAGCTGCAAGGGATCAGCAAATGTCATTGGTTCATAGGGGTCCTGGTCGGAAAGCGAGGAAATATCGGAGGGAGAGGATGGCGAGTGTTCGTCCTCCGAAGAAGTAGGGATACGTTGGTAGAGAGATGGAACGCGAGGTGGCGAAGTGGGCGAGGAAGGAAGGGGCCGACGGGAGGGAGAGGGCTGGGGTCTTGTGGCTGGTTGTGCGCGTTCGGAGCTCTCTGCGAGCCGAGGGTCGGGACGTGGTGGAGGGACAGCGGCGGGAAAGACGACAGGTGAGAGGACACCTGAGACGGTGCTTCTACGTTCAATGACGTTCAATCCGATCGGCACGGAAGAAGTAGCAGCAGGATTGCGGGGGGCAGACTTGGATTCCTGTGTCTCGTGCACATCAGAGCGCGATGGGCGGGGCCACGTTGGGGGCGGTGTGGAGAAGGGTGCTGCGGGGAGAGGGGGAAGACGGTGGTTTGCGTCTGGAAGAGGTGCGATGCGTCGGGAGAAGGAGCTGGGGATGCGGAGATCGCGATCTGGGTTGGCGTTGATAGCGCTGACGACGGACTTGAGTGGGCTACTGGGTCTGGCGGTGAGATCGATGCTGGCGCGCTTGGGGGTGGATCTGGGGGCTGCAAGGGCGGGAGTGGGGGTGGGGGTGGGGAGGGGACGCCGTGTGGGCGGTGATGTAGCGAGTGTGGCGGAGGGGGCAAGGATGGCGGGGCGGGACGGGGCGGGTGCCTGCACGATGAGCGGGGACTGGCGGGGCGGGGGCGGCATCGACTCGGGGCGGGTGCGCGGTGTGGGGAGGGGTCGGCGAGACGGACCGGCAATGTGGACATTGGCAGCTGGCGCGTACGGCGGCGAGACGAGCGCACGGTAGGGCTGATTCGTGTACTGGAACCCGATCGAGTGCTCGCGTCCGTACACACGTCGGCCATCGTGCTCGACGTGCATGGCGTCCTGCAACACGGGTCGTGTCGCGAACGTGCGCCGCTCGTCGTACGCCATCGTCCTCGCTAAACGATCAAAAGCTCGTCGACCCATCCAAGTCAGTCATCACGTGATAGATTTACAAATATATACAAACACCCCTGTTCACTCCTTACTAGTACCGCCCTTCCAGTACCTCCCGTGCGGAAATTCATACTCGGTGATACTCCCCACGTGCATCTCCGTACTGATCTCGTGTCAGATATACATCCATCTCCGCCATTCCGCCACTAACCTGTATCCTTCCTTCTCATTTTCTGGCACGACATACCGGCCCTGCCCATTGATCGAGCACGGATACACAAAGTGCTCGTGCAAGTGGTTCGCGTATTCAATAACGTTCCGTTCCATAGACCCAGAGATTGAAATATAGTCGATCAAGCTTAGAACGCCGATTATGACACGCCCAGCCGGACACCAGTCTAGCACCCACCTCAGGTGAATAACGTGCTCGCAGAGCCCGACACCACCCGCGTGCGGGCATACCAATACGCCGAATCTATGCCGCGCACCCGGCGTATCAGCACCCGGCATCCTACATTAAAGAGACCGTCCCACTCACTTGGCCGCCATCAAAAGCACACCAAGCACCTCACTCACCCCACCCAGCCTGCACGCATCAATCTGCGCGACGTCTACCGCATCTGCCTGGAACAGCTGCTTGAATGTTATCCTGTTGTGCGCGTGTTCCCCCGTTGCAACACCGATTCCGTACGGAGCAAGTGCCCGTCTGATCGCCGCGTGTCCTAGAATATCGTCGGGCGCCGTTGGCTCTTCGATGAACCTATGCATGATGTCAACGTCTGACAGTCATCGGCCGACGCAAACACACACCACGGTCGGATCTCTTCGAGCGCCTTCACGTATCTGATAGCCTCGTCGACATCCCATACCTGGTTTGCATCAATCATCAGCACCGCTCCTGTCGGACCTGCGTTCCTCCCTTTCAACTCCGGACTATTCGGATCGCAAGGGGGCTTGTCTGATCAACGTGTCATGTCAATATCACGTCCCTAAGTCATCACGTACCAGCAGGGTAATTCTTCGGGTCATCGAGAATATCCCTGATCATTCTCCCTCGCCGCAAATCGTCCTCGAGCGAAGCACCGACCTTCATCTTGAGGTGGGTCCATCCAGCCTGAACCGCTTCCTTCGTGAGATGTGCAACCTTTTCATCGGGATAGCCTGATCAATTGTGCGCAGTAGATATTAGCTTGGCAAGGGCAATACAACAATCAATCTTATTCTCACCCAGCCATCCGGCAGACGTAATGTACGCCGGATATCTGGCACCGATGTTATCGCTGATAGTCGGCCGAATGGACCTCGCACATACCCGACTTCTTTCACATACGCCTCTCTCTCTCGTTTTCCGCCTTCCTTCGCTTTCAGCATCGCCAGCGCTTCCTCTCGTGTAATCACGTCGGTGATGTACCGAAACGCCGTCGCGTTCACAAGTTCTTCCTACGAATCCGCGTCCACGGGGTTGATGAGGTGTCACGCCCAGTACCAAAATACACATTCATGATCTAATTTGTGTGAGAAAGACGAGACGACACACGGGGGTCATGTCCACGATGAGCTTCCAGAGCGGCTTCTTTCGCGATTTTGCAAACATATCCCACACCGCATTATTGACGGCAGCGAGGGCGAGATGAATGACTCCCTTCTCCGGGCCGATCCTAGCGAACGCCGCCAACGGCACGCAAGTACAAAGTTAGCTTTGGGCTCTTGATCTGACTCCAGGGCATCAGATCGCGGGTGCTTACCAGCGCAACTGAGAATCACCGGACATCCAGTCCCATGCCTGACTCATGTTCGCGAAAAACTCCTCGGGATCGCGGCCTATCAAGGGCTGGGCGAGCACCTGGATGGCATGGCAAACCTAGTCGTGCGTAGCACCGATCAACGTTCGTTGATTATCAGTCCATCATCTGGAGGGAAAACGCAATATGGAGATCCACAGGCACAGACAACTCAGTCTCTCGTGTCACGGTGTTCATTACACGGGCAACCGTTGCCCAGCATTCAACTTTGACAAGCGACAAGGACATGCGCTGTCGCCCCATCGAAGAGGGAAGCGCCTCGGTTACTCACGATCTCAGTGCCACGACCGATTGTAAACGTCATTCCGTGGCCCACTAAATCGTAATCGGTGTACAACGTGACGTATGCCGCGGAGTAGTCGCAGTCTGTGTTCCTGTGCACGACGTCCCATCAGCGGAGGGTCACATTGCTGATGAAAAGGGTCATGCATGTGGGGTCGCTTACATCGCATCGGTCCCATCGCCCGCGAGGGACGTCGGGAAACGGATGTCTGAGAAATGGCCAGATCGTCGAACGAGACGCCATGACATACTAGATCAAGTATCACTCACCGTGCGTCTCAAAGCGAGTGAACTTTCTCATCGGCTCGGGGCGACACGATAACGTCGATATTTATGATTAGTGCTGAAGGGTACGGGTACTGAGTCGTCGGCTCAGTTTCGGAGAGAAGGTACAATCTGCTTCGAGGCAACTGCCAGATGGGGCTAATAAAGGCTGGTGGGCTCCAAGATCTTGACACGAGGGCGGGAGGATGTAATACGAAGGGTGGTTTCACTTGGCGAGAGAAGAGCGCAACCCGTGACCCTGCGACAGTGGGGCCAACTCGGTGCCTAATCACGCACAAGTTGGCCCAAGCTGTCTGGTACTGAACTGCTGATATGATCGTGATCGACCGCCTCGATCTTATCCGACTTCGCGCCGCCGGATCCGGACCGCAGTTTGCGATCTCGGTAGAGCGACGTGGGTTTACAACAGAGTAGCGAGCACCGCGTGCCCAAGGAAAGAACTGGCTGCAGGCCGTCGACCGGGGTCGTCTCAGATTACAGTAGTTGACCCAGGTTGTCCTCCCGAGCCCGCGGGATTACACACTTGCTTTAAGCTTTGGCATACTGTTGTGTTTTCACGATGCGGCCCGCAGTACACGCTCGGGATCGAATTTAAAGCGGACACGTGTCTTGTCGCTGCAGCGTGTTATGGGCGCCCAGGCGATCAGCAACCCAAAGTCAAGGACTTTAACCGACCACAGGTTGACCTACAACACCAAAGATGCGGTTGCAGAAACAAATACAGTGCGAACATTGGACGTGATAGGGTCATCGATCGCATGGGACAGGTGCAATAGCGAAAAGAAGACAGGACGACAACAAGCAAACAGAAGGAAACAGAGCATGTGTGAGTAGAGTACGAGCAAACGGGTGCAAGACCTTTTGATACAATCATTGCAGACCACATCGAAACATCAGAGAAGAGAGGACCGTGAAAAAGAAATCAACACGGGGAGTTATCACCATCCAAGATTGCGTTTTCGTTTTAGTAACCCCCTTCGCTGCCAGCGACAGATCCACATGATGATATCGCCAGTCAGCAGCCCTTGCTCGCAAACCCAAACCACTCCTTCCTCATGTGCGCTCAGTTCACGTCGTCCAGCTTTTCCTTGTCGTTGGCTGCGGCCGCCTGGTCGCCCTCGACGTCAAAGGTCTCGACGAGATCGGGAACATCATCGTCATCGTTCTCAACATCGCCTGCTGCTGGCCTCTGTTGCCCTTGCTGGATTGCTTGGTAGGATTCTGCAAGTTTGCGCAGTGACGCAAGGGAATCAGGGCCAAGCTGGTTGAGAATACCAGGGACGAGCTCTGTGAGCTCCTTGACGTGTCCCGCGCCATAAATTGCAAAAGTGTTGGCGGACACCGCGGCATGAACTGTTCAGAAATAACAACACGAGATTAATATCCCAGGTCTCCTTCATCCGAGGGAACACGTCGTGGTGAGAAAAAAATGAACATTGGTGATGTATACGGGGAGTGAATTCAAGATGGTATCAAGAGGAGGACGTACCTTTTGGAGTGGTAAAATGTAGTACGTTTCCGTCCTCTCTAAACATGTTTACTTCCTCTACTCCGGCGATAGGTTGTACATTAAGTTTCTTGAGGGCAGCCTGTAGTTTTTTGTCGTCTTGTGCGGCAGAGGGTTTCGTTTTTCGGACGACTTTCCGACGCATGGTACCCTTTCCACCTGAAACATGTTAAAAGTGATCATTTTGGGGGGAAAGATGGAGAGATGCAGCGATGGTCACACCGCAGGCCAAAAATTACTTACCGAGCCGGTTAGCCGCAGCCTGGGCCTGCAGTTTGGCCAATTTTGTTGGATCCATGAGGGTCGGTGGACGAGGATCAGGGATGGCTGCGGAGGGGAAGGGAGGGGGCTGGCTGGTGTTCGTCGATGAAAAGTCACGAACAAGGTTTGCACGCAAATACGTGTACACAAGCGACCCAATTCTCAGCGGGGCCCAGATAAGATAATCTCTACCGACTCATCGACAATGTCTACCATCCAATTCCATATTCGTCCCACCACCGTCGACGATGTCGTGCGTGTACACCTCGCTGCCACCTCCGTCGTTGACCAGGTTACCAGGATGTACTCCTACAGCTTGTCCGTGATCTCGTATGACCTCCGCTGCGCACCGCGTGACTTGCACTAATGTTTGCATAGGCCACATATGAGAAGGAACCAGAGTCTGCCAGGGCCACCCGGGAGCTGGTACGTACCCCTATCTGTCACAGTCAGCACCCCACACACCCTCCGCAGTTCAAAGAAAACATCTTCGAGAAGGGCTACGCACACGCCCTTCTCGCGTTCCAAGGCACTCCTGAGAACCCTGGCGTATCCCTAGGCATGGCCCTCTACTTTTTCAACTTTTCCACGTGGACGGGAAGACCTGGGCTATATGTACGTTCGTGCGCAGTGACCATGTCCACGTTTGACAGATACCCAATACAGCTCGAGGACTTGTTCGTGAAACCAGAAGTCAGGAATAGAGGAATCGGTAAGGCTCTGTTCGCCGAGCTCGCCAAGGTGGCTCTGGAAAAGGTAGCCTGCTTGTTACCTTTTCTTTGTGCCATGTGGGCCAACCGCTTTTCTCTTTCCCTGACAGAATTGTGGACGTGTCGATTGGTCCGTACTCACGGTGGGTTCTTGTGCCTGGAGTGACTATACTTGGAAATTCATTCAGGCGTTGGCAGTGGAATGAACCATCCATTGCATTCTACGAAAAAGTTTTATCGGCTAAACGCATGGACGGCTGGATGGGCATGCGGTTGACAGACGAGGGCATCCAAAACCTATCAAAGTTTACCCTCGTCACCAATTGAATAGTCCAACCCTGTGACGGAGCCCACTTTAGAGATGGCAGCCACTCGGGTGAATGCATCCATACACTTAATGGGGGATGTTTGGTATCGCGGCAGTGTCAACGCAGTTGCCACTGATATATGACGCAAGCTTTGGTGGAAATACACGCACAACTGTACAGCACTGTGCGAGGCATACCAATAAGTGTTAAACTCCATCATAGCTCGCGCCACCGGCCTACGGATCATGTGTCAAGTAGGTACGCGCCATTCGGAAGGCGCCACTCACCTTGCGCAGCCTAGTGATGATGGGCTCCTCCTTCAAGTCATCCTTTTCACGAGCCGCCACCTCGATTGAGTAAACACGCAACACCTCTTTAACGTTTGCTGCATGGACAGAAATCTAAAATGTGCGGAAGAACAAAGTAAGTTGATGGACACGTCGGCGTAACAACTAGGGTAGAGTGAGTGTGTGAAGTGCAGCCGAGAAAAAAAAAGACACCACACGGCGCCGATATTCTGACAGATACACGCGATGTCGCACGTAAACAGAGGACCGGAGACCGACCTTTGCTTTTCGCATCACCTTGCAGCCCGATCCGATCCACACGACGAGAATGAACTTTTCACGCTGGGATTCTTTGTCGTTGGAGTAAGTGACGCGTGCATAGCCGTAAGAGGCCTTTGAGTCATCAAGGGCATCTCGGAGCTCTGAGAGGCCGCGCGTGCCTGTCTTTGTGACTGCGAGCTTGTCTGAGCGATCGGACTGGCGCGTGTGGGGAAGGCGTGTTAGGCCAAGCCATTGCAAAGAAGGAACCCTGACCTCATAATCCAAAAGTAACCAATTAGTGTCGGATTTGTCAGAACGCACGTCCAAGTATGCTGGAGGATCAGAAACCACGATACTGGTTCAAACAATAGTTTGGGAGTCGAAGAGGACTGACCTTGGGTGATACCTTGGTCGGACACGTCCGCCATGTTGTCGCAGTCAAAGGGCGGGGGTCGATAGATACCTCAAGCCCACTTTGATCGGGGGAAGCCGACAGCCGAGATCGCGGAGTGTAAAGAACCTTGTCCACACTGACCATGTCCCTGCGAATCCAACAAGTGCTTTCCATCGCCGGTCGTCGTCTCTACTCCCAGCGCATCCCACCCCGCAACTGGCAATTGGCTGGACACGTTCCCCCCACCTCTCTCCTCTTTGACAACGACGCCCCGGCCCTCAATCTCACCGAGGACGAGCCTCCATCACCGCCCAAAAAACGCCCCGTTGCAGCTCCAACCCCTGAGCAGTGGCGACGGCATCGCGAAACGATCAAAGAGGCATTCCCGGATGGCTGGAACCCCACGCGTAAACTGTCGCGCGGTGCCATGGACGGACTTCGTTCCCTGCACGCGCTCGACGAGGACACATTCTCATGTGCGGTGCTCGCGGACAAGTTCAAGATCAGTCCAGAAGCTGTCCGCCGGATATTACGGAGCAAGTGGGAGCCATCGAGAGAGAAGCGGACCCGGTTGGCAGAGAGGGAAAGAAGGAGCAGAGAAGAGTGGATTGCGAGAAGAAGACAAGTGGAGAAGGACAGAGCAGCTCAGATCCTCTCCGGGACTAGACAGGACGACAAACCGCGACCGCATCAAAGGTCATCACGAGTCAAGTCAAGGGACAAGTTTTTCTTCGAGTAACATCTGCCCCTCCGGACGTGCGAAGTGCTCTGCGACGTTTTCTGTGTCTTCCCTGGGGTCTACTTACATTATCCGATCGTTTGTACCAACGCTAATGTACATGAGCGCGATTTCGTCTTACATGTCATTCTCGAACTCAGACTTGTTCTGGTTCCGGCACACCTCACCAAACGCGATTGAACCACTCTAATCAATCCAGACCCAAACCAAATGACCATTCTCATGTACCTAATGGCACCACGTTCCTGGGTCTACGCATGTCCATGATACCGTCAAGGCATGGTTAAATCAGCGCAGAATTACGCGTTTGGTATGTGGTAGTCCAGGGTACAACGGTATCTAGAGTATAACTGGAACAGGTAGTGTATGGCTAGATGTGTGTGTGTATAACAAAAGTACGCGCGGTCCGAAGTTGGTTCGGAACCCCAGAGGCTAGTTAAAGTGATAAATATAATATAAAACGTCGTTAATTTTGAACGGCCAAAGTGAACGTGTGCTGGGTGACGTAAGATGTGCATGTTGCATCGTTCAGGTCGTGGCACAAACGAGTCCAGAGTCGAGTCCAATGGTCAATGTCCAGCTTGACCTATAATGATAGTTCGGCACTTTCATAAGCAAGGTAATAATGGTCTTTGTCAGGGCGACACAAGAGGATATCGTTCCAATTGGGTCGTGGTAGAAGGTTGGGCTGTGCTCCCCTCGAGTCCACAATCGAATAACGGAACCGCAATAGCATCATCGAAATAATGAGCTTGAGCTCCATTCTTGCCAAGCGTTGGCCAAGGCAGGTGGTCTTACCTGTGAACAAGACGTGTCAACTTCACCCCCAGCCACGTAATCATCCAGCAGCGATGCACACTCACCACCTCCCCACCCAACGTAGCCGAACGGCGTCTTCGCCTCCTTGCGGCTCGGGTCGAATTTCCACGGATCGGGGTATAGTTCCGGATTAAGATGAACGTCTGAGAATGGATAAACAACGTATGCCCCTGAAGGGATGGTTTTGGAATCGATGACTGTGTCAGGTCCGAGGTTGCGACGCATGGCGGTGTGTGGCTGAGCAATCCGAAGTGTCTCGTGGATGAGGGCATCAAGAACAGGTGTTTCAGTTTCCCAGGCTTCCAACGGAATGGACGCCAAATACGACGAGAGCGAAGCACCGGCCACTGCTTCCGGACAGTACGTTGACAGCAGCCCTTCGATCTCACGGGTGGCTTTGTCCTTCCACTCCAAGTTGTTGCCAATAAAGGTTATGAGCCAAGACGCTGTGGTACCAGTTGCTCTGGCGCCCGCAACCAGCAAACCCATCATGAACTAGAGACACGTCAACGGGGTGCCAGAAAGCTGACGTCTGATCACTCACTCCCACAATCACCAGCCGCTCATCCTCTGCGTCAACAAGCATCTGGAGCGTGTCATTCTGAGGCTTGCCACTCTTCAACCGTATATCAATGGCACGTGAGATGATGTCGTACACCTCCTTGGTCGCGAGTAACTTCTTGAGCATACTTGGGGCGGGCAACCAAGGAAGCAGAATGGTCGTCGGGGTAGTTCCGCTGTCCAATATATCATACAAGCATTTGAGTCGTGCAACCAGTGCAGGATCATCTGCGATTTCTTGACTAGTGATACTGCGTACAGTAGTTTGAAAAACGAGCTGTGAATGAATGGGAAGCCATTAACCAGCAGCAACACAATGATGTCGTTCAAACACATACTTCGTATATTTTCTCAAAGGGATCGAATGTCCCACTGGTTCCCCATGTGTCCATAATCCGGTGACAATCGTCCAGAATGGGGGCAATGACTGCATCGGGGGGATCAGGAACATACACGAATGGAGGTCATCCACACGCACGCTGTTCAAGATGGTCATTCTTCTGTAGTGAAACAAGACGTTTGTGGATGAGGGCTATTCGGCGGGTTTGGAGTTCGGAGGTGACGCCCTTGACCATAGGGATCTAATATGGTACAATATAACTCACGTAGATAGACTAAAGGAAGTAGCACATACCGCACCAGACAGAACTTTGAACCCTTCTGTCAGATCGAAAGCCCTGTTCGCGAAGAATGCTTTTCGTGCTGACTCCCCGGATACGACGATGACGGTCTCCTGGAGATGACGTTAGGAACCCACCGAGGAGTCCGAAAGGTGAGTGGGACACGAACGCGCAGCATGTTAAATTGAAATAACTTTTCTCCCGTCTGGCGGAAACCGTCATTGAGAAAGTCAAAGCGTCGTCGAAAGAATGGGACAATGGCAAGGAGATGGGAACCGGGTAGATAGACAGGGGTTTGTGCGGAGAGGTCGTCCTTGGACGAGCCGTGACCAAACACCAGGAGGACAAAAAGAATGAGGAGAGCCAAGACCACTTGGACCTTGAGGCTCGACATAAGAAAGGCATCGGCAGCCGACTGTAGGCCGACTGTATACATTGTTCAGGATGCAGGAAGCCTTTTTGATAAGGGAGGAGAACGGCGAGGGACAGAACGATTGATGCCTCCTCTTTTAACTGGTCCTGCCATGAAATTGACATTAGACCAACACGCTTCAAGGCCGAGGTGCCTACCCTTGCTGCCGCCACGGCTGGATGGAATCCAAATTCGGCCGGAATGAAATCTTCGGTTCCGCGACCTTGGCAGACCACAAGATGAATCTCAGTGCAACGAGAGGCCGCTGTCAGGCTGTAATACGCATTTGGACAGTGCAGCATCGGAGTGCCAGCCGTTGCCTTCTCGGTCACCGTCCCGCATGAGTCATGGACGTTTGAATATCCAGCGGCAACTTTTGATAGTGGATTTTCAACCCTGAACGCAGTACCGCCAAAGTACCTAAGGGCGAAGATTTATGCCTCGAGGTATTCGTGCGGCGGTCACTTTGCGCCCTGGAAGGGACTACATTCATCCGTCATAGGACTTCCCGTCGGAAGCCGATCGTCCCAGTACTAAGCCCGCGCATTTGGGCTAATTGGAGTGAAGAATTTGCCAGATACAGCTTCATACAGTGCAGATTGTGATCACGGGCGGTTCCGAGTGAGGCCGGAGATTCCACAGCCGAATTTCTAATGACAATCCATTATTCATTTGTTGGAACATCGGAAGCACCCCGCCAGCGTGTATTTTCTTTCCGTTTCGCTGGGTGTGGGCCCGGCGAGTGGACCGATGAAGATTTTCCTACCACACCGAATCCGCACACGTTTGCTGCGGAGCGTGGAAAAGTACGGTGAATGCATCACGCATCACATACGCCATCCAACTCAGAGTGCCTGTGTTCAAGCACTGCCAGCACACAGGACCAGTGAGTCAGAGCGGCCATGACTACGCAGACGTGGAAGATCTGGTGTGAGGCGAAGAAATAATCAAACTTTCCAGGTGCAATCCGTTCGGGAATGCGGTTGGCGCTGAGCGGGAATGAAATTAAAAAACGCATCAGTTACGCAGTTCACGGCGAACGAGGAGAACGCACTAAACCAATGCGCCCGATATGTATAATATGCCCGAGGTGATTTGCCAACCAAAGCCCATCTCGGAGAATACTCTCATTGCACCGTGTCTTGTGACCAATTGCGTGACAGGCACAACAGCATATAACCCAAGGGTGACGAACACCCCGGTTCTCGCGCCTCGATGGGTTGGCTTGGCATACTCGGGATTCAAAACGACGTATGTCGCACCTACCAGACATGACACATCATGAACGTCTGTTAACCATTAAAGAGCACTTACAACCGCCTGCGAATGCGATAGCAAGTAGATGACAGGCCTGAGACAGGGGGTCGCAGAAAAAACCATAAACAATGCAAGGCACGAATGACCCAACAGTAAGCACTACCGAGAGGTGTCAGCGTCGGGCCGAAGTGATGACATCGTCCTGACCTATGATGCCAATGTAGTCCAAGACATGGCATTTGGCACGGACCTGTCTAATTTAAGTATCTGGGGCAGAGGCAGTTCAAGAAAGGTTCACTTGTTGGGAGTGACATGTAGATGCATGAAACGTAGCGCTAGCAGACAGACAAAAGACAGCAGACATAAGGAAAACTGCAATGGCGCATGTGTCGACCCATGTCGTTGTTTCGTACACTGCCACGTGTCTTGTCTGGAAGGTTGCAAGTAAAAGAACAAAAAGTATTGCACCCCAAAAGTGGCTGTGAATGTTCACTGTGTCCATATCGGATTAGAGGGAAGATCTGTGTTCACTACGAATACTGAGCCTAGACACTAGCTAGGCTCACCAGTCTCATTGTGAAAGGCTGCCCGTTTGGATATTGAAAACGTTTATGAGCACCCACATGAATGGAACACACAAGAACTCACAATCGAAGATGGAGGCAACGCAACCAGACCACCTGTTTTGCACGCTGAACAAACCACATACTCAGCCCTGGTCATAACGGACGGAACAAGCTACCAATCATCGTAGCTAAGGGCACTTACGGGCGGTATCCACTTAGGATATACTCATTGTCCCTCTGCCACTCGGGTATCTCGTTCCAAGAAAGTGTCAGCGAATTTTGCTTTGGTTTCACGTTGGGTCTTTCAATGCCATTCCAAGAGAGAGGTGAAGGCTTGCGCTTGTGCATGGAAGCGAACCTACTGGCCACGGGTGAAAGTTCTAGTGGTATGATCCTATTCTAACTTTCCAGGACGTTGAAAATGAGGGTGAATGAAGGCGTCAACGTAGGTGTCGTCGTGTGCAATGAGAAAAAAGAACCTCGGGTACCGGTTACTTATTTCGGACGGTGTGAATGCGGCACGGCTAGATCTTGATTCACCTTCTGAAGCACGTTGGGCAGGTACGAATGCAGCATATCCGCATAATGATGTAGTGCATTGGGGGTTCGGGTTACATACACGTCCAAAAAGCCAAAACTCATAGTAATGATTATCGCTTCCGAAGTCAACGCAGGCCCACACGTGTTCTGTGAAAAAATGGTATGCCAGTATCACCAGGTACGGCGAAATGTCAAGCATGCTACGCAACGTCGTTCTGGTCAAGATCAAGAGATGAAAACTTTTTTCAACGCCGTAAAGTCGCAGACTTGACCGGAACGCGGACATATGACTTTGCCGTTGTTCTTGGCAGCCATTACTTCCAGTGCCTACGCAACAAGTGAAGCGGTAAGAGAGCTACTTCATGAACAACGCGCAATCATACCTCTGTCGAGTAAACGTATCCGTTGGGGAAGGCCATTGGCATGTTATCCTCATCCATTATTTTACCGCTCAGATGACAAACAATCGTCGAGTTGGCATGGTGACTGAAAGGCACCTCTTTTCCGAGAATGCTAATATTGGGATCGCACACCGGACAGTCGACATTGTGTGTGGAATCATAGCAAGCGGGTAGCTTTAGGGAAGCGAGTCCAGCATAAAGCGCAAGGTGCAAAAGCGGTTCCGTCGGAAGACTGTTCAACGAATAAATAGCAAGGCGGAAGGCTTGAATCAAAGAGGACCAACGGGACTCGTCGTAAAGGCGCTACAGCATCGTGAGACTCGGCAGAAATTGCTTTGATGGATCACGTACCCTGTACTGTCCACAAGTAGTTGAGGGTTGGACTGCCAGAAGTGCCATAGCTTGGGTAATTTGTTCCAAGTGTGTCTCCTGCCACGGAACAAGGTACCTTTTCGCATATGCGATTGCTTCCTGTGTTTTGCGAGTGCGGGCTAATTCAATGTATTCCTGGAGCCGAAGTTCAAACTCGAGAGTGCTCTGCAGAATGCCGGAATTTGCTGTGTCAGGTACAGGATAGCGCAGCTCATGACTCACCTTAATTTTCCTCAACGCCGTTTTATTTTCGCTACACCATGCTATAGCTTCGGTACAGCTGTGCCGGAAGAGCGCGCGTTCAATCCTGTGAATGTCCATGAAAAGATCAATATCCACAAGGGTCTGCATGATATGAACCATCAACGTGTGGTCCAGCAGAGACTGACCACAAGGTTAACGTACTTCAATATCCCTCTCTTGGGCAAGTTTCCTCGCAGTTTTTTCTCGGCCCGTGCGGAGTGTCCAGTCGACCAGCCATCGGTCCAGCCGCGTGTCCGCCCAGCGTGAAAAGTCAGGGCAGTTCGTGGTCTGCAGAGCCTCGATCGACGCGAGATGCTGAAGCCGTTCATGTGTAACATCAAGCGTGGGTCTGCCATTGTTTTCCTGCAGATCCGAAAGCTGTACAGAATACGCATCTGATGGGTCACTACGAAGAGCGCACAATACACGAGGACCCGACCTTGCGTTTCAGATTCTCCACTCGCGCTATCATCCCATCAACGGTCTTGGCTGCATCCTCAAGGTTGACCTCGTTGCCCCTTGTACGTTTCTGGAATTCATTCGATATTGTCTGTACGTTACCCAATTCGCGTTCGATATTCCTTTGAGATGCACGAAATACTTTGCGATAATTCTCGTAGGGTACCTAGCATGCATCTCGGTCAGGGTACCCACTCCAAGGACAGTCTGACATACGCGGACAAATGGTTGCTCAAAGAGCATAACGCCATCAACATTCAGTTTGTTCGTGCTCATGGCGACGAATTATCAGAACGGCCTTATCTGTTGTCAAAAGAAAACAAGTTAGATGCACAGTCACATACTAACGGTACGGCGGCCGCATACACCGCATCACGCCGATCGTGGGTCACGTGACGGACTACGGCTGGTCGTCAGGAGTGGCGTTGAGAACACGCTCGTTGCGGTGCAAACACACGCGTCACAGGGGGAGAAGCCTTTCATTCGACAATGGCTAGAATTCTACCAGGAACTGATGCACCGAAAACAGTACAGTCATCCATTCCTTGCCGCTCGACACTCCTTTCTCCACGCATAAATCTCTCTACCGAGTGCGACTATCAGAGGCACCGAGATAGAAGCAAACAAGGGGGTATAGACAGCATATTTGTGCTCGGCAGGGAAGTACAGCATTGCCAACATGCCGGGATCAAAAAAAGCGTGCGAAGCCAAAGACAAAGCCTCACTGGACCATCGCAAAGGAACCACGGGAGATTCCACCACGGATCGATAAACCTATGATCGCCTGGTTAGAATATCGGTACAGGACAAACCAAATGGGATGCAGACCTCATTGAGAGCTGACAGCGCATTGTATACGTCACCCCTGACCTTTTGGTCGACAGGCATGGCTTCAATTTGATCCACGAGTTTTACGATGCTGTGAAGTGTTTGTTGACTGCTCAAAATATTCTCTGAGGTTCGGTGCCGCAGGAGGGCATCCAATTGCCAGTCGGATAGAGGTGAAGCCACTTCGGACATCACCCCGCGAGGAAGCGAAGGAACACCCAACAAGGCAACAAGCTGGTTAGAAAATGCAGAAAAGACAGGCACCAGGTCCGCTGCGGTCAAATGCGTCATCGTTGCACGCTGTGCATCCCTGTTTAGAATGAAGATACCACCCCACTGGGGCAGAAGAAATGCATTCTGATTCGTAGGTAACCCTGAAATCGCTCCAGCCACCTGGTCACTTGGTATGTAATGAACGCTTACCGTGTGCGTCAAGGATACAAAGAGGCTGCCGGGATGACGACGGTATAAACAACACAAAATGGAGCACAGGGTCATTGGAGACGCTGGAAGCTGAAAAACACGTCAAAATTCTTATCCGGAACTTCCAGCCAACGGAATAATTACACAATGACCATTCAGCGGAGTTAATGAACACGGTCAGATCCTCAGGAGTGAGACCGTGAAAGGAAGTGTTGCCATCAGTGAATTGCATGGGCTCGAACGCCAGTGGTGCATGGTATTGAACCTGACTTTCGACGGTGGTATTATGAAGCACATTCAACTGGGAAAGAGTTGGAAATAGATGGTCTGCGGGTTGGCTGGTCAACCGTCGGAAGCCAAATGAAATGTGACAACTTTCCTACAATCGCAGACTGAATGTCCCAAGAACCAACGAGACGATCTGATGCGGCGTTCTCGTTCAGCAACGTGAAAGCAAGCCGATAGCGGTGGTTGTATTGAATAACGCGCTGTTCCTGTATCGGGGAGATCTCCGGCGCAAGCAGTCTAGACAAAATACTAGCCAGCCGCTGAACTGGAGGAACGTTGACATGCATGAGGTGCTGATGATGCGGTAATCACAACTTGGCCCACCTGATGCGTCCTCCGGGCTAACAACCAGCTGTCGGGGGCGCTGAACTGTGGTGTGATCCCCGAGGACAACAGTATATGCATTTGAAGCCGAACTTTGGTCCCCTATGACAATGGTTACCGACCGGATGTCTGTTCCCCCTCACGGTTCCTCGCACCTGCGTGTTTGCCAATACCCACCCGAATGTTCAGGTTTCTCCACGTAGGGGAAGCATAAAGGGTCTGAGCAAGAACTTCGTTGAGCTCTCTCGCCAAATGGGGGGAACTGCTTTCAAAACTCGGTGCGTCAAGCTGTACATCTAGGGGAAAGACGAGTTTCTTATCGAGCTGCGTCCTCACACGCACCGAGGGCAGCGCGATACGTTCGATACTTGTGAGCCTCCACCAGAACGGAAGAGCAAGGATGATGATAGTCCAGTAAGAGCCTAGGACAAGCCTTCGTATCTTGGGGGACTCGAAAGGGAGTCTCTGGGGCTCTTTGAGACCGTGGCTCGGGTTGGCGTCCATAACAAGTTCATGCCTTGGACGCGTTCAGACCACTGGCAACCTCAAGCACGGCAGCGGAGTTTTAAACGTTCTCTCCCTCACACCCTCCTCTTGTCTTCCGAGTCCACATACGGTTCGAAGCACATTCGGTAGGTTCCAGTTTCCTGTTCAAGTTGTCTCGACCTGCAGTTTTATGCACCGTGTTGCAACATAGTCTTGCGACGACCCGTACTTGAAGATTCCCAGTGCTATCATTGTTCCAAGACTGTTGGCGGCGCTTCAGATTTTTGAAGAGTTGGGTTGAACATGTCATCTATTAGCTATGGGCAGTTATCTCCAACCGGGACATCGCTCTCCCATGATTTCCGTCGTCCCCCAGCTGGGCTTTTATCGTACGATGTCAGTCAGATCAAATACTTTGCTCCATCAGTCCCTCAAAGCTTTTGCATAGCATCTCTCTCGTCGTAGATCTCCTTCTCCAGGTCCATTTACAAGGCGGACCACCTACGATAGTTATAAACCACGAAGTGGTGCCTACTATGATGATCATCCCAACAGCTACCGGCCAAACGTTTACAGGCCCCAGCGGCACTATAGCCGTAGTCCGTCACCCCCTCGTTATGACCGTGCAAGACCACAGGAGCCTCGTCCGTGGGACCACGTCTCTCGATGGCAGTATAAGCGACCTTCTCCGAGTCCACCACCGTGGGACAAAAATCGTCGTGATACCCTAGCTGAGAGGATGTTCGAACCCCATGAAGTTTGGAAGCAACCACATTTCGATAGACCTGCTCGGTATGAAATGTATGTTATATTGTCAGAGGTAAGACTGCCGTAACACTTGTCTTCACAGATCAGATCCCATCCTTGATCGACATGGAGATCGTCGACAGCAATTGCCGCGGGACCTCTCTCCGCCAAGGCCTGCAATACGTTCAGACTTCGTATCGCATTACGATAGCTACCGCCCATCTACTTTCCATGCTGTGCGCGATTTCGGGTCTTTTTCGCGGACTGCCGACACATACCGACCTCAGTACCTGGACGATCCTTGGCCAGCATCCCACACGGGTGATAGTGTGGGTTACCAACGAAGGCCTGCATATGACCGTGCGGATGAGCACCAAGGAAGTTCGATTTCGAGTACCCCCCCTCGTCTACCCGCGGCGCTTCCAAAGTCACAACATCGTTCTTCGCCCTCTCGTACACTCGCTGAAACAGAAGCATACCGAACCAGTCCAAGACACTTTTCTGTTGCTGACAGCGGCCGCCAATCCCTCTCCTCTCTAGTATCCCATTCTCGGGGAAGTTCTATCTTTCGGGAATGTCCCGACACTAAATCCGAATCTCGATCATCGTCACGCTCGCCTAAGCGTTGCAGGTCCGGTATCTCCGAACTCGATGAAGAGTTTGCTCTTCCCCAGCTGTCGATCCAACCAGTGCAGGAGAAGGCACCAGCGTACGCCACGAATGAGGTGCCGTTATCAGGCGATGACAGCGGTGCTTCATTAGAAAATTCGAAAAGCCTGGGAACGATTGCGCATGTCTCGGCCGACAAGCGGTTATCCGGCCACGAGACCGTTTATACGAATGGCAATTTTGTAGTTAGCCAAAAGGCTATGGAACGCGGTGTTTCGTCACTTCTTGTCCCTGGATCGGTGTCTTCCAACGACACAACGCCCCTCAGAGGTACTTGTACTAAAAGGATTAAGAAGGCAGCAGTGTTGACCACGCGTTTCAGAATCTCACGAAGTCGTGACTCCACACGTGGAAGAAGCGGACTCCACAATCATCGGTTCTCTCCGCCCCTCACCTGAAGAATCATTATCAAAAGTCGATCGTTCTGTGACTGCAGAGTCGTCTGCGAGTACAGAGCGTCCTGCTCTCGATATTTCTACTGCGTCTCTCGAGGCTAATGAATGCCGAGAGCCTCCTCCCCTCTCCTCGACACCAACTCCCTCACCCATCGTACAGGTACCGGAAAAGGAGTCCGACGTCATATCAAATGCCACACAACCCAGATCGAATATTGACCGCATGAATATTACCACCCTAGAGCCGATTTCTAGTTCGTTAAGAATTATAGTCAGTGATCACAGCACCATCCCAGCTTCTCCAACAAATCGCTCTGTTCTATGTCAACCTGCCGACAAGTCAACCCGAGAGGGAGTTCGATTCGTCCTACTCAAACGTCTCCGCTGTGATCGCCAATCTCGTACCGAACGAGTGTTTCCTGTGCTCCGAGCCAATCAAGTAGTTTCAAACCTGAACCTTTCATCCCCTCCGGGCAACCAGAATCGTCGATCAGCAGAACTAATCGCTGCGAATTCCTCTGTTAGATTAGCGACACACGAAGCAATTCGATCATCTTTGGTCGATCGCTTTGTAGAACGCCAGTCTGAGATCGTGGAAAAGTCCCGCAGGTTGAAAGCCGAATACTTGGTATTGCACGAACGGTGGCTAGAGCATTGTGCACGGCTTGATGAAGTCCAGAAGACCGGAATCTCAGAGGAGTCTGCAGCTCCCTCAAGTGGCAGGACAACCCGGCGTTCTACCGCAGTCATGGGAGATGCCGTCCGTTCGGACTTGGAGATGGAGCAGATTATTGCCAGCTTAGGCGTTGAAGAACTCACTGATCCCAGCTATCTCGCGATCAGAAACGTGGCCAAAATTCCGGACATGGTCTCTGTCTCCGAGGGTTTTGTGCCCTACCTATTTGATGACACGAACAACGTCGTGGACGATCCCTCGGAGTTCTATGGTGCCTCTTCTGGTCAAGATTATTGGACCGAGGAGGAACGCGACACTTTCCTCAATGAGTTCGCTGCGCACCCGAAACAGTTCGGTCTTATCGCGCAGCGGCTGCCGAACAAGACGGCTGCTCAATGTGTCACGTATTACTACCTCCACAAGAAGCAGGGTGTCGACTTCAAGAAGGCTGTCATGCAATATGGCACAAGTCGACGTCGCAAAAACGGTAGAGCCAGCAAGCAGAGAGGCAATGCCCTTCTGGCGGACATACGTCGTCATGATGACGAAGTTTCACGCATTTCACCAGCATCCCTGAATGAACCTGTGCCATCCATCGGAAATAAACGGAAACGAGCGGTCGATCGTAGCAATGGCGAGTCAAGAAGATCTAGCACGTCCAGACGAGCTACCATTCAACCAGAAGTGACGTCTTCTGGAACCACCCCAGATCCTGATGTGGAGCAACCGAGAAGGAGGCGCAGGACTGCAATCTCCACGCGAGCGGTAACAGTTGTCACTGCCGATGACGTGATGAACGACGATGCAATTGAGTGTCCGGTCTTAGCGTGACGCAGGCGACTGCGGCGTCAGTGATCGGTTTTCGAGATGTGGACAGACGTATATTGATATGTACTGATGGGGTTTATCGCCTGCTTTCGACCATAATAATGTGATACCCAAAGTTGGTCTTGACCAGTGGAGATAGAATAGGCTTGTCCACTGTCGATGGTGTTAATACAAAGGCAGCATCTTGAAATGCGCCCTGAGCCGCATGAAAACATCAACTCCGTATGGTCGCATAGAAGCAATGGTGACTCACAACCATCGATCCTCGGGTCATCCAACCAAGGCTCCCCCCAGCTGAAAACGTGATCAGGAAGAGGAATAACCAAAGAGATACATGATGGGTACCTTTAGCCTTGTCCTCAGAGTACTCTTGGGCGATCTTGTCGAATCGCTGGCCCGCCTGAGGATCGGATTCCATCGTGGTTAACAAAACACATGATCGCACAGAAGGGAGACCTTCATTCCTGTATCTTCTCCAGAGCCTCCAATACCTTTGACTGCTTCTCGCATAGGATGTGACGGACATTTATCGCAGTAGCAGGTTTCAGCCCACTCTTGGTCTGTAAGCATCACTTGACCTCAGTGACCTGAGGACTGGGAAAAAGTGGGTTGCCGGGAGTGCACACCTTGCTGTCAGATTTCTCTGCAGTGTTGGGGCTGCCTTTGTTTCCACTGCTTTTCGATGCCGTCTTATTCTTCCCCATCCTGATTCATAAATGTGTCCAAGTGCCAGTATTTGTGCGTGTTGTGGTTGTCTTATACTCGTCAGTCACGTGCCAGGGTCAACTATCTCGTACCAGATCCAGAACGATCACATCAACACCTGCCAGTACTCAAACTATGGCGGACAAAATCACTCGTATCGCTATCGTCGATTCCAATCGCTGCAAGCCAAAACGATGTGCCCAAGAATGTAGAAAGGTGAGTAGATCAGGATCAGAGGTATTTCGCTGTCTATCGGTTGACCCGTTCTGTGGATAGTCGTGCCCTGTTGTGAAAATGGGTGCGTGGCATGTCCGATCATGCCGAATTACAGGCATCCTTAACCAGACCTGTTTCTCAGGCAAACTTTGCATTGAAGTGAAGTCGTCAGACAAAATCGCATTCATATCCGAGTTCCTGTGTATCGGTTGTGGTATCTGTGTAAAGAAGTAAGTTCATAGTGGGGTCTGCGCTTGTTTGTTCAAACAGATCTGTGTAAGATGTCCCTTTGAAGCTATTGCCATTATCAATCTCCCTACCAACCTCGAGTCCGAGGTTACCCACCGATATACTGCCAACGCTTTCAAGCTTCACCGGCTTCCCACTCCTCGACCTGGGCAAGTTCTTGGCCTTGTGGGAACTAATGGTATCGGAAAGAGTACGGCCCTCAAAATCCTCGCTGGAAAACTCAAGCCCAACTTGGGCCGATACGATGTACGCGAAATCCGTTCCCGCCTTCCCAAAAGTACTAGTTAGATGATATGTGCTCAGGACCCGCCCGACTGGCAAGAGATCCTGAAATACTTCCGTGGATCCGAACTTCAGAATTACTTCACCAAAGTCTTGGAGGATAACCTCAAGGCGCTCATTAAACCGCAATACGTGGATCACATACCACGCGCGATCAAAGGAAACATGACTGTCGACCAAATGTTGGATTCCAAGCTAGAACTCGACAACAAGCAGAAAATGTGCGACGACCTTGAATTGAACCACGTGCTCGGGCGCGAAGTATCTCAGTTATCGGGCGGGGAGCTTCAGAGATTTGCGATCGCAATGTCTTGTATTCAGAAGGCAGACGTGTACGCTTACATCATAGTCTGCATTACTGTTCATTCTGATCCAGTTTAGGTATATGTTTGACGAACCGTCGAGTTACCTGGATATCAGGCAACGATTGAAAGCCGCCGAGGTCATCCGTTCATTGCTTAACCCAAACTGCTACGTCATAGCTGTCGAGCACGATCTTTCGGTTTTGGATTACTTGTCCGACTTTGTCTGCTGTCTGTATGGGAAACCATCCATGTATGGTGTTGTCACCATGCCTTACTCTGTTCGTGAAGGTGGGTAATTCGCGGGCTTCGGCCTGTTGTCGGCCAACCACTTTGGACCTAGGCATCAACATTTTCCTCGATGGGTTCATTCCCACTGAGAATCTGCGTTTCCGTGAAGAATCATTAACTTTTAAGATGATGGAGACTGCAGAGGAGTTAATAGTGGACAAAACACGCCACTATACTTACCCCGCAATGACCAAGACAATGGGCGACTTCAAGCTGACTGTTGAAGGGGGCAGTTTCACCGACTCCGAAATCGTCGTCATGCTCGGGGAGAATGGTACTGGAAAGACCACGTTCGTTCGTTTGTTAGCTGGTGTAATAACTCCAGATATCGAAACGGACAAGATGGAACTTGCTGTGTCACTCAAACCGCAAGCGATATCTCCGAAGTTCCCCGGGACTGTTCGCATGCTTTTGATAAAACAGATCAAGCAGGCCTTCATGCACCCGCAGTTCCAAAGCGACGTACTAAAACCAATGAGCTTGGAAAATATTATGGATCAAGAAGTAAAGACGTTATCTGGAGGAGAGCTGCAACGTGTTGCAATCGTCCTCGCCTTGGGTAAGCCGTATTCTTTATACCCCGGAATTTGCTATGACTGACAGGGAGTTAGGCAAACCCAACGTATCCGTTTATTTGCTTGATGAACCGAGCAGGTCAGTTACCCCGGCCACTTGTGGGAAGTGTTTACCGACACATCCATTTCAGTTTTCTGGATTCCGAGCAACGCATTATCGCCAGCAAGGTTATTAAACGGTGTGTTATTACATTTTGGTGTCTAGATTTGTTATTTTACCAATGTTACCGATCGTTAGCTTCATCCTTCACGCCAAGAAGACTGCGTTCGTCATTGAACACGACTTCATCATGGCAACTTACCTCGCTGATCGTGTTATCGTCTTTGAGGGCCAGCCGGCCATTGCAGCAACGGCGACACCGTAAGTATATTTTTTGTATGGCAGCTCCACTCGTCGACACTTCATGCCGTGTACAGACCGCAGTCCCTCCTTTCGGGGATGAACCGTTTCTTGGCCTCTCTGGAGATTACATTCCGGCGTGATCCCACCAACTTCAGACCTCGTGTGAACAAGCTAAACAGTGTCAAGGACCGTGAACAAAAAGGTGTGCTTCTATGACACTCTTGTGTTCGATAATCTAAATCCGACATCTCTAGCTGCGGGTAATTACTTCTTCCTTGAGGAGTAAATGACCAACGCAAGGAGCAGTACTCACCGGTATTCGAGGGGAAGGAAGGTCTAGTTGTACCTCACGCCACCCTCCATATTGACGGATGATCATTCGTGGCATAGATCAAAAGTCTACCAGGTGTAATGATGTATTCGCTATTCGAGTGGATCGAGTCTCCTTGTTTGAGGACGATTCCTGAGGGCCAGATGCATGATGTCGCTCCGGTATCGCTTGATTTAGTTGCTGCTCGTGGCACAAGCTCAGAAATCCGAATACCCTAGTGCCCCACATGGCATCTGCTTCTCCCCGATGGCCCGCTCGTGTTCGAGTTCGTGACTGCCCCCGGACTCCTACGAAGCAACTTTCCAGTATGACCGTGCTCACCTTTAAGGCGGCGCAAGCGATGGACGAAGACTGCCTGAAATTTATGCATACCCACACGGCGTCTGCCAAGTTTTCTGTAACCGTCAACCCTCGAAAGAGTTAGAGTACCACACGAAGCTAGAGTCTCTCAACGGAATTGACTGGGGTAAGTCCTAGTCGTTTGCAGTTGAAAGAACTGAGAGTACATGGCCAATAGTCACGGCTTATATAGCTTCGGACTAGTGGTTTCCATTGTTTCGTCGTCATGTATCGAGTCCAACAGTTGAGTTCGGTCGTTGCTCACCGCGTGGCTTCTTCCTTTTCAGCTCGATCATCGCGCATCTCGATCCCTAGCTATCGCCGAACTTCAAGTCCTAAGCGATGCCTGACCTTCCCAATACGATGTCATCCTCCAATTGTGAAAGGGACAAAAGAAAATTGGGCGGTATAATTGTCTCTCGGTCCTCAACGCTCTCTATCCAACCTGCGTTATTGTCTTGCTCGACTGTCTCCATCCTCCTAGCTTCGCTCGACAATGCTTCGTTTCCTTTCTCTTATCCCGTTCGCTGCTTATGCAGTGGATGTGGTTCTGGCTGCCCCACAGGCAGTGCCAACACCTCCATCCATCTGTGACGGCTGTGGGTGTGACCATTGAAAAACTGGACGCCAATATACTAGTATACAATCGTTAGCGCATTTCTTTACCGTAGCCAGGGTAGTAATACTGACCGGATACTTCACTCCAGAGTACGTCCAGACCACAACGTGTGCCGGCCCTGCTTGGGTGCAATTTTGTTCAACACGTATAAGCTATCCTTGCTAGATATGACTGCCAGGTTCCCGAGATCCAGTACCACTGTGGCGAAACGCCGGTAGCGACCTGCGTAAGTCTCTTCCAGTCTTTCGTCTTGCATCATGACTGGTAGCAAGGGCTGATTTGGCGCACACAGTGCGGCAATTCAACCACCTCGGCATAAGTGATGCGGTCCGACCAACCATCGAAATTCCTAGACATACTATAGATCATAGAATAGAACTAATGTGTTTGACTCACATGCTATACGTACTGGTGTGGACGATAGGTGAGCTGAAGGGATCCGTTCAGGAATGCTGTACATGGTGGCATTCGCAGGAACTAAACACAACTCGAGATCAGGAGGGACACGCCTAAAGCAATGTTACTGCAACCACGAGTGAATTGATAGTTGAATGTTCGCACCATTTCAAAAAGCGCTGGGGTGTGTCCAGTACTTGCACAGAAAGTCCACTCATTGCATCCGAGCCCTTGAGACCCTCGTCAATCTATCTACCCTCTTATCAAATTTGTCGTATGATCGTCTTGCGGCATCGCCATTGTGAGACACGACAGAGGAAGGCTTTGATTTTCCAGGAGGATGACGAGGTCGCGGAGGTAGCAATTATATGCCTGTCAATAGATAAGTCATGGGGCAATCCGGAAAGAGTCCAATCCGCAGTCCCTTTCGACAAGTTTCCCTATACACAAAGCGATGCCCATCAACCTATGAGGTTTTTACAGGGCTTGACAAGTAACTCACCGAAGGGACACGATATATAACCCCTTTGACCAGTATACGGTCAGCGCAAGTGAACATTGTCACGTACTACCCACAGCAGAATCTGGTGCTCCAGGATCGCTGGGTACATATAGTCCTGGGGTGTCAAGGCCTCCAAACCGCATTCGGTTTATCTGTTTTGCTATCGCCTGGTACTCTACGGCTAAAGCAACCGCGTTGAGAATGAAATCCGAGTGAAGAGGGGTTCTGAGCATATACACACCATTTACCCTTGTCAATTTCTCTCTTGATGATCCGATTCTTCCTGAGCCACGTCGCCTGTCCACATTAAACGAAAGAAGAAGAAAAACTCGCCCTTCTCTCAAGGACACAATCATTAACATACACTTCGGACGCTTCCCTCAAGATGGTAAAATAGGCCACCACGAGTCACAGGGCCGCACAAAACATAACATTCCGTCGTCATCTGGCCAACCTCGCTCGCACGAAGCAGTAGGTGACAAGAGCCTTGTGAGTCAGAGTTCTCGAACAAATAGGTTGGGCTCGCAAAACTTCAAGTTGATCCCGTGATGGTGGACCGAGCTTCCGAAAAGAGACACCAGACGCGTCTGATTGACACCACCACGTCCAACAATGAGCGACCATCAGTCCCCCAGAGTCAACGCCGCGCGTCTTCCGAATTTCGCCGGACGTATAGTGCGATTGCCGTGCAAAGTGCTTAGCGTGAGTTCCGTGTTATTTGACAGACCTCGAGCCTCAGACCGGACATCAGCAACAAACAGGTAGTGCCCTCGTCGAAGCATGCGATGGAGGACAGGTTGAGATACGGATGAATGAGGTATGTTTGATTCTGTATCTGCCGGACAACCAACTCACGACCCGGAAACCACCCAGACCGACCGGTTGGATGGGACCTTCGTTGAAATCGTTGGTCACGTAGTCGGCGACTCAGCCATCAAGCTTCTGCGGTGCCTTAACTTGGACTCGGACAAGGAACTTGGTAGGCTACACCACCCTCGTATCCTCCCGCGTCTTTGACCAGATACCAGACATGAAACTGGTCAATGATGTCGTCGAGTTGACATTTGACCCAAGATTCAAGAAAATGTTCCCCTCCTAATCGAATCGCATTCCTCCAACATTCGCACTTGTGGTTGTCACCGTTCTGTATCTCCATCATAAAAAAAAACAATCACCCTAAACATTACCCTGATGGACCAGCACCTGCCTTCCCCATCTTCTTGTCGTGGCCCCTCTTCCGGTTGTTAGATTTGTGCTTTTCCTTGAACGCTCGCTCGCGTGCAATGTCATCGTTCTTTCCCCCTTGTCCGCCTCTCCCGCCACCACTATCTCCTCGTCCTCGTCCTCTGCCTCTGCCCCTCCCCCCGCCCCGCTGCCCACCACCAGGTTGATCCCCCGTGCCTCCAGCAATCGGTATAGTAATCGTTCTATTCCCAGAGAACTCATGCTTCCCCAATATGCGTTCTTTCTTGGGCTGGAGCAATGCACATACGTGAATAGGAATGTATCCACACAAATCACTCACGTTTCTCTCTAACATGATTCTCCAACCTTCGATTTGTTCGTCCGTCCAGCCTGGTAAAGAGACCTTAGTAGCTCCATAGGTGATCTTGGGGGTGATCATTACCTGTCTGTTGCTTGAGGTCGGCGCGTGGCTTGCTTCTTCGGGTCTCGGCGTCTCGATCAAATAACTTGGGATCTCGGATGTAAGCCAGTTCTAATATCGTCTCTGGCTTTACTGTTTCCACTTCTTCGTCGCCACTGTCTTCCCCATCACCCAGGATCTTGATGGTTCTCGCGCCAGCTTCGTCAAGGTCATCGTCGAGATCAATCACGTCAAGCGCTTTGGGCCTTCTACTTTCCTCGTCGTCAGAGTCTCCAAGCACCCCCTCAACCAGTCGAAGTGTCACTGCTTTTATCTCTGCCCTGTCCCTGGTTAGCAATGCCGAGTCTTGCCTATATGCGAGAGATCAGTGTCCCATGGTATGCTGGAAGAAGGATCTAGATGTCGTACATTTTCTTTCCGATGTGTACGCGACTGAGGTCCATGACCTCTTGGTCGAACACATTCCTCCTCTCTATAGGAGCATCCATTGTAGAAACGCTAACCGAGATGTGCTCAGCAATGCTATCTCCGAGTGCACCCTCTCCGGGAGCTGTTCCCTCCAAAAGAACTTCAATCACTCTCTCTGCGTTGCCGCGGAACGGGAAGGAGGGATGTGTAAGCAGTTTGCGAATGTACTCGGGTGAGTGGTTTGGTAATATATCTAGCACCTGTGCCACCTGCAGGTCGAGATTGGCATCATGTGGTGGTGTGGATTCGGGAGCCAATGCCTTTGCTTTTCCCTTGTTAGTAGACACAGGCAGTGAGATCGGAGTTGCGTTGTTGGAAGCTCCTGGAGCAAAGCCAGATGAATGGAGGATGAGCTTGAGTGCACCTGGGTCCTTGGTATTTTCACCCGCCCGCTCAATGTGAAGCGAACGTAAAGTGGATTCCAGGAGTTCCATACGCGCGTCGTCGCACGATGCCTGGCGTAATGCAGAAGACAAAATCCTTCCTAGTTCGTACGCATGTTGATAGTCTGCGACGAGCGATCGATTGAGGAGCGGAACAGCGTCAACAGGTGCGACAGCCGCAGACTGGGGCGTGATGTCCAGCAATGCGAACATGATCCCAAAGGTCCGGTCTGCCTCTACCGCGAGTTCCGCTCCGGATGCCGTAGAGATGTCTTGCACCATTGTCGCCACGATGAGGTGGAAGGCATCGACAATGTCCACTTTGGTGTCGAGCCATATTTTCTCCCAGTGGTCGAGTTCCCGGTTAGCGATGCCTATCCGCATACCGCCGTATGAACGAGCGAGGGCGGTGAGGCCGTCGTCATAGGCGCGCGCGAGTGCGATAATAAATTCCTTGCTATGCGCAAATGGACGAACGAGTTGCGGTGGACTTGGACGGAGAAGGCTCGTCAAGCAACGAGCCGTTTTTCGAAGACCGTATAGTCCCGAAGATTTGGATGGGGACAGCATGGATGTGAACGCGGGGACAACTTCCGAGGTGAACTTGGCAGGCAGGTCGGATGTCCCATCGAGTGCTGTAGTCAAAATTGATCTCAAGCGGGTGATCTTGAATGGAAAGGCAACGCAGAGGTCGAGGAGTGTGGTGAGTTCCAGTCCTGGGGCAGATAATGCGAGCTTCTCTGCGAGGAGGAGGACGCGGTGGCGCAGGGGATCGTCATGCTTCACAGGCGGAGTATTTCCCCAGATGAGCATCTCGAGGATCTGTTGTGCCACATCGCTGGCGTAGCTGGAGACAAAGACACGGGTCGAAGATGTATTCCGTTTCGCTGGTGGTAGTGCAACTATTTGTGCGAGTGCATTTGAGAGATTGAGATTAAACTGCGCTAGTTGTGAAGCTGAAAATCCCTTTCTTGCCTGGGTGGAAGGATAGATCGGAAGTGGTGGGAGGGTCCCCATGGAAGCAGGATGTCTCACGCAGCGGAAAGTGTCAATCCTACAGGAGTCTCGAAGAGAGAGAAACACAGGAATATCTTACAACAATCCAACCCCAAACTGGTGCAGAGTTGGATCGCCCCCCAGGAGGTGCACCCAGATGTTGCTTGAGAGCTTCAAGCACGTATCAAGTGGTTGTTTGATGCTGTTTGGCAAAGGCATTGGTTTCTAATATTCGCAAACAAAGGCCTCTAACAGACATGTTCAATCTTATCTCCTTTGTCGACCCTTGGTCCGAGGTCTCGCCCAATCGTTCTCTCAAACACTTCCAGCATGAACGTGAAGAGAGACCTTGTCAGGGCCGCATCCCAACGCCCCTTGGAAGATTCGTCTCGAATGAAGGCATGTTGAGCCTGTACCTCCAGAAACTAAATAAACCTAGTGAGAATCTTCCCGAAACATACATCAACCATACGAACAGAGCATGCAACGTTAGCGTCTTCGAGCGTCTTCCTGATAAGATCGCGGCCCGCACGTGGTACATGCGTATCCTCCACCGCATCATCAGCTTGGCGTCATCCTGACGAACCAATCGGAGGTGGTACGTACCTGCTTTCCAAAAATCATCTAGAATGTCCCTTGTGAGGTAGAAATAACTTGATGACAAACTGTGCTTACAACGAGCTCTCCTTTTATGTCGCCCTTTCGGACTCGCTCGAGTGAGTCATCGTTCTTGCCTTTCCCAAGCGTCGCATTGTGGATGTCTGTTGCAAAGAAGCACACCGAAGACAGCACTCTTGGGTCAAAGGCAGCCTGAGAAGGACACAAACGATTCAATGACGGTGTCTCTGACGAGAATTATCAATATCGCACACGGAACGCCTGGGTTTTGGTGAGACACGTCGCTCGAGTCAAGCAGCAGAGACATACCAAGTGGCCTCCTAGACACATTCCCGTCGCTTTGGAAAAATCGTGAGGGGCTGGCGAGGGTGGAAAATGATCCACGGACCCGCAATACGACCATTGCAGTTCGGATGGGAGACCAGCAGGTCGACGGAAAGTGCGGCGTCCTTTCATCCATCCAGGGTCGTGGAGATCAGCAGATTTTCCATTGGAACAGTGGTTTGGGAAGTAGATACCTCATCATATGCAGCTACTGTTTTCTCGATCTACGAACGCTGTCAAAGAGACGATCAAACACGCGGCGCAACGCCCACCTTGTAATTGTTGCCTCGGTCCGTTCCTGATCGCACATTCTGTGAGTACCCAAGGGAGATGTTTAAATCGAGGCACCTTCCGTATCATAGGGGATGGGTTCAGGACCCTCGAACTCGTGATAAGTCGACGGGCATGCTGGACTCATCCGCGTGAGAGACCATCCGACCACGAGAACTACTACCGCACGCACCGACAACATATCCATGGCTTGCAATTTGTCCGGCAAACCTTTCAACAGGTCCGGTCACTTGGTAAATCTCGCTGATGTTGCCGATCAGTCAAGAAAGTTCTGAGGGTTTGATCAATTGATCCACCACATACCTGAAACAGACAACGCCTGTCCGTAGTGTTGCTGTAAATGTACTGTACAGATGGCACCTAAAGGGAGGCTAAATACCTGGAAACTTGGCCAGAGGATAGTTTGGTACGACGGGTGCGATCACAAAGATCCGGATCGGTTTTCCGTTATCGAGCTTGCTGGGGACGTCATGATGCGTTTTGGTGATCAGCATGGTAGTACTAGACGTCAAACGAGAGTCTTGGTCTAGATGTACACGAGCCGGTACAATTTGCCCACGCAGCCCACTTGAGTCAAAGTTCGATATGTACAAAGTGGGTTTTTCGCTTGTTCAAGTTCTTTTGCTAGTCTGTCCGAGTCAGTGGATGTCATCACCGCTTCCACTGGCATCTCCAAGTCGTACTGTACATGAAAAGATGGATTAGATACTAGTTTCACACAAGATAAATGCTACATTACCCAACAACATCACATTAATTACGGATTGTTCTCCAACGGCACACCTGTAAGCTATCGATGACCTTTCCCCAAGAAGCAATGAAAAAGATAAACGTTCCCCACTCAAGCCCACAACCTGCCCAGAACGCTTGCTCTCCCTCCCGAACTCGAATTCCCGAGAAGTAAACCCATACCACCCTGGATAGCCATGCTCACAGGTCGCATCGGCGCCGAGTCATACACGTGTGGACAGGGCTGCGGAAGCGGTTCGATATCGTTCACGGATCTGTCCAAATCCTTTTCGAATCGCGAAGGTCTTCTGGGTGAGCGTCCCAACTCATCCAAGTGTGGGGGATCGATCGCTCGTCGCGCAGCTTTGAGTCGTGTCAGCATCTGCTCGTACAAGGCAATTTCCCCGTCGAGATGGTCCTTTGTCAGGCTCGTGAAATCTTCGACTTTTTGGGTATGATACGTGTCCAGTTCAGACATGGTCGCATTGAGAACTGTTTCGCAACGTGAAGCCACATCTTCGTTCGGCTGGTGGTGAATTAGTCAGAGAAGTGAGCTCAGGTGTAGGCTGCATACGTTGTTGCTCATGGCCTCTGCATAGCGGGAGTGCGTGGATCGATGGGTCTCTATGATTCCCTTGAAGTGTAGCTCAGCTTATGTACGAACCCCATACCATGGACCGTACCTGATATGTCAAGTAAGGATGGGCGACGCTTTTGAGAGCTTCGTGAGTCGCGAGCTGTCTTCTCCTGGCCTGTAGCGACGTTTAGTGGAGAGTTGCACATCGAATATTTTAGCTCTGACGTGGTCGTCATACAGATCCGCTACACTTTGCAACGTCTCTGCAGTCTTCTGAACCGCCTTCGTAAGTTGGAGACAGTCCTGGCAGTCGTCACGCCAACACCAAGCTCCATCGTTGTTCAAGAGGCCATGCAGATGTGGAGACGCGTCTACTTCCTCCTCAACCGCGCCAAGAGCAGGTGCGGATGATGGCTTTGCGGTGATAAGAGACAGGAGGGTATAGGAAAGCAGGCGCTCAGCTTTTGACATCTCTGTACACGACGATGTTTGTGACGGACGAATACTTGAACAAATGTGGCCGCTTACCTATCCGCGCTTCCCTCACTCGATTAAAGGTGTTCCTCAACCCTTGCACACCTTTCCCGACTGCTCGCACATGGTTGTCAAATTTCTCAATCGCCTCTGAAGCATCCTGAATATCGAAGTTGAATGCTGGATGGAAAACGTGCGCAAAAAAGGATGGTCCAGCAGCACGCATCGACAGGAACTGTGGCATCAACCGTTTCCACTCCTTGCATAGAGAGGATTATGAGGGGATATTGAGCAGGCTCCTAAACCCACCCTGTGCCAAGGGACCGCTTACCAGGTCATCTTCGCAGCCCAGGAAAGACGTGACAACCTCTGCGTAACGCGCGATGGGGTGTCGTACAACACGGTCAAGGTATCGTTCTAAGTCTCCTCGTCGAGCTTCGACGAACGCAGCATTGAACCGACCTGCGTATTGTTTCTCAGGAAGAGGAGGTAGTGCGATTCCAGGAAGCCGTCTGAGCAGTGAAGTATGAAGGACGACGAAGTGCGAAAAGCGTCGTTGGACAGTGATATATACAGGGGAGGCGGATCGTATCGCCTCGTCATCAGGCTTATTGTGCTCGGACGGCTGGACAAGAGAGGTGACCTTGTAGACGGTGTAAGCTCCGGACAGGCCCGATGACCGCTTCGACGGCGAATGCACCAAGACACGGAACCCGGGAATCTTGGGCTGCCAGGTCGGGCCTTCGTCCACAAAATGCATGTCGGCTTCCCCGATACCTAGCCTATTGAGTCGAATGTCTTCCGCGACGGAATATGTGGTTGAGAAGCGGGCATGAGAAATACGAGTAGATGTTGCAAGTTGGTCTTCAGGAGTTGGAGCACCGTTGAGGACCCACTCCTCCGCACCGCTGGTGACGAAAGCGGAGAATCGATTGATAGTCTTTCCACCAAGCAATCGCTGCCGGAAACTCGGAAGCACGTTGGGCCATTCGCCTGTAGTCTGTGGGACCAGCGGAGGAAGCACCAACTCGGCATTGCCCTTGGGAGACGGACGAGGCGTGACGGTGTCCGTGGATGGCTCCTTCGTTATTGGGTCACTGTCGGCTGGTGCAGAGAGGAAGTTGATGGTGTGCTGAATGTGAGATGTCAGTTGAAACCGCCGCAAGCGCTGCAGCCCTCCTACCGTGTAATAAGCTGTGGGCAACAAGCCAATCTTTCCATCCTCCGTCTTCACGAGGCTCCATCCATCTCCGACGTCTTGCTTCAGAACCTCGAGCTTGTCTCCGGCTTCGACAGTGAGCTCCCTGAACTCGGCCTTGCCCTCGAACTGGTATAGAGCGCGCGCAGACAAGCCGCGTTGTCCGTATAACTCTAGATGGTCAGTTGGTTCGTCGTCAGAGAGAGATCCGCGATCCAGGTGCTCTGTCCATGCTGCAGATGAGTTTATCCCGGCATCAAAGTTGTGGTCGGAGCGAGGTCTTTGATCGAACGCAGGTGTCCGAGTGGAAGCAGGAGTTGAACTTTGCTTTGTTGTGCGAGGGAGGGTCGCCATCGCTCAAGTGCTCAGTGAGTGCCCAGGCGGGACGAGAACTGCATATATATGACGGTCTCTGGCTAATCCCAAACAGGTCGATTCAATCATATGCAATTACATCGACTTGCAGAGTTGTGGAGCTCGAACTTGACCACTCTTGTCCTTGTCTCAACAACTACTCGAAACCTGTGGATCGCGGGTCACGACCTTCACAGCAACAGGGCTGACCTTGCCAGAACAAGGTACTTGAGGGCGCTGGTTGGCGTCACCTCCCCAAAGAACCATTTAAGATCACATTAATGATTGCACGGTTCTTGTTCAACTCAGTACACTTGTTTCTACTATTTCGAGGAATCTGCATCTACTTGCAGTCAGGGAACCCGAGACTCCCGAAACCAGTCCAAGAGGGGTGGCAAGCACGGAAGTGGTGTGTCTTGTCAATGTCGTGCAGATCATTGATGTCCTCCTCAGATAGGTCTACGATCTTCGCATTGCCTGTGCACAAAGTCAACGCTGACGTGGTCGGAAGGTCTCCGATCACTTACTCAGGATGCGCTCGTTCGTCACCGACTTGGGCAACACTGCAGATCGAACTAGATTAGCGAGGCATTACGAGGGGCACTACGGTAAAACTCACCTGCGTGCAGAGGTTTATTGGCGTGCAAGGAGATCAGCACGTTGGCAGGCAGGACCCCATACTTGGTGGCGAGTCTATTGACGACCTCGTTTTTCAGCAGAGGGGAGTTATCGGAACCAAGTGGCGAGTACGCTGTCAACACGATTCCCTTGCTCTGGCAGAATTCCACGACATCATCCTGTGGGCAAGACCTTCCAGGGAAAACAATCATGCTTGTGGTCTTACCAACGGCTTTCAAATACTTACGGGTGGAGTTCGATCTGGTTCACCGCAGGAACCACTCGAGCAGTTGGCAAGAGTCGCTCAAGATATTCGACGGAGACGTTCGAGACACCTAACAAAAGACGTGAGTGATATACCTCCAAACCGGTGCTCTTGACTTGCCAATCGCCTTTACTTTCTCTGGATGAGCTAGGTAAAGGTCCTCCATCGCTTTCCACGTGTCAAGCCAATCATGCCCCTTGTCAGCTTTTCCGTCCCGTGTCATTGGGGCTGGCCAATGCATCAACCCTGGACGTGGTCTAAGCGTTCTGCGCGAAAAATGCGAAAAGGGGATTCGTACACAAGTCAATGTAAGGGGTGTCGAGCTTCTTGAGCGACGACTCGAGGGCTGCTGTTGGATTCCTTTGATCTGGGTTATCGAGCTTCGTCGTCAAGAAAATCTGTTCTCTCGGAACCCCAGATGCTTTAATGCCTTGGCCGACTTCGGTCTCGTTCTGGTATGCGGCAGCAGTATCAATATGGCGGTAGCCATTCTTCAACGCAAACTCTACTGCGCGTTCGACTTGACCTGGCCCGGACTTCCACGTGCCTATTGGGAGAGAGGGATGGCTTGATCAGCGGAACAGCACAAATGATTCAAGGGTCTGATCTACCCAGCCCGACGGTAGGCATTATTGCCCCTGTGTTGAGAGTGATGGAGGTGGTAGCAGGCATGTCAACGATCTGGGGACAGACGACGGGTCAAACCCCCTTTTTATACCCTTCCTCATGACAGTGTCGGAGTTATTTTAACTTGCTGAAAGCAAGGTGCTATGACGTTCGTCTGCCAAAAATAAACACGCCCAAATATCGGCCCGGCGCTAGTTTGACGTCAGCCTCCCACGACACGCTTCTAAGATCAACCGCATTCAACGTCGGCGGTCTGCCTTTGCTTCGTTCTCAACTGCGATCGATTCTCGCTATTATGGATCACTAACCGGGAAATAGCGTCCTCTTCCTCTCACCGAGATATGCCACACAGACGCCTCTGCAAGAATGATCACGTTTGCAAGAACATTTTCGAAAAAAGAGTATGTCCCCTCACCCTGCTTCACACCCCGCCACCGTCATCGAAGACGAAAGCGACGAAGAAAGCACGGAAGCTGCGAGGCGAAGAGCGTTGAAAGGTAAACAAAGAGAAATCACCGAGGAACAGGTTGGCGAAGTTCTGGTAGGCAAAGCGCCAGATCCGACACAATCTAAATCGCCCATTTTGCCGCCATCCGTCTGAATGTACTTGTACCGGTCTCGTTCTCTGTTGCAAAGCTACAGAATCCGTCTATATGTATTTGTAGCCCTTGTCGTAGCCTTAACGTTCCCTATCTGGCTCACGAAATACAACGCACCCGGCGCTCCGCGTGCTCCACCAGCAAGGTCCTTGTCGGCAACGCCGACCCTAGTGAATTGAAATTCGGATGGGGCCAAGTGTCGCCAGGTACGGAACCAACTGTGTTCTGGGCTCAATCGACATGCTATTGATGCGCATTGCCATGCGTTCACGTGCCTAGCTGTGCTATGGATCGCCAGTATCTCATACACGCTTATTGACAGTCCGGAAACCAAGGCAACCCCAACCAGTGCAAGAAGAATGGCAGGCACGGAACTAATGTGTCTTGTCGATCGCGTCAAGTTCTGGGATGCCTCTCTCAGTGAGGTCGACAACCTTGCCATTTACTGAAGCAACGATCGGTTGGAATTTGGTGGCGGAATAATGGTCGACGTAGTACTCAAAATACGGATGTTGGCGACAGACTCCGGGAGGATGGTCTCAAGAGATACGTTTGGGGGGTGATCAAGCTGAAAGAATCATGCTTACTGGTATAGAACGGCTCGTTCACATAGAGCAAGATCGTGCAACCTTGGGAAGTTTTTCGATG
The DNA here is from genome assembly GCA_025782845.1 of Boletus coccyginus. NCBI lineage: Eukaryota > Fungi > Basidiomycota > Agaricomycetes > Boletales > Boletaceae > Boletus > Boletus coccyginus. The sequence continues at coordinate 695,437 of JAHZSR010000017.1, forward strand.
TCACGGTGGGCGAAGTGGAATCCTCCATTGGTCTCCGCATGTCAGGCCCTCCTGCCAGCATTCACTTGACTGGACGTTTGCCTCGTCGTTGGTGGAGGCAAGTACATCAACCCTGTAAATGTTGATCTTTATTTTTGTGAACGAACTTGGATGATCGACAATGCTCTCATACAGTAATATGAGGAGTGACGAAGAAGCTGTTCCGAAGGGCTTCTGGGCATTTTTATGGGAGTCGTTGAATAGCTTGGTGGTTAAAAAGACTCTCGGCATGCCACATGGATGCTCTGTCTTCGTTATTGTAGGCGGGACGGTGTCAAAGGGTGTGCAACCGCAAACTCGACGGCATGTTTGACTTGGCAGGTGACTTCCAGGTCCATTTTTACATGGTGGGGGAAGGGTAAGCAATCCGAGCCCGTCCATAGGCATGATAGCCCCAGTGACGAAGGTTGTCGTATGGGCTGACAGGGAAAATGATAAGACCAGAATTATTGTCCGAGGCCCATGCTGGCACTTTATAACCTGGGGACCACAAGGAAACGCACAGTATGAATATCAATGACGTCACCTACATAGAGGCCAATGATTAGTCATGCAGCATGTCAACACAGCCACACAACAGACCAACAACATTTCATGCCATTCTAGCCAGATCCACATTCGCACCACGGCCTCTATCCCACTCAGCATCCCAAACGTCGGTGGGGGTGCAGGATATGGTTTACCATCTACCCCCCTTTTAAGTTGGGATGCCGCTATCCTTCGCATGCGAACATTGTACCACGCCATACCAACACCTGCGCCGACAAGCGGGACCTGGGCCACCCAAGACGGCAGCTGGATGTCACCATCTGGTTCGTATGCGAACGGTTCATCGTCCAAGGCGATCGAGGTACCACTTGCAGCGGCTTTAAAGATTCTCTCATGCAAAACTATCGGTATATCTGGACGCAAGATCGAACCTCGTCCGATCCCAAGTAGGTCGGCATGACCAGCATCCAGTGCAGAGTGAAGGTGCGCTGGCGAGCGAAGACCGCCGGTAAGGAGAATCAAAGGAACATCCGCCGGAAAATCTGTCTTCAAACATTCCCGCGCCTTTTTGGCGAACTGAGCGAAGAAGACTTGTCGAGGACTCGCCGCCCTGGTAGACATGAAGTCTGCAACTGAGATGAGCCCCGGAACTCCAACGTCGTCATCATTACACACCTGGTGACTCGTAATCACCTCCACTTATCTCGATAAAATCGACCATTCCCCAGAGTGCGATTGTGCGTATGTGATCGAGGACGCGCTGAGTCTCATTCGATACTCTTTCATCTGAAGGTTTCTCGCCTGTCTCTACGTAATCCGCAGAGTTAATTTTCACCCCAATAACAAAGTCTTTGGGAACGACAGCACGGACACCCTCAACGATTTCGCGCAGCATGCGGAGCGCGTTCGATGATTCAGTCGAATACTCGTCTCGCCGAACATTGCTCTATCAAGCGTGGGATGTCAGCCTGGACATCATTCGTGTGATACAAGGTTGCAAGAATTACCTTGGGATGAAGAAATTGGGCGAGAAGATCTGGTGGGATCTTGAATGTCTATTCAGAAACACCACCAAATCACTTACACCCATGCGCACAATGAAGCTGGACTCCATCAAACCCGGCTTCGCGAGCAGCCAACGCGCCTCTGATGAATGCTTGCTGTACTTGCTTGATATCATGAAGAGTCATTCCCTGCGGTTGCTGGAACAGTGCCCGAAAGTATGGATGTGGTGTGTCCTGCGTGTCCAGAGCAACCCCATCGGACGACCGAACACGCTTATTCACTCCGAGTCGGACTGGACTCGGCGCCATGGGAGGAACACCTAGCCTACGACCACCAACAAAATTTGGAGACTGACGGCCAACGTGAGAGAGCTGCATGACAGCTAACGGGCGTATTGATGGCTCACGCGAGCTCCCTGCATGGATTGTTCGCGCCAGCTTCTTGAACGGGGCTAATGTCTCCTCGTCAAGCACTTCAGGAACCACGATGTCGCGCCCCAACGTCAGGTGTTCTCGAGAAACCTGGATGTTCCCAGTGACGATCATCCCCCAGTCGTACTTCGCCCATTCGGCGTAGAGGCCCATGTGGTATTCGTTGGGAGGGCCACCATACATTTTCGCAAGGTGCTCGTACAAGGCAACCTGGGGGGGGGGTGTAATGAGACGAGCAAAGGGGAAGTATACTAGCGCAAGAGTGCACGAACCTTTGCCAATCTGTTGGCCATTGTGCGACCGCTACATGGGAGGGTGACTGGTGAAAAAATGTCAGCGCCCATGCTTCTTGGTACCAATGTACTGTAGTTGAGAGATCAGCGCGAAGAGAGTCTCATGGATGGCATATGAAGCTGTGCAGAGTTGAGGCGAACAGCCTGTCTCAGAATCCTGGCAAACAAACCATGACCAAGTCACAAGTATGACCAGCACGCTCAGCCCACGACTCCCGTCTGTACTCAGGTCGAGGCCCGCAACCCAAGACAGTGAGCAACACCGCTGTCGTGTGTACGCCTAGTAACCTTTTTAAGTGACGACTACTCAGAAGGACATTGATGCGGGCCTTGGCTGGGTGACATCTCCTGCAGAGTACGTCTTCATCACCTCCTAGCAGAGTGACGACGCTAAACCCGCATAGAACGCCAATCTTTATCTGTGCGTTTCAAGGTACATCCTCTGCCATCGGTCTAAGCGTATATTTCGCTGACACGCTGCAGACTGCAACAGGCTATTTCCGTCTCGTGAGCGCGTTATGCTTCATCGCAAGCGTGATCATGATTCCGAGGATGATCGGGACATCCTGACGTGGAACGAGTAACAAGAAACCCTCCCATCTGGCTCACTACCATGTATTGCTGTAGGCTACCCACGGGTAGATGACAGGCGCACACCGTCAAGAATGCTTTCGGTCAATCATATCCTTTCCCACTTCTCTGCTTCACCCTCTTCCCCTTCTTGTGATGCTTCTTCCCAGATACTTGTCCCCCTACTCCATCCATGACCACAGCGGCTCTGCCTGACCCTGGCCCAAGCAGTGTGCCATCATTTGCTACCATCGTCTGGTGTGGATATAGCCTCCCTCTGGTGAATTCCTGTCCATGCTGCACAGATCCTTGCACAAATGGACGCGATGAAAGCGACACATTGTGTGCGAAAAACTCATTGTCCAGTGCGAGGGATTTCGAACCGTCTGCATGGGTCGTCAAAATCGAGTCGTGATGCGACGAAGGGGCGAGGACGGCAGCGACGTATGTATCAGCACCTTTCACGACACGCGTAGTAGGTGCCCGTTTCTTTCCTGCAGCGCGGAGAAGCGACAGCCCGTGCGCCCGTTCGTTGAACGATTCCTCTGACGTTCCTGGAGGCGGGTGGCAGAAAAGGAGTTTGCCGTTCACGTAGTCTTTGAGGATGTACCTGGCTGCTCGAGCTTCGTCTGGATTACCCTGCCCCGAACGCATGAAACCTCGTGCGACTGACCGGCGCGCACATACTCGTTAGTGAAATCGTCTCAAACGAAAGGCATCACATACTGGCATAGGCGATCAACAAATCCTCTGCCGTCACATTCCCATCTCCACCTTCCTCAACGACACTTACCTTGATGCTCAAACCGTACAATGCTTCCAAAACGTCCTTGGGTATTCTTTTCACGACAAGTGCAACTGGTCCCGTATGTTCTCGCATTTGGTCAATGGGTAATACACCATCACAAACTAGTGCCGCCTTCGTCGTCGCGAATTGTGGGAAAACCAGGCCCGGACAATCGCATAAGACAATAGTGGGAGAAAGATGAATAGTTTGGAAATGTTTGGTTTTGCCTGGTGTGGAGGAGACGCTGACTTTTTTCTCCCCGAGGAGGGCATTGATCGTGCTTGATTTCCCGACATTGGGGTAGCCAACAAGGCCCACTACGAGTTTCGCGGGTGGTTCGCCTGAAGGGCTTTTAAAACCTAGGATATCGCTATCAAGTAGCAGCTTAATATAGAATAAAATATTTGCGTACACAAGAGATCGGGTGCAGCAGAGATGAATAGGTCCTCGAGTTCCAATACGCTGAGTACTTTCGTTCTCGGATCCCGCCCATCGGGTGTATCCTCTTCTGTAGGCACATATTTAAACCTCTCCTCATCAGATTTATCAGGATCTGGTGGTACATCGTTCTCTTCATCGTGGTCATCTGGTGTATGAGGGCCTTCCGAGTCAGATGAAGACTCCGTTTCAGCAGTCATATTTGAGTTTGCCCTCTGTTGGTCCGCGACTGTATCTGGCTGTTGTTGCGAAATACCAGATTCTGCTTCGCGTTGCGCCAGGAATTCACGCCGTGCTTGCTGTAAAGCAGCAGCATTGGCAGCCGAGAAAAACGCAAATCGGATCCCTTGCTGATCAAAGTAATCTGCCCATATTCGTCTATCACCCCATAATCAATGTGAGCACGCACGCACGGTATCGAGAGTTGGCTATGACCTACCTCTGAGTAGCAGTCAGCAGATCAGCTTTATTTATCAACAACAGACTCTTCCTCAACCCTTTCCCGGTCCCAGCCTCGCCTTCTGCTCCCTCTACGTCTTGCACGTAAGACTCGAGATCTTCACATCGGAATCCCAGTGGATTGCGTGCGTCGACAATTTGCACCACGAGATGGGAACGCTCTAGTACCCGCCAGAGCTGACGCCATACTTCGATGTTGCGCTCAAAGGGTGTGAGGAGGAACTTTTCTTCTTCTTGTAGCCTGTCCAAACGCGAAGGAAAATCCATAAGCATCCCGTTTTTCCCAACTGGACAGGAGATGGTAGGAATGCACATACTGAGCCAATCCTCTCCTCCACTCCAAGAACGCGTCCTTTTCCTGTCGATCAAGTTGGGCAGTTGTTATGATTTTTGTCCAAGGTGGTCTTCTTGGAACTCTAAGCCGTTGTCTGTTGGCTTGGTGTTTTCTAAGCGTGGATTGTTCCTCCGCCTCTGTGAGAAGGTAGGGATTTTGAGTCGATGACGATTGTATGATTTTGATGTTGCGACGTTCTGTAACGAAACTCGGATAAGCTGTCAGAAAGAAGGAAGAGACGAGAGATCGGCCTCCCCGTACCGGCAGTAAATTCAGTACCAGCCAACTGAGCGGTGTTCAGGAACTCGTCAAGATCCCTCTCTTGGGTGACGGATTTCAGACGAGATGTCGAGTCCAAATCCGTGGTGTACTGTGATCCGGTGGTGTGGTGAATGGGGAGTCACGGCCAGGACAATCTGAGGGGCGTACAAGGCCTGATTCCTGCCTCTCGCGGGCATCTTTCACTTTGCGGTTGATGATCGCTCGACCAAGGCCCGACGAATTCTGGTTTTTCTGTCTCGGAGGCTACGTGCAAGCATTTAGTAGGCTAATAGTTACTGGACGGACAAATTTGCTTCCTTACCATTAGAGAAGTTTAACAGAAGAGTGGTACGAGTGAGCATCATAATACCGTGACGCTGATTAAGAGTCCGTGGCCAATGACCGTTCTGGGAAATGCCCCTGAGCAACGGGAGCGACATAAGTACAACAGTACTATACAATGACTCGTCATTCTATCGCTAATAACATCACACCCTACACGAGTACGAAAGCGGCTGGCAACCAGAAATGAGGGTGTTCATGTCTCGAGGTGTCTCCCGTCCCCTGGCTAGATCGACAGGTGCTTCCGAGTCAAACGGAACTGATTTTCCAAGCAGACACCAGCATCCGGATCGATGCAGGGTTTTCTCGGTAGCGAGAGAAACACATCATTTAGTTGGGATATATTGTTGACATGACCGTCCTGCTCTTCTGCGAGGCGCTTGACTTCAGACTAGAGGGTTCGCACAGAAGGCACTCAGCCGCACACGTTACGACGAACCTCCCCGTATTCGTATCACACCTAATCAACTTTCCGGTAACCATTGGTGACGAGAGGAAATCATGGGACACATCGCATGCCCAACAGCGTCTTCGCACCGAGCTCGAGAGGATCGCACTCGTCATGATGATCAAGCGAGATATGGGGTAAATAAATGATCAGTTTCACATGTTACGAATGTGCCTGGTACACCTCAAAGTATGCCGTATACTCATCCGGCGTCATGAGCTCTTGGTCCTCCTCGGTAACCTCCGAGAACGGTTTCTGTACACCATTAACTAATAAAAAGGAGATCAGTAGCCATGGATAATAGACCATTGAGTTCGTGAGCCATACCAGAGACAAGGGGAGTATCATCCCCACGACTCGTTTCTGCTTTCGAGCGATCAACCCCGATGATATCGGCATGTTCTGGCTCTGCTTTCGCAAGCTTCTTCGCGGCAGCTCCCTCGTTTTCATGAGAGCGCGATCTCTTTCGATATCCATTGAATGTTTCCAGTTGTTGAATTGTGTGCTTCGGTTCTTCTTCCTCTTCCAGGTCCTCGCTTCCTGGTCCCGACGGCGTCGCTTGAGTAGAAGCAGCATTAGAAGCCGCCAATGAAGCATAATATTGTTCATAATCTGTCCCAGAAATTGAATAGAGAAGAAAAGTTCAACTCGTTCGACGTACAATCTGCCTCTGTGTTAATTTCTGGCTTGGTATCTTCAGTTGGCTGGGCAACTTGGGGCAGTCGTGATGAACCAATGGTTCCTAAACCTTTCAACAACTCATCACCAGAAGGCAAGGCAGGCTGTACGGCCACCGTCCGTGCATTCTCCTGAATGCCGAGTGCCGTAAGATCTCCCGAGATAGTACTCTTAAGATGCCACGCTGGGAGAAGGTTTTGTTGTCGTTTCGCGGCTGCCTCTGCATCCCGTTCTTGTCGCCTTGTCGCCTCGTCTTTGTCCATTGACATGATGATCCCAACACCTTCGTCTTGCCGGGCAGAACCTGATGATCCAGCAATCTTTAGACTCGAGGACTGACCAGTCTTCTGCTTCTCCGAGTCGACGACGTTGTTTTTGATCCATGATGGTACATCCAGTCTGCGGCCACGTCAGCAAAGCTTCCAACAAATGACGGGGGAGACTGACGCTGGAAGAACCATGGATTCTGTTTTGCGCAAACCCTCGATAATAAAGCGCATTGCACGATTAAAGCGCTGCATTCGATCTTGACTCCCTTTTACAGATTCTGCATTCTCATTGTCGATTACCTCACCACGACAAATCTCGCAGACGAAGATTCCTCTGGAGAAATCCATGAGTTTGTCGACCTCCAATGGTGTGTATGATTTTCCACATTGCGGGCAGATGTAGCCCTTGTTATCTAGTTCCTGTAGGGGAAAGGGTTGAATTAGGGTGGAAAATTGAATGATTCGATATGTCAAAGCAGACATTCCGCAAACCAGAGTCGATGATTCTTCGCATCTCGGCGATTCGCCACTTGACAACATCACAAAAATGCTTGTAGTCTATGTAATAATATTGCTTGCCCACAGATCTTTGGGCACCTTCCTTGAGCTCGTTCTGACGGTAGCTAGAACAACCACAGCAGGTCAAAAACGGGACAATTGCAAAGGAGTGTGACTTGCACGTGGACGAGACGGTCGTTCCCCAGGACGGCCATCAACTTGTTCAACTCTTTAGCTTGAAGCCCCATTCTTCCAGCCAAATCGTCATCTTTGAGACTGCAATTCTCAACGTATCGCACGAACAATGAAGGTGAAATTGAGCAGGAGTAAGGGTGCTCCATGTCTCCATTATGTAGATACTTACACAGGATGCCGAGCAAGCTGGTCCAAGAGGATGATATATTTTGGCTCGTAGAATCCACGTGCGACATGTTGAACGAGGAGACGGAGCGTCTCTTGTTCCTCCTTCGTGGCCATCCCTAGGGTCTAGCGTGAACAATTGGGTACGCTGGTCGGATATGGGGCCCCAGCGTGTTCACTGCCAACTTGAAGTCAAGCGTGCGGAGTTCGAAACAGATCCCGCAGTTCATCCAAAGTAGTGTTGCCGCGAAGTGAATTGGAGTGAACCGAAGTGTGTTTTTTGGCGCACCTCGAGTCAGTTCGATTGAATGAAGGCGCATGAAAGTGACTTCATCTACCTTCAGGAAGTGGGATGAAGTTCTCGGGAGTATGGTCCGATTTTCTGTCCAATCATGAGTGATTATCAATCAGTTGAGTAAGACCACTATGCTGAGTCTGCTTCGGTCTCGTCTCGTTAGCAAACGGTTCGTTACGTAAAGTTCATCAACAGTCCCGCATGCCCTCTGTGAGCTCATCCAGTGTTCTCTGGGTAACCAGCCCCAAGATAGGCTGTAGTCCACAAACGAGAGTCACGAGACTGCTGTAAGTAAATTTGAGAAATTTAGCACCTCGACGGTTTCAGGTAGGGAAGGCGGTTTTGGCTGTCAGTTCATGTGAGTTTACTCGCATGGCACTGATGATGCCTGTGCTGGATGGATGTCCATGGCGACATAGCATCCTGGGTCACCGGGCCCTGACTCTCGTCCACACTCACAACTTGTGGACTGAGGTCTAAAACTAAGCTGATATGCACAGGGGCTATATTTTCTAGATATATCTCATTGCTGCTAAATACACCACACTTCACCTTACCTCTCGAACTGAATGAACTCACTTCCTTCCCAATTCGGTCACAACGAACTGTGCTGAAGTGTTGCCCACGCGAATTGAACTGAATTAACTTTGAAGTCACTTCACTTCAGCAACAACACTAATCCAAAGCCATCGTAATTTGCCAGTCAACCAAGTTTTATCGAAGAAAGTGTCAGGCTATCATGATGATGTGACAGCGTCAATGGTGTTCCCTTCATATCAGGAATAACCCGGTGAGTTGCCCGCTGCACCATTGGTCACACCATTCCAATCTAGAGTCCGTCGGGGCAGTTGTGATCATGATATCATCATCTGGTCGAATCCAGGTGTCTGTATAGAACTAGCGGGTCCATGTGTGCCTTTCCTTGGTTCTGTCAGTTGTGCAGCGCCGTGATTTGAAGGTGGTTCTATTGATCGGACCTGCCGCAGACCTCGTTCGCATGCCCAATGATTGATTGAATGACTACGCGCATGACTTCCAATTTCCCCGATCGGGCGGGTTATTACGAAGCGCGGATGTGACACTTACTCAGCTTTCCAGATTTGGATAGAGCGAAGATCGGAATGGATAATATTCTCATGTCTGGCAGTCCCGTTGACGTCAGAATTCAAAGTATATAAACGACCCCTTTCTTTGAAAGGGGTCTTAATCCACTTCGCTTCCACACCTACTCACAGAAATGCCTACACGCATTGTTACTGTCTTTGGTGCCACTGGTAACCAAGGTATGAGCGTTGTCGTCCTTATTCTACATGACTTGAGTTTCAACCTCTCCTATAGGTTCTTCTGTCGTCCAGGCATTACTCGCCGACGGGACATTCACTCCGAGGGCAGTGACACGCAATCCCGACTCAGGGAGGGCCTTGAGACTCAAACAGCTCGGCGTTGAAGTCGTACAAGGCGACCTCTGGGATGTACCATCCCTCAAGAACGCTATGGACGGTGCAGAGGGTGTATTTGGGGTATCTTTGTTTCTTTATCCAGTATGACGAGTTAAAGTGCGTCTTACCCAGGTCACCAATTACTACGATCCCAAAAATTTCGCCCAGGGCCAATTCAGCGAAACGCTTTTGGGAAAGAACTTGGTAGATGCTGCAATTGCAGTTGGCGTCAAGTTCTTTATCTGGAGGTAATACAGCATGCGGTCCTTTCATCACTTTGTAATCTTGGCTGTTACAGCTCTCTCCCAAACTGCACCACTGTGTCCAACGGAAAATACTCCAAGGTGTACCACTTCGACAGTAAGTTTATTCCAGTATCAGATTCACTATTACTAATGTGCAAGTTATTTATTGATCAGCCAAAGCCAAGGTCGACGACTACCTTCGAGACAGTCAGCTTCCGCACGCGAATCTACACGTGGGTGCGTCCATGTCCGTTACCCAGTAAATCAGTGTCTAAAAATATTTGCAGGATGGTTCTCCGAAAACATATGGAAGTAAGTGGCTTGGACAAAATATCTCTAATAATGCACGGATTTATCATCGCTCTGCGAAGTTATGATTGTCTGACTCCGACACCGGATTCATCCTCCTACGAGCTTACCATTCCTAAGTTTGACCCAAAATCTCCGCAATACTTCACCTGGATTGAACGTGACCTCGGCCAATGCGTACTCGCGCTACTCAAACACTACAAGGACGATTCGGCGCACATCCTGGGCGAGACCTTCTACGCAGTCAGCGACAAGATGAGCTATACAGACTACGCGAACGTGATCGAGCAAGGTAGCGTACCACTAAGCGCGAGGGTCTTACTCGATACTCACACTCGTGGTGCAGCGGTCGGAAAGCCCGTTCGTTTCGTGAAAGGTGTAACCTCTGGTGTGGAGGTGAGGTCTACCAGTTCTGTCATGCTTTCAACACTGTTAATATCCGTGAATTCGTTCAGGAAATGGACGAAATGGTATGCATTCATGTTGTCGAATGGTAATTATATCTAACGGTGGATGTAGTATGAGTTCCAATCCGAGTTTGGCTTTTATCCAGACACAACCAAGATTCCTGACCCTCGTCTGGAGCACTTCGGAGTGAAGTTCCATTCGAATAAAACGTTTGCAGAGGAGGAATTGAAAAAGAGATATGCTTGAAGTTGCCTTCGTCGTGTAGTCGTTCATTCTCCATTGACAGGCACGTCCATGTACTATCTGTCCCAAAAAAATTCGATTGTTTCGTACGTTCATGCATCGGGAGCGTCCTGCGGTCTCTCGCCATCCGAATAGGGAGACCGGAGTCAGGTGTCGGTGTGTCGTTCGGGCCCGCAGTGCGGCATTCACATGTATCGAACACCAATTACTGGAGTCCCTTCCAGTGGCATTTAAGTTATAGCTTCCCGCGGGCATTGATGTGGCCGCACACTGGAATTCGTCCCCCCAAGTACCAGTCAAGGCCATATGATATTAGAGTTGTCGTTGCCCGGTTCGTGTGACTTGTCGATCTAGTACGTTTCCCCGCACCCGAAAATCTAAGTTCGAATACTTCATCAGCAATATGTCCGACCACTGTGACAGCTGCGTGGTCTGTGGACCAACTGTGGGGTCTGTTATTTCTGTCGGAAAGTCTTTACATTCCCTGCAGATTGTCACAGTTCCCCCAGAACACATGACTACGCGGACCAGTCAGCAGATAGTATATGAATGGTGATCTATGTACTTGTTGACATAGTAAGCGTTAAACGCAGTAAGAGACTCTGAAAAGTGAAATCTAACAGGTAAATGTTCCTTGCCATACACTCTGATCAAATGTACTCCTCGTAGTATAGTTTTGACTGAAATCACCGCTTGAACTCGCTGTCGGGCTGCGTTCACCTCTGGCACCACAATCCACATTCCTGTTGGGCCATCAGGGTCATCACTGATCGGTAGGAACCACTCCACCAGGGCACATGAGTATGAATCCCCTTGATACATGAATGAGAAGAAAAGCAACACACGAGCCACCAACAAACCGCCAAGTGGATCATCCTCTGAACCACCACCGTCTACGAATACACAATCATATCGTGCAGCACCACCCCGCCACTGAGGTGTACAGCGTATGATATCCCGGTGCATTCCGCCTTGTCCCGAATGATCACTAGGTGCGTGGTACGTTGCCGATGCAGAGTTGAACACCTTGATGTCACCGTTGAACATTGGACAATCGCGTAGGTCAATCTGGTCTCCAGGCATCTCCGCATCGGGGTTTAGCTGATCGTATAGGAAGCGCCGGGTGCAATCCATGAGCTCTGGAAACCCATAGTGGGCAGCAACATGCTCGCATGTACGTGGTATATTTGGTACTAAAGATATATCAGATTGTTAGCAAATATGACACCGCGGACATGTAACAAGTATGCTCGCCGGGTTTTCTTGCCAATCGGACATCATAGACGGATTTGTCCCCTTCGATTGCCTGAGCCTCATCTTCCTCTTCATCCCGGCGATCTACAGTGGCGACATTGTGCACTATCCCTTGCAGCACCGGTGGCCCATCCAGCATACCCTTTTGTGTGAATACTAAGCGCGCTGCCGCCAATTTGTCCAGTCGTTGGTTTGTGACCAGCATTTGTCCAAGTGCCTCAAATCGGTTGGAGCGGCGCCATGGTTCTTTCACTGCCTTGATATGCCGGGATTCCGTGATCGAGGAACAAAGTCCGTTCGGTACCCCAAACATTTCGATTAGTGTCCGATAATGGACCATTGAGTGTTGTCGAGGTAGTGAGAAATGTTCTCGCACCCCAACCTCCTTGAATATCTTCCGTTCGTGATGGAAGCACTGTACCGCATTGTCGATAGCATCAAGATCACTTTCATTGATGACTGACTTTCGCACAGTGTAACCAAACTCGAGGAATGCTGCGATTGCGCGAACCATTGGGTCAGGGACCAGGCCCGTAATCGCAGGTAAATAAACCTAACGTAGAAGTAGGCTGATGAGTTAGACTGCTCGAAATCAACGAACGGTAGGACGGCTCACCTTCATCAAGGCTTTTGAATCGTCCCCCGTCCATTGCTTAAATCCTCGACCCTCAGGAAATCGGCGCAGTCCGGGAAATGGGGGCACAGCAGCAAGTCTGTTCACGAGAGCGAAGATCGCTCACTCAGTTACTCTAGCTATGTTCCCCGATCAGACAATGACCTACCTGCGGTCAATCTCAGCTATCATTTCAGCGGCTTGTTGCTTTGGATAGGTGCGCTCTAGATATTCGTTAACCCAGCTGACAAGATGGTCTTTAAAAGTCCCCTTGATTAATTGATGGAGTAGATCGGGTGCGATCAGTTCATGGATGTCGGCGCGGGGAAAATGAGCTGTGAACGGCTGATTGCAATCCGATTGTTAATACTGAAAGCATCGAACATGCAGATCGGACGTACCTCAACATCACCTACAATACCATAGTTATCCCATAATGCACGCAGGTCCATTGTGGCTCGTAGTTGTGCCGTGTGTATGTGTGCACGTGGTCCACCATCTCGATCAAGATCACTATTCTGGGCTGTACAACTAATCGGTGTCAGTCGAGACTGTTGAACGAACTCGTATTACACGGTAGTAGTTCATTTATAGTAGTTAGTTCACACGCACTTCATGTAGCGTATATAGCTTTCGGACTCAGTCATCTGAGTTCCAATTGACTCTTGACCAGCAACCGCTATCATCTCTGAGTTACTACACAGCAGGTAAGCCAAGTAACTGCGTACTGCATGCTTCCGACAGGTTATGAGCCCTGGTGATCGTGCTGTGCGACTTGCTCGCCACCATCACTTGGTTTTTCCTGCTCCCGCCCTCAGATGCGCTATGCGCTCTCTGGTGCGGTAAGTCGCGTTCTAATGCGTTTTTACGCTTGAACACATGCGACATGTCGCGTCCTATGCGTCTTTACGCCTGGACATATGCGACCAGATCCTTGGACATATGGGGAGACTATGTCTCACCGGTCCATGGACTCTGAGAGCGTAATGAGCGTACCTACGCCCCTTCCTCCTCTTCTCATTATCTCAGCTGGAAGTTAACTGACGCCTCTTTGTCCCAGACCACCCATTCTCACTATGTCCTCCAAGGACACTTCCAACGCCTCTAAGGTCCCCGACCTCAACGGTTCCAACTACCTTCGTTGGTGCCAAACTATGCAGGCTTACCTGCGTACCCTCGACGCCTTCTGGGCCATCACTACGGATTGCCCCGACGAACTTACCGAAGGGGAATCCGACCGGTCATTAACCAATCTCGTATCGACGACTGGCACTCTGCCAACGAGAAGGCCCTTGGTGCCATGGTCTTGAAGATGTCCCCCACTCTCGCTCATCCCTTTTATGATGCGACCTCCGCCAAGGAAGTCTGGAACGCCCTCAAGGCGAAGTTTTCCACTCCGTCCACTGCCTCCAAACATTTGGAGTTTAAAGCGATGATGGACACTGCCATCCCCGAGGACCAGCACCCCCAGGCTGCGTTCTCGAAGCTGAAGCAGCACTTCGACCTACTCCGGACCTACCAGACGAGGTCCCCGCCTCCTTACAATCCTATCGTACTTGCGAAATTACCGCGGTACATGGACGTGTTCACCCAGCTTCTGAACATGTCCACCTCTGGACCATCCGCCACCTCTGTGAAAGGAAAGGAGAAGGAAGAAGAAGCGGACCCGACGAAGCTCCCCACCCTCGATGAGATCGAGCGTATGACCCTCGTGGCCTGGCAGCAATACGTCTCAAGCGTAAGCCCAGACACGACGACCACGCGAAGAAAATCTCCGCGGTCAAACGTAAGCCTGCGGACCCCCAGTTCCAGCAGCAGCAGCAGCAGCGCCCACAGGGGCAGCAGCAGCAGCAGCGCCCACAGGGGCAGCAGCAGCAGCAGCGCCCACAGGGGCAGCAGCAGCAGCAGCGCCCACAGGGGCAGCAGCAGCAGCAGCGCCCACAGGGGCAGCAGCAGCAGCAGCGCCCACAGGGCAGCAGCAGCAGCAGGGGGGGAACCAGCAGCAACAGGGAGGACCGCAGCAGAAGAAGAAGAAGACCACTCGTGGTCAGCGTTCCGCACAAGGGCAAGCGAAGCAAGACGCTCGCGCCCAACGTCGCGAAAATACCCATTACAACGACGCCGGCCCCTCCTTCGCCTTCTCTGCGCCACCATCATCGACCCCGCCATTGTGGAAGCCGGCCCCTCCGTCATCGACCCTCGCCGTCACGCTCACACCACTGGTGAGGCCCACTATGGCCCACCAGCCTTTCCCCAGACCAAGAATGCGATCTCTCTCGCTCGCCGTCTGGAGATCACTCCCACCATCGAGACCGTAAGACGTCTTGATAAAGTGCGAACCGAAAACTCACTCGCACTCCCATCGTCAACCCTGGCGATTACGACTTGGCGCCCCCGGTCCCTCGCGTCCACCGCAATACAAGGACCACAAAAGGACTCTCCAGTCCACCGCCTATCCCCGTCCTTTTCGGCCACCTTTGGCCTGGACGTCCCTTCCTACGAGGACGCGATGGAAGACGATTCGTCTTCGCTCCTCAATCGGCTTCACCAGCCCATCCAGCCTGCCGCCCTCATGAGATGGATGAAGACACTGTCTCCATCCACTCAGGCCAGGCCGAAGCTGGCGAATTCTATGCCACCCAGGATGACTTCTACGCCCCAGAAGAGGAAGAAGTCGAAATCCCGTTTGAGGATTATTTCAACCTGGATGAAGGATTCGAGGATGACACGTACGTCTCTTCCTCACCCCACTCACATCTCTCAGACACTGATGAGCGATTCCCATATTCGCCACAGTATGTAGATTTCATTCTATCGTCTGTAGTAGATAGTGATGCAATAGACATTGTTTCTACGCTCCCTTACTCCCTGTGTGACGGCTGTGAGAACCATAACACCAAAGGAAAAGGGAAAATGCGTGCGCACAAAGAGGATGCAGAAATGTGGCTCCTTGACTCTGGAGCTTCGGCTCATTTCACCAATAACTTCGACGCCTTCGTCGAGTATCAGGCCTACCGCGAACCCCGCTATACCCAAACAGCGAATGGCAAAGCGCCAGTCTTAGGCGAAGGCAGCGTCCTTATCCGCTACAAGGAGAATGTTGTGCGACTATCGCCAACTATCTACATGCCAGATTGTACTATCAATCTCATCTCTCTCGGCACACTCCTTAAGGACAATTGCCTGTACGCTCAAAGCGCTGAAGGCTTTATGCACATCATCGATGATTGCACTAAGCGCGACCTGATCAGCTTCCACTCTCATGGAAGCAGTACTATGTACTGGGTGAGAGCCCCTATCGTCCATGAACACACTAAAGCGAATATTGACATGATCGCCGTGGACTATGAACTGCTCCATCGCCGCCTCGGACACCCCTCAAAGGATGTACTAAGAGCTGCGCGAAAACATATAAGAGATTTCCCAAGCGTAACTATTCCGCCCGTGGAACCAGTTTGCCCTGGCTGCCAGCTAGGCAAACAACCCAACCGTCCCTTCGCAGCGAATGATATTCGCGCAAAGAGACCCTTTGAACTCATACACTCTGATCTAAAGTCTTTCGAGACTGAATCTTACCACAGATCGAGGTATATCATCGTCTTTTATGATGATTACACGTCCCAAGGATGGATCAAACCCCTCCGGACTAAGGACCAGGCACTTGGTGCCACCAAAGAGTTCATAAAGTACATCAATAATCAGTACTCCGCCTCCATAAAAGGCTGGATGTCCGATGCAGGGGGAGAATATAAATCAAAAGCCTTTGGGCAACTAATGCGCGACAATGGCATTCATATCTATGAGTCTGCGCCTCACACCCCACAACAAATGGACGAGCTGAGCGATTCATTCGCACTTTGATGGACAAAGCTCAGGCTATGCGTCTTCACGCTTGCCTACCTGATTCTTACTGGGAGTTTGCTATCCAGCATGCGGTACATGTATACAACCGCACTCCCAAACGAGGTTTAAACTGGAGGACACCTCATGAACTTCTAAACAAAGTTCCTCCAACAATTTCTCATCTACGCGTCTTTGGATGCGCTGCGTATGTTCACCTTCCAGTGGACACTCGTGGGGGCAAGCTGCAGCCCAAATCGCAGCTAATGATTTACCTAGGAATTCCACCAGGTAACGAGCGCAACTATTTATTCATGCGCCCTAACAACGCGCTACATACGTATGCGCATGCCATTTTTGATGAGAACCTATTCCCTCGATGTCCAGGGGCTCGGCCTCACAAGCCGGTAAGTGCCCCCACAACCCCATAAACATCCGAGACCACCCTCGCACCCGCACTCTGATGCGGAAAGCGACGATGACGGTTTACCGGGATTTCCTGAGCGAACTCGCCGTGTCCCTCCAAACCCAAGTCCGCTACCTTCTGAGCGAAACCCTTCGCCTGAACCGGTTGTCCCGGAACGAACGCCCTCTCCTCCTCGTACCCCTCCTAGGAGACTCCCTCCTTTGGATGCCCCTCCCGCCTTACCACGCCGTTCTGAGCGTATCAGGCACCACCCCGCCGCCCAGGCAACATTTATGGAGAACGCCGTAACCCGGTACAACAAATAAAAGAAATTGAGCGCGATTCGCGCTGGAAAGACCTAACCGGTCAATCCACTCCTCCTGTGCCGGAAACACCCAACGTTCCCGGTGCCATGCCTCCATCCCCCACTCCTTCTGAGGACGACGTCGAACGCATGATCCGGGAAGGGGGAGACGCTATGGTATTATACCTATGCGCAAAGGCAGTACCCCTCGACGAAAGGCCTAACAAGCCTAATTACCGAGAATGGTCATACAGAGACCTCTACGCCTACCTGAATCAGAGCAAAAGCAATGGTTCAAAGCGTGCGAAACAGAACTAGACATGCTGAAACAACGCAAAGTCTTTGAAGTCTCTGACCGCCCCACTGGCCGAAAGGTCATTAAGAATCGATGGGTTTTTGATGAAAAATCCGATGGCCGTAAACGTGCCCGACTAGTAGCGAAAGGATTCTCGCAAGTCGAAGGTCTTGATTTTGATCAGATCTTCAGTCCAGTCGTAAGATTCGAAACAGTGCGATGCATGCTCGCCCTAGCCGCCTTAGAGAACTGGCATCTGTCCGGACTCGATGTGCGATCTGCCTATCTATATGGCAAATTAGATGAGGAAATCTACATGGAATTCCCAGAAGGCTTTGCGCCTCCTCATCTTAAAAACAAAGTTCTCAGATTACTCCGCGCCCTGTATGGGCTTAAACAAGCAGGTTTAGCTTGGTGGAACGAGCTCAACCAATCAATGAGAGAACTAGGCTTTGAGCGACTCCAAACGGACGCCGGCCTCTTTATATACAGAGAAGCAAACCAAATCGTCGTAGCTATAATCTACGTAGACGATGCTCTCTTCTGTGGCCCCTCAAAAGCCTTTGTCGAGAAAGTCAAGGCTACCTTTATGAAGAGGTGGGAATGCCGCGATCTCGGAGATGCACGTGAATTCCTCCGAATGAACATTCATCGAGTTGATCGCCGGTTACATATTGACCAGCGCGAATACCTCGAGAAAGTACTAGAGCGATGCGAAATGATCAACGCAAAACCCGCTCGTACACCTTTACCTCAAGGTTACCAACCTGAGAAGAACACAGCCCCTGTCAATGCGGAACTTCGGACGCGATTCCAGACAGTTATCGGCTCATTGTTATACCTTATGCTTGGTACTCGCCCAGACATTGCTTATGCAGTCACCCAGATGGCGCGACAGTCTGCCAACCCATCACAGGAGCACTTAGACAAGGCCCTGTACATTTGCCGTTACCTACTTGGCACTCGCGACTACTCGCTTGTGTATGACGGTTCCTCTGGATGCGGTATCACCGCCTGTACTGACTCTGATTGGGGAGCAGATCCAGAGACTCGCCACTCCCAAACGGGATTCTACTTAAAGTTGGCGAATGGTGTTTTCCTCTGGAACTCACATTTACAAAAGACCACAGCCCTCTCTTCTACAGAGGCTGAATACATGGCCTTGAGCGACTGTTCTCGCCAGGTCATATGGGTTAAACAAATGTTTGAGGAATTAGGGTTTCACCTAAAACCCATTCCTATCTGTGGCGACAATCAAGGTTCTATTTTTATAGCTAACAATCCTGTCACCGAACGTCGCACCAAACACATACCCATTCGCTACCATTTTGTACGCGATGCTGTAACTGATCAGCAAGTAGAGATCTTCTATATCGAAGGGACTGACAATCCTGCCGATATGTTCACCAAGAACCTCGGATATGTCAAATTCGAGCAGTGTAGATCTCAAATTGGTTTAGATATAAAAACCGCAGTTAGCAGGACTAACTAGCGATACATATCACTACCACCTAATGCTTACGCGATTACCATGCGCTTAGCAAGGGGGAGTGTTGAACGAACTCGTATTACACGGTAGTAGTTCATTTATAGTAGTTAGTTCACACGCACTTCATGTAGCGTATATAGCTTTCGGACTCAGTCATCTGAGTTCCAATTGACTCTTGACCAGCAACCGCTATCATCTCTGAGTTACTACCACAGCAGGTAAGCCAAGTAACTGCGTACTGCATGCTTCCGACAGAGACATCGTTCGAAAAGTGAATATAACATACCGTGCACACCAACCCTGTACGATACATGCGAGCATTGCCTGCTCTGGGTAATCAGCAATATAAGGCCCAAGCCCATATATAATACGGCGGAAATGGCCATCGGAACATCGTGTCACCTGTGGTTTTATCATGGCTTGTTTCACCGGGTCGAGGATTGCCGCGAGTGATGAGTGGAACAGCTGGCGGCGGAAATGGCGGAAGTCGGCATCATCCTTGTGTGCTGGATCAGCTATCCAGCCATGATGCATCAGCGCGAGCTCAACTTGGGGACAGTAACAGTGTGAATACTTACTTTTGGGTATGGCCAGGAAAGCCAAAATGGATACCGCACCACCATGAGAACGACGGATGTTGTTGTGAACGTTACCCAGAGTATATACAATGGGTAGTATTCTGTGTTACCCGTGCCGACGCTGACCGTCGTCTTGTCACTGCCTAATACTATAGGTGCAAAGGTGGCACCGTGGGTATCAGGATCCTGCGCGATAAGTTCCTAGACCAAAGAATGTAAGGTCAAGGATGCAATGAATACTTAAACCCATGAGCTTACCGACTGATCCCATGCCCATTGACCTGACATGAGGTCACAGACCTCACGTCGGCCATTTTCATCTGTCACTACCTGCAATAGGTGATCATTGATATAATGATCCAAAGCCCCGAGAGATCGACTCACTTTCGCAGCATAGTCTATTCCATTTGCAAATTCCGGATTCCGGATTTGTTGTTCAAGAATTCGGAGGGGATTACGGTACCATACATCATAGTCAGCCAGCATCCACGATGGGGGGTCCTCGGGAACGGTCCCGAATACCTCACCGAAAAAGACTGCCACGGGCAGTCTCCATACGGGATAGCGTCGATAGACCTATACAAAGCATCATGGGACCCAAATGGTGGCTCGTGGCCATTGTACACCATGGACAGGATATCCATTAACGTATCAATCTTGCCTGCTGACATCTGAACCTTTCAGTACAGAAATTCCGCCAGCTCGAAATGAGCATGGCTAGCATATGGAGTCCAGTCCCCTTTGGCGCAGTAATCCAAGGGGAATGGTAGCGTGTTCGGAGGGAGATCGTGGCCAAAAGGATCACACGGAGTCCCTGTCCGATTCAGCAGGTCAGAGAAATATGCACCATCAACAACGATACATACACACCATCAAGCACAGGATGAAACTGAATATGCCGGTGGGGTGGATCAGCATCAGTCGCAGCATCATTAGGATTTCGCTCGCTGTCGTCGCCCACCCAAGGGCCTGTAGCATTGGTGAGGCGGTTGGTTTGTTCACGATGGTGTGGTCGATGTGATCGCGCATGGCGTTTGAGACCACCCTGGGACCTACAATGTTTGTGGCAGTCTGGAAAGCCACAAACGAACAATCTCGGACGATAGGGATGGACGGGAAAACGTCCGGCTGGGGACATAAGGGTGGAGAGCAGAGGTTGGCGACTGTCAGGGCAGTAGCGGCACACACCCATGCGGATGTGGCCGTAACGGTGCGATGCCGGACACATCTGCATTTCAAAGAAAAAAATTACAGTGAACATATAGCCACTAACGGACGAGACTTACGGTTGTGGTGCTATGTGGGAAGCGGGATCAACGGCAGACGCATGGGTGCAAGCCAATCATGGCCGTAGCGGGGTGGTGACACCAGGGCAGCCGGCATCTACACCCTAAAGAAAAAAAGAGGCAGTGACCACTAGGCGTACATTAAAAAACTGACCAGCTGTTGTGAAGACGCCGCCTTGCCCTCTCCCTACCCATGCCGCAGCAAATCACCACCCGCTGTAAGGAACTGAAGTTCCTTGTGGTCGTATCCTATCATTCCACCGACTTCCACATCTCTCCTAATCATATTCCGATGAATCCTAGCCCAACCCAATTCAATCCTAGTCCAACCCGATCCAATCCTAGTCCAACCCGATCCAATCCGATGCAACCCGACATTATCTGTCCGTTTCCGGATCTCTGCACGTGCAAGATCTATCCGGATCTTTGTTTTTCATTCGGATTGATTTCTTTTGGTTTCATTGAGCTTTCATATCACTTCGACATAGGCCTAGACCCTTTCATAGCATTCCGCATGGTTTCTGTTTACCCGTGAAGGGACGATGTTCTTTTTCTTTTTCTTTGACATACTTGGTTACCGATTGATATTTCCCTTATTAGGAAGAGTCTTGGGTGTTCCCTTGACTATAAAACCCCTGTAGTGCGATGGATAATACATCTTTCCCGTGTGCACTGATCACCCATTTCCTTGCTGCAAAGCCGTGTCTTTGCGAACCTCGTCACTTTTCCACTCATATCTGGTCCTCGTCCTTGACCGGATCTCTCTTATCTCATCACCATCTCATCAAATCTGCTCCGGGTTCTTGGATTCCAACATCGAACGTATATTCCTACTCCCTTCTATCTCTACTTCACTTTCCGGATCTTTTTCTCATCGTTTTTCCGGATCGGATTCGTCCGGGTTTAGCCCCTATCTTTCCGGATTCCTTTCCGGATAGTGTAGTCAGGTCCTTCGCCCCACCAACCTCTTTAGGGTCCCTGGGACGAACCTATTCGTACCCTTCTTTCTTATTTTCTAGTATCCCTCTTGCTATTGCAGTACAGAGAGGACTGGTGTTTTACACCGCGCAGCAAACAAGAACCGCCATCCAGGAGCGCCGGACTTGCCCACTGCACGACGAAGCAGTAAAGTCGTCCAAGAGGAGCGCACTACTCTGGCAGCTGCTGCTGCTGTTGCCAGAAAAGAGCGCCAAAAAAATATCCGTCTAACTGCTGACATCGAAGATCAGTTACAGTCACAGATAAAGACGCAACGTACCAACTTCCAAAATCCAACATCAGCGACGGCGAAGACCTCCAAGCCACTGCCGGTGCCCATGTTAGTGTCGATCACACTATCGGGAGGGCGCCGACCTTCCAACATGTTCCAGCTCGGGCTGGGGTGATGGAGAGAGTCAGGGCGCTGAGACTGAAAAAGGTATAAGTACTCTGATACATGAGGCTTCCATGCGGACACTTACCTTTTTGACCATTTGGAAGCTTCGGACACCAAGGCCGAGTCAACCAATGGTAGAGTTGTCTACAGCACTGAGCCTGCTAGTGATGTAGCCAACTCCGGAAGCGAAGACGAAGTGTCGGATGCTGGCATGACTAAGCGACCAGCTAAAGTCACACGAAAACTCATCAGGCGGCCCGGGTCGGCAGTCGGAAACATGGGAACAAATCGGAGGCCGCTGTTGCTTCCATCCACCCAGGGAAGCGCAAGCTCAAACGCGAGGGAGCGTAAGTCTCTCAAATCGCTTATGTATTGGAACTACTACCGATTTACCTACAGTACATTTTTGGGTCCAAGCGCACCCAAGAAAGTGAAACTGCAAAACCCGAGTGGCCTCACTGATAGATACCAGCGCGGTCGCAAGGAAGGAAAACCAGCTGACAGCCAGCAAGAATGTCACAACCGAAGGTGAGACCCGTGAGCGCAAGAGTCACGGAGGTGATCAGTTAGAAGGCGGTGTGTCATTCAAATTTGGGGGACTTGCAGACGAGCAAGAGAAGACATGGCAGGCAGCCAAGACACAGAGTGCCGCGGTAGTTTGACTGTCTACTGTGTATTCGAACCATGCTTATGGGTTTTCTTAGGGGCCAATATCCGTTACAAAGATTGTTGCGAATGCTCCTCAAGAGCGTTTACACCACAGTGCGCCGATCTCGACCGCCACTACTACAAGAGTCACCCAGCCATCAAAGCTTACCAGA